>JACGCM010000719.1:0-1200000 GCA_014058105.1 Kingdonia uniflora | reverse complement strand
TGTGAACTGTGTAAGCCATAATAGATAGTTGTCGGTGTCGAGTTTCTTTGAGATAAGATGATGGATATTAGTGGTTTGAAGAGGTAGAAAAGCATTTATAGAGGAAGAAGAAGCGAAAGAGGTTGAACTGGAAGATACTATTATAGCGAAAATGTTGGATCTTTGGATCGTAATAGGCTGATACCATGTGAAGATAAACAACTCTTTGAGAAATCACTCGATAATATTCATTACTGAGTTCTTCTCTATTTGTAGATATTCTTACAAAGTCTTCATAAATATAAATACAGTGGATAACTGGAAAGTCTATCTCTTTGATTATCCTTGATAAACCTTAGCTTATATAAGGATAACTAAACCCACTCTTATCAGGTTTGGGTTATAACTAGAGTCTATCTGAACTTGGTTTAGCAGTCATAGTGGCATTACAAAAGGCAATGCATGAATTATAACCATGAAGAAAGCATATGAAAATGGTTTTTGAAGTATAATATATAACAAAAATTTGAGAAGGCCATAACGTGAGTAATCGGCATTGGAAAACATATTCCCTTTTAACTGTTGAGAATCAAGGTAACTACTCTCTCTTCTTTGACAAGAACGATATGCGGAATAAGTCCTAACAAAAGAAACAATCAAACAAGAACAACAATGACATAAGAATTCCCAAAGGAGGGAAGTTGAAAATCCTTGCGGATAAAAAACCACTCCCCAAACAATCCACTATGACAATCAAATAGGTTACCATGATCTCTCCAAGCTTTAATAGAGTTTCTCAAATTCTAGGTCTCTAGAATAAGCTTACAGAGGAAAAAATAGTTAACTAAATAACTAAGTCCCCTTTATATACTAGGGAACTAAAATACAAGTAGAACAGATCTCGAGGAAAACTCAATGACTCAGAATTACATCTAAGGTAAACCTATGCAAAGCCCATTCGAATGAATCCAAGCTCGTTAGAACGACTTTAACGATAGTTGGTCTCCAGCCATAGAAAATAGCAACTCGTTTGAACGACATCCAAGCTCGTTCGAACGACTTTGACGAACAATGTTTTAAACCGCAAAAAATAGAGATCTCGTTCGAACGACTATGAAGCTCGTTCGAACGACTTCGACAATTTTCACCTTCGATAATTTCATTCTAGTTTAAGTTCACACCCAACAATCTCCCACTTGAAATCGAATCCCGTAACCCATCTCCAGATCTCCAAATGAATTGCTCGCACTACCCGGACCTTCAATCTTGATGACCCACAGAAGTTGTACAAGTCGTCAACTTCAAAAAAATCACCACCTTCATAAACATATCGGCCGGATTCACATCAGTATGAATCTTTACAAGTTTTAACACATTGTCCTCGAGGAGCGAACGAATATAGTGATATCGAATATCAATGTGCTTGGTCCTAGAGTAAAAAATTAAATTCTTTGGTAAGTGTATAGCGCTTTGACAATCACTATACAACTTAGGAGAAAATTGTTCTCTACCAAGCTCTTTCATCAATCCTTTCAGCCAAACTATATCCTTGCAAGCTTCTGTAGCTACAACATATTCCGCCTCCGTCGTAGACAAAGCTACAATTTGTTTTAGCCTAGAAACCCATGTAACCGCACCACTTCCCAATGTAAGAAACAAAACCACTAGTGTTCTTCTGCCTATTTATGTCACCCGCCATATCAGAATCAGCGAAACCCTGTAAGCATATCTTAGAACCCCCATAACATAATGCCATATCTTGAGTCCCCTTTAAATACCTCAGTATCTATTTTACAGCTCTCTAATGCTCCTTGTCTGGATTACTCATATACCTACTAACAACTCCCACTGCTTGGGCAATATCTGGTCTCGTCCAAATTATAGCATACATTAAGCTAGCAATTGCGGATTGATAAGGAACCTTCCGCATCACATCGCGATTCTTCAGCGTCTTCGTACTATAATCTTTTGATAATTTGAAGTGACCTCCCAATGGTCTATTAACAACTTTAGAACCATCCATATTAAATTGCTTGAGTACTTTGCCGATGTTCTCAGCTTGAGATAACTTTAATTCTTGCCGTTTTCTGTCCCTTATAATACGCATACCAAGAACTTATTTTGCTGTACCCAAGTCCTTTATTGAAACTCCCAGGATAACTGTTCCATCAACTTGACAATTTCTCCCATGTCAGTACTTGCTACCAATATATCATCTACATACCGAAGTAGAATAATATACGAGTTCCCCGTATTCTTGATAAAAAAATAGTGATCCGCATTGCCCTTGGAATAACCATTTATGAACATGAATTGTTCGAACTTCAAATACCACTGTCTTGGCACTTGTTTTAAACCATATAAGCTCTACGTGGGCCTGCACACAAGATTTCTTTCCCTTTAACCGAATACCCTTCTGGCTACTTCATATAAATTTCTTCATCAAGGTTACCAAGAAGAAATGTTGTCTTGACATCTAACTACTCAAGATGCAAATTTTCAACAGCAACTATATTTATCACAACCGGAATAGTAGACATTTTCACAATAGAAGCAAAAATCTCACTGAAATTAATACATTCTTTCTGTTGAAGGCCCTTCACCACAAGTCTAGCCTTAAATCTCCTTGAACTGTCAGATTCCTGCTTTCATCTGTATACCCACTTGCTGTGCAATGCTCTCTTCCCTTTAGATAACCAAACTAAATCCCAAGTTCGATTAACTGATAATGACTGCATCTCATCATCTATAGCAAGCTCCCTCTATCTCTTGGCTTCTACATCCAAAGCCTCCTTGTAACTTTTATGCCCACCACCATCCATCAGTAGCAAGCGATTTAGGGAGTTAACGTACCTTGCAAAATTCTTACAACTCTTGGCTCCTTTCGAAGTGCTATTAGAATGTCTAGATTATTAGGTTCCTCGTTTTGATCCGGTGCATTGGACTCAGCAATGACTTCTTCAACAACTTCTTAAAAGGGCTCATCATCTTCTATGTCGGCACTTTCCGCTGCTTTACTTCGACATCTTTCACTAGGTACTTTGAAATCTTTATACAAGACATTCTATTTGAATGTAATATTACTGCTCCGGATAACTTTCCAATTTTTGGCATCCCAAAATCGGTACCCAAACTCATCACCACTGTATCCAATGAATATGCACTTCGCCGACTTTGCATCTTACTTGGTTCTTGTATCTAAATTATCAAACACATATGAGGTACAACCAAAAATATGCAAGTGATTAAGGTTTACCTCTTTACTGGTCCATGCTTCTTCAGGAAGTCTAAAGTCCAAAGTCGCTGAAGGCCCTCTGTTTATCAAGTACGCCGCTGTACTAACTGCATCTGCCCAAAAACATTTTGGCAATCCAGCGTTGAGTCTCATACTCCTCGCTCTTTTATTTATTGTTCGGTTCATGCGTTCTGAAACACCATTTTGTCGCGGTGTTCTAGGAATAGTCTTCTATCTCCTAATCCTGTTTGATGCACAAAAGTCTTCAAACTCGTCACTACAGTATTTACCCCCATTATCCCATCTGAGATACTTCAATTTCAAACTGGTTTCATTTTCAACTAGAGCCCTTCACCTCTTGAATTTATCGAACACACCTGATTTGTTCTTCACAAAGTAGACCCACAGTTTACAAGTAGCATCATCTATGAAAGTAACATAATAATGAGAACCACTAAGAGAAGACACCTTGGTTGGCCCCTAAACATCCACATGCACAAGATCCCGCTTTCCAGGCTTCCTTGATCTTCCAGATTTTTGAAATTGACTTTTTTCTACTTCGCAAGAACACACTCTTCACAAAACTACTTGCGATCAACCTCAACATGACCCCCTAGCTTTCCCTTTGTTACCATCACCTTCATTCCCTTTTCACTCATGTGACCGAGCCGTTTGTGCCACGTACTTGTATCATTCCTCGGAGTGGCCACACAAATAGTAAAAATTATGCTCTTCATTGTATATAATGTTCCTTATCGCAAGCCTTGAGCTACTACCATAGCTTCCTTTATAACCTTCCAGAAGGTAGTACCAAGGGTACTCACATATCTGCCCTCATCCGCCAATTTTCTAACCGATATAAGCTTACGCCCCAATTTGGGTACAAGTCGTACATTCTGTAAAACCAACGTTCCCCTTGAAGGCAACAACAACCTAGCATTTCCCTTTCCAGTAATATTGTGTGTACTCTTATCTGTAAGAAAGACCATACCGAAGTCTCCTTTAAGAAAATATTAGTTAGAAAACCTACGTTCACAATAGCATGGAAAGAGACACCCGAATCAACTATCCAAGATTCATTCACATCATCACACAATAGTAGTAGAGCCTCTTCAGAACTTACCTCCTCAGTAAGGTTCATTATATCTTTCTCTTCATCATCAATCTTCTTAGAAGAAAAAGAATTACAATCTCACCTAAAGTGACCCTTCTTTCCACAAGTCCAACACGCATCGGGCGGCTTAGACTTTCCTCTTGACTGTGATCGGCCCCTTCCAAATTTTAGCCCTTTTCTGTAAGGCCACCCTCTTTCCTCGATATTCAATACACTACCATTTAAACTCAAAGAAGGTTAAGATGTTTTATGCCTATTATCTTAACTCATAATCAAAGAGACTAAAGTGTCAAATTTAATGTCTTTCTTCCCCGATGAGTTGTTCATAGCTATAATGAACCCTTCCTAGTTCTCAGGCATCTTCCCTAAAAGAGCCCACGTTCTCACCTCCATGGTAAAATTTAATTTAACGGATTCCAGTTGAGCATGAATGGTATTGAACTCACTGATATGAGCTTGCACACTACCATTATCTTTCATCTTCAAAGTAAACAATCGTCGCAAAAGATGTACCTTTTTTGCCCCGGACGGTTCCGAGTACATAGTGGACAATATCTCTATCAAACCCTTCATTGCCGTAACTTTATAGATCATGTGTCGAATCTGAGATGACTGCGCTAACCTAACGGTTCCAAGCGCCTTGCGATCTAATCACGCTCACTTAACAGTATCGTATTCTGCTGACATCATCTTAACTCGACCCAGTGGTAAATCAAAATCTTTCTTATAGAGGTAATCTTCTACTTGTATCTTCCACACTCTAAAATTTGATCTATTAAACTTCGTGATCTTCAACTTCTCCTGATCGGCCATCACTCATTACTACATAAGCCCTGTAATACTTACTCTGACACTAATTATTAATAATCGAGGCAGCTACTCTCTCTTCTTCAACAATAATAATACGCGGAATAAGCTCCAGTAGAAGAAACATTGAAACAAGAACAATAATGATACAAGAATTGCCAAAGGAGGGAAGTAGAAAACCCTTGTGGATAAAAAAATACTCCCCGAATAATCTACAATGATAATCAAACAGGTTATAATAATCTCTCTAAGCTTCTCAAGCTTTAATGGAGTCTATCAAATTCTAGGTCTCTAAAATTAAACTCACAAAAGAAAAAGATAGTTAACTAAATAACTAAGTCCCCTTTATATACTAGGGAACTAAAATACAAGTAGAACGGATCTCGAGGTAAACTCAACGACTCAGAATAACATCTAAGGCAAGCCTACGCAAAACTCATTCGAATGAAATCCAAGCTCGTACGAATGACTTTGATGAACAAAGTTCAAAACCGCAAATAACAGAGATATCGTTCGAACGACTTTGAAGCTCGATCGAACAACCCGTTCGAACGACTTCGATAATTTCCACCTTCGAAAATTTCATTCTAGTTCGAGTTCACACCCAATATTAGCACCATGTTCTGACATGTTCAATCCAGAACATTAACAATCTTCACGCGATCTACAAAATGTTGATTATCCTGACTTAATCTAAACATCTGCCAATTGTATGAACCTTCAAAAATGGGGAGATCCGCCCTAAACCCTCAGTGACACCATATGATATGGTAATATGGTGCTTGTCAGGCCAAAATTACAGTTTAGATCTACCTTGAGATATGGGTTATGATTTACTTTTACTACAAATATATTTTATTTAAAGAGATGGTGATACGCTCTTGATTTCTTATTATTTATCATGCCACATCTGGACTACGCTCACTTGATAAACCCAAATTCATGATAGATGATTCATGGTAATGAGGAGGATATGTCTTAACAAACTGAGTTTATTTCCTCTAATTTTAGCTTAGCCGTATGGGGCAAAAATTTGTCTCATACATATACTAATTAAGGACTAAAAATGCGCTTCAAGGATAGAAAATGATAGTATAATCTGTACCCATAAGGTAACTAGACGTTCACGTCCTCTCCTAAGTCACCGGAGCGTGGAGTGGGAGTGGGATCGAGTCTTACTCTACATAATCACTTAATTTTAAAAGCTTCAATATCCGGAGCGCCTTGGAATCGCTTATATAATTATATTTTGTTGGAAGATGATCAATCTAGAGCAATATAATACTATAGCTTATGAACAAAAGGAGAGAGAGAAAGAGAGATTTATTGATTCATAATAAATTTTCTTTGTACATAATACAGAGATATATATATATATATATTGGTAACCCTACAACATAAGTTACCCAATCTACTCAAACTCTCCCAATAACCCTATCGAGCCTATGGGCTTGATAGGAGCTTGTATAGGACACCTTAACCCTATTGGGTTCCTAGCTTGGGCTTGGACCCAACTCCTAACACTCCCCATTGGGGTGTTCCATACTAAGACGACCTGCTACATTAAAGCCTATGCCCTGTATGGGTTGTGGACGCGTGTACGTTGCCTCATCAAAACCTCCACCCAGTAAAACCTCCAAGGATAAAAACTGCACTATCAAGAAAAAGAGTTCAACACGCATGTGTCCACGTAAGGCTGGGACTACTCCCATTGACGTCGATCTCTCTAAGATAATAAATCTTGTAAACTTCGCATGCCGATTCCATGAACCAATCTCTTAAACGCAGGATATACATGAGCCTTCATGAATAGACCAGTCAGGATGTCTTATGAATGGACTTGAATAATGTTGATCTCATTCCTCTTCTGCAACTCATGTATATGAAAGAACTTTGGTGAAATATGCTTCGTTTTGTCACCTTTAATAAATCTGCCCTTGACTTGAATGATACAAGCTGCGTTGTCATCATAAAGTATCGTCGATTTATCTTGGATAGAACTCAGACCGCAACTCTCGTTGATGTGGTTGATCATAGACCGCAACCAAAAGCATTCTCTATCGGTTTCATGTAGTGCAAGAATCTTTGTGTGGCTCGAGGATGTAGCAACCATTGTCTTCTTCACTGATCTCTATGAAATTGTTGTATCCCCTTACAAGAATACATAACCCGATTGTGATCGGTCTTTATGTAGATCTGATAAATATCCTGCATCAGCGTATCCTATAATTTCTTGTTTACCAAGTTGTAGATAGAACAGACCCCCGTCTTTTGTGTCGATGAAATATCTTAGAATGTGTTTGATCCCATTCCAGTGTCTTTCGGCAGGAACCAAACTATGGTAAGCCAAACAGTTCACTGTGAATAAGTTATTCGGTCGAGTATACCCTACTAACTATAGCAAAACACCTCCTAGCTATGGCATCATAGCCTTAGGAATTTCTCCCCCCATTAGGATGGTGGAAGATGTCGTTGTTCATACCCAAGTGCCGGACGCGCAATAAACGACTTAGCACCATGTGCTACATCCATATCAAAGTGTTAGATAACTCTTTCGATATATATTATTTGGTTTACGAGTACTACTGTCAAGATGTTCAATCTGTAAATTGAGACACTCTTGATTTCCCAAGGTTTTGTATTTTAAAGTCCTTCCCAAGGTATTCGGCGGTTCTCGCGATCTCCCCTGGAGGTCTAATGATATTCAAATCATTTAGTGCACTGTTATGATGATACTGAAGCAAATTTATGTATAAGAACACATAGGCAGATAAGGATATTTGCAAAGTCCCTGACTTTCAAATACTCAGTCAACACTTACTATGTCACATGGGCCTATTGCTTCAAGTCAGCAATAACTTTTCCAGTTTTATTAAGTACACATCTTGTGCGTCGAGCTTAGTTACTTCTAGAGGTGTATATCTTCCCAGGTAGCTTTATGTATATATATGTATCTATTTTCCCATATAGATACACGGTATTTACATCAGACGCATGTCTAGCTGGTCCTCGACAACTTGACAGACTGATAAGTACTAAAACGTTATAGCGTCCATAACCGGGTAATATGTCACACTACAATCGATGCAAGATCTCTTAAAGATTTCCTGCTCAACAAGTCTTACATTGACCAAATTATCTCTCCGAGTAAATCATGCTTCCGTACCATTCCCATTTATATTCGATAGGCTCAATGGCATCACTTTGCATTATGCGCAAGCTAAGCTCCACTTGGATTCCAGATACCTACTTTGGTTAATGTACAACAATACACAATCATTTATAATAAGTGGTTCTGAATCATCATCCTTGATAATGAGCACATCAGCGAATATGAATACCATGTCGATGTGTGGTTCCATCCTCAATGAACCGACTGCACCATTAGTCATATTTGTCTCTTATTCTGTAGCACCCAGGCTCAGAATACTTTCTTCTAATGGTGCTCTGCACTAAGCGCGAGCCTCATATTAGTTTGCGGTACTAATTCCCTTGGAACGTTAAGCTGCAGTACTAGTTCCCCTGAAACATTTTGTTATAGTACTAGTTCACTTGGAACATTCTGCTGCAGTACTAGTTCCCTTGGAACGTTCTACTGTGTGGGTATATTACTTACAGGTACATACACTTACGATACTTCAATAGTGTCTGTGAACGTGTTAGGCAATTCATTTACAACCTATTGGAGGTTTATAATCCGTTGAACCTTATTGTCACCTAACTTATATATAGGGATCTAGATGAGACAACGATGGTATTTTTTAAGACCTTTTGGAAACATCCTCAACATTGACTGTCATATCTCCCCCCAATACTGAGAATATCATCTCATCAAAGTAACAATTATTTTTCCTACAGAATATTCATCGCCAGTGGGTCCAAATATCTAGTGATAAATGTAAATCATAAATAACCAACAGACCAACCTTGACACTAACCTAAGTCAAACTGAATGTTATAAGTGTCATAAGCTTGGTCATTATGCTCATAGTTATCCCAATAAGAAATTTGGGACCAATCACAAAGTTATGAATATCAGTGCTACTTGAGATGACAATGATGATGAGAATAATAACAATGAGAGTCATCCCTAAGTATGTTGATAACAAAAATTATTGTGCATATCCCGTTATTCTCAATTGTGGTATAAATAATAACTATGACATTTTTGAACTTGAAAATTATGTTGAAAATCAGAGTGATCAAGAACAAAATGAGTTTGAAGACTTGAATCTTCAGGACTTGTATGCTCAGACTCTCACCAAGTGTATGAATCTTAAGGACTTGTATGCTCAGACTCTCAATAAGTGTATGAAACTCGGTAAACTTAACAAAGTCTTGAAAGACCAAGTTAATACACTTAAGTACGAACTTCAAGACAAAATTGAGAATACAAGTCACGAGATAGATATTCTTGAGAATGAGAAACTGGGCCTTTATGACAAAGTTGTGTATTTAGAAAAAGAAGTTACTGATGCAAAGGAGAAAATAAAATTAACTTTGGACGAACTTCGTTCAGCCAAGCTTGATGTAGTTCTATCTTAGCAGAAACTTGAGAAGTTCAATCATGGGGCCAAAAACATTGATAAAATGTTATGTATGGGAAGACGGATAGTGATAAAAGAGGTCTAGGATATGAAGAACCTCTTCCTAAATCCAAAACTCCTCAAATCACAAAGTTTGAGAAAGCAACTGCATCTACTTCGGTAGCCAAACATAACATGATATACACTACTCATAATCACTCCAAACGGGTATCATATTCTCATATTTATTATTGTAGTATATGGGTCGAAATGGACATACTGCATCTTACTGTAGATTTGTTGGACCCTATCAACCATATGCTTGCCCTTTCAATGGATATAAATATAAGTCATATGTGAATGTTTATAATATGAAAAGTGAGAATTTGATTAGGTGGTTTACTCAAGAAACATCACCTCAAAAGGTGATTCGTGCAGTTTGAATGCGAAAGGATGACTTGTCGCCACAAATAAGGTAATGAATCAAAACTGAGAAGGGTAATAACTATGTTTCATTGATTAGGTACATTTCTTACCCTGTCTCAGTTTGTTTTTGTTTTTATTTTTTTGGATAGTAGGATACTAGTACTACCCGTGGCTCGCCATGATAATTACGTCAACGCTCCTTTGGCGCTATCCATATTACCAAACACGTGCCTTCGACACTACAATTATACATAGAATATCAACGCGCCTTCGGCGCTATAATTTATACATTGGCCTATCAATACTATAATGTGTCGTGGTACTTTCTATTTTTTGCTAACCTTCAGTTACATACTTGAATTAACCTTTTGCATGTACTTATGGATCAACCTCACACCCATAAATTTTGAAGTGCTTATTTGTGAAATAAACTTCATAGCTATAACCTGACAATATGTAGATAAATCAAGGCCTACTGTAACCATAGCACTTAAACCTTATAATGGAAATTAATAAACCCAACAAACTACTTTCTTCAAATAACAGATGCACAAAGTGTAAGAATACACATACACTGAACAAAAACTCCTCTAAAGCTCTAAGGAAGTTACTCCTAAACACTATGAAGGAATCAATTTTGCAACATATTAAAACTTTTATAGAATACAAAGAGTTCCATTTAAAGGGATTAAAGGTCCACGTTTGTCTTTCGAAGACACCATTTTAATTCCACAAAAGTCTGCACAAAATAATAAGAATAAGTTAAAGAGAGAAACCTTTCCAGCAACCATTAGGAAAGTCGGCATGAATCCAAATATTTTGAATAAGTTGCTCAAACAATGCCCCATACCAAATCATTTCTCACAACTGTGGTTTATAAGAAATCACACTAATTAAATTAACTTACCGACAATATGAGGGAAAGGTTGTGGTCAGGTCGTTGTTTTTGAACCCATGAAATCAAATTCTGGGACGCCTTTTTTCAAACTTGCAAAATGAAGACTCGAACTCGAACTCCTTTAGCTCATGTGGATAGCGATCTATTGGGATCGCAAACTCTTAAACTCGAAAACCAGAAGCGGGTAGCTCATCCCCTACCTTTAGCTCATATGGAACGCTACCCCCCTTAGTCCCCCAGGTGGGGGAAATCGTTACGCTTGTTAGCAGCTAAGGCGAGCTTGTTTTCCCTAAATTAGCAGCTAAAACCCCTCATTTAGCTCAAAAAGTAAGGTTTGTTCCCGAAAATGTGAGGAGATAAGAGGTTAGCTCTTGCTTGGAGTTTGAGTTGTCCGGTAGTATATTAGAGAACACTTCATAGCGTGCTCAGAGCAGTAGATAGTTGGTCCATTGAACAGGCTATGACCGGGTTGAAAAAGCGAAGAGAGGGCACCGGATTTCAAACCTAGAAGCATTAAAGAAAAGAGCTAGAGTTAAATGAAGAAATGAAACGCTTTAGAGCCAGCAAATAGGATGGATTTTCTTTTCCTCAAAACTAACAACAGTGAAGTGGGGAGGTAGAGGCAAAAGCCATCGCCAATCGAGAATGGATAAGACAGTTTTTTAAGAAACATTAGGCCTTCACCAATAGAGAATGGATAAGACAGTTTTATTAGAAACGTTAGCTTTTCGGCAACACACTCCCAGCGTGAAGAGTCATCACGAAGAAAGCAAAAGTGTAGAAGGATCTTACCTATTCTAGCACTTCCTAATACTCAATCACTTACGATTTATAAACTACGCTGCAACCTTTAAAGAAAGATTTCTTGTTGTTTTACAAACGGAAAAACAAGGAAGCAAAGAAGGTGTTTTCCAAAGCCATTAGCCTAAAATATACATTACGGCTATTTAAAAAGAAAATGCTGGCGTTAAAGAATAATAGGAGGTTTCAAAGGTATTAGAGCTAGATTTTTAAAAGGGTGTGTTTTTCCTGATGGTTGCTTCTAAGCTACAGAAAGAGGAGGCGTTGTAGTTTTAAGCTTTTGCAACTTACAATCAAAAATCACACTTATTAAATTAACTTACCTACCTATATTTTGTCTTTGTTTGAAGGGAATCCGAGATCAGTGAAGATGAAGATAAGCTAATCCTCTACAAATCCTCCAGCAATCTTATTCATTGATATAGCTTCCTGTAACTACATAAAAGTTGATATAAATGGATGATAAAAAGTAATTTTGCCGATAGAATAACTTATGCTTCATATTTGCAATTTTGAGAAAGCACATTGAAGCAATTACCATCACACGCATTGAACTCATCTATTTTCATCATTAGCAATGAACTTAATCTTAGTGAAGACTATCGTAGGAAGCGTAACCTAACCTGATACAAACTGCACATCAAATCATAAAACCTTAAAATAATATAAAGAAAAAGCAGACTCATAAAGTTGGGGTATGAGAGCTATACCTTTACATCGTCGACCCCATCACTGGTAATGGAAGACAATCTAACCCTAGCATCCTTAATCTGACCCTAGCATGATAGACTTAAAAAGAAACCTAATTCAGAATACCCACAAAACAGATTCCACAAAATACTTGAATACGAAGACTTCAAATCACTGGTCGAATTCCACAAAATACTTGAATGATGCAACAGATTCTATGCTAAAACCCAACCTATATCAATTCATTCAAAATCAAGATAATTAAATTAAAAGCAATAAAATACCCAGATCATGAAAAACATATTTGATCAAAACCCATATCTCAGAAAACACTAACTCGATCGAGAGAGGGATGGAGGGGGTTACCTATGATGATTAAGGAGAAGACAAAGAGAACAGTGAGGATGGGGTGAAGGAGAATTAGAATCAGATAGTCCAAGGTCGAGGGAGATGAAGATAAAGACTCCACAAATTCCACAATTGTGATATATCAGTCGTTTCAGTCGTTTCCCTCTTGAACCTAAAATCAAGCCTAAAATCAGAGATCAATCTAGAGAGATAAGAGGAGAAAGAGGTGAAGTAGACCAACTTCAAATTGCTGAGTTTCACTAGGTTTAATACAAGATACTATACCCTGTTTTGCTGAGTTTCGTTGGGTTTCGTTGGAAGAGAGGGTATAGAGGAAAGGGAGAGAGAGAGATGTGAGATAGAGATGTGGTTAGCAAGAGAGACTTGAGGGCTTTAGATTAAACTACATTTTTACCCTTTCTCTTCTAATGGGTAAAAAGATCTGGTCCGTCCATCGCGCCCTATCAATAAATCTCAGCCCCTCTTTGTCTTTCCCTTTTGGGCAAGTTTTTCTATTCGAAAAATACCCTTCTTGGATAATATATAGATCGTTCTTGTTTCTTATGTGCACTTTACACTTTAGAAGCCTTTATCATTATAATATTCTTGCTAGACTTGGATTTTGCTTGTGTGCTATATTTATTTATGGGATAATTATTTGGTAAAACCACATTTCACAATAGTCATTGATTATCTTGTTTAAACTAAAAGCTCATCGTGACTAGAACCACTTGAGGATAACTGTAGAGACTTCATACCTAATGTTATGTGAGGATCTGACCTTATTTATGAGCTCTGAGTGTTATGACAGTTACTTTTCGTTTTTTATCTCGTTGTTTGTGATCTCATTTTGTTTTCTTACCCAATTGTCAAATGGTAACATCAAAGCCAAGTTATACTAGTGATACTTTCCTACTTTTACTCGAGGCAAAAAAGGTGACGGTGCCCAATCGAATATATGATAATAGGTATTTTTTATTACTACATCTTTTTGGCCTTCGTCTATGCTTACCCAAATTTTTATCCGTTTGTAGCTCATTGTGCCTTCAAATATGCCCTTTGTTTTTCTACCCAAATCCTTTATTATTTTACCCATTTGTTCTGAGAGTTTTTTAGCAAAAAAAAACAAAAAAAAAGTATGTGTGATTTTTGGGGGAAAGATGAATAGAAGAATACAATATGTCCCAAAATGACATTTTTATTATCTCAAATTAGTGTCATGAAAAAAAAAAAAAAAAAAGAGGAGGTGAAGTGGTATTTTATTTTATGAATACTCAATAAGAAAAAGAATGAAAGAAGTTGAATTTGGTTTCAAGTGAAACGGGAAGCTAGTGTAACTGTAGTCTCAAAATGCCAGCAAAACACCTACTCCGTCATAAGCTTACCAATGCCTACATTATCACTTATTCAAAGACCTATTTGATCTTGAGTTCGGCGCAGTCACTATTAGTGGAGAGTAGATATAGGGAGTCTTTATTAGTTTTAACTTGACACCATATATGATAAATGAGGTTATTTCCCATGAGATCTTCCATCTCACAGTGTGCCATTTTTTATGAAATATGATTTTTCTGTTGCTTTATATTCATATTCATATTTCACACAGAGTGTTTGCTAGTCAATTCTCTGTGATTTTGAGTGACCACCATGAGAAGCCTAAGTTGAACCAACTTTCCAATATAATATTCCAACTTCGGCTGAGTAATTCGTTTAAAATGGGGTAACTCTTTGACTATGCACACGCACACACCAAGTAATTCATTTAGTGACTGTTTTATAACATATTGGCAATGTCTTGGTCTTTATAGGATAATTTAGATTCATTGTCTTTCTATCATGCTTTGTGTTTAGGGGGAGTGTTGTCTTCTTTTGCTTACTTATTTTAGAGATACTCCTCATGTGTATTTTCCTTTTATCTCATTTTACGAGGGTTGCAATTATTCTGAGGGGAGATGGATTTTAATTTGGGGTATTGATATTTTAGTGTCTTTCCTAACTACACTTTGTTTTACTGGTTTGTTTATCCTTTTATTGGCTACTTACCTTTTGTTCATCTATGCCAAAAAGGGGGAGAGATGATCCTGACAGGTAAGTCAAGTATGATCTTTTTTATGGATTTTTGGATCCCTTATTTTAAATGAACGGTTACGTGATGTATCTTTTTTGGTGTGCAGGGATTCTAAAGTATATACTATATAAGATGATAGTGGAGCTTTGAGTATGGATGTTCAGTGATTAAGTTAGTCCATCGAGTTGTATTTTATTTCATATAGTTAGTTCTGGTTTTGACACGAAATGAACCAAATGAAGAGATTGAAACATCTATAGTTGGAGTTTGTTTTATTCCGTGTCTAGTTTAGATGTCAATATTATCTCGTGGTTACTCATCGCCTTAGATTGCACCTTGGGCATCTACAGCTGGACTGACACTGAATAGGTAAATGGGTTTCTAACTCCTTGTTCTATAATATCAAGCCCTATATATTTTTACAGAACTGAGAACTTCTATTCGAATAGATTTTATTTTCTATTAAAATAGAACTGAGAACATTTTTATTCGAATAGATTTTATTCTATTCGAATAAAATGGCTCAGGCGGTTTTTTATTCGAATAGAATAAAATCTATTCAATAGATTGGCTCAGCCTGTTTCTTCATGTTCTTTTTTATTCAAATAGATTGGCTCAGCCTAATTTTATTCGAATACATTTATTTATATTCAAACAGAGAACGTGATTTCTGTTTTCTAATAAAAGACAACTTTTTTTTTCAGAACTCACTTCTTGAAAAACCTATTTTTTCTAGGGCTTTTTTTTAGAGTAAGGAGAGATTATTCTTGAGATATTTAAGAGATAATTAAAATACTCAAATCTTGAATCAATCATCATTGATCAAGAAACCCTAATCATGGATTAAAGAACATGAGGGATTGAAGAAAGGAGGCTTCGACGAGAGATTAGAGCGAGATGTTGCGAGAACATGGAATTAATTGCGATGAGTCCAATTAGAAGTGAGATAACCACGGGATGTGCTTATCGAGTCTGTAAGTAATTGAATACTTGAATTTTAATTTCAATAGTGAATTGTTTAGCTATCGAGTGATTCGATAGTGACCTGTGGGTTTTTCTCCTGAGAGAGGTTTCCCACTGGATTAAAATTGTTTGGCCTTGTCTTTATATTTCATTGCTTGCTTGACATTAGATTATTGCATCGAATTGATTTGGGTTAAGCGTAGACCATTAATTCAAAGGATTTAGGACCTATCAATTTAAACCTAAAATAATCAAAATTTGTTAGTCTCGAGCGCCTTGGAATTTTCAATCGCGGTTCGATGGCTTAATCGAATGGTTAAGTTTTCAAGGGTTTTGGCTTCGGTTTGTTGGCTTCATGATTTTTTCAAGCGGTGGAGTTTGAGATGAAGAAATTAGATGGAAACAATTCATGCACAAATAACGGTATGTTATTATTGCATGAAAGGGTCTTGAACATGATTTTTTGTCCGAGGTGGAGAATTTCGACAATGACTCCAAAAGTTACATCTCAAGTTGGGCTAGTTTTGATGGGCTGTCGAAGCCCAAAGCGACACTTGAATGTGGTCACAATAATCACATGGTCACGGTCTACAATTGCGAAAGGTATGATGGTGATAAAAGGATGTCGACTGACGATTCGACTCCAATGGTGTAGACAAACTGAAGTGGCTATTTTTTGCGTAATTGTTCGACATGGGCGAGTGTACAAGGTTTGATCTTTTCTTTTCAAGTTCAAATTTGCATAAAGTTTTCAACTTGTTCATGGGGTGGAATTGTGCATTATCAATTATGGCTTTGGATGGTGATTTACATACAAGGTTAAGGTTTGCCTATGAGTGTTTGGTGAAAGAACATTATTGTTGTTGGAGATCACTAAAGATAGCGTTTCATTGCTTCTTAACAGAAAAAAATGCTTGACACGATATCTTGGTCTAGAGATGTGGTACTGTTTCTACAATCAATTTTGGGTATGTATATGTATTTGAGGCGATCTGAATAGAGTTCATGACAGCGGAACTCGTTGGACTATCGGGTTGATAGTTGGTACCTTGTTATGGGTATAAATTTTGATCGTTGTTGGCATGTGCGAAGTAAATAAGTTTGACGGTTTGTTGATTGGTTTGTTCGTGCTATGGATGATCATTAAAGACATGAATTATGATTTTTGCCAAGGTGGAGATCGTTAGGTTTTGCGGCTCAAATAAGAGGAAGAAAAAAAATGTTCATGTTCAAATAGAAGAGTCATACTTGACTCTGGTAGAGCGGGAAATATATTTGTTCGAGCAGAGATTGGTAGTAACTTTTTTAATACCGTAATAAATGCCTCGTGATACATAATTTGAAGGAGTCTTGTATTCTAGGTCTCTTTTATATCATAAGAGACCTATGGGGTCTATAATATAAAAGAGCCCTAGGGGGTCTAGTGAGACCTAACTCTATCCTAGTAGAGATGTAGCCTTCATAGCTGAGCTTTGTAGAGAAGGGTCTTTGCAAGGTTGTAGAAGTGGGAGAGTTCTCTTAGAGGTTTGATAAAGAGAGGGGAAAGGCCTCTCCGATGCTAAGCTAAGATTTGAATCGAAGGGATAAAAGTAGGGATGGTTCAAGAAGAAAATAATCAACGATGGGGAAAAACAACGATAATTCGAAGATGATGGTTTGTATAGAAGCTTCGTTCGAGATGGATCGCAGAGGTTTTCGGTGAGGTTGAGGTAACTTTAAATTTATGATGGTTCTCTTTCTCTTGTATACCTTGAAATTTTATGGGAGTTATGTTGTAAGGTTAGAGATCTCAAAGTGTGATGATATATCTTGAAAGCTTATAACGGTTTCTCGAATACATAGTGGATTTATTGGCTCGATGGGTGTGGACATAGCCCTTCAAGGTGAACTACGATAAATATTTATGTTGTGTGTGCTTGGTTTATATATTATCTCTTGTTGCGATTGTATGCCATATTTTACCGGATAAAGCCAAATGTCGGCAGGGGATGTATTCTGTTTGGTTTCCTCAACAATAGACATACAACGTCATTTTTGAATGTGACGTAGAAGCTCAAGCCCTTTCCACGTCATTTATTTTCTAGATTTAAATAAAATATGTATATTAGTAGAGAAGCACTAAAATGATTAATGGTTTAATCAATTTAATTATCAAAAAAATAATTTTAGATTTTATTATCGTAATTGATTAAGCTGTAAGGCAACTTCCGAAGTCAATAGCTATGGCCATTTGTACTATGATATAGGAAATGAATGGCTAACATGGAAGAGAAAATCGAGGTACACCACTCTCTTGGATTTCATTGGTTCATCGTGGAAGAGAAAATCGGGGAACTCCTGCCGACGATTTTCGTTATCTACACTAATAAGTGTTAAAAACAGAATTCTAAACTCTAAAGAAGAAATGTTATTGATCAAACTTGGGATAAGATGATTTGATTATAACATATAGCAAGCCTTTATATAGGCATTAGAGCACACATCCAACCTGGCATCTAAAGCCGTAATACAAGCATTACCTCACTATGCTACCTACTAGAACAACTATTCCTATGGTAGACTACTAGTCCTATGATAGCTTGACTTTATTACCAATGTGTTCCACACATTATAACACCCTCCCTTAAACTAGATGTACTAATACTAGTTTAGGACGTAAACGCAATACAGAGTTTTCCTTGCACCTCCCTCCCTTAAACGAAAACTCCGAGTAGCTTCCAAAGTTTCTCGAACACGTCAAACTTGAGGGCTTTGGTCATAATGTCTGGAACTTGATCTTTGCTCCTGCAGTGGATAAGATCAATCATCCCATCTATCACTAGAGTTCATAAGAAATGGTAACGCACATCAATATGCCTTTCTTTCCTGTGTTGAACTGGATTCTTTGACAATTTGATTGTGGAATTATTGTCGCAATAAATAGAAGTTTACCAATTTTGATGAAACCCTACTTCACCCAGCATTCTTCTTAACCATATTGCTTGACATGCACAAGACACAACAGCGATATACTCTACTTCCGTGGTAGATAAAGAAACAATTGGTTATTTTTTTGACAACCATGAAATTGCTCCTGATTCAAACATAAAAACATACCGAGCAGAGGATCTCTTCCCTTCATCGGAATCTCCACCATAATAACTATCAGTATAGCCGATTAAATTAATAGCCTTTCCTTTCTTATAAAATATTTCCAACCCAGTCGCACCTTTCAAGTATCGTCGAATCCGCTTTGCAACATTTAGATGCAACTCTGTTGGATTGTTAATGAATCGACTGATGATGTTTACTGCGTGCTGAATATTTGGTCTGGTAGCAGTTAAGTACATGAAAATTCCCACGAGTTGCTTAAACAATGTGTTGTCAACCTTCTATCCTTTGGGATCCTTCATTAGCTTCAATCCAGCGAGAGTTGATCAAGATCTTTTGATTCCTCGATCAAACATACAACGTAATCGAATTTTGATGTCATTGATCAAAGAATCTTTTTGATTATAGTAATGTCCTCCATCTTTTCTCCATTTGTTATCATCTTGTTGGAAATCACCATGGTTCTGGAGAAATACTCTGAAATAGACTTTGATGGTTGCATACGAAGAGTTTCGAAATCTACATGAAGTGCTTATAGATGTGCCTGCTTCACTTTAGCAGTTCCCTGATATTTCTTCTTCATTGAATCTCAAATATCTTTGGATGACTCCTTGCATAGGATCGTCTCCAAGATGTTGCGATCAATAGCTTAAAATAAATAATTTTTGACATTCAAGTCTTTTAATCGTAATTCCTTGATCATGGATATTTGAGCGGTCAACCTTTCTTTTGAATGGTTAGAAACACCAACTTCAACGAGGTGCAAATAGTCCATGGACCTCAAGAACTTCTCCATAATTAAACTCCAATGGTTGTAGTGACCATCGAATATAGGAATCGTCGCTTGAACATAACTTTCCGTTACTTTTTGGAAAAAATAAACGAAATCAAAAACCTCTACGGAATGAATGATATCTCGACGGAATACTAGAAAAGGTTATGCTTTTCTACACGTCATCGCCATCGAGTTGTTGAGCCAGAGACTGTGCTCACTCTGATACCAGATGTTGAAAACAAGAATTCTAAACTCTAAAGAAGAAATGTTATTGATCAAACTTGGGATAAGATAATTTGACTTCAACATATAGCAAACCTTTATATAGGCATTTGAGCACAAATCCGACCTGGCTTCTAAAGCCATAATGTAAACATTACCTCACTATGCTATCTACTAGGACTACTTTTCCTATGGTAGACTACTGCTCCTATGGTAGCTTGACTTTATTTCCAATGTATTTCACACAATCTAATACCTTCCCATAAATGAACAAACTCCGAGTAGCTTCCGAAGTTTCTCAAACACGACTAACTTGAGGGCTTTGGAGAAAATGTCAATAACTTGATCTTCGCTCCTGCAGTGGATAAGATCAATCGTCTCATCTTTCACTAGATTTCGTAAGAAATGGTAGCGCACAACAATATGCTTCGTTCTCCTATCTTGAACTGGATTCTTCGACAATTTGATTGTGGAACTATTATCGCAATAAATAGGAGTTTCCCAATTTTGATGAAACTCTACTTCACCCAGTATTCATCTTAACCATATTGCTTGGCATGCACAAGATGCATCAGCAATATACTCTACTTCCGTGGTTGATAAAGAAACAATTGGTTGTTTTTTTACGACCATGAAATCGCTCCTGATTCTAATATTAAAACATACCCAGCAAAGGTTCTTTTCCTTTCATCGGGATCACCACCATAATCACTATCAGTATAGCCGATTAAAGTAATAACCTTTCCTTTCTTAAAAAATATTTACAACCTAGTCGTACCTTTCAAGTATAGCAGAATCTACATTGCAGCATCTAGATGCAACTCCGTTGGATTCTAAATGTATCGACTGATGATGCTTACTGTGTGCTGAATATTTGGTATGGATGCAGTTAAGTACATGAGTCTTCCAACGAGCTGCATATACAATGTGTTGTCAACCTTCACTCCTTTGGGATCCTTCATTAGATTTAATCCAACGATAGTTGATCAAGATCTTTTGACTCCTCGATCGAACATACCACGTAATCGAATTTTGATGTCATTGATCAAAGAATCTTGTTGATTATCGTAATGTCCTCCATCTTTTCTCCATTTGATCTCATCTTGTTGGAAATCGCCATGGTTCTGGGGAAATACTCTGAAACAGACTTTTTTGGTTGCATACGAAGAGTCTCGAAATCTACATGAAGTGCCTATTGATGAGCCCGCTTCGCTTTAGTGGTTCCCTGATATTGTTTCTTCATTGCATCTCAAATATCTTTGGATGACACCATGCATAGGATCGTCTCCAAGATGTTGCGATCAATAGCTTGAAATAAATCATTTTTTACGTTTAAGTCTTTTAATCATATTTCTGCGATCTTGGATATTTGAGCGGTCGTCATTTCCTTCGAATGGTTAGAAACACCAACATCAGCAAGGTGCCAATACTCCTTGTACCTCAAGAAGTTCTCTTTAATTAAACTCCAATTGTAGTAGTGACCATCAAATTTAGGAATTACCGCTACAACATAACTCCCCGTCTTTTTTTTCATAAAATAGACGAAATCAATAATCTCGACCGAATGAATGATATCTCGATAGAATACAAGAAAAGGTTATGCTTTTCTACACGTCGTCGCCTTCGAGCTGTCGAGCCAGAGACCATGCTCGCTCTGATACCAGATGTTGAAAACCAAATTCAAAACTCAAAAGTAGAAATGTTATTGATCAAACTTGGGATAAGATGATTTGATTACAGCATATAGCAAGCCTTTATATATGCATTAGAGCACAAATCTAACCAGCTTCAAAAGCCGCAATACAAACATTACCTCACTATGCTACCTACTAGGACTACAATTCCTATGGGAGACTACTGTTCCTATGGTAGACTACTGTTCCAATGGTAGCTTGACTTTATTACCAATGTGTTTCACACATTCTAAAATCCTCCCTTAAACTTGATGTACAAATACTAGTTTAGGAAGTAAATGCCATGCTGAGTTTTCCTTGTAGCCCCCTTCCTTAAACGAACAAACTCTGAGTAGCTTCCAAAGTTTCACAAACACGTCTAACTTGAGGGCTATGGTGAAAATGTCTACAACTTGATCATCGCTCCGGCGGTGGATAAGATCAATCGTCCCATCTTTCACAAGATTTCGTAAGAAATGGTAGCGCACATCAATGTGTTTCGTTCTCCTGTGTTGAACTGGATTCTTCGACAATTTTATTATGGAACTATTGTAGCAATAAATAGGAGTTTCCCTATTTTGATGAAACCCTACTTCACCCAGCATTCTTCTTAAACATATTGCTTAACATGCAAAAGCCGCAACAACTATATACTCAAATTCCGCGGTAGATAAAGAAATAATTTGTTGTTTTTTTAACGACCATGAAATTGTTCCTGATTCAAACATAAAAACATACCCAGCAGAGGTTCCCTTCCTTTTATCGGGATCTCCACCATAATAACTATCAGTATAGCCGATTAAATTAATAGCCTTTCCTTTCTTATAAAATATTTCCAACCCAGTCGCACCTTTCAAGTATCGTCGAATCCGCTTTGCAACATTTAGATGCAACTCTGTTGGATTGTTAATGAATCGACTGATGATGTTTTCTGCGTGCTGAATATTTGGTCTGGTAGCAGTTAAGTACATGAAACTTCCCACAAGTTGCTTATACAATGTGTTATCAACCTTCTATCCTTTGGGATCCTTCATTAGCTTCAATCCAGCGAGAGTTGATCAAGATCTTTTGACACCT
The DNA here is from genome assembly GCA_014058105.1 of Kingdonia uniflora. NCBI lineage: Eukaryota > Viridiplantae > Streptophyta > Magnoliopsida > Ranunculales > Circaeasteraceae > Kingdonia > Kingdonia uniflora. The sequence continues at coordinate 1,177,308 of JACGCM010000719.1, read as the reverse complement.
CGATCAAACATACAACGTAATCGAATTTTGATGTCATTGATCGAAGAATCATTTTGACTATCGTAATGTCCTCCATCTTTTCTCCATTTGTTCTCATCATGTTGGAAATCGCCATGGTTCTGGAGAAATACTCTGAAACAAACTTTTTTGGTTGCATGCAAAGAGTCTTAAAATCTACATGAAGTGCCTGTAGATATGCCCGCTTCACTTTAGCGGTTCCCTGATATTTCCTCTTTATTGCATCTCAAAAATCTTTGGATAACTCCTTGCATAGGATCTTCTCCAAGAGGTTACGATCAATAGATTGAAATAAATAATTTTTGACTTTCAAGTTTTTTGATCGTAATTCCTCGATCTTGGATATTTGAGCAGCCGTCATTTCTATCGAATGGTTAGAGGCACCAATTTCAGCTAGGTGCCAATACTCCTTGGACCTCAAGAAATTCTCCATAATTAAACTCTAATGGTCGTAGTGACCATCGAATTTAGGAATTGTCGCCTGAACATAACTCTTCGTCATCTTTTGGGAAAAATAGACAAAATCAATAACCTCGACCGAATGAATGATATCTTGACGGAATACTTGGAAAGGTTTTGCTTTTATTCAAGTCGTCACCTTCAAGCTGTCGAGCCAGTGACCGTGCTCGCTCTGATACCAGATGTTGATAACAAAATTCAAAACTCTAAAGAAGAAATGTTATTGATCAAACTTGGGATAAGATGATTTGATTACAACATATAACAAGCCTTTATATAGGTATTAGAGCACAAATCCAATGTGGCTTCAAAAGCTGTAATACAAACATTACCTCACTGTGCTACCTACTAGGATTACTATTCCTATGGTCGACTACTTTTCTTATGGTAGACTACTGTTCCTATGGCAGCTTGACTTTATTACCAATGTGTTTCATACATTCTAACACCCACCCATAAACAAGATGTACTAATACTAGTTTAGGAAGTAAACGCTATGCTGAGTTTTCCTAAAAACTCCCTCCCTTAAACGAGCCAACTCTGAGTAGCTTCCAAAGTTTCTCAAACACGTCGAACTTGAGGGCTTTGGTGAAAATGTCTGCAACTTGATATTCGCTCCTGCAATAAATAAGATCAATCGTCCCATCTTTCACTAGATTTCGTAAGAAATGGAAGCGCAAATTAATGTGCTTCGTTCTCCTGTGCTGAACTGGATTCTACGACAATTTGATTGTGGAACTATTATCGCAATAAATATGAGTTTCCCTATTTTGATGAAACCTTACTTTACCCATCATTCTTCTTAACCATATTGCTTGACATGCACAAGATGCAACAACGATATACTCTGCTTCCATGGTAAATAAAGAAACAATTGGTTATTTTTTTGTAGACCATGAAATCGCTCCTGATTCTAACATAAAAACATACCCAACAGAGGTGCTCATCCATTCATCGGGATCTCCACCATAATCACTATCAGTATAGCCGATTAAAGTAATAGCCTTTCCTTTCTTATAAAATATTTCCAACCCAGTTGAACCTCTCAAGTATCGCAGAATCCTCTTTGCAACATTTAGATGCAACTCCGCTGGATTTTCAATGTATCGACTGATGATGCATACTGCGCGCTAAATATTTGATCTAGTAGCAGTTAAGTACATAAGTCTTCCCACGAGCTGCTTATACAATGTGTTGTCAACCTTCTCTCCTTTGGGATCCTTCATTAGCTTCATTCCAACGAGAGTTGATCAAGATCTTTTGACTCCTCGATCGAACATACCACGTAATCGAATTTTGATGTCATTGATCGATGAATCCCTTTGAATATTATAATGTCCTTCATCTTTTCTCCATTTGTTCTCACCTTATTGGAAGTAGCCATGGTTCTGGAGATATACTCTGAAACAGACTATATTAGTTGCATACGAACAGTCTCTAAATCTACATGAAGTGCATGTAGATGTGTCTGCTTCACTTTAGCGGTTCCCTTCATTGCATCTCAAATATATTTGGATGATTCCTTGCATAGGATCGTATCCAAGATGTTGTGATCAATAGCTTGAAATAAATAATTTTTGACTTTCAAGTCTTTTAATCGTAATTTCTCGATCTTGGATATTTGAGCGGCCATCATTTCTTTCGAATGGTTAGAAACACCAACCTCAACGAGGTGCCAATACTCCTTTGAACTCAAGAAGTTCTCCATAAATAAACTCCAATGGTCGTAGTGACCATCGAATTTAAAAATTGTCGCTTGAACATAACTCTCCGTCATTTTTTTCGAAACATAGACGAAATTGATAACCACGATCGAATGAACATATCTTGAAGGAATAGTAGAAAAGGATCTGATTTTTTACAAGTCGTAGCCTTCATGATGTCTAGATAGAGACCATGCTCGCTCGGATGCCAGATGTTGAAAACAGAATTCTAAACTCCAAAGATGAAATGATATTGATCAAACTTGGGATAAGATGATTTGATTATAACATATAGCAAGCCTTTATATAGGCATTAGAGCACAAATCCAACCTGGCTTCTAAAGCCGTAATATAAACATTACCTCCCTATGCTACCTACTAGGACTACTATTCCTATGGAAGACTATTATTCCAATGGAAGCTTGACTTTATTACCAATGTGTTTTACTCATTCTAACACCCTCCCTTAAACTAGATGTACAAATACTAGTTTAGGATGAAAACGCAATAAAGAGTTTTCCTTGCAGATCCTTCCCTTAAACCAAAACTCTGAGTAGCTTCTGAAGTTTCTCGAACACGTCAAACTTGAAGGCTTTGGTCATAATGTCTACAACTTGATCTTCGTTCCTGCGGTAGAAAAGATCAATCATCCCATCTATCACTAGAGTTCATAAGAAATGGTAACGCACATCAATATGCCTTTCTTTCCTGTATTGAACTGGATTCTTTGAGAATTTGATTGTGGAATTATTGTCGCAATAAATAGGAGTTTCCCTATTTTGAAGAAACCCTACTTCACCCATAATTCTTTTTAACCATATTGCTTGACATGCACAAGACGCAACAACGATATACTCTGCTTCCATGGTAGATAAAGAAACAATTGGTTCTTTTTTTTACGACCTTGAAATCGCTCCTGATTCAAACATGAAAACATACCTAGTAGTGGTTCACTTCTTTTCATCGGGATCTCCACCATAATCACTATAAGTATAGCCGATTAAAGTAATAGCCTTTCCTTTCTTAAAAAATATTTCCTACCCAGTCGGACCTTTCAAGTATCGCAGAATTCTCTTTGCAGCATTTAGATGCAACTCCGTTGGATTCTCTATGTATCAGCTGATGATGCTTACTGCGTACTGAATATTTGGTCTGGTCGCAGTTAAGTACATGAGTCTTCCCACGATCTGCATATACAATATGTTGTCAACCTTATCTCCTTTGGGATCCTTTATTAGCTTCAATCCACCGAGAGTTGATCAAGATCTTTTGACTCCTCGATCGAACAAACCACCTAATTAAATTTTGATGTCATTGATCAAAGAATATTTTCGATTATCGTAATGTCCTCCATCTTTTCTCCATTTTTTCTCATCTTGTTGGAAATCGCCATGATTCTGGAGAAATACTCTGAAATTGACTTTGTTGGTTGCATACAAAGAGTCTCAAAATCAACATGAAGTGGCAGTAGATGTGCTGCTTCACTTTAGCGGTTCCCTAATATTTCATCTTCATTGCATCTCAATTATCTTTGAATGACTCCTTGCATAGGATCATCTCCAAGATGTTGCGATCAATAGCTTGAAATAAATAATTTTTTGACTTTCAAGTCTATTAATCGTAATTCCTTAATCTTGGATATTTGAGCGGTCGTCATTTCTTTCGAATGGTTAGAAACACCAACTTCAACGAGGTGCTAATACACCTTGGACCTCATGAAGTTCTCCATAATTAAACTCCAATGGTCGTAGTGACCATCGAATTTAGGAATTGCCGCATGAACATAACTCTCTGTCATTTTTTGCGAAAAATAGATGAAATCAATAACCTCGGCCGAATGAACGATATCTTGACGAAATACTTGGAAAGGTTTTACTTTTCTTTACATCGTTGCCTTCAAGTTGTCGAGCCAGAAACCGTGCTCGCTCTGATACCAGATGCAGAAAACAAAATTCAAAACTCTAAAGAAGAAATGTTATTGATCAAACTTGGGATAAGATGATTTCATTACAACATATAACAAGCCTTTATATAGGCATTAGAGCACTTCTAAGGCCGCAATACAAACATTACCTCACTATGCTACCTATTTGGACTACTATTCCTATAGTAAACTACTTTTCCTATGGTAGCTTGACTTTACCTCACTATGCTTAGTTTTCCTTAGAGCTCCCTCCCTTAAATGAATAAACTCTGAGTAACTTTCGAAGTATCTCAAACACGTCGAACTTGAGGGCTTTGGTGAAAATGTCTGCAACTTGATATTTGCTCCTGCAATAGATAAGATCAATCTTCCCATCTTTTACTAGATTTCGTAAGAAATGGTAGCGCAAATCAATGTGCTTCGTTCTCCTGTGTTGAACGGGATTCTTCGGCAATTTGATTATTGAACTATTGTTACAATAAATAGGAGTTTCCCTATTTTGATGAAGCCCTACTTTACCCAGCTTTCCTCTTAACCATATTGCTTGGCATGCACAAGACGCAACAACGATATACTCTACTTCTGTGGTAGATAAAGAAATAATTGGTTGTTTTTTTTTTATGACCATGAAATTGCTCCTGATTCTAACATAAAAATAAACCCAGCAGAGGTACTCTTCCTTTCATCGGGATCACCACCATAATAACTATCAGTATATCTGGTTAAAGTAATAGCCCTTCCTTTCTTATAAAATATTTCCAACCCAATTGTACCTTTCAAGTATCGCAGAATTCTCTTTGCAGAATTCAGATGCAACTCCGCTGGATTCTCAATGTATCGACAGATGATGCTAACCGCATGTTGAATATTTGGTCTGGTATCAGTTAAGTACTTAAGTCTTCCCAATAGCTGTTTATACAATATGTTGTCAACCTTCCCTCCTTTGGGATCCTTTATTAGCTTCAATCCAACGAGTGTTGATCAAGATCATTTAACTCCTCGATCGAACATACCACGTAATCAAATTTTGATGACATTGATCAAAGAATCCCTTCGATTATCGTAATGTCCTCCATTTGATCTCATCTTGTTAGAAATCGCCATGGTTCGGGAGAAATACTCTGAAACTGACTTTGTTGGTTGCATACGAATAGTCTTGAGATCTACATGAATTGCTTGTAGATGAGCCCGCTTCACTTTAGCGGTTCCCAGATATTTCTTCATCATTGCATCTCAAATATAATTGGATGACTCCTTGCATAAGATCGTCTCCAAGATGTTGCGATCAATAGCTTGAAATAAATCATTTTTTAATTTCAAGTCTTTTAATCGTAATTCCATGATCTTGGATATTTGAGCGGTCGTCATTTCTTTCGCATGATTATAAACACCAACCTCAACAAGGTGCCAATACTCCTTGGACCTCAAGAAGTACACCAAAATTAAACTCCAATGGTCGTAGTGACCATCGAATTTAAGAATTGCCGCTTGGACATAAATCTCCATCACTTATTTCGAAAAATAGACGAAATCAATAACCACGACCGAATGAACAATATCTCGACAGAATACAAGAAAAGGTTCTACTTTTATTCACGTCGTCGCCTTCAAGCTGCCGAGCCAGAGACCGTGCTCGCTCTAATACCAGATGTTTAAAACAAAATTCAAAACTCTAAGGAAGAAATGTTATTGATCAAACTTGGGATAAGATGATTTGAATACAACATATAGCAAGCCTTTATATAGGTCTTAGAGCACAAATCCAACCTTGCTTCTAAGGCCAAAATTCAAACATTACCTCACTATGCTCCCTACTAGGACAACTATTCATATGGTAGACTACTTTTCCTATGGTAGACTATTGGTCCTATGGTAGCTTGACTTTATTACCAATGTGATTCACACATTCTAACACCCTCCCTTAAACTAGATGTACTAATACTATTTTAGGAAGTAAACGATATGCTGAGTTTTCCTTACAGCTCCTTCCCTTAAATGAACAAACTCCGAGTAGCTTCCAAAGTTTCTCAAACACGACTAACTTGAGGGTTTTGGTGAAAATATTTGTAACTTGATCTTCGCTCCTGCAGTAGATAAGATCAATTCACCCATCTTTCACTAGATTTCATAAAAAATGGTAACGCACATCAATGTGCTTCGTTCTCCTGTGTTGAACTGGTTTCTTTGACAATTTGATTGTGCAACTATTGTAGCAATAAATAGGAGTTTCCCTATATTGATGAATCCCTACTTCACCCAACATTCTTTTTAACCATATTGTTAGACATGCACAAGACGCAACAACGATATACTCTACTTCCGTGGTAGATAAAGAAATAATTTGTTGTTTTTTTGACGACCATAAAATCGCCTCTGATTCTAACATTAAAACATACCCAGCAGAGGTATTCTTCATTTCATCGGGATCTCCACAAAAATCACTATCAGTTTAGCCGATTAAAGTAATAGGCTTTCCTTTCTTATAAAATATTTCCCACCCATTCGTACCTTTCAAGTATCGCAGAATCCTCTTTACAGCATTTAGATGCAACTCCGTTGGATTCTCTATGTATCGACTGAGGATGCTTACAGCGTGCTGAATATTTGGTTTGGTCACAGTTAAGTACATAAATCTTCCCACGAGCTGCTTATATAATGTGTTGTCAACCTTCTCTCCTTTGGGATCCTTCATTAACTTAAATCCAGCGAGAGTTGATCTAGATCTTTTGACTCATCGATCGAACATACCACATCATCGAATTTTGATGCCATTGATTGAAGAATCCCTTCAATTATCCTAATATACTCCATCTTTTCTACGTATGTTCTCATCTTGTTGGAAATCGCTATGGTTCTGGTGAAATACTCTGAAAACGAATTTGTTGGTTGTATACGAAGAGTCTAGAAATCTACATGAAGTGCCTGTAGATGTGCCTGCTTCACTCTAGCGGCTCCCTGATATTTTATCTTCATTGAATCTCGAATTTCTTTTGATGACTCCTTGCATAGTATCCTCCAGGATGTTGCGATCAATAGCTTGAAATAAATACTTTTTGACTTTCAATTCTTTTAATCTTAATTCCTTGATCTTGAATTTTTAAGCGGTCGTTATTTCATTCGAATGGTTAGAAACACCAGCATCAGGGAGGTGTCAATACTCCTTGAACCTCAAGAAGTTCTCCATAATTAAACTCCAATGGTTGTAGTGACCATCGAATTGAGGAATTGCCACTTGAACATAACTCTCCATCATTTTATGAGAAAAAATAGACAAAATCAATAGCCGCAACCGAATGAATGATATCTTGACAAAATAATATAAAAGGTTCTGCTTTTCTTCACGTCGTCGCCTTCGAGCTGTCGAGCCATCGACCGTGCATGCTTTGATATCAGATGTTGAAAACAGAATTCTAATCTCTAAAAAAGAAATGTTATTGATCAAACTTGGGATAAGATGATTTGATTACAACATATAGCAAGCCTTTATATAGGCATTGGAGTACAAATTCAACCTGGCTTCAAAAGCCATAATGCAAATATTACCTCACAATGCTACCTCCTAGGACTATTATTCCAATGGTAGACTACTATTCCTATGGTAGTTTGACTTTATTACCAATGTGTTTCACGCATTCTAACACCCTCTCTTAAACTAGATGTACTAATACTAGTTTAGGAAGTAAACGCTATGCTGAGTTTTCCTTACAACTCCCTCCCTTAAACGAACAATCTTCGAGTAGCTTCTAAAGTTTCTCAAACACGTCTAACTTGAGGGCTTTGGTTAAAATGTCTGCAACTTGATCTTTGCTCCTGCAGTGGATAAGATCAATCATCCCATCTTTCACTAGATTTCATAAGAAATGGTAATGCACATAATTGTGCTTCGTTCTCCTGTGTTGAACTGGATTCTTCGACAATTTGATTGTGGAACTATTGTCGCAATAAATAGGAGTTTCCCAATTTTGTTGAAACCCTACTTCAACAAGCATTCTTCTTAAGCATATTGCTTGACATGCACAAGACGCAACAATGATATACTATCCTTCTGTGGTAGATAAAGAAACAATTGGTTTTTTTTTTACGACCATAAAATCGCTCCTGATTCTAACATAAAAGCATACCCAGCAGAGGTGCTCTTCCTTTCATCGGGATCTCCACCATAATCACTATAAGTATAGCCGATTAAAGTAATAGCCTTCCCTTTCTTTGAATATATTTCCAATCCTGCCGTACCTTTCAAGTATCGTAGAATCCTCTTTACAGCATTTAGATGCAACTCCGCTGGATTCCCTATGTATCAACAGATGTTGCTGACTGCATGCTAAATATTTGGTCTGGTCGCAGTTAAGTACATAAGTCTTCACTTGAGCTGCATATTCAATGTGTTGTCAACCTTCTCTCCATTGGGATTCTTCATTAGCTTCAATTCAACGAGAGTTGATCAAGATCTTTTGACTCCTCGATCGAACATACCACGTAGTCAAATTTTGATGTCATTGATCGATGAATCTTGTCGATTATCGTAATGTCCTCCATCTTTTCTCCATTTGTTCTCATCTTGTTGGAAATCACCATGGTTCTAGAGAAATACTCTAAAAAGACTTTGTTGGTCGCATACCAAGAGTCTCAAAATCTACATGAAGTACCTGTAGATGTGCCCACTTCACTTTAGCAGTTCCCTGATATTTCTTCATCATTGCATCTCAAATATCTTTAGATGACTCGTTGCATAGGATCGTCTCCAAGATGTTACGATCAATAGCTTGAAGTAAATAATTTTTGACTTTCAAGTCTTTTAATCATAATTCATTGATCTTGGATATTTGAGCGATCGTCATTTCTTTCGAATGGTTAGAAATACCTACTTCAACGAGGTATCAATAATTCTTGGACCTCATGAAGTTTCCATAATTAAACTCCAATGGTCGTAGTGACCATCGAATTTAGGAATTTCCGCTTGAACATAACTCTCCGTCATTTTTTGCGAAAAATTGACAAAATTAATAACCTCGACTGAATGAATGATATCTCGCCAGAATACTAGAAAAGGTTCTACTTTTCTTCACATCATTGCCTTTGAGCTGTCGAGCCAGAGACCGTGCTCGCTCTGATACCATATGTTGAAACAAAATTCTAAACTCTAAAGAAGAAATGTTATTGATCAAACTTGGGATAAGATGATTTGATTACAACATATAACAAGCCTTCATATAGGCATTAGAGCACAAATCCAACCTGGCTTCTAAAGCCGTAATACAAATATTACCTATACTGCCTACTAAGACTACTATTCCAATGGTAGACTACTGTTCCTATGGTAGCTTGACTTTCTTACCAATGTGTTTCACACACATTTTATCAATAAGGACAAAGCTTCTAATTCTTAAAATTACATATGGATTCGGCTGCATGAATTAATTCCCCAAAGACTGGTTAAGCTGTTGTGACAATCATTAAAAACATTGCCTGAAATTAAGTACAAACTGTTAGGAGTTGGGTCCAAGCCAAAGCTAGGAACCCAACAGGGTTGGGGTGTCCTATATAGATTCTTAGCAAACCCATAGGCCTAATAGGGTTATGGGGTAAGTTATAGTAGAATAGATAATCCTTCTGGGTTGTTTATATATATATATATATATATATATATATATATATATATCACTGTACTATGTACAAAGAACACGGTTATGATAATCAATAAATCTTTTTCTCTATTTCTCTTGTTCATGCTTTAGTATTATTCTGCTCTAGATTCATCATATCCCATCACGTTATCAGCCCACAAGCTCTAGAAATGAAGAGAGCAGATTTTTCCTTCTAATAAGAGATTTTGCGAAAACCAAGCGATCAGGAGAAGAGGTATTTTATGATTTTTATATGCCTATATTCAGATCTATACAATATGATAGATCATCATGTTTTGAAAACCTATTTTTCCCTCTTTTTTCGGATTGAAAATTAGGGCTTTTAGTATTTTTAACCCTTGATAAAGGGATGTTTTCAAACGCATATCTATTTCATAGTAGATATCGGATGGATATAAGATTACTTTGGTTGGATAGCCTAATCTGTGAGCTTTCCAACGGTATATGGCATGTCTCAGGGAGATGTCCCAATCGTCGGGAATAGCTTTATGAAACTAGGCAGTTTCTCTGCCTAAAACGGCATATTTTTGGTCGATGACGTCAACAAAATTTATTATTTTTTATTATTTTTTATTATGACATTATCCTAATCCCTAGTGACATCAGCAGCGACATGTGTCAAGGACACGTGGCACGCTGATGTAGCATGACACATGGGTGGCACGTGTGGTATGCTTGGCACGTGCGTAACACGTGTGGCATGCCTGGCACGTGGCAGTCACCGGAGACAGCCCACCGGTCGGACGTCGGAATCATGCCGGAATTTCGGTAGGAAAATTTTGCCGGCCAGTCACCGGAATATTACTTGCGTACCGGAGCAGTGACGTGGCAGTGTGCGTATATGACACGTGTAACGTATGTGATACGTGTGCGTGTGTGACACGTGTGGTGCACGTGCGAGGCACGTGTGACCGAGTCAAACTGGTCCAGACACTAAAACGGCTTTAAATAGCCCAATTTTTGGTCAAATTGAGCCCAATTTTTTAAGGAATAGGTGTCTCGTATAGGAGCATTGGCTCACTTATATGTGATATAAGTACATGGTGTAATATCTATTTAAGTATCTTACGATAGCTTATAGGATATTACTGGTATGCAACTAAGATACTAATTATCATGATCGGGGATCATAGATAATATAAAACCAATACTAATTTAGCATACGACTGTGAGTCATATCCAAATCACAGTTAATTGTCAATGACAAATAACTAGAGCTCAATTGGGAATTGACTTAGTCTTATTTCTAAAAACTTGGTGTCTGAGGAACTAATTTTTTATATCTAGGTGCAATTAGATGTTACAAGATAATATTTAGAGGTATATAGGCATTAATAGTACCCTAGAATGTTAGTTCAAGGACATGCTTAATCAACCTCTCTTGTGAACCCAGCTGACTTTGGGATAGAACCACTTGTCAGCTAAACATCTAATACCCCTCATATTCGTAGCAAATGGTTTATTTGGCTAGAATATACCTACTTTTATAGAACTTGAGGGCTTAGAACAACCTAGTTCTCAGAATAAGGAAAACACACATTTAGTTATTTTTAATAGCTATATTGGCTAAGATTCTATTAAAACGCACTTTAAGGTTAAGATCACAATTTTACGGGATAAATTTGGGATTTAACACTTCATAGGATATGAACAAGGTTCTCCTATAGTTAATGATTGAGAATCACTGACTTCTATACTATGAATTGTCTTTGGTTATGATTGGAGATCATGTACTTCCACTAGATTTCATATGGAACTCACACATCTAGTAGTTTTGAATAACAATCTTGGCTAAGATTTTATTAAAACGTACACCTAAGATTAAGATCGTCATTTTGCAGTGTAAATTTGGGATTTAATCATTAGAAAAGAATTTTCTCTAGCAATTGATATGTCTTAACCTATAATATGATTGAACAACAAGAATTTTCTCTAGCAATTGATTAAATTTGGGATTTAATCAATGCACCAAGTTTTGAATAACAATCTTTGGTTATGATTGAACAGGGTATAATCTGTCTTTAATATGATTGATATGTCTATCAAGAATTTTCTCTAGCAACAATCTATATCTTGTATTACAGATGTCTGCGATACTCAAAAATGTTGAATTTCCACCATTGCTGTTCACTTGGTGCATTGATGTCGACTTATTCTTAAGTCTCTTCGTCTGCAGAAGACCATCGTCATTGGCAACAAGGAAGATCCCATGGATAAAGCAAAAGCTTTGTTTATACACTGTCACCTTCTTCAGGGTGACCTGAAGACTGAATAACCCAACAAGGTTGAGCCAGCTGACTTATGGGCAAGCTTGCAGGGGCGTTATGGTCATTAAAATACCATTATGCTCCTAAAAGTAATACACCAATGGAACACCCTTAGGTTCCAAGATTTTCAGACGGTCGCTGATTATAACTCAGCAGTCCATAAAATCACTTTTATACTTAAGTTGTGTGAAAAGAAAGTCACTAATGCTAAAATGATGGAGAAGACTCTATCAACCTTCCATGCTAACAATATTGCGATTCAGAGGCAATATCGGCAAGAAAACTTAAAGACTCGTGCAGTCTTAATTCAGGCACTACTCCTCTCTGAGCAAAACGATGAACTTCTGATGAAGAATTGTGTTATGCGGCCTTCTGGGAGTGCGTCGTTGCCTGCATCACACAATGTTCAGCTTCAGGGAAACAACTTTGCACGTCAAGGATGAAGATATGAAGGGGCAGGGGAGGATACTAGGGATACAGGATGGATGGGAGCCAGAAAACCTTTGGCCCTAGGAGAGGTAAAAGATTTAAGAAATCCTAGATACTAGGAAATGTGAAGAAGGAAAAGAAGACTGATTAGGGATCTACTTGCTTTAATTGCGGTGACACATGACACTGGGCACGGAAATGCCTTACGCCACGGGTGGCTACCGGCGACAGAGTCCGAACCCACCAGGCAGTTGTTGACACTAACTCCGCCCCTGTGGAGATTGCAGCATCAAACTTCTTCCACGACACGAATGTCGTCATGGATCAACGTACAGAGTAATAGTAATGATATTTCAGTAGACATGTGATGTCACATTAGAGAGAGCACTAGTAGTTTTTTTTCTAGATAGACTTAATTTACTTTTGTTGTCAATATTTTTTATTTTGTTGGGAATATATCATTTATCTTTCAATAAAGTGCTTGTGACATACATTAGATTCTCCGTTTGTTCTACATTAGGATTACTCGAATTTATTTCTTGGGAAGTAGTTAAATTCTTGTATGATAGTTGATCTACTACATCTAGCCTGCCTATGGATCTCTCTGCTCATTGAGCATGACCAATAATTGGATGAGTGGCGGCATATGTCTAAGAGACATTTCGTACCACGTACTCTATCCTTTTGAGATATGCATTTATTTCTTGCCTAACCTTGTGCATCAGAGATGGTACGAATATCATTGGCACGACCAACATGATAGAACGCACTGAGTGCATCACGCTATTACTCTCTAACGGTAGGATACAGGGTATCTAGTCCATTTTATAAACTGGTAATTACAGCCAGATTTTACTGAGTTTAGGGAGATTTATGATAATACTTATCACGTAATGATTATCGAGGAAAATGACAGAGAGGGTTATGTACATTCACTCCATGTCTAAAGGTTAGAACACGCTACAGAAAGGTTTCTAATACACTCCTCAGGGCTTAGATAACGAGGAGGATTATCGGGATTACATTACATCTCAACTTTCCTTGCAAGGAGAGACGATCCAGAAAGTATATGTGTAATGTTTGCTTTCAAGGAAAGTCTATTATGACCAAGGTGGAGTAGAATCTCCAACCTTTACTCCAACCGCAACCATGGAGACCCATGTGGACCTTTCCATCCACATAGTGGCACACTTGAATATTTATGGTCATAATAGATACATCTAGGAAATGGTTCTAGGAATGCAACGTTAACACGAGTTCTCACTTAGATCATTCGATCGCAGACTCAGTTCCTGGATTAACTGATCAAAGTTGATCGATACGACTTGACGGGGGCTTGGGAGATGGACTCACAGGCTTTTGATGATTATTTTATCGCTAAATGGGATTGATGATTGAGCATCGTGGGTACTCCATACCATACCCATCTCAGGATTGGCGGAGAACCTAATCAAGCAATTTCAGATAATTGCTAGGCCACTGTTATTACGATCACAGCTTCCTGCTTGTGTATGGGATATGCATTCTTGCTCCCACACCATTAATTAAGGTTTGTCCCTTAGCAAATCATCAAATTATTTTTTTCCAAAAGCGACTAGAAACTGGGTCGGAGCCAGGTGTCGCCCATCGATAAAAATTTGGACGTTTTATCCAAGTGCCAATCGCACCAGAATGTATGAAGATGAGACCCTCAACATCAGTCTGGTATTATGTGGGTTATGATTCGCATTTATCACTAGATATTTGAAACCCACTGGCGACGTATATCTTGCAAGGCAGATAATTATCATTTTGATGAGATAATATTCTCAGCATTGGGGGGAGAAATAACAGTCAATGTTGAGGATGTTTCCAAGAGGTCTTAGAAAACACCATCGTTGTCTCATCTTGAATGATATACATAAGTTAGGTGACAATAAGGTTCAACGGATTACAAACCTCTAATAGGTCATAAATGAATTGCTAGATACATTCATAGATACTATTGAAGTACCGTAAGTGTATCTACCTGTAAGTAATACACCTACACAACAGAACGTTCTAGGGGAACTAGTACTGCAGCAAAATGTTCCAAGGGAATTAGTACCGCAAATGAATCTGAGGCTCGTACTTAGTGCGAAGCACCGTTGGAAGAAAGTATTCTGAGCCGGGAAGCTACAAAATAAGGGACAAATATGACTAATGGTCTAGTCGATTATCGAGGATGGAACTACCCATTGAGAAGGTATTCATATTCGTTGTTGTGCTCATCATCTAGAATGAGGGTTCAAAACCACTAATTGTAAACGACTGTGTGTTATTGTATATTAACAAAAGTAGGTATTAGGAATCCAAGCGGAGCTTAGCTTGTACATAATACGAAGTGATACCATTGAGCTTGTTAATTTTAAATGGGAAAGGTACGGAAACACAATTAACTCAGAGAGATAATTTAGTCAAGGCAAGACTAGTTGCCCAGGAAATTTTTAAGAGATCTGGCATCGATTGCAGTGTGACCTATTACCCAGTTATCGATGCTATAACGTTTCAATACTTATCAGTTTATCAAGTTGTCGGGGATAAGCGAGACATGCGTCTGATGTAAATACCACGTATCTATATGGGAAACTAGATACGGATATCTACATGAAGCAACCTGGGTAGGTATAAGCTTCTGGAAGATTTTAAGCCCGACACACGGGGTGTGTATGTAATAAAGTTGGAAAAGTTATTGTTGACTTGATGCAATGAGCCCATGTGACATAGTAAGTTGACTGAGTATTTGAAGGTTGGGGACTTTGCAAATATCATTATCTGCCCATGAGTTCTTATTTAGAACACAGATATTAATTTCACTCATCATAACAGTGTATTAAATGATTTGGATATCATTAGACCTCAGGGGAAGATCGCGTGAGCCGCCGAATTCTTTGGGAAGGAATTTGAAATACAAAACCTTGGGAAATCAAGAGTGTCTCAATTTACAGATCAAACATCTTGATAGTGGCACTCGTACATCAAGCAATATCTATCGGAAGAGTTATCTAACACACTTCGATATGGATCTAGCACACGGTGTTAAGTCGTTTATTGCGCGTCCAGCACTTGGGTGTGGACAACGACATCTTTTACCATTTTAATGGGAGAAACTCTTAGGGCCATGGTGTCATAGCTAGGAGGTGCTTTGCTATAGCTAGGTGGGTATACTAGACCCAATGACTCATTCGCAGTGAACTGTTTGGCTTGCTATAGTTCGGTTCCTACCCAAAGGCACTGAAATGGAATCAAACACATTCTGAGATATTTCATCGACGTGAAAGACTGGGGTATGTTCTATTCACAACTTGGAAATGGGACATTATAGGATACGCCGATGCAGGATATTTATCAGATCTACATAAAGGACGATCTCAATCGGGTTATGTATTCTTGTATGGAGATACTGCGATTTCATGAAGATCAGTGAAGATGACGATGGTTCCTACATCCTCGAACCACGAGGAGATTCTTGCCCTACATGAAGCCAGCAGAGAATGTTTTTTGTTACAGTTTATGATCAACCACAACAACAGGAGTTACGGTCTGAATTATATCCAAGATAAACCGACGATACTTTATGAAGATAATACAGCTTGTATCATTCAAGTCAGATGCAGATTTATTAAAGGTAACAAAATTGAGCATATTTCACCAAAGTTCTTCCACATACACGAGTTGCAAAAGACGAATGAGATCGGCGTTGCTAAAGTCCATTCAGCAGACAACCTGGTTGTTCTATTCACGAAAGCTCTTGCATATCCTAGGTTCAAGAGATTAGTTCATCGAATCGGCATGCGAAGTTTACAAGATTTATTATCTCAAGGAGATCAACGTCAGGGGGAGTAGTCCCAGCCTGACGTAGACACATGAGTGTTGTACTCTTTTTTCTGATAATACAGTTTTTATCCTAGGAGATTTTACTGGCTGGAGGTTTTAATGAGGCAACGTATACGCGTCCACAACCCATATAGGGCATATGATTGTACTCTTTCCCTGTACAGCTTTTTGTCCAAAGGGTTTTGCTAGGCAAAGGTTTTAATGAGGCAAGTCGTCCTAGTATGGAACACCCCAAGAGGGAGTGTGAGGAGTTGGGTCCAAACCCAAGCTAGGAACCCAACAGGGTTGGGGTGTCCTATACAGACTCCTAGCAAACCCATAGGCCCAATAGGGTTATGGGGAGAGTTAGAGTAGAATAAGGAATCCTTCTGGGTTGTCTATATATATCACTGTACTATGTACAGAGAACACGGTTATGATAATCAATAAATCTTTTACTCTCTTTCTCACTTGTTCATGTTTTAGTATTATTCTGCTCTAGATTCATCATATCCCAACACAAACAACTTAATGCCCGAATTCACGATACAAGTTCATGATCACAAAGACAATATAATAAACTGATTTTTCTTCCTCTTATCTGGGATAAATATTCATACATATATATCAAGGTTGTTCAAGAAAAATAACAAAGCAGGCTTTAAGGGCAGAAGGTGATGGTATAATCTGCGCCAGTCCCGCAAGTAAATGTACTTGTCTTATCGTCATAAGCATAGCTATAGGCCTGAGGACACGCATTCTTGAAGACTCTCGAAAAATTTGTGGGAGGGCAAGTCGAAGGCTGGCCATATGAACCGGTGCAACAATACTGCGGACTGTGAAATGCAAGACATGCACTCTTACAGGCAACCGTTCCTGAGCCATTTCTAACACTCAACTGCCCCGGGCAAACTGAGTTAACATTTCGGGAGCAACTTGATACTCCACAACCCGGTCGACCACGTGGGGTTATGGATATGGGTAAGTTGAACCCATCAACTAAACTGATGTCGTAGTAATCTTTGCCACCGTAACCGCCTAGAGTGAACTCTGCTAAGGTGGCAGGTGGAATTGCTCCGGCACCGTTGCATCCCACCTGGCCTGAAGCACAGTCCCCGGTGGTGCATACTACTAATCTACCGCCATTGTTTGTGCACTGGGTTCGGCCCCAAAAACGACCAGACCATGGAGCATGGATGCTTAGAACTGTGGATGCACCTGAACCTAGTACGTACCCGGTTGAGGGAGTTGGCCTTGAGCCTCCCCCAGATAAAATGCCTGGCCATACTGTGTACGGGCATCTGTTTATCAATGTAAATGAAGCTGAATGCGCACCTGCAGTCCAAACACACGAATTCTTTGTTAACATCAGCAAAATTGCGAGGAAAACAATGTACTATAAGTGTCCTTCAAAATATATATTAATATGGCGTATAAAATATAACTATAACTAAAATTCGACAAGGCCATGAGAGAAAAGATTGTGGGGAAAACAAACCTGAGGTGATGAGGGATAAGAGAAGGAAAACTTGAAACCTTTCCATCATTACTAAGGCAAGAGTTGCTTCTACCCTACAACTGCAAGGATTAGAGTTATTTATATAGAAGTACTAAAATGACAAATGGTTTAATCAAATCAAATTATCTAAAATTAAAATTTAGATTTCATTCCGCGCCATTTGTATTACCATATCAGGATATATATTTTTGAAAAAGATCTCAAAAAAGTATTCTGGATTGAATTAAATCCAGAATGCAAAATCTGCAAAGTATTGTGGATATCCTAAGGTTATTATTTTCATTTTGTTGTAAGAAGTGTATCAAATATATGTTCTTTCAATATTTGTTGAATTTAAAGCTCTTTCCTAGTACAGTAAAGTAATGAATCTATTTCAATAACAATGAAGAGAAGAGAAGAGAAATACTGTATGATCATCATTAGAAGAGATGGTACTTGTTGATCCGACCTTTTTGAAAAGCATACGGAATCCTTCATGTGAAAACTTGTGTTTTCTCATCAAGACTCTAGGGCCGTAAGTACTATTTGGTATAGAAGATAGAGCACTATATTTGTCAAATCCAGCCAGCAACTGACTTATTATCCGTGTTTGGATACTTAGTTCCACAGGGCATGATAAAGTTCCGCACTTCAAAATATAAGATTTTGAGGCTATTTCTCTCCTTGTTAATTGGTTTGAGATGGAACCTCAGTTTGTTAGCTTTACAAAGCACAAACAAACTTGCCAACAATGAACATGACAGAAAGACTAAAGGACTAATAGAGGAACGACCAGTGGCAGATCCAGGAATTTCATTCAGGGTGGGCAAGGGAAAGGTATTAGGGGTTTGGGGGAAGAAAAAAAATTGTGTATTTTCTTTGAATACTCGAAAACTTGTATATTTTTAAGGGTCACAACCTTACTCAAGCTTCTTAGATCATTTTTTAATTGTTGAAAATTTACTTGTTTCATAGATCAAGCAAAGCTGATTTGTGAGAGAGAAAGAGAGAGAAGAGGTTTATGGGTTTGAGAAGAAAAAGAAAAATAGAAGATGAGAGTTAAGAGAGATGATGTTGTCCACGGAGTTGTTTGCTTGGGTAAACAAAATTATTTAAATGGTCACAATCTTTTAAAGTTAGGAGGAGGTAAATGGTTGGTTGTGTGGTCTTATGAAAAATGAGGGTGGGCAAAGTGGAGAATTGCTATGTGGATGGGTAAATATAAACACATTTGTATATGTAGATCCGCCACAAAGTAGGGAGCTTATATTTTCCTTAATGGTTCTTATTTTTTAGGACCGTTTTCCTTTTAAGCGCCTTTTTCTTGTTTTCTACAACGATTTAAAACAGAGTCCCAGATATATGTAGGACGACCAAATTCACTATACTGTTTCATGATTATGAAAATAGTATATCTTGACAAAGTGCAGTTTATTTGTAAGATTATCCATATGGGGGCTAAGCACTGAACGAATTTCTCCGCATACATAATATTGAAGTTGTACAAGAAAAATAAGAAAAACACGCCTTAATTAAGGGCAAAAGGTGATAGTATAATCTGCACCAGTGCTGCAAGTAAATGTACTGGTCTTATCGTCATAAGCATAGCTATAAGCTTGAGGACACGCATCATATGCACCAGAGCAACAATACTTGGGATTATTAAGCGTAAGACAAGCACTCTTACAAGCAACCGTTCCTCCACCATTTACAACACTCAACTCCGGGGGACAAATGAAGTTAATATTTGCGGGGCAGCTCGTTATTCAGCAACCAGGTCGACCACGTGGGGTTATGGATATGGGTTAGTTGAACCCGTCAACAAAACTGATGTCGTAGAAATCATTACCATTGTTGGGTAGTCCAACCCATGATGAGGCCCATAAACTTAATGGGCTTAGTTCTTACCTTGGAAAAGGTAAATGGAGTCTTCCAGAAAAGCCTTGTCTTTTCTAATGTGGTGTGTACTCTTGGAGAAAGTTCTAGAGAGAGAACTTTGAAAACCCAACTTGAAGAAAACAAATCCATCTCCATTGGTGTGAGGTGAAGAGAGGAATCAATCCAAGTATTCTTTGTGCTCCGATCAAACAACAAAAGAAGGTGTTCTCCGACAAGTTTGTCGACAAAAAGGGGATTGAAGGTATTCCTTCAAGTTGAAGGTAAACAACATTTAGTAGATCTTGTTTGGGCATACAAGGTGCTGAATTTTATTGTAACCCTCACGATTGAGGATGTTTGTAATCCGTTTATTGATATAGTGGATTCGGATTTGACCCGTGGATTTTCCCTTTCACGTTGAAGGGTTTCCACGTAAAAATTGTGTGCTGCATTTGCTTGCTTGCTAGTTTATTTGTCATATAATTTCTCTTGCTTATCGTCGAATTATACATAGTGGGAAAGTCGTGATTTCCCAATAAGTGGTGTCAGAGCCGTGGTTGGTGGTGTTCGTGTGTGATTCGTGATGGATGTAAGAATGGTTAGTCTCAACGGCAACAATTGGCCGATTTGGAAGCAAAAGATGGAAGACTTGCTTTATTACAAGAATTTGCACGTACCCAAGGGCAAAACTAGTAGAGGACTGACCTGGGCTATAGCCCGGGTCAAAATTTTGAAAAAAATAAAGTTGTTTCATTTGAGCAGTCTTTCTTCTACAAACAAACAAACTTGACAAATCTGATTTCAAGTTCTTCTACACACAAACACAAGCCTTGCATCGCAATGAATTTAATGAATTGACAAATCTGATTTGAGTTGGGGTATAACTATAAACAAACACAAGTTCTTCTACAAACAAACTAGGTATACCTTTCTATTTCTCCAATTTTGTATAATTATGTTTAGGTTTTACATTTTTTTGATTTCTAGGGTTCTTAATTAAGTTTTTTTTTCATGGTAATTACAGGTTTTAGTGCGCTTGGATAATTGGATTCCTTTATACTACTGATTTGAATTGAATATCATAATTTATTGATTTACTAATTTATTGATTTACTTATTTACTGATTTAAATATCATAATTTACAAGGTTTATTTGGGGACTCCCGATAAGGGGTGAGGAAATTACTCAATATAAGGAGGAAATTGGGGATTTTACTTATTTGAATTGGTGTTTGGGTTTAATTATTACTTATTTGATTGGAATTGGGTTATCCCTAGATTTACTAGGTACTTACTTATATATTTTGTTCTTTAGAATAAATTATTTATATCAATAATTTTGAGATATGTCAATAACTTGTTTAGTATACATAAAGAAATTACGTAATTAATCAATAATATTAGTAAATATCCATTTAAAATTACTAATATACACTCTCTATCTCTCTTTTTTGGGGCAAGCCCCCGAACCCCCGTAATATGTTTAGCCCCCCCCCCCCCCCCCCCCCCCCCCACCCAACTTAGAATCCTGGTTCTGCCCCTATTGAAGGGGTCGGAAACAACCTAAAAGATATGTCTGACGACGATTGGAAAAGGACGGATAGAAAAACAATCGGAACTATTCGACAATGGTTAGATGATATTGTTTTCCACCATGTGTCAAATAAGAGTTCTTCACAAGCTTTGTGGAAAAAGTTGCACGATCTTTATGAACGGAAGACGGCCGGGAACAAAGTTTTTTTGATTAGAAAGTTAGTGAATTTGAAGTTCAAAGAAGGTTCGTCGATCGCGGAGCATCTTAATGAGATTCATAGTATTGTGAATCAATTGACATCTATGAAGATGGTGTTGGAAGATGAGTTGCAAGCTTTGTTGTTGCTTAGTTCGCTACCAGAAAGTTGGAAAACATTGGTAGTATCGTTAAGCAATTCGACACCGAATGGTATTATCACGATGAGCTAAGTTACTAGTAGCTTGTTGAATGAAGAAGTGAGAAGAAAGTCATTGGGTCTTTCTCAATCACAAGTATTGGTTAGTGAAGAACGAAGAAGATCTACTAGGAGGTATGATCGAAATCGTGACAAGTCGAGAGGAAGATCAAAATCAAGGAACAAAAATATTGAATGCTACTATTGTGGGAAGAAAGGCCATATAAAGATAGATTGTCAAAAATTCTAAAGAGAGAAGAAAGATGGGAAGGACAATGAAAAGACCAAAGATACTTCAGTTGTTGCTACCGGTGATGATGTCATGGTGCTTATAAAATATGACGAAGATTTCTTTGGTGTCATAAATAGAGATATGGAGTGGGTGATCGATACGGGTGGTTCTTACCATGCTGCTCCAAGTAATGAATTGTTTTCATCTTATAACTCTGGCAATTTTGGTATGGTCAAGTGGGGGAATAATAATATCTCCAAAATTATGGGTATTGGTGATGTACTCGTTGCAACTAGTAGCGGTCAAAAGCTTATGTTGAAAGATGTAAGGCATGTTTCGGATCTTCGCTTAAATCTTATTTCGGTTGGAAAGCTTGATGATGAAGGATATGATAACCACTTTGGACAAGAGGTTCTCTTGTGGTGGCTAGAGGTGAGAAAATTGATACACTTTACAAGATGAAGACGCGGTTATGTGAAGGCGGGTTAAATTCGGCATTGGAGATTTCGTCATCGGCTTTATGGCATCGAAGACTTGGTCATATGAGCGAAAAAGGTTTGCAAATTTTGGCCAAGAAAGATCTCCTTCCCAACATCAAAGGTACGCCTTTAGATTCTTGTGATCATTATTTAGCCGGTAAACAACATAGAGTTTCATTTCTTAAAAATGGTGGTTCAAAATATGAAACAAAAATTCAAGATGTTGTATATTTCGATGTTTGCTCACTTGATGTAAAATCTCTTGGTGGTACTTCTTATTTTGTTACATTCATAAATGATGCTTCGAGAATGGTATGGGTTTTTGTTATGAAGACCAAAGATGAGGTATTTGGTATTTTCAAGATGTTTTATGCCATGGTAGAGCGACAAACCAGAAAGCTTCTCAAGTGTCTCCATACCGACAACGGGGGTGAATATAAATCCAAGGAGTTCACAAATTATCTTGGTGAACATGGGATTAGGCACCAATGTACGGTTCCACGTACTCCTCAACATAATGGAGTGGCCGAAAGGATGAACCGAACTATTGTGGAGAGGATTTGAAGTATGCTAGCTTGTGCAAAATTACCAAAATCATTTTGGGGGGAAGCTATGCGCATCGCTTGTTGCCTAATCAACTGTTCACCTTCCGTACCACTTGGGGGAGAAGTTTCACTAAAGATATGGAGTGGAAAAGATGTGTCATATTCACATTTGAAGGTATTTGGCTGAAAAGCCTATATGCATATTTCTGATGAACTCCGTTCCAAGTTAGACTCCAAGTCTAAACCATATATCTTCGTGGATATGGTGATGATGAATTTGGGTATCGGTTATGGGATCTAATTGGCAAGAAGTTACATCGAAGAAGGGATGTTGTTTTTCGCGAAAATCAAACATTTAAAGACTTTGAGAAGGATGATACGGGCGATGAACCTCAAAGGGTAGTTGCTAATTTTTCGCATCTTATGCCTCCCGAACCCGTGCACCATGATAATTATGATGATAAAGACAAAAATGAAGAACATGATGAAGATGCTCATAGTGGGGATGAACAAAACTATGAACATGTTCCCATTAATGATGACGATGATGCGGGGGAGCAAGAACCAAATGAAGAAGTTGTTGAACCGCAATTGAGAAGATCTACAAGAGTGTGTACACCTTCTACTATGTACTCTCCTAATGAGTATGTGATGCACACAAGCGATGGTGAACCGGAAATTTTTCAAGAAGTTCAAGGCCAAAAAGAAAAGGGTGAGTGATTAAAAACTATGCAAGATGAGATTAATTCCTTGCATAAGATCCATACTTATGAGTTGGTTAAGTTACCAAAGGGGAAAAAGCATTCAAGAACAAATGGGTCTTCAAGTTAAAGAATGAAGGCGATGGGAAGGTAAAGTAAAAGGCACGTCTTGTGGTTAAAAGATTTGGTCAAAGAAAGGGAATCAACTTTGATGAGATTTTCTCACCGGTAGTAAAACATTCTTCTATTCGGGTTATTTTGGGTCTAGCGGCAAATTTAGACCTTGAAGTTGAACAACTAGATGTGAAAACCGTATTTCTCTATGGAGATTTGAAAAAAAGAAATCTATATGGAGCAACCTCATGGGTTTGAGGTCAAGGGAAAGGAGCACATGGTATGTCGACTACACAAAAGTTTGAATGGGCTAAAGTAAGCGCCTAGATTATGGTACAAGAAGTTTGATACTTTCATGGTGGAGCATGGGTACCAAAGATAGACATTTGATCATTGTGTTTATTCTAGGAGGTTTCCTAATGGTGATTTCATTATTCTTTTGCTTTATGTTGATGATATGTTGATTGTTGGAAAAGATGCTAACATAATTTGTAAGTTGAAGAACGACTTGAGCAAGTCCTTTGATATGAAAGACTTGGGTCCGGCAAAGGAAATGTTAGGCATGATAATCAAGTGGGATAGAGAGGCGAAGAAGCCATGGCTATCTCATGAGAAGTACATAGAGCATGTGCTTGAAAAATTTAACATGAAGAATACAAATCCCGTTAGCACTCCACTTGCAAGTCATTTCAAGCTAAGCTCCAAGGAATGTCTTACAAGCAAGAAGGAGAAAGAAGATATGAAAAAGGTTCCATATGCTTCGGTCGTGGGAAGCCTTATGTATGCTTTGATATGTACAAGGCCGGACATCGCACATATCGTTGGTGTGGTAAGTAGATTTCTTACAAATCCGGGAAAATGACATTAGGAAGCCGTTAAGTGGATACTTAGGTATCTTAGAGGCACTTCCAAGGTATGTTTATGCTATGGAAAATCAAAACTCGAGTTGGAGGGGTTTTACCGATTCGAATTTCGCCGGTGATCTTGATCGTAGAAAGTCTACATCGGGTTACTTGTTTACTTCTGTCGGGGGAGCTAATTCATGGCAATCAAGGTTACAAAAGGGTGTTGCTTTATCTACTACCGAGGCCGAGTATGTTGCCGCTACCGAGGCATGTAAAGAGATGTTGTAGATGAAGCGTTTTCTACGCGAGTTGAGCTTAAAACAAAGCAAGTATGTGGTCAAGTGTGATAGCCAAAGTGCCATAGACTTGAGTAAAAAGGCCACATTTCACTCAAGGACTAAACATATCGAGATTTGATATCATTGGATACGTGATGTGTTGGAGAGGCACTTGATGAATTTGGATAAAGTTCATATGGATTCAAATCCGTCCGATATGATGACGAAGGTTCTCGCAAAAGAAAAGTACGAGTTCTTTAGAAGCTTGGCCGGTATGGATACTTGTTAGTACAAGTGGGTTTACCTCCTTGGCAAGGGGAAGCCCTCCTCATGTGTTGAAGGGGGAGATTGTTGGGTAGTCCAACCCATGATGAGGCCCATAAACTTAATGGGCTTAGTTCTTACCTTGGAAAAGGTAAATGGAGCCTTTTAGAAAGGCCTTGTCTTTTATAATGTGGTGTGTACTCTTGGAGAAAGTTCTAGAGAGAGAACTTTGAAAACCCAACTTGAAGAAAGAAAATCCATCTCTATTGGTGTGAGGTGAAGAGAGGAATCAATCCAAGTATTCTTTGTGCTCCGATCAAGCAACAGTTGAAGGTGTTCTCCGACAAGTTTGTCGACGAAAAGGGGATTGAAGGTATTCCTTCAAGTTGAAGGTAAACAACATTTAGTAGATCTTGTTTGGGCATACAAGGTGCTGAATTTTATTGTAAGCCTCACGATTGAGGATGTTTGTAATCCGTTTATTGATATAGTGGATTCAGATTTGACCCATGGATTTTCCCTTTCACGTTGAAGGGTTTCCACGTAAAAATTGTGTGTTGCCTTTGCTTGCTTTCTAGTTTATTTGTCATATAATTTCTCTTGCTTATCGTCGAATTATACATAGTGGGAAAGTCGTGATTTCCCAACAACCACCATATCCGCCTAGAGTGAACTCTGCTAAGGTGACAGGTGGGATTGTACCGGCACCGTTGCATCCCACCTGGCCCGTGGCACAATCCGTGGTGGAACATACTAATCTTCCCGAAGATTTTGTACACTGAATTCGGGCCTAAAAATGACCCGACCATGGAGCGGGGATATTTAGAATTGTAAATCCATCTGACTCAAGTTTAAATCGGGTTGTGAAAGTTGGCGTTGAGCCTCCCCCGGTTAAAACGCCTGGCCATACTGTGTATAAGCATTTGTTTGTGAATAAAAATGCAGCTGAATGCACATCTGCAGTCCGAACAAAAAATTTCCTTTGTTAACATCTTCAAAATTACGTGCATTGTATTTGTAAGTAAATTTTCGTGAACTTCGCCAAATAAAATTGCACTCTAGTTGATTGGAAAAAGACTTGACGGTAATTGTTTTATGTAGGCTCTATATATTAGGGTAAAAATGAAAGGCTCCTTCAACATAAAGTTCAAAAAGAGGCATAAGAAATGTTTAATTTGGGAAGAACATCTGATTTTCGCATAAATAAAAGAATTGAAGAGACCGTGAGAGGTAATAACGGGGCAAAAACAAACCTGAGGCCATAAGGGCTAAGAGAAAAACTAGAAACGTTTCCATCAGTACTATTAGTTCCTCCTGTTAGACCAAGTCATTGAGAAGTCGAGAAGTTGTTCAAGTCTCTAGTGTTAAACCTTTGATATTCTTATTCAAGTCTAGGAGTTAGACCTTTGATATTCTCTTACTCCAATTATCTTTTCAATAAATATGAAACTGTATAGCATGCACCTTTTGATATTCTCGGTAACTCAATTGTTATAAATTGAACACTCAAAGCACCAATGATGGTGTGAGAGTCATTACCCAAATCTACATGGTATCATCCTAGATCCTAAACTACTCTTTTCTTCTCAACAAAATAACTGAAACCAACTCTGCCTCGTCGTCTACTATCCTCACAAGTTCATCTTCACCCATCTCGACTTTACAAACAACTCATATCCATCACCTTATTTCTGTCAAACTCGACCAAAACAACTATTTTCTATGGCTTACACAATTCAAGCCTCTATTGAAAGGATATGATCTCGAGGGGTACGTTGATGGGACACTTGTTTGTCCTCCTCGTACTTTATTCGACATCAATACAGCTATCAAACCTGCTTTCTTAGCATGGACCAAACAAGATCAAATTCTTCTTGGATGGCTCTTATCCTCACTTTCAGAGTCGGTTCTCGCACAAGTCGTTAGACTTGATTCATCTTGTACAGTATGGTCTATCCTAGAGAAAATATTTACCTCAAAATCACGCGCTCGCAAGATGCAGATTCGACATGAACTTCAAACCATTCGAAAAGGCTCTAAAGCAATGTCCAAATATTTTCTTCATGCCAAGCAACTCGCTGATAGTCTTGTTGCTGCCAAATATCCCATAAATGATTCTGACCTTCAACAAATCATTTTGAGCAGTCTCGATTCTGCATATGATGTTATTGTAGCCACTCTCACCGCCACAGTGGATGACATAGATAGGGACGACTTTTATGCCCATCTCCTTGCCTTCGTTATGAGAGTTGAGGCCCAACAATCTCTTCTTCAACAACAACCTATTGCCAATGTGGCAACTTATCATCACAACAACCAACACAATAATCAATACAGGAACTCTAGTAACTTTCGCCCTCGGCCTCCTCCGCCTACTCACCACAATAACAATTACCACCACCAAAACACCAATTACCGTGGTCTAAATCGATCTCCGTTTCGATCCCAACCCAATGAAAATACCTCTGGACCCTGCAATTTATGTGGGAGGAAAAACCATAATGTCAACCAATGTTGGCATCTTTGATAAGAGGTTTCAGTCACAGCTATCGTCATCTCCCGCTACAGCATATGTGGCTGCACCTAGGTCTCTAGCTGATGGAAATTGGTATCTGGATAGTGGCGCATCTCACCACCTTACCTCTGATCTAAACAACCTTTAAATTCATTTGGAGTATGACGACCCGGATCAAATTCGTGTTGGAAATGGTAACAGCTTACCCATAGCTCATGTTGGTACTACTTCTTTCTCTACACCTTCTCGTACATTTTATTTAAAGAGTCTCCATCATGTGCCTCAAATTTCTGCAAACTTACTTTCCGTCTCTCAATTCTTAAAAGATAATAACGTCTACTTTGAATTTTATCCAATATTCTTTGTTGTGAAGGATCATCAAACAGGGAAAGTTCTTCTTCAAGGCCATAATAGGGACGGTCTTTATCGCTTTGATCAAGCTCAAGCCATCTCCAACTCGTCTTCCACCTCTCGAGTCTTTGTTAATGAGTCTCTACCCTTATGGCATCAGCGATTTGGTCACCCAATGTTTCGCAATGTAAAACGCATTGTTTTGACTCAAATAATCTTCTTGTTTCGAATAATGAATTTCTTTTTTGTCACTCATGTAATGTCAATAAAAATCGCAAACTACCTTTTCAATCAAGTTCGACTTTATATCATGAACCATTGAGTCTTATTGTGTCTTATTTATGGGGTCTTGCACCCGTTGTTTCTCGAGATGGCTTTCGATACTACTTACTATTAATGGATTTGTTTAGTCACTTTACCTAGATATTTCCATTAGCAAAAAAATCTGATGCGTTGTCAACTTTCGTTGTCTTCAAAACAAAAATTGAAAGCCTTTTAGATCGCAAAATAAAAAAAATTCATTCCGATAATGGAGGAGAATACCGAAAATTCACTTCATATTTGGAGGGACAATGAGTCTTTCATCGATTTTCATGCCCTCACACCTCTGCTCAAAAATGGCATTGCAGAAAGATGTCATCGACACATTGTTAAATCTGGTTTATCCATGATAAACCATGCCTCAGTTCCACTCTCACTTTGGGTAGAAGCTTTGAATACAAGTTGTTATCTCATAAATCAACTTCCATCAAAAACCTTGCCAAAATCTCTGCTTGAGCTACTCTTTAACCGTAACCCGAGTATAAATCCTTACGAGTCTTCGGATGTTTATGCTACCCATATTAACGACCGTACAGTCAACACAAGCTTGCGCCCCGCTCTCTCTCATGTGTTTTTATCGGCTATAGTAATGCCCGCAAAGGCTACTTATGTCTTCATCCTCCTATGAATCGCCTCTATGTCTCACGTCATGTTATGTTTGAAGAAAGTACATTCCCATATTCAAGTGAATACAAAGACTATGATTCTGTACCAAACATCAACCCCACTCACAATATTCAAACTCCAATTCCTCTCATTTCACCACATATGAATAATTTACCTTCATCCACAAGAACACCTATTCTAACTTTGCCAAGTCCTGAACCAACTAATATCCCTTTATCAACAACCATCAATTTACTTGTACAACCTTCGCCGATCTCAACCGCACCTACCATGCCTTCAGAAACCAATGCATCTACCAATAGACCTTCACCATCACTACCACATGCTACTAGTCCAAATACAATTTCCACATCTAATTCTATCACACCTGACCCACCTCGACATGGAATGATAGCTCGAGCACGTGATGGCATAACAAAGCCCATAAATAAACTATGCTTACATGTTACTAAGCATCCTTTGCAAGGTCAAGACATCGAAGAACCAACATGTTATTCCAAAGCCGTACTTTATCCTTGTTGGCACAAAGCAATGGATGACGAACTTAACGCTCTAATCAAAAATGGTACTTGGACGTTGGTTCCCTCTAAACAAAATCTCAATATTGTTGGTTGCAAGTGGGTATTTTGGGTCAAACGCAACCCTGATGGCTCCCTCGATCGCAATAAGGCACGCCTAGTAGCTGAAGGTTTCCATCAACAAGAAGGGATAGACTACACTGAAATGTTTAGCCCAGTTGTTAAGCCATGTACAATTCGGTTAGTCTTAACCATCGCGATCAACAATGGGTGGTTTCTTTGCCAACTCGATGTACAAAATGCCTTTTTGCATGGTGTGCTTAATGAGGAAGTTTATATGAAACAACCTCCAGGGTATGTTGATTCCCGCTTTCCATCACATGTGTGTCGACTTCATAAATTGTTGTACGGCTTGAAACAAGCCCCAAGAGCATGGTATTCACGTCTCAGTGCTTTTCTCATCAAACTTGGTTTTGCGGGATCCAAAGCTGACACTTCACTCTTCATCAAAACAACTCCAGCTTATACAATCTACATTTTAATCTATGTAGATGACATTGTTGTCACTGGTTCTAGCACGAAACACATAAACGAGTTAATCACTCAGCTAAACTCGGTGTTTGCAATTAAAGGCCTGCGGTCCCTGAATTATTTTCTTGGCATCGAAGTTATTAATCAACCTCAAGGTTTGTTTCTTTCTTAAATGAAATATATTATCGATCTCTTAACCCGAACAAAGATGGATGGCGCAAAACCAGTTCATACTCCACTGGATGCTCATACCCAATTATCTCAATTTGGTTCAACAAAGTTTTCAGATCCTACACTCTATCGCAGCGTCGTTGGTGCTCTGCAATACTTAACATTCACTCGTCCCGATATTTCTGTTGTAGTTAATAAAGTCTGCCAATATATGCATGATCTTACAGATGCTCATTGGGTAGCTGTTAAACGTATATTGCGTTACTTGAAGGAAACAACCACTCTTGGATTATATCTCAAACAATCCAATAATTTTCTTATAGAAGCATACTCTGACTCTGACTGGGCTGGTTGCCCGGATACTCGAAGATCCACAAGTGGTTATGGCATTTTTGTTGGAGGAAACTTAATTTCTTGGAGTGCTCGAAAGCAAAAGACAATTTCCAGATCAAGCACCGAAGCTGAGTATAGAGGGCTGTCTACTGCGACCGCTAAAGTAATGTGGATTCAGTCAATCATGAAATAACTTTGTATTTCTACTTCAACTCCACCTGTACTATGGTGTGACAATTTAGGGGCCACATATCTTACGGCCAATCCAATATTTCATGCTCGCACAAAACACATCGAAATCGACTACCATTTTGTGCGGGAACGGGTTGCCCAACGTCAACTACAAGTCCGATTCATTTCCACCAAAGACCAAATTACGGACATCTATACGAAGGGACTAAGTACCTCAAGATTTTAGTTCTTAAGGGACAAGTTAACCATCCAACATGGGACGCTCAACTTGCGGGGAGGTGTTAGACCAAGTCATTGAAAAATCGAGAAGTTGTTCAAGTCTCTAGTGTTAAACCTTTGATATTCTCATTCAAGTTTAGGAGTTAAACCTTTGATCTTCTCTTACTACAATTATCTTTACAATAAATATGTAACTGTATAACATGCACCTTTTGATATTCTCTGTAACTCAACTGCTATAAATTGAACACTCAAAGCACCAATGATGGTGTGAGAGTCATTACCCAAATCTACATCTCCTTCTCCGGTAGATAGTAAAATCCGAATGAAGGGAAAGTTTAAGGATTAGAGTTTATTTATGCAGAGAAGGTATTAAAATTATAAATGGCGACGAATTTCATTGAAAATAAAAAATGTAAACACATTAATCAGTAAATTTACCAATTAATTTTTAGGCGTGCCATTTGGATTACGAATTTGAACTAACACTGCTTTATGTATTGAACAAAATTCAGTGTATGCAATCATCAAAGTATTCCGTATAAATACAAAATAACAATAATCATTTATTTCATTTTTTTGGAAGAATGCAATCATATATAATCATCACATTATTCATGTAAAGTAGTAATTAAATTTATTTAATTATGTAATAAAGAATCAGATCTATATTAATTTTTGTAAAATCTAAAGCTCTATGTTTATATTATAATTTACCACGTGGCTCTAGCATAAATGCCTCTTGATTTAGTATCTCATTAATTCTCCCGAACATATATAACTCTCGTTTCTTCCATGATTATATTTTTTTTTGTGAAGTTTACGTTCATCTCTTAATTCGTATTTTTTTTTTTTTTTTTTGTAAAATGAGCTGATAATATAAAAGGAATAGAAAGAAAAAACAAGGTGGGGATAACTCTTTTCCCTTACAACCAAGGAGAAAAAAGAACCTGAACACCAAAACCAAACATCCTACAAGATTATATAATCAAGAGTAAATCTCCAGAGCATCTAATCTCTCAAGAAATATTCCACATAACCAACATTAAAGCATATTCAAACCAACTTTTCGCCCTTCCGCAAAGCATCAAAGACTAAATCCAAAGATTCATCTTCTAAACCCCAAAAAGCATAACAGAAACCTACTAATTTCAGTTAACGTCATACACCCATACTAATTTATTTCCCATTTGAACTATCACCAGAATAACATTGATATCCAGACGATAAATTTTTCAGAGAAACAAAGTTGTCCTTGCTGTGATCACTCTGAGCATAGCTCTCCTTTTTAACCCATGGAACGATCTTCATTGGAATAGCAATGTAAAGCACTATAGTCAGTCTTCCTTCCCCACCATCTCTTATGTAAACTATGTCATAATTGCCATCCATTTTCCTTCTAGGGCTAAAAATATAGCAATCCTCAAGCATGTACAGTCTTGTAGTAAGTCTTCCCATCAGTGTCATCTTTAATCATGCCTCATAACCATCAGCATCCTTATCCATCATAACCTTTATCTGATTAGACAACCTGTTTATATCCATTCTGAGAAACACCACTCCAGGGTATAATCCTGCCAAATGATTTGCAACAGTATTAGATTCTCTGTAAACGTGTATGATTCTGAAATAATCAAAATGCTCAATGATCTTTTGGATTTTTCTCATGAGCCATCTTTCTTGCCAAGGAGGATCCACCATTTTCTTGATGTACAAAATGACTAACACTACATCAACACCCAAGCAAAGATTTTTAACATGAATGTCCACAGCAGCCGCAACCCCATTAAAGCACCCTCCAATTCATGAATCGTGAAGTTTCCTGCACATCAAGCTTTCCCAGCAACTGTTTGTTTCTACTGTTGTCTTCAAACTCCAATCAGATAGAGCAGGAAGATAAAAACAAACACAACAGCACAACAACAGAACTAAACAAAGTCCTAAAACACCAAAAATGCAGAAGAAGGAGAACCCCAAACGCTAAGTCCTTACATACCACTTCGCAGTACTTAATTCATATTTTCCTTTCACATTGCCATATTCTTCAATAAAGCATCTTAAGTTTGCAATGTTCTTCCTCATCAATCTCAAGTTTCAACATATAAATTTTAAACAATCAAACTAAACAATAAATCTTTAGATGTGTGTGTAATATCTAAAATGTATATAGTTTGCTCACAACCACCAATAATGTCAAAGTAAATAACAATGTTTAATCTATTTGTTACTTTTAACTTTTGATTTTCATTTATTCATCTAGAATATCTATTTAAATTTGGCGTAACCAAATGGCTTAGACTAGTTAGCTAATAAAATCGAAAAAGTTTTACAAGTTTAGAAGTGAGCATTGCTTATAAATCTTTGAGCTCTACCACTTATAGTACAATCAAATGTTGACCCCAAATAAAATTTGAGCTATGAAAATTCATTCGCAAAGCACATCATAAGCAATTGATAATTTATGTCTTGTTAATCATAAAATCATTCATCGCATTACATGATTCAAAATTAATTAATGTTCCTTGCAAGATATTTATTTCATTTTATGAAGTAGATTAAAAATATGAAGCTTTTACGGAGATTCTCCATATCCACCGTTTCCATATCCATATCCAGATCCATATCCGGATCCATCGCCAAAACCATAGCCTGCGCCACCATAACCATCACTTCCACCACCTCCGCCTCCGCCGCCCCCTCCACTACTATAACCGTAACCACCTGTTCCACTACTATGACCAAAACCATCTCCGCTTCCAAAACCATGGCCAGACCCTGACCCCTTACCTAAACCTGAACCAGAGCCAAAACCAGATCCACCACCACCTCCGGATCCGCCTCCACCACCCTTTCCACCAAACCCAGACCAAGACCCACTACCACTTCCAGAGCCGTACCCGTGTCCACTTCCACTTCCACTTCCGGGCCCATAATTTGATCCGCCACCTCCACCTCCACCACCCCCTCCCGAGCCTCCTTTACCGTCACCATGCCCAGAATCGTTCCCGCTCCCGGAACCAGAACCCGACCCGTGCCCATCACCTCCTTTTCCTCCTTCACCACAAGCCCCACCATCACTTCCTTTTCCTCCTTTACCACAAGCCCCACCACCACCTTGTCCTCCACCAATAACTTCACCATCGCCTCCTTTACCGCCATCATGCCCAGAACCGTTGCCACTCTCAGAACTAGAACCGTTCCCGCTCCCGGAACCAGAACCCGACCCGTGTCCATCACTTCCTTTTCCTCCTTCATCACAGTCCCCCCCATCACCTCCTTTACCACAATCCCCACTACCGCCGCCACCTTGTCCTCCACTAATAACCTCACCATCACTTCCTTTGCCACCACCTTGCCCAGAACCGCTGCCGCTCCCGGAACCAGACCCCGACCCGTTCCCATCGCCTCCTTTTCCTCCTTCACCACAAGCCCCGCCATCACCTCCTTTACCGCAGGCCCCTCCACCACCACCTTGTCCTCTACCAATAGCCCCACCACCGCCTCCTTTCCCGTCACCATGCCCAGAACCACTCCCACTCCCGAAACCAGAACCCGACCCACCACCTTGTCCTTCACCAATTGCCCCACCATCGCCTCCTTTCCCGTCACCGTGCCCAGAACCGCTCCCACTCCCAGAACCAGAACCCGACCCACCACCTTGTCCTCCACCTATATCCCCACCATCGCCTCCTTTCCCGTCACCATGCCCAGAACCGTTCCCACTCCCGGAACCAGAACCCGACCCACCACCTTGTCCTCCACCAATAGCCCCACCATCGCCTCCTTTCCCGTCACCGTGCCCCGAACCGCTCCCACTCCCAGAACCAGAACCCGACGCACCACCTTGTCCTCCACCAATAGCCCCACCATCGCCTCCTTTCCCGTCACCGTGCCCAAAACCGCTCCCACTCCCGGAACCAGAACCCGACCCACCACCTTGTCCTCCACCAATAGCCCCACCATCGCCTCCTTTCCCGTCACCGTGCCCAGAACCGCTCCCACTCCCGGAACCAGAACCCGACCCACCACCTTGTCCTCCACCAATAGCCCCACCATCGCCTCCTTTCCCATCACCGTGCCCAGAACCGTTCCCACTCCCGGAACCAGAACCCGACCCACCACCTTGTCCTCCACCAATAGCCCCACCATCGCCTCCTTTCCCGTCACCGTGCCCAGAACCGCTCCCACTCCCGGAACCAGAACCCGACCCACCACCTTGTCCTCCACCAATAGCCCCACCATCGCCTCCTTTCCCGTCACCGTGCCCAAAACCGCTCCCAATCCCACTCCCGGAACCGTAACCCGACCCGTTCCCATTACCTCCTTTTACTCCTTCACCACAATCCCCACCTTCACCTCCTTTTCCTCCTTCAGCACATGCCCCACCATCACCTCCTTTACCGCCCCCATCCCCAGAACCGCTCCCGCTCCCGGAACCATAACCCGACCCGGACCCATAGTCACCATCATGACCTCCTTTTCCTCCATCACATTTTTCGCATAATCTTCTCCCATAAAACCTAGTGCCATAAGAAACCTCTACAAGCAAGAAAACCATGAACAAAAGTGCAATAATATTTCTTGAACTCCCCATGTTTGAAAATACTTCCAAAGTATACATGCAAAGAAACATGTATGATCGCCTATATTTATAGTTAGAAAAAGTCATATAAAAAACAAAAGGGTATTAATTCTTTTAGAAAAGCAAGATTATATTATGGTGATCTTCAACCTTGCCGTGACTAGTGTCTCTTGTAAATCTTGGTTTACTAATGGTAGAGTAACACCATGCACCAACTTCACCTTTTGACTCTCATCTGATCTTAAATCTTTGAGATGCTTTATGTTACACATTAACATTGTTGTTGACTTCTCTTTTTATTTTTAGGCAAGCGGGTTTTATATAGGAATCCGTATCCCTGGGTTTCAACTCTATGAGGTTTCGAACCAACAACTCCTCTCCTGATGGAGGGTCACAACTACCACTTGGCTTGGCCTTAAGACATTGACCTTACTCTTTCCCTACAAAATAATCAAACATTCTTTAAACACATTATGAATTAAATTCTTTGTTTTATAATTACCGATTTGCTAAAATAGTTCATGACCAGGGTTTCTTGGGTTAAAAAAAATGTGACCATTTGCTATCGTCTCGGCCTGTTATTAAAACTGGCGGAGGAAAAGTTACAAACATATAATCTGCATGTTTGTTAAAATCGGATAATTTCCCCGTGGTGACTCATAATATATTCCTGCACAGTAGCAAGTCTTAGATCTATCAACGATCTATGTAACAATGTCTCATTTGTGAGCTAATTGATTGGATTGTAATACTCTAACCTTACATAGAGGGCTTAGTTTATATATAGGTCATCATCCTTATTATTCATGGCCAAACTAGCACGGATGCCTGTGTTATGTTTTAGCGAGTGAGAGCGTTAAGACTTGACATGTTTGCTTTTTAAATGATGTCAGTTTGCAATCTAATTTATCAGCCACCTTAGACCAAAATCGTCCTAGAACTTTTAATTATTCCGATTATAATGAAATAAAATTAATTTACATAGATAAGGTAAATTAAAAATAAGCAAAAAAAGCGAAAATATATCTAAAAATAAGCTTTAAATGCAGAAGGTGATGGTATAGTCTGCACCCGTAGCACAAGTAAATGTACTTGTTCCATCGTCATAAGCATAGCTATAAGCTTGAGGACACGCATTCTTGAAGATATTTGAATAATTCGTAGGAGGGCAAGTCGAGGGCGACCCATATGCACCGGTGCAACAATACTTAGGACTGTTGAACGCCATGCAGGCACTCTTGCAAGAAATTGTGGTCGTGTCAGACCACATAACGCACAACTCCGCGGGACAAATTGAGTTTATATCAACGGAGCAACTTGTGGTAAGACAACCCGTCAAACTATGTGGCGTTATAGCTAAAGGCAAGTTGAAACCATCAACAAAACTAACATCGTAGAAATCATTACCTCCGAACCACCTAGAGTGAATTCTGCTAAGCTGACAGGTGGGACCCCTCCGGCACCGCTGCATTCCACCTGGCCTGAGGCGCAATCCCCAGTGGCTCATACAAATTTTCCTGCAGAGAGTCCAAAAGGCAATGGGTCCGTGCCCAGAAATGACCAGACCATGGGGCTGGAATGTCTAGAGATGTGGATCTATCTGGCATGAGTTCAAACCACGCCCTAAACGGTGGGTTTGAGCCTGAACCAGTTAATATGCCTGGCCATAATGGGTATGGGCATTTGTTTTCTAACGTAAACTTAGCCGAGAACGCACCTGCAGTCCAAAGATAGACAAAACTTCTCCGTTAACATCAACAACTTGAGAAAAAAAAAACAATATGCATGCATTATACTATTGTAAAGATTACGTTCTTTGCGATGAAAGATGATAGTTTTTACCCTATAAACATGAGCAGGTTATATAGATGATAATAAACTAGGTACATTGTCAAAATAAAAAGAGCTTAAAAACGTCGTCCTGTAAACAAAAATACTTCGAAACAATGAAATTTTAGATTAAGAAAAAGATAGAAAAACAAACCGGAGGTCATGAGAGCCAAGAGAAGAACGAAAACAGGACTTCTTCCATTCATCATTACAAGCTAAAAAGATTCTCAAATGTAAAAAAACTAGTCGCCTGAGACTAACCAATTTCGATTGTTTTAGGTCTAAATCAATAGGTCCTAATTCCTTTGAATTAATGGTCTACGCTTAACCTAATTCAAGTTGATACGATTATCTAATGTCAAGCAAGCAATTGAAATTAAAGACAAGGCAAAGATTTTTAACCCTGTGGGAAACCTTACTCAGGAGAAAAACCCACAGGTCGCTATCGAATCACTCGATAGCTAAACAATCCACTATTGAAAAAGAATTACAAGAATTTAATCACTTACAGACTCGATAAGCACTTCCCATGGTTATTTGTCTTCCAATTAATCTTCTTGCAATCAATTCCGCGTTCTCGCAACGCCTCGCTCCAATCTCACTTCGAAGCTCCTAATCTTGAATCGCTCAAGTTCTTCAATCCAGCTCTTCAATGCATGAATAAGGTTTCTTAATCAATTGATTAATTCAAGATTTGAGTGATTTGATTCTCTCTTGAATCTCTCAAAGATAGATCTCTCTTCACTCTAAAAGACAAGCCCTCAAAAGATAGGTTTTCAAGAAGTGAGTCTTTAAAAAAAAGGTAAGTATGTCTTAAGAAGGAAAACAAAAAACACGGGCTCTGTTCGAATAGAAATTAATCTATTCGAACAAGAATCAAACTGATGAAAGTTATTCGAACAACAATTACTCTATTCGAATAGATATGCAACTGTTGAAAGTTATTCGAACAACAATTAATCTATTCGAATAGAAATGCAACCGTTGAAAGTTATTCGAACAAAAATAATTCTATTCGAATACAATTTAAACTGTTGCAAAATATTCGAACAACATTAAAAGTTATTCGAATATAACTTTTGTTTTCTTTAAGGAGACATTCTTATTACTTTTTATACTCTGTAAAATACATAGGCTTAACTTTTTAGAGCAAAGAGTTAGAAACCCACTTACCTGTTCAGAGTCAGTCAGTTATGGCCAGAACCAGTTAATATGCTTGGCCATACGGTAGATGGCGCCTACTCTAGACACTAAATGAAACAAACTCCAAAATTGGATGTTTCAATCTCCCCATTTGGTTCATTTTATGTCAAAACTAGAACTAGATATAATAACTGAAAGAATACAGACTCGATAGACTGACTCACTCACAGAACATCTATACTCAAGAGCCTAGCCTCCGAAATCCTTGCACACTAAACAAGATATATCACATAACCGTTCATATTCAAACTAAAGAATTCAGAGGACAAAAAAGAACTTACCTAACTTACCTGTCAGAAACATCTCTCCCCCTTTTTGACACAGAAGAACAAAGGGTAATCATGCAAAAAAGAGAGGAAAATAGAACTATAGTAGACATGGCAAGTTATATAACAGTTATGAATGAGTAAATATCATGAAACGAGTATCCATGCATAAAAAGAACGATTAATACATAGTACAGTCAAAATAAAGGATCCACACATAATATAAATGCACTAAAAAGAGTAGAATCACAAAAAAATCACTGAAAAGACAAAACACAAAAGACTATCACTCTAAAGTGCACTGGTTAAAGCAAAAATCTCAAAAGACCTAAGATTCCTCAGTTGTATCTGCAACGGGAGTACCACTCAGCAAGGGTCGCACTATACTACTCAATCCGTCCACAGGTGTCTAGAGCCAAGCTATCTTAGTATCCATACCATTAAACTGAGACTCTATCTGAGCTCAAAAAGACTCCAGATAGGTGTATAGAAAAGCAAAATCATGTAGGACCAATCCAGTAGGAGTAGATGTAGAAGTACCAGGTACAGAGGTAGTAGCAGTCCTGAAAGTAGAAGGTCTTGCAACTCATCTAGCAGGTGTAGACTCAGTCCCCAAGTCCTCTGTATCCCCTTCGGCCTCAGACGTCGTCTCTACGATCATATGTTTTCTGCTCTTCTCCCAATACCTAGAGTTAATAACCTCTTTCTTTGCGTCAACCTCCTCATCTAGACGGATAACATACCTCATATCAATCAAAAGCTGAGAGATAAATCTGTTGTAAGGCAAAGTCCGTGTCTGATGATCCGGATTTGCCGTGGTAAGCATCTTATGCATGATAATGAGGACCAAGTCAACACTGAGCCCCTTAGCTTAAAGATATACTAGATAAAGCATATTGCCAACCAGAACATTCTTATTCCCCTTTTGGGGAATAATGTTCCTATGAGCCACCATATAGAAAAGGCAAAGTGCTGGGCTAAGGTTCTTGCTCTTAAGATAGGGACCGTTCATCTTTCCGGCAACCAGAAGCTCCTGCTCCATCTTCTCCTTGGGAGGAAACTTACTAAGAACCGGAGGCCACGCCAAATAATTCACATCGAGATTGTCAGACTCTCCTAGACCAAAAGCTTTCCGAATATAATCTGAATCTATATGAAACTCAAACTCGTTTATGGAGACCCTGAACGTCTTATCAATTCCCGTTCCTTACACAACGTGTAAAGGAGCATAAAAGAGTCGCACTAATCGAGGGTAGCACGGAAGTTGAGGTTCCATAATCCCAGTCCAACCATGTATAGCATAAACATCAAAAATCATGGAGATGTCTGGATATTTCACACTCAACTCCTCCTTATCTAGAGTCACCTCTTTCTAATATCCTCTAAACTTAAACCTTGATTTCGGGGTTGACCAATGGGGAAGATTAGGAACTCATTCTCCTGCATTAGACTCCCCAGCTCTACTAGCTCCTCATCTTCGAGAGCCTAGAGAGTTAGTGTGACGAGGTCCTGTCCCAGTACCTGGAGTCATCCGTCTCTGTTTTGCCGTACCGCTCAAAGTGGGAACAGGAGACCCCTCCTGAGGGTGTTTAACCCTTACCATAGCAGACAGTACAGTATATATAGAATCCTCTGTAAACAATATCAAGCACAACCCCCCAACAATCTCCGCACATAACCTGCAAGAAAATCACCAATTTCCCAAAACTCAACCAACACGGTTAAGTAGGGGAACCCGAATAAACAAGCACACAACTCCCACTTCCTACCTGCACTTCACAACCCAAACAAACGCACTTTTTCACAACAACAAACCAAATTGCCAATTTAACCAGCAAGCGGAGGTTTGAAGCACTACTTTCAACAACCAATTGAAGCCAATATACACAAAATAATCAATTACTAAGCATAACCAATAACCCCCTTCATCAAGATCAAGACCACTTCCAATTTTAACAGAAACCAATTTCTCAAACCAAAAATTAAACCAACAACAATCCTCCCCAAGCAATTGAAAACCCACACAATACAAGTTGAAATAGGTGGAAACAAGGAGAGAGAGTGAAAGAAAAAAAAACCAACCTACGATTCGAGATAGAGCAAGGAGAATCACCTTAATTGACAGCAACCACGAATTAGGGCACCAATTCGACCCTAAAACATGAAATTGAATCAATGAGAGGAACGTTGAGGGTGGAATTGGGTCAAGTAATCAGAAACGATGTAATGAAGATCAAGAGGAGAAACTGTGACCAAAAAATTACTTCAATGGAGAGAGAGTGTGTGAATAGATAGAAAAAAGGAAAAAACAAATAATACTGTTATATGTTCGAACGTATTCAAATAAGTCCAGAACTTATTCGAATAGAAAGTGTGCCCTCTTAAAAAAAATTGAAGAAAAATATTCGAACAAGTCAAGAAATGCATTCGAATAAAATAAAGAAGAAGAAAAAATACTGAAGCAAAATATTCGAATAAAGAAGAAATTTATTCGAACAGAGATTTTAGTTTTCAATAGACACAGAAACAAAATGGAACACAGCAGGAAAAACGACAAACTCGAAGGAATAAGAGAATAATAAGTAAGCAATACTCCCCCTGTCTGCTCTAGATCAGAGACTAATCACAGGCTATATGAATATCAGATAGGAAATCATTCAATAGAAAATATAGATAGAATAAGTATTTACTCAGAGTGTGTATGTGCGCAGTCAACGGAAAATAGTACCATGCATTCAACAGACCCAACATTAAGAAATACGATACTATAAGGAAAGATGTTTCAACTTAGGCCTCTCATCGGTGGCCACTCGAACACTGAGAATTGACTAGCTGACACTCTGTGTGAAATATGAATATGAATAATATGCAAAGAAATACACATATTTCGTCAAATAAGCAGCGCAATGTGAGCTGGAAGATCTCATGGACAGGAAATCAATTGTCATTAATGGTGTAAAGTTAATTAATATAGACTCCATATCACTCATCTCTACTAAACTAATTGTGCTAAACTCAAGATCAAACAGGTTTTGAAAAGGTTATAATGTAGGTACGGGTAGACATATGACGGAGTAGGTATTTTGCTGGCATTCTAAGGCTACAGTTACACTAACTCCCCTTCTCACCTGAAACCAAATTTAACTTTTGTCATTCTTTTTCTTATTGAGTATACATAAAATAATATACAACTTCTCCTCTCCTTTTTTCTTTATGTCTCTGATTTGAGATAATAAAAATGTCATTTGGGGATACATTGTATTCTTCAATTCATCTTTCCCCCAAAAATTACACATACTTTTCTTTTTTCTTTTTTATATGACCCAAAGTTACATACTATCAAAGATATGGGAAAATACAATTTATACTTTCATTCAGCTTTTCTAACCCCCCCCCCTCCTTATATTTTTTCACTAAAAAGTCTCAGAACAAACGAGTAAATGAATACAGGATTTGAGTAGAAAAATGAAGGGCTTATTTTCAGGCACAAAGGGCTACAAGTGGATAAAAATATGGTTATGAGTAACGAAGGCCAAAAAATGTATAGCAATAAAAAGCCTATTATCATATCTTCGGTCTCACATAGTATTTTTTACCTCGAATCAAGTATAAAGAATGTTCTATTAGACTAACTTGAACTTGAAGTTACCATTTGACAATTGATTAAGGGAACGAAATGTGATCACAAACAACAAGATCAAAGAGAGAAGTAAATATCATAACACTCGAAGCTCATAAATAAGGTCAGATCCTCACATATCATTAGGTATGAAGTCTCTACATGTATCCTAAAGTATAATATCAATGAGTGCCTATCTATCTAAGCATGCGGTAGTTAACTGCCATGAGAGAAATCAAATCCAAGTAAACACTATATTGAACTGTCCTAATATTAAATTAGAAAGCGTATCTGACCAAGCATATATCACTGAGATAATCTAACAAAATACTGTAAAGAGGAAGTAAAAGTCATACCTAATCAATAGAGCATGCACCAATTGACCGTCTCAGAAGCTCAAACCTCATAGCATCTAACGGCTTGTTAAAAAAATCTGTTAACTGACTCTCTGTAGGAATATACTGAGCACTGACTATCTTGCGCTCAACAAGATCACGGATGTAGTAGAATCGAAGGTCGATGTGCTTGGTTTTGGAATGTTGTTTAGGATTCTTGGAGATATTGATCGGACTTGTATTATCACAAAAGACTGACATTGTCCCCTGGACTATTTCATAGCCATGCACCATCTGTTTCATCCAAATCAATTGAGTGCAATAACTACCCGCAACAATATACTTGGCTTCTGCTGTAGATTGAGAAATACAATTCCACTTCTTACTCTGCCAAGCCACAAGATTATTTCCAATATAATAGCATCCACCAGAAGTACTCTTCTTATCATCTGTATTACCTGCCCAATCTACATCGGAATACCCAATAACCTCAGAGGTTGTGTCATGTGAATACCATAAGCCAAAATCATAACTCCCACATACATAACGAATAATATGCTTAACAGCCTGTAAATGGGACTCTTTCGGACTACCTTGATAACGAGCACAAATACATACACTAAACATAATATCAGGACGAGTAGCAGTAAGATAAAGTAAACTACCTATCGTACTTCTAAACATCTTTTGATCAACATCCTTACCTGCCGAGTCCTTACTTAACTTTGTAGCGGTACTCATGGGTGTCCTGGGCATGTTTTGCAGAAGAAAGACCAAACTTATTCACAAGATCCCTGACATACGTGGATAAAGAAACAAACATTCCTTTCTCCACTTAACGTATTTGAAGACCTAAGAAATAAGTTAGTTCCCCAACCATGCTTATCTCAAATTCACTTTTCATTAAAACTGCAAAAGAAGTGGCTAGTAAACTTGAAGTAGAGCCAAACACAATATCATCTACATATACCTGTGCAACAAGCATCGCGTCTCCCTTCCGTTGGATAAATAGCGTTTTATTAACTCCCCCTTGAACAAATCCCTTAACTAAGAGAAAATTGGAGAGTCGTTCATACCATGCTCGAGGAGCTTGCTTCAAACTGGAAAGAGCCTTCTTCAAGTAGAACACGTGATCTGGATGATGAAGATCCTCAAACCCTTTTGGATAGGCCACATACACCTCATCCTCTAAGAGACCATTCAGAAAAATACTCTTCACATCCATCTGATGTTACTTGAACTTTTGATGGCAAGTAAGAGCAAGCAGTAGGCAAATAGACTCAAGCCTTGCAGTAGGAGCAAACATTTTAGCAACATCAACCTCTTTTACTTGATTATACCCTTGAGCGACCAATTTAGCTTTGTTTCGAATTACATTCCCAAGTTCGTCATATTTGTTATAATAAACCCATTTAGTTCC
This sequence comes from Kingdonia uniflora, assembly GCA_014058105.1. Taxonomy (NCBI): domain Eukaryota; kingdom Viridiplantae; phylum Streptophyta; class Magnoliopsida; order Ranunculales; family Circaeasteraceae; genus Kingdonia; species Kingdonia uniflora. Next base: position 1,133,234 of record JACGCM010000719.1, on the reverse strand, counting down.
TATGATATTTGTACTTGAAGGACGTGGAACAAAATCATAAAAATATCTTGACATTGTAACTAGCGAAGCTCATCTTATATTACATGTAGCCAATATTCGTCTAGCAGAGCTCCATTACCGTTGTTGGTTCGATCACAGAAACATAACAAACACATTGCACCATCTCATGGTGTTGGCCCTTAGTCTAAACCCGAGAGGTAGCATCCCCAATGATATCGGCATGTAAGTGATCCTTATAAACTTGATGCCATCTGGGTTGCGGTACACTTGGGGCGGGAGGGAATGGTGGAGCTGGAATTGATGGAGTAGGCAAGGGAGAACCAACCTTTGATGTAGAGCTCGATACAAGAATGTCACTCGAAGATGTTAATGGATTTTCCGTTGTACTATCATCTTCTCTCACATCTGCAGAACCAATGGTGCAAGTATCATTAACAACCACATTACAAGACTCCATCATCACATTGGTCCTCAAATTGTAGACTCGAAAAGCTCTACTATTTGTTGAGTAGCCCAATAAAATACCTTCATCACTCCGAGAATCAAATTTCTCAATGTTCTCCCGATCTCTAAAGATGAAACATTTACTCCCAAAAACCTAAAAGTAGTTGACATTCGGCTTCTTTCCAAACCACAGTTCATAGGGCGTGTTTAAAGTAAGTAAACGTAGATACACTCTATTTATAGTATAGCACACAGTATGAATGGCCTCCCCCCAAAAGTATGCCGAAAGATTCTTGTTGTGAAGTAAGACTCATCCCATTTTCTGAAGAACTATATTCTTCCTTTCTGCAATTCTATTTTATTGTGGAGTGATTGGAGGAGAGAATTCATGCTTAATCCCATTAGAAGTACAATACTTAACCACCCCAGTATCCTTAAACTCACCTCCACGATCACTTCGAATTTTATCAATAGAGCAATCTTTCTCATTTTGGATTCGAAGCGATATATTGCAGAATTCTTCAAAAATATTAGACTTTTCTCTAAAAAGTGTTATCCATGTATAACAAGAAAAATCATCCACCATTACCAAAATATACCCTTTACCTCCCAATGATGTCGTTCTCATAGGACCCATCAAGTCCATGTGTATTAGCTCAAGAGTCCAAGTTATAGTAATGTTGTTGGACTTCTTATAAGAGCTCTTTATTTGCTTGCCAATTTGACAAGGAGCGCGCACTACATTGCTCAATCTTCCCAACTTTGGTACTCCCCGAATCAGCTCTTTACTTGTAATCTTGGACAAATCATTGAAGTTTATATGTCCCAACCTTTTATCCCATAAGTCCACATCACTCAGTTTCACTTTGTTACACAGTATAGCTTCTTGTTGAATAGCATAACAATTATCAGCGGTTCTAGCAGCATGCATCACACATTGTCCTTGAGAATTCAAAACATCACATCCACCTTTGGAAAATATAACAATATGATCTATATCACATAGTTGACTGACACTAAGAAGATTTTCCTTCAGCCCCTCAACCAAGAGAACATTCTCAATTGCTGGAGTACCAAGTTCTTCGACCTTTCCCTTTCCTACCACACACAGATGTGCTCCTATCACCAAAAATAATATCACATCCCTGAATATTCTCAAGGTGACTAAGCTTGGACGCATCACCAGTCATATGACGGGAACACCCACTATTCATATACCATTGAACTGACTTGAACGCATTCAAAGCAATTAGTGCAACATTACACCTTATCTGAGGTGCCAACTCCAACTTTCGGACCCAAACGCTTCGCAAGTTCTTCGACCTGTAGTTTTCTGTGCAAACCATCTAGACATATTCTTACTTTTCACATTATTAGTAATCATATTAGAATTAAATATATATCCATTGACAGGGCGAGCATATGGTTGATAGGGTCCAACAAATCTACGAAAAAATATAATATGTCCCTTTCGACCACATAGACTACAATAATAAATTTTAGAGTAAGAGGCCCGTTTGGAGTGATTATGAGTAGTGGATATCACGTTATGTTTGGGCATAAAAGTAGACGTAGTTGCTTTCACAAACTTTGTGACTTGAAGAGTCTTAGCCTTGGAAAGAGATTCCTCATATCTTTAACCCCTTTTGTCACTGTCCGTCTTTCCCATACATAACATTTTATCAATATTCATGGCCCCATGACAGAACTTCTCAAGTTTCTGCTGAGATAGAACTACATCAAGCTTGGCCGAACAAAGTTCGTCAAAAGTTGATTTCATTTTCTCTTTTGCATCATTAATTTCTTTTTCTAAAAATACAACTTTGTCATGAAGGTCTTATTTCTCATTCTCAAGAATCTCTATCTCGTGAGTTGTACTCTCAGTTTTTCCATGAAGTTCGCACGTAAGTGTATTAACTTGGCTTTTTAAGACTTTGTTAAGTTTACCGAGTTTTATACACTTGGCGAGAGTCTGAGCATACAAGTCCTCAAGATGTGGGTCCTCAAACTTCTCAGACTGATTTTGTTCTTGATTACACTGATTATCATCAGAATTTTCAAGTTCAAAAACGTCAAAGTTATTATTGCCACAATTAAAAATCGTAGGATATACACAATGTGGTCCATTGTCAACTACTTGAGGATTACTCTCATTGTTATCATGTTCATCATCACTGTCATCCCAAGTAACCTTGATATTCATAGCTTATGATTCGTTCCAATAAATTTCATAGAACAGCTATGGGCATAATGACCAAGCTTGTGGCATTTATAAAATTTAACTTGACTAAGGTCAGTATCACAGTTGGTCTGCCGGTTATAAGTTTTGACCCGATCATAAGGTCCTGGATTATAGTTCATTGATTGCCCTTATTTTTGTTCTTGTTTTTGAAATTTATGTTTCTTCAAGATTTTTTTAAATTGTTGACTAATAACGGCAATTGATAAATCTATATCTGAACCTTCATCATCATCTAAGATATATGAGTGATCAACCATTTTGGAACCCTTGGAAGAAGAGGAGTAAGATGAAGACTTGAAAACAACACTCTTATTCTTCTCAGGGTTTTCCATTCTCATCTCAAGTTTAAACGTTCGTAATTTTCTAGCTAATGTATCGGGTTTCATTTTTTTAAGATCTTGAGCTTCCTCGATAGCATCATGTCTGGATCTAAAGCTCTTAGAAAGAGACCTAAGGACTTTGCGAACAATTTGAACATCAGAATAAGGAGCTTCTAATGCGGCAGTATTGTTTACAATATCACTTAGTCTCGCGTAGAACTCATTAAAAGGTTTATTTTCACTCATTCTGATATTCTCAAATTGCGAAGTAAGCATTTGAAGCTTACTTTCTTTTACTATATCATCACCTTCATGAGTTCGAACTAGGATATCCCAAGATTCTTTAGAAGTGGTACATGTAGAGATATGTCGAAACTCACTTTGACTCACAGCCGTAAAGATCGCATTGAGGCCTTTAGAATTATAACCAACAGTATCATTTTCTTCTATTATCCATTGGTTTCTAGGTTTAAGGACCTCAATAGAACTCCCTGGTTGACCTTGCATCATAGTAGGGGGTGTCCATCCATCCTCAACAGCAATCCATACATCTTCTCCGATTGATTGTAACTATGCAATCATTCAGACTTTCCAGTATGGGTATTCTTTGCCATCAAAGACTGGAGGGCGATTTATAGGACCTCTAAACTTCTCAGAACTCATTATTCTCAAGTGAACTATCCGGGATCCACGCTTAGGTTGTTAAACCTCGAAACGTGACCGCTCTGATACCAATTAAAAATACTAGTCGCCTGAGACTAACCAATTTTGATTGTTTTAAGTCAAAATCAATAGGTCCTAATTTTTTTGAATTAATGGTCTGCGCTTAACCTAATTCAAGTTGATACGATTATCTAATGTCAAGCAAGCAATTGAAATTAAAGACAAGGCAAAGATTTTTAACCCTGTGGGAAACCTTTGTCGCAGAAAAACCCACAGGTCGTTATCGAATCACTCGATAGCTAAACAATCCACTATTGAAAAAGAATTACAAGAATTTAATCACTTACAGACTCGATAAGCACTTCTCATGGTTATCTATCTTCTAATTAATCTTCTTGCAATCAATTCCATGTTCTCGCAATGCATCGCCCCAATCTCACGTCGAAGCTTCTAATCTTGAATCGCTCAAGTTCTTCAATCCAGTTTTTCAATGCATGAATAAGGTTTCTTGATTAATTGATTGATTTAAGATTTGAGTTATTTGAATCACTCAAAGATAGATCTCTCTTCATTCTAAAAGACAAGCCCTCAAAAGATAGGTTTTCAAGAAGTGAGTCATTGAAAAAGGTAAGTATGTATTAAGAAGGAAAATAGAAAACACAAACTCTGTTCGAATAGGAATCAAACTGATGAAAGTTATTCGAACAACAATTACTCTATTCGAATAGAGATGCAACTGCTGAAAGTTATTCGAACAACAATTAATCTATTCGAATAGAAATGCAACTTTTGAAAGCTATTCGAACAAAAATAATTTTATTCGAATACAATTCAAACTGTTACAAAATATTTGAACAACATTAAAAGTTATTCGAATAGAACTTCTATTTTCTTTAGGGAGACATTCTTATTACTTTTTCATACTCTGTAAAATACATAGGCTTGACTTTTTTGAACAAAGAGTTAGAAACCCACTTACCTGCTCAGAGTCAGTTAGTCCAGCTGTAGTCGTTCTACGTATATTCACTAATGCCGGATAATCGCAAGATAATGTTGACGCCTACTCTAGACACTAAATGAAGCAAGCTCCAAAATTGGATGTTTCAAAATTTAGAACTTAAGTATATATGAAGAGCTCTTTTCACGTTTTTCGCCTCTTTATCTCTTTCTCTCTCAAATCCCACAATTTATAGATTATAAAGAGCTCAAGCACTCCTTGAAATAGTTACATGCCATTTTTTCCCCTAAAACATATATTTAGTATAAAACTAGCTTCCACTTCAAAGCATACCCTTGCATATGACTTGTTTAGGGTTTTCCTCAGTTGCCTTGTCAAGTTGTACTGTGATTCCAATGTGTCTAGCAATCCTGATGATGCCATCTGTGTTTCTCATATTAAAAAGTATATGTTTGAGTATCACCCACAAAGGGAGCTTCATCTCAATAAAGGGTTTCCATGGTCTAATCATGAATAATCTACTTACAATGAGTGAGGGCCCATCTCGAAGACTTTCTTTCTGGCTTCTTCATAGGAAAACTTGAAGAGAAAAAAGCTCAAAACCTTGTGTTGTCATCTCAAACTCGTCTTTAAGTTCCCATAAGGTAGTAAGGGCATCTTTCACATAGTTGTGTTCAGTAGTTCAGTTGACGCTAGTTTTTTACGAGGAGAATTGTCGTTATTCTTAAGGTAGTGGTAATTCCTATAGAAGCCAACTTCTTGCCTACAAAATTTCCCACCAAGTATGCTTCACAGGCTTTGTTTCTCTTTCGTAGATTAATAACAGGGAAATTAAAATTATCATTGATGATTGAAGAAAATGAGAATAAGATAAATTGATTTCCTATTGATCTCATACATATTACAAGTATATATAGAGTATTCTCTACCATATAATTAGCCTAATTATATGCACTTCCTTAACAAACACCACTAGTTTAGGAACCCACTAATGACAGAATTATAAGAGATCAACTCCAATATACATAAGATATACCCAATACTCCCCCTCAAGCGGGATCCAGAGGATTGATGGATCCAAGCTTGCTCATTAGCCGATGAAACTGAGTTGATGACAAAAATTTGGTGAACACATCAGCCAGTTGATCAGTTGTATGTACATACTGAGTGGCAATGAGCTTAGATTGGACCTGTTGATGAATGCAATGATAATCCACTTCTATATGTTTCGTCCTTTCATGGAACACAGGATTTGAAGCGATATGCATGGCGGCCTAATTATCACAAAAAAGTTACATTGGAATAAAACTTTGGTGAACACATCAGCCAATTGATCAGTTGTACATACATACTGAGTGGTAATAAGCATAGATTAGATCTATTGGCGAATGTAATGACAATCCACTTCTATGTGTTTTGTCCTTTCATGGAACACATGATTTGAAGCGATGTGCATGGCGGCCTGATTATCACAAAAAAGTAGTATCAGAATAATACTCCGACAACCAAGATCAGCAAGAAATTTTTAAAGCCAAACAAGTTCACATGCTGCGGAAGCCATTGCACGATATTCAGCTTTAGCTCTAGAATGAGCCACCACAAGTTATTTTTTACTTTTCCATGAAATGAGGTTCCCACCAACAAACATACAATAACCAGTAGTAGATCGACGATCAAGTACATTTTCGGCCCAATCGGAATCGGTATACCCCATAATATTAGTGTGGCCATTTCTGGTCATTAGTATTCCACGACCAATTGTGCCCTTCAAATAACGCAAGATGTGTTTGACCATACTCAGATGTTGAATAGTTGGAGCATGCATATGTTGGCTAACAAGGCTAATGGCATGTGTAATATCAGGACGTGTAATTGTCAAGTAGATAAGCTTCCCAGCAAGATTCAGATAATAACTTGGCGAATCAAGGACTCTCCCCGTAGAATCAAGCCCCAATTTGCTATCTAGTGGAGTAGCCGCAGGTTTAGTGTGGAACATATCAGCATCATGAAGCAAATCAACAGTATATTTATGTTGATTTAGGAATAACCCTTTGCTAGAAGTTGCCATTCGATTCTAAGACAGTATTTTAAAGGACCCAGATCCTTAATAGGAAACATATTCTGGAGGTTCAGCTTAAGTTGAGCAATAGAGTCTATATTAATTCCGGTAATAATCAAATCGTCAACGTAAATAAGTACCACCAGCTTATCTACGGATCCAAGTTTGACATATAATGAAAAATTAGCCGGACTCCTGGTGAACGCGAGAGCTTCAAGAACATTGCTCAACTTCCATGCCAAGAGTGAGTACTTTTCTTCAACCCATAAATTGATTTATGGAGTTTACATACCAAATTGGGATTTCCACTAAAAAAATGCCCAAGAGGAAGCTTCATGAAAAATTCTTCTTCAAGATCGCCATGCAAGAATGCATTCTTGATATCCATTTAGGAGAGAGGCCACCCATTATTAATCGCCGTAGAAAGGAGAACTCACACAGTGGTCATCTTGGCAACGGGAGCGAAAGTCTCCTTATAATCAACACCGAATTTCTAAGTAAAACCTTGAACAACAAGGCGTACATTATGTCGTTCAATAGTTCCATCAGAGTTAAACTTCATTTGAAGCACCCAACGACTACCTACCACATGTTTGCCGCGAGGAAGAGGAACTATACTCCATGTTTTATTTTCAGCTAAAGCCATCAACTCGTTATCCATGGCCTCCCTCCAGACAGCTTAAGCTTGTGGTTCTTGAAAGCTCTTTGGCTCATGATCATTTAATAGAGCTGAAAGAGAGGCTGTATGCAAGGGAGATATGCGCTGAGAATTCATGTAATTAGCAACCGGATACCTGACAGTGAATGCAACATAATCATACATTTTTGTTGGTGGGTAATAGGGTCTTGGAGGATTGCGTCGTGGAGGTAATGGTTCACCTTGAACAGGGGAAGTTTCATGCTCATTTGTGCTGACATTTACCTCCTGGGCTATAGCGCTAGAGGTATCCAAATGCCCAGCAGAATGTTCAGCGGAAGTTTCAACTTGTGGAGCCGGACTAGGAAGCATATCATTTGAAAATGTCGGGCATAAATCAAGGCTTGGTAATGGAAATAATTCTGGCAGACTCTCTCCCTGACTAGAAGCCACAAAATATGGAAGTGCTTCCATAAAGCAAACATCCTGAGTTACATGTAATTTCTTGGACAAGAAATCATAACATTTATACCCTTTTGTGTTTGTGAATAACCCAGAAAAATGCACTTAACTGCTCGAGGATCAAGCTTATCACGATGAACAGCTGATAAATGCACGAAACAAGTACAACCAAAAATCCTTAGATGAGATATATCCAGTCTTCTGCCCTGCAACACTTCAAGAGGACATTTAAAATCCAGCACTCGGCTGGTAAGCGATTCACAAGATAGGTAGCAGTAAGAACTCCATGAGACCAGAAATGTTTTGGAACATTCATTTGAAGCATTATAGCTCTAGTTTTCTCTAGCAAATCAAAAAAATTTCGTTCGGTGATCCCATTTTTTGGGGGTGTACTAACACAACTAGTCTCATGCAATAAACCATTAGAAGTTAAATAATTTAACATATCATGGGACATAAATTCGATGCCATTATCAGATCGAAGAATTTAAATATTGGCTGAGAATTGAGTAGTAACCAACATATGAAAATCTTTGAAATACCCAAAAACTTCTCCTTTTGATTTCAATAGGTACACCCAAGTAACCTTTGAAAAATCATCAATAAAGGTTACAAAATATCTAAAAGCATCAATAGAAGTGGAAATAGGTCCCCAAACATCCGAGTGTACAAGTTCAAAAACTTGAGTAGTTCGAGACAATGATAAATTAAAAGGAAGTCTAGAAGACTTAGAAAAATGACAAATCTCACAATCAAGATTGACTTTAGGTAGAACTGGATTTATTTTGCTAAGAACCGCCTCTGAAGGATGTGCTAAATGATGATGCCATAAAAGATGCTCATTGATAGGAGTGGAAACTGCCTGAAAGCCTTTTAAAACTCTAGAATCGGGAGAAAAATAGTAGAGACCATGCAACTGAAATCCTTCACCAATCGTCTCCTTGGTAGTAAGGTCCTGAAAAAACACCTTATAAGGAGTAAATATAACTTTACAATTAAGTGACGATGTTAGTTTGCGAACAGAAAGCAACTGAAATGGAATAGAAGGAACATATAGAACATCAGACTCTATAGTATTCGAAACAAGCTTAACTTTACCTTTACCCTTTACAAGAGCACCTTTCCCATTGGCGACTAAGACAAACGAAAGAATTGAAAAAGGTTTGAAGTCATAAAATTTAGGTAATTTATTTGATATATGATCTGTGGCACCCGAATCAATAACCCATAAATTATGCAAATTACCAATCTCTAATACAGTCATAAAGGCAAGCAGAATACCTTGGCTAGTTCCAGAATCTCTATCAGCTAAAAAACCAGCAAACTGACTAAGAAGTACAGCCGGCTGGTCATGTCCTTGATTCGCAACACCATCTTGGACTGTTCCCTGACCATGCCTCTCTTGTAGAAAATTTGCAAAATCATTTATCAAGGAAATAGGATTAGAGGTAACATATCCCATAGCCAAATAAGCCTTATAATCATTAGCTCATTTTTGATATCCTCCTTTCTGATCATTTGTAAATTTGGGCTTCAAATCTGGGTGAATAATCCAACAACGATCAATTGAATGGCCAATAGTATGACAATGTTGGCATTTTAGATTTGGACCTTTGCCTTTGTAGACTTTCTCTTCAGAAGATGAATGAGAAAAATAGGAACGAACATCCGGAGAGCTGGAATTAATAGCACGAGGCATGACTTGACGACGAACAGCTTCACGTTGGATGGATGCACAAACATTTTTTAGAGCTGGAAGCTCAGTATTCATAAGAATATGGTTCCCTAAATCCTCATAATCAGGACCAAGACTAGCCAAAAGCTGGAAAATCTTGTCCTCCTCTGTTCGTTTCCGCGTTACAGCAGCGCCAACCGTGTGTGGTTGGTAGGTTTCCAACTCACTCCATAAACTTTTTAAACTCCCCAGTAAACTAGCGAAAGACTTCCCATCTTAGCGAAGACTAGCAATATCACGTTGAATCTGAAAAATCCTGACATAATTATTTTGGTTGCCATACATGTCACGAACATCCGTCCAAAGATCCAAAGAAGACGTTAAATAACTGAAAATCTCGACAAGCTGGTGTTCCATCGAGTTAAGAATCCAAGACATAACCAGCTGGTCCTTGACCAACCAAGTCTCATTCTCCGGTGAACTAACATCATCAGGAGATGTTATCGTGCCATTAATAAAACCTAGTTTAGATCTTCCACCAAGAGCAATAGTGATTTCCCTTGACCAAGGAAGATAATTGAATTCAGTTAACAATACTGAACTCAATTTTTGAGAGGTGTTGACATCACGAACAACCTCTTCCAAACTCCCAATATCCTTGTCTCCCATAACAAGAATTAGAGAAGGAAAAAAAAGGATAATAAACAAGCAGAGAGGTAAGGATCACTATTGTTCTGACACCATGAAGAAAATGAGAATAAGAGAAATTGATTTCCTATTGATCTCATATATATTACAAGTATATATAGAGTATTCTCTACCATATAATTAGCCTAATTATATGCACTTCCTTAACAAACACCACTAGTTTAAGAGCCCACTAATGACATAATTATAAGAGATCAACTCCAATATACACAAGATATACCCAACAATAATTGTAGGGGGTGGTATATGAGATTGGTCTTTCCTCTTGCCTTTGATGGGGCTCCCATGAGTTGGGTGCAGCTCTTAGCTAGCACTGCCATCTCTCTTTTATCCTGAGCCTTACTTGTATTATTGTGATTGTGATTGAGATTGTGATTGTTAATTAAGCATGATCTAAATCTCCTAATTGTAAAATCCTATTTATCTTATAAACTTTGTTATCATTTTATTATTTTAATGTCGTATAAACCATTCTGTTAGTCTCACGTCTTTCCCTGTCACATGTGTTCAGATTCTTGAAATGGATACTTACAGATACCACGGCCACAACCACTCCTTGTCAGATCCAGGAAGTACCTACCGTACACATAATGAGATATCTGGTGTAAGACAGGTTTGTATGCTACACTTTTTTCCTAGCATACCCATATATTGTTTGGAAATCAGGACCTGCTAAGTGAATTTAAATAGACAAGCTAAACTCAACCAATAGTAACTGAAAAATCTGTTAGAGGCAGTTCGTCAGCAAACCACAAGAACGTAAAGATTTACGTAGAAAAGCCACGGGGCAAATTTGATCACTTCACTATATCAAATATGGAGATATACAATTAGTTCTCTCAAGTTTTTTTCCCAAAACTTGAGGTGTCATAACAACAAAAGAAGAAAATACAAAAAGTACAACTTCAGTTTTACCAACCCAATTCTCACCACAAAACATGGAGAAGACAGAAATCCCCAAAGACCCTTGCTTTAAACGACTTGAAAACAACGATGAAATTGGTTGTAGGCACCTTAAACCCTTGTTTCTCCCTTTTGTTCTTGTTGATTTTAGCTCTCTCTTTTTCTCTAATTCTCCAAAAATGGATCTGCTACCTTAGAAGTGTTGAGCCACAAGCCAGGAAGCCACAAACTCTAAGTCGATTTGGGTTAGTCATAAACAAAGAAACACACAATACCAAGTTTATAGTGGTTCAGAAAATTGCCTACGGCCACTTTCAAGAGAGAGTGAGAGTTTATTCAAGATCCCAATTACAATCACTCAAGACCCATTAGAGGTTCTCACTCAAGAATCCACTCCAAATTTGGTCTCACCAAAGTTGTCTAAAGAATTGAATCAAGGGGATGGTTCTAAAAGAACAAGGTTTCCCTTTATATACTAGGGAAAACCTTTTACAATCGCTCAAATCTCGAGGCAACCAAGAGTTTTGAAAAACATCAAAAAAACCAAGTTACTTGATTTTGTTCGAATAAAATAGGAGGTTGTTCGAACGAAAATTACGTCTGGGCCAAAATTCCAGGGAGGTCAACATTTGTCGTTCAAACGAGATATATAGTCGTTCGGACAACTTGGGCAGCTTGGGCCAAATTCTAGAGACTTGTCAAAGGGTCCTTCGAACGACCAATGCCCAAACCAAAAACAAACAATTTCTCCACAATTCTCCACCTCGGTGAAGATTTCCCAAACCACACAAAAAAACTGAAATCTAAGCCGAACATCGCCAGCATCCAAACGAACTCAAACAAGCCCTCTCCTCCATCAAGTGTCCCCAAAGACCCAAACATTCAAACGGCTTAAGGAAACCAACCAAACCCAAGCATCCCCAAAAAGGACCAAATACAAACCAAGTGCTCCAAAGAACCAAAATCCAAACCAAGCGCCACAAGGAACCAATCAAACCAAACGTCCCAAAGGACCAAATCGAACCAAGCGTCCCAAGGAACCAAATCTAAACTAAGCGTCCCAAGGAACCAATCAAACCAAACGTCCCAAAGGACCAAATCCAAACCAATTTTCCAAAGGAACCAAAATCGACCAAATGTCCCAAGGAACCCAATTCGACTGTACTAAATCAATGGTTGCCTACGTACCTCTGCGGATCAAGTCACCCGTAGTTCACACAATCCTCGTGAGGGGCCAAATCAATCCATGGGAAAGAGATCCTTATCTCTTTCTCTATGAATCTCTACATCAAGAGTCCGTTTGTACTGTTGTCTTGGAGACCTCATCAAATCTTACAACGATCTCTTCGTCAATTGACATACATCATCCTTTCTAGCAGCAGTAAACCCACTCGGCTGAGTCATATTGATCTCTTCCTTCAACTTCCCATGTAAGAACATCGTCTTAACATCGAGATGTTGCAATTCCAATTCAAATTCGCTTCCAAAGCCAGTAAGATCCAACTGGAGAAGTGTTTTACCAATAGACTTGCCTTGAAGTGAAACACCATTTCGAGATCCTTGCTTCCTTTTATAGACCCATTTACCACCAATTGCCCTCTTTTCATTTCGCAACTTTACAAATTGCCAAGTTTCATTCTTACGAAAAGAATACATCTCTTCCTCGATTTCTCCCTCCAAATGTTTAGCCGTAGAAGGAATACCTTCAACGATTGGTAGTACATAAGCAACCATGGCCTTCGCCTTTAGAAGTACCATGTCCTTTATAAACCATTCTGGCTTATCCACATTCTTCTTTGGTTTACTCATTGCAATTGACTCCATAACCAGAGTCTCATCATCCGTACTACCAAATACTTCACCATGGTCTATGCCTTCATCATTTGGAGCATGAACTAATGGCTCATTACCCATTGTCACACTGGTAGATGACACTCCCTTTAGTATGGACCTCTCTGGCCAATGTGAAGAGGCATCAATCTCCACCTGTTACGATACCCCACTGGTCGCATGCCCTGTTTGCTCAGAACCATGTGACTTCATCATAGAAGCCTCATCAAAAGTGACATCTCTGCTCAGAATAATCTTTCGGTTTCTCGTATCCCACAACTTGTAACCTTTCACACCCTTCTTCTTACCTAGAAAAATGTCTTTCCTTGCTCGTGAATCCAACATACCATCCTTAACATGATAGTATGCTTGACACCCAAATATACGAAGAGTATTATAATTTGCAGCAGGTTCTCCCCACCAAGCTTCCATTGGAATCTTACCATCAATTACAGCCGAAGGCAACCTATTAACGAGATAGTATACATATGTCAAAGCCTCGGCCCAAAACGCCTTGCCCAACCCAAAATTAGACAACATACACCCTACCTTCTCCAGCAAAATACGGTTTATGCGCTCAGCAACCCCTTTTTGTTGCGGTGTCTCTCTAACCGTAAAGTGCTGAACTATCCCTTCATCCCGACATACTTGCAAGAATGGATCACTAGTATACTCCCTATCATTATCCAAATGGAGCACTTTGATCTTTCTGCCAGTCTTAGTCTCAATCAACTTCTTTTACGTCATGAAAATTTCTAGGACTTCATCCTTCTTCCTCATTGTATATACCCATACCCACCTAGAAAAGTCATCCACAAAAGGCACAAAGTAATGCTTTCCCCCTAGTGATGCATTCTTGGAGGGTCCCCAAACATCAAAGTGAACATAATCAAGGGATCCACGAGTACTCTGGATAGCAATGCCGAACTCTACCCTTGTCTGCTTGCCCAAAATACCATATTCACCAAATTCCAATTTGTACACCTTGGCACCTTCCAATAGCCTCTAGTTCGCGAGAACTCTTAAGGACTTTTCCCCAGCATGCGTCAAGCGCGTGTGTCATAGGCGAGTGGTATCTATGAAAGTGGTATCCTCCCTTTCTGCGGTAGCAACCTCACCAAGAATATTTGTACCATCCAGATAGTAAAAGTTGTTACCTCTTTTATGGCCCTTCAATACAATCATGGCTCCCTTAAGAACCTTCTTCACCCCATTCTAAGACACAACCTTATAGCCTTTCACTTCAAGTAAACCCATCGAGATAATGTTCTTCCTCATCGTCAGAATATACCAAACCTTGTCAATCTCTTTAACTAACCTATTATGCAATTTTAGTTGAATGGTACCTATCCTCATGATACGACAAGGACCATCATCCCCCATCAACACCGCTCCACTTTCTAGCTTCTTCAAACTAGAAAACAAACCCCTTTCGGGACAATTGTGATAAGTAGCACCCGAATCTATAATCCATTCTTTTGTATCACTAACACATGCACTAGAAGTTATAGTAAAAGAGTAATCCGAATTATTACCTCCCATTTCTGAGTCCTAAGCCAAATTTACATAACAACCCAATTTTCCAGCTTTCCTCATCTTAAGCGTCAGGCAATCAATTTTCCAATAACCCGTTTCCTTGCATAACGCGCATTGGTCCTTGCCCAATTTGTTGTTATTTAAACCGCAACCTTTCGACTTCGATCGAAGGTTGTTACCACTCGACTTCTTTTGGTCTGAAGACCTCCCTCTAGTCACCAATACCTCGGATGTCGACTCATCGGACTCACATTTTTCTTTCCTCTGGTACTCTTAATTTACAGCCGCCATAGTCACATCCGCGTATTACAATGACCTCTTCCCGTACGTTGTCGTCGTAACAAAATATTTGTACTCTTTGGGAAGTGATAAGCGCGTAATTATGACATTTTTAATATACCCGAACATGTATTTTAGTCGTCCATTATATTTAATTTTGGATATTTATGTACGTTTATTTGATTGCAGCTATTAGAGCTAGATATTTGAAACCAAGCTTTTAAAGTCAAGTAAAAGTGTCTCTAGCAGTTCATAGCACAAAAAGTCAAAAATACAATATATTTGGTCTCAAGATTGAAGAAATATATACACAAATATTCTTGGAGAATAAGATCAAAGAATATATTGTATCTAAGATTCTTGAAGATATTTATATTTAAGATATATGCAAAAGTTTCCATGAAGAAAGATTTCTACATCAGTTAAAGAAATTATATACAAGAATCTTAGGTGATTGGTTATAAAATTAGAAGATATTATTATGAAAATATTTTTTACGATTTAATGTATAATTTCTAAATTTGGGTTTCTTCTCCTATAAAAGGAACATTCCCCCCATTGTAATTGGGCATCTCATATTGGAGCAAGTTTAGAAGAAATAAAGTCTTAGTTTTATTTAATTGACTTCTAGATCTCTCTTTTATTTTCTTTTGTAAATAATTAGTTGTTAATGCAATGAAGCCTGAGATGAGCGGCTAATCTCCTAACTAAGGCTAGAATGAGGCATCTTCTTGGATGAGCAATAGTTGGTATTAATTAGGTTCTAATTAATTTTCTCTTAGTACTTCATGATTGATAAGTTAGTGTATCATATCAAAGGCTTGACCATAGCTTCGGTTTGGTGTACGATAACTTTAGATACAAATAAGTGCTACTAACTGTAAACTTGATTGGAGATCTAAAGAAGAGGAAACACTAGAGAACTCACACAAGCCTAGCCATGGTTGAGTTGATAATTCTCTAAGACACTCTTCATCATCTCTTAAAAGTATAACTACTAAATGTTTGATCATATATTTAGTGGTTTATTTTACAACATCGTATGTGTCTTAACACGAACAAATGATGGGTGGAAATATTAAGATTTAGTTGAATATTGATTAGTGCTTTGAAAAGAAGAGGCCCAGTCTGAACCTTAGCTTTCTTTCTCTTTAAGTCTTATAATTAGTTTTTACTTCTTCTTATTAGATTTATCTCTTATAAAACTGTAATTCGGCCTAGAAAATATTTGTTTTCCCAAACCTCCTTGTGGATTTGATCCCACTCATCTGCGTTATAATTTGACAACCGTACTTTAAACATGTATTTTTCAAGAGGCTCTAAAAATCTCTTAACAAATGGCGCCGTTGCCGGGGGAGGCAATGGTGAAAACAAATTCTTTTTAATACCGAATTTTTTTTCTTTAAAATATTTTAGCTTGCTGGTGTGCTATCAAGGTTAGTTCTTAAGTTTTCCAATTATTTTTATGATTAGATCTATGAGATTTCTTTCCGAATAAATTAGATTTAATAATTTCTAATAAGTGGTTTCAGAGATATTAATTTTGGAAGAAACATACTCAGTTTTCATTGAAGAGTCTGTTCCTGAATGTTTCACCATTTTTGATCATCTATACTTCACATTTAGGAAATACGTTTGCTACAAAAGTTTTAGATAATTCAAAACCTTTTCCGAATTGCTATAGATCATATTTTTTTGTTTAGTCGTCTAAGAGTTACAGTCTTTTGAAACAACTGTAAAAACAGTATCAGTAAAAGACATCGTTGTTCATTAATCACTTGTTTTGAGCGGCAGGGAAGCTAATTTCTAGAAAACTTTCTTCTTGAATATTTTTTCTTTCTTAATTATCTTTCCAAATTGATATTATTTAGTACTCTCTCTAAACCGAACTAAAAGATATGCGCATTTGAAAATCAGGATATTATAGACTACAATAAACTTGGAAATTTGATTAATATCGATATCGCAAGTTCACTAATCTTTTTTCTCTTGTTTTGCAGGATAGTCACAAAATTGGTACTCAGAGATCGTAAGGAATTTACAAAGTACATTGTTAAACTTCTATCTAATCTTTCTTGTGCCCCCTAAGTGAAGGGGCAGCCACAGCTTCACCGGGAAACACTTCCCACAGGTTGGTACCTCTATAAACTTCACATCTAGAAGAGTTTCATATCCGTTCCGCCCCGGCACTTGGAACATAAAGTCGTGTGGACTGTGCAAATACACGCCGCTCTAATAAAAAAAATTCATTCCAACATTAGTAAAGGTAAAAACTCTCAAAAAAGTAGGACCACCCATTAGGAATAAGAAGAAATTCGTTTCACGCGAAAATTAAATGTCCTGGACCTGAAAATAACTGATAATAAAAAAAAGTAGCAAGATTCCCGCTGGATTTCATCACCCAATGGATAGGTGTACCGAACTGGGGTACAAACATTGGTTTGTAGGATACGGCCCCAGCCTAGCGCTGCAAAATACTGGTTGTAGGTTTGCGACATCACCGTTCCAAGTGCTAATGTACGATAAGGCAGCTCGCTCGGGTGTGAGGACTGAACATCTACTCTAAGCTAGTTCTAGTACAGTGACGTAGGGGAGTGTAGGAACTAAAGCCTTTGACCATCCTACATTTTGTGAATATAAAAAAATATAGGGGAGACCTAATTATTACTTCTTAAAAAATGTTAAAGTGCTAGAGTTTTAGGCTTGATTGATTTTTTTATTGGGTGTTAATTTAATTGTAAAATGTCGTACATGCAAGAACATTGGAATTCATACGGCTCACATTTAGACATCCCACAATATCCTCAAAATCATTTTTAATCATGGGATCACCAAAATTCTCAATACGTGGAACCTTTCCAACCTCATTCCTATGTGCAGTCTCAACAATCCTTTTAGTCATCCAAGCAGTTCCCACCCACTTCACTCAAACCATCTTTGGAAGACACCCTTTCTCTCATCATGCAACAATCAATGGAAAGTCAAAAACAAACGTTACAATTTCAACAACAAATGATGCAATTCCAAAAACAGACTTTAGTGAATCAAACTTCTACGACCTAATCTATATCTAGGTTAGAGACTCAGATAACTCAGTTGTCAACCATGTAGAGTAAAATAGAGCACCAAAATCTTCCAAGCAATGAAGAAGAACTTAAAGTTAAATCCCCTTGTGATAGAAAATAATGAATTCAAGCGTAATCAAGGAATTTTTTCACCGTGGGGTGAATGGATACCATATTACGAGACAGATTTAGAAAATGAACATTTTAAGGTCGACGATCCTATATCATAAGAAGCTCTAAAAGAAGTGGTTAATATGTTTAATAAAATTATTTCTCAATCACCTCCTAATTTTGCCCTCAATATTCAACCACCGATGTCATTATCCATCCCTTTACCGATAAAGCCCCATCAATTCACAAATGATATCATGATAGAAAGTGAGTATTTTTCCAAATTCTTAGACGATTTCTCAGATGATTAGGATGATGACAAATTTTCTGGAAGTGTGAATTCAACATCGATTCTTGAGAAAATACGAGCTTCATCTTTATCCCAACCAGTGTCACCTTCGTCATCTCTCTTTCTTGAATCCATATCTTCATCGCCTGAGCCTAATGAGGGTACTATGACCATTAACGATTTTGAGGACTTGTACGAAGATAACTCTTGTTGCATTTCTGTTGATAAATGTTTAAATTATTTCGAGGACTCGAATGATCCTGAGATTCATGAAATGGTACAATCATTAGCATCTAAAAACATGTTTCAACTTGGTCATGTTCCTAAGTCAATGAATATCCACGTAAATGGTCAAGATGAGTCCCTTGAGATAAGTTATGATTTTAGGCACATAAATTTTAAATGTTTGTTAGAGTCAATTGTTCCCCGATCCCTACATCCACAAATATGTTATATAGTTTTTCTTCTACTAAAAGAAAAGATTTTTTTGAAAAATTATAATTTTGGGGATGCCTCACGGACTTGCTTTGTCGAACCACCTATCACATTTTTTGGAATATCAACGATAACATGGGGGTTTTGAAAATTTTCAAAGAAAATATCTTTCCCATGAAAATTGAGTTTTGAATCTAGTACATTTCCGGGGACGAATACTTGTATACCAATCTTCTTATTTACTGCAACAAGTAGTAATCATATGATTGTATTGAAAATTCTAAAGAAAAATATGTTCCCTCGATATGTGTTTGTTTTATATTAGAGAAAATATTTTTTCTTGATTTGTCTAAGATTTTCAACTTGGAATCATCAAATGATAGGCAAAGTTTTTAGAAAAAAACTTTTTTCATCCAGAATTAGTTTTAAACTCTATCTGGTGGTTTACATAATATATATGCCCAATTATGGGTTAATATTAAGGATCACCATTCATGTGTTATCTGGTTTTTGAAAAAGAATTTGCAACCAGGATAGTACATCACCTTTTCAACTTCATACCCTTCCAGTCATATTAAAAATTTTAAGTTTGGGGGTACATTCGTCTGGCTGAAAATGGTAAACTTAGCGCTTCTTGGGAGGCAACCCATGACACATTCAGGTAAGAAATTCTAGTTTGTATTCCTCCATTTTTTTATGCTCTCAAACATTGAGGGCAATGTTTCATTTAAGTTTGGGGGTAAGAAACCATTTCTTTAAATGTTTTTTAAAGAAAAGTGAAATAATGACACTTTGACAATTTATGATATATTTTTGATGAATTTCCTAGCACTTAAACTGATTTTACCTTGACAGAAATATACTAAAAAAGCCTAAAATTTGAAATTGTACCAAGTATACTAGAATATTTTGGACTATCTTAAGCTAGATGTACTATCTTTTTATTAGCGACTAATTCAAGTTAACTTGACATATTTTGAAAATGTGCACTTCATAGTACTTTTACAATTAATACCTTCAATAGATTTTTGCTCAGTATAAGAGAAATTTAGCATTTATGTTAAGAATAGTTCGCTATAAGGGAGACAATTGCATAAGAATAAGTTCATTCCTAAGAAAAAAAATAATAAGCCAAATATGCTCTAGAAACTTTCACGCTGCAAGGTTGCTCGCATGATTAAGAGCTGAAAGAGGAAAAATTATCACCAATCTTGAGTTTGACCATGAACTATGTGAAAGGAGCACAAGAAAATATTATTTGTGAGAATCCTGAGTCTAGGTCATGATGGGGCACCATACCCTAGCAACCTTAGCCTACTAGCGGGGATTGTCGACCGAAAACTCCTTGTTATGGAGGCTTCACTAAGAAACAATTTGCTCAAAAGAAAAGGCTTAAAAGAAAAGATAAAAAAGTAAAAAGTAAAATTCTAGGAATACGAATTGACTAAGGCACTTGTCGAACTGACCGTTAAATTTATTCCAGTAAACACTTGACTACCAAAAACTGAGTAAATTATTCTAGACAACGTATTAGGCGATAAAATTATTTTTACTGTACACTCAAATATAGCTAAAACAAAATACTTGAATATCTTTCTAATCTTGATGTAGTACTTTCAGTTTTAGATAAGCTTAAAATATTCTTTAGTATACTTAGGAGATTAACAAGTTAAAGATTTTTCAATCGGTATATTTTTGTCACAACTAAGTAAGGATAAGTTCATAGGAAATGAGTCATGTGTATTCTAGAATTGTTTAAAATGTCATTATTGATTTTTGTGGGTATAGTCACTACAAACCCTCACGAGACAACACTCATCCACAAGGCTAAACCTGGAGGTTTAATGTCATGTTGCATATGCTAAATGCAATCGTGTTCCCTGCGAAAGTGGCTATTATTTTATTTTACTCGGGACGAGAAAATGATAAGTTTGGGGGTATTTGATGAGCGCATAATTATGACATTTTTAATATACCCGAACATATATTTTAGTCGTCCATTATATTTAATTTTCGGTACTTAAATACGTTTGTTTGATTACAGCTATTAGAGATATATATTTGAAACCAAGCTCTTAAAGTCAAGTAAAAGTGTCTTCAGCAGTTCATAGCACAAAAAGTCAAAGACACAATATATTTGGTCTCAAGATTGAAAAAATATATACACAAATATTCTTAGAGAATAAGATCAAAGAATATAGTACATCTAAGATCCTTGAAGATATTTTATATTTAAGGTATATGCAAGAGTTTCCATGAAGAAAGATCTCTACATCACTTAAGGGAATTATATGCAAAAATATTAAGTAATTGGTTATAAAATTAGAATATATTATTGTGAAAATATTCTTTACAATTTAATGTATAGTTTCTAAATTTGGGTTCCTTCTCCTATAAAAGGAACCCTCCCCCCATTGTAATTGGGCATCTCATATTGGAGCAAGTTTAGAAGAAATAAAGTCTTAGATTTATTTTATTGTCTTCTAGATCTCTCTTTTATTTTCTTTTGTAAATAATTAGTTGTTAATGCGATGAAGTCTGAGATGATCGGCTAATCTCCTAGTTAAGGCTAAGATGAGGCCTCTTCTTGGATGAGCAATAGTTTGTATTAATTAGGTTCTAATTAGTTTTCTCTTAGTACTTCATGATTAATAAGTTAGTGCATCATATCGAAGGCTTGACCATGGCTTCGATTTGGTGTACGATAACTTTAGATACAAACAAGTGCTACTAACCGCAGACTTGATTTGGAGATCTAAACAAGAGAAAACACTCGAGAACTCACTCAAGCCTAGCCATGGCTGAGTTAATAATTCTCTAAGACACTCTTCACCATCACTTAAAAGTATAACCACTAAATGCTTGGCCATAAATTTATTAGTTTATTTTACAACATCGTATGTGTCTTAACACGAACATATGATGGGTGGAGATAATAGAATCTAGTTGAATATTGATTATTACTTTAAAAGGAAGAGGCCAAGTTTGAACTTTTGCTTTATTTGTCTTTAAGTCTTATAATTAGCTTTTATTTATTCATTTTAGATTTACCTCTTATAAAATCGTAATTCGGCCTAGAAAGTATTTGTTCTCCCAAGCCTTCTTGTGGATTCGATCCCACTCATCCATGCTACAATTCGACAACCGTACAATGAGCGGGTATTTTGCTAGAGGCCATAAAAAAACCTCTTATCAGGAAGTGCGTTCAAGAATAATAGTGTTGTGTCTTCATCACCAACTTTTTCCTCTAGATTCGCCAAATCGGCTAATAACTTGGCAAAATCGTTCAAGTGCTCTGACATACTAATTATTTGTCTCATTTTGAAACGATAAAGCTTCTTCTTCAAATGGAGTCGATTTTGGATGCTCTTCATCAAATACTTCTCCTCTAAAATCCTCCAAATTTCTTTTGCTAAGGTTTCATTCATTACAAGGTATTTAATGTCTCGAGCCAAACATGAGCGAATTTGACCACAAACTTTCTTGTTCATCTTCTTCCAAATACTCTTCTCTACCTCACCCGGCTTGTCCTCCAATACCTCATCTAAGTCCAATTGACTTAGCGCATCAATAACCTCGCATCACCACATGCTGAAGTTATTGGCGTCGCTGAATTTCTCAACATCAATCTTTGCATTGTTGAACATCACCGTTGTATTTCTTTTCGAGGCCGAAGAACTCGATTCAACACCGTCTCTCATGTTTCTCCCAATTTTTATGAATTAACCAAACCAATAACAAAATTGAAATTGAGAAACCCTAAGTTACCTCAAAATCGCGCACAATCGAGGAATCGGCCTCGCTCTGATACCAATTGCTGAGCCGCAAGCCCGGAAGCCACAAACTCCAAGTCGATTTGGGTTAGTCACAAACAACCACAAACAAAGAAATACACAACGCCAAGTTCATAGTGGTTCGACAAATTGTCTACGTCCACTTTCAAGAAAGAAAGAGAGTTTATTCAAGATCCCAATTACAATCACTCAAGACCCATTAGAGATTTTTACTCTAGAATCCTCTCCAAATTTGGTCTCACCAAAGTTGTCTAAAGGATTGAATCAAGGGGGTGGCTCTAAAAGAACAAGGTTTCCCTTTATATACTAGGGAAAACATTTTACAATCGCTCAAATCTCGAGGCAATCAAGAGGTTCGAAAACCATCAAAAAAATCAAGTTACCAGATTTCGTTTGAACGAAATAGGGGGTCGTTCGAACGAAAATTGCTTCTGGGCCAAAATTCCATGGAGGTCAGCATTGGTCATTCGAACGAGATATATAGTCGTTCGAACGACTTGGGTAGCTTGGGCCAAATTCCAGAGACTTGTCAAAGGGTCGTTCGAACGGATTCAAGAGTCATTCGAATGACCAAGGCCCAAACCCAAAATAAACAATTTCTCCACAAGAAGAAAAAAAGGGATGGCATCATGATAGCCACATGGGCTGGACCCTTGGGCATGAAGAACAAAGTCCAGAACACCAACAGATATATTATGAAATGTTGTCTTGTTTGTGGTTTACATATTCTGTATTTTTGCCTTTTAAAGTGTATTTTTAGACTCTTGCAATTCTCAGGAGCGTGACCCCATCGAAAGAATAAGAAAGTTGGTTTTATCACATGAGTTAGCAACCGAAAAAGAATTGAAGGTACAGATTTTTCTTTGGTTTTAATGCAATGATGTGGTAGTTTTTTTTGGAACAAAGACATTGGGTGCTTCGTACTCCAACTTTAGGTTGGGATCTGAAAACCTCGTTTCTCGAATTCAATCACTGCTTTTATTTTCAAAAGAAAGTCGGTAGGATCAGCCATCAGGCACGCAAAACTCAACTTGTATATATTTTGGAGACTGACGAATTTCATTACAGGACATTGAGTAAGAAATTAGAAAAGAAGTCGATGAAGCAATTGCGAAAGCGAAGGTATGAAGAGCAATGCTGTGTAATTTGAGTAGTTTACATAAAACAATTTTTTGAACATCAAATCTGTATATTATAATTTTAGTACTTAATTCAGTTTTTTGCTGCTTTTTAATGCTATCAGGAGAAGGAGAGTCCAATGCCTCTTCACAAATGTATACGTGAAAGGTTTTGGAACTGACGTAAGATATTCAGTAGTATTCAAAGTTTGTTTATTTTTGTTTCTTCATTATCTTTTTCGTTAGTTTCCATATGCAAACTGTACCCCCTCCTGAGGGTCATTTTAATTGTAGACTTCATCTAAGGTGGATCACAATTATAAAGCTGGACCATTATTTTTCAGTAATGACCATGAGCCCCCCCTTTTTATTAGTAGAACTCGAAATAAAAAAAACCTTCTTCCTGCTCCTCCCACGTCAACACCCTTTGTTGAATTAATATATACTTAGCTAAGTATGGTAATAAATAAAGATAACATTAGTTTTGTGTGACGAGATTTCTTTACTGGGCCATCAAATTGTTAGTTTGTAGTCCAAAAAGTTGTATGTTGTCAAATTTCAGTATTTTCTTAAGGAATACTAGGGTAATCATTAATTTCGCTCTATCTGTTTGCAGTCATTTGGAGCAGATAGGAAAGAGGTCAAAGCTGTGCTTCTTTGAATCAAGATCCACCGAAACATGATTCATTCCCTGATCTGAAGTAATAAAAAAGGAGGCTAATTGAAGTTTCACCCAGCACTTGGTTCTCCTTTGTAATACCTTTTTTTATTGCTGTATAGAGAAATGTTTCATGCAAATCACTGCAAAGTTACTTTGCGTGTTGATTTTTTTTTTATCTGTGTGAGCACTTGATATGCCTATTTTTCTGGATCAAGTTGGCTCTATGGATTTTAACTTGTTCGTCTGGTTATTTACATGTGGGCACTGATTAATACTGTTTTTGCCAGAATTTTGTTATTTCGAGTTTGATGTCTTGGAACTCCTAATAAGAGATAGTTGCTATCTTGACCATAGAGTGGTGCTTTAACTAGAACAGTATGTTGATGGAAAAAGATTCTTGCAGCGGTGTGACATGCCTTGTGAATTCCTCCCACTTTGTTGCCTTGCAAAGCAGTTTGATAGGTAGTTGATAATGAGAGCCGTGCATTGTCTTCGTCCTCCTCGAGAACCTCAAGAGTTGTGGAGAGTTATAGTAATGCTGCGAAGGATATAAGGGGAGAACAAACAATTTGTGAACAACACGAAGAAGGAAGATGTGTGGATTAAATATACAAAGATCCACATGAATTTGCGAAAGACCTGGTAGACTTTGCCGAGCATACGTCCGCATTCTTATAATATAGGATCCACATTGCGAAAAACATAATCCAACCATGCATATAGCTACGTCACTTTGTGGTTCTCATTTTGGGCAAATTGAGACATTGTAGGCAACTAGGCATAGTATAATTGTTAAATTATAGCCGACCATATTTTTCATGCTAAATCTCTTTGGCCAGGTCAGACTTCTAATTGCCTCCAAACACCTATTGTTGGTTTATTTCTTTCTTCCTGGATAAGTTTGGAGGACTCCTTTTCTTTTCCAACAAGTTTCCTTCTCCCTTAAACTTTATAGTTTTGTGGGTGACTAGTAACACATATTTCAATTATCAAAACCTAGAGTTTTATCGTTCTCTCTGTTGATGATCTTGAACATTGAGTCTCTTGAAAACAGTCTCCAAGCTTCTTCCTATGTTCCTCCAAAAAAGAAGCCTGGATCTGTTTTCAAGGAACTCGATGTTTCAGGAGGTTTTGAAGAACGTGTTTCCAATAATCGATTTGGATTAATAATAGTTGAGGGGGAGTTTTGGAGATATTCGTTCACTTACTGAATGCAAAACCATTGTATAACATATTCTATGGAGTCCAAATCAAGAATCTTGATGATGGGATCTAATTCTTCTCCGTTCGTAACATGTTCTTTTATGTTCTCTGTCCTTTTTTCTTTTTATGATAATTTGTGAATATATAGATAGTTGTTTAGTCATTACTTACAATTAGGGCTGTACTCGGGCCGGTTCGGCCTGGATCCAGGCATTGGCCTGATCCGACCCGAACTCATCGGGTTACCAAATATGAACCTGAACCCGAACCGAACAGCGCATAACCCGAACCGAACCGGAACTGGGTTGGTCGGGTCGGGTCCAGAGTTCGGTTTATTAATTTTTTTGGATACAAACCCAGATTGAACCAAATAAGCCCAGATGCAAACCCATATAAGAGGTACCAAAACCATATGAGACTGATGCTCATAACTACATAATGGTTGTTAACTATTGGATCCCAGCATTCATATTTTCAAACACTCGGTGACATAGAAATGATGAACGAAAGCTTGATCTTGCCGACTTTGCTAGAACTTTGGGGTTGAAATAACACATCAGTACTTGATCACACTTTTGCTTCTTTCCAGTCGGATGCTGAAGCTCCTTCATTTCGGTAATTGCGAGCACAATATAATATTTCCAGCGGAAGCACTTTTGATTAGGCCGCAAATATCAAAGTATAATGATAACCAATTTAAGCCTACCACTCAAAAATTGCAATAACAGGCACAATGTAAATCTTGGAATCAAGTTTATGATTGTCTGTATTGGATCATGGAAAGATAATACGCCAAACAAATAGATTGAAACATACTTTGATATACCAATATGCAAAGTAAAAAGAAAATGATTAAGAAAAGACAATAAATTCAATACATCATATCAACCATAACTTTGTGCCTACGCTAATTTTTCTGATTTTATTGTCCGTTCCAAAAATTCATTCAAGTTTTAATCTATATGCTTACAGGAACTTTGATAACCATTATCTGAGATAATTTATGATGGTACAACAATCATCAAAATTCATCACAAATACATGATGAAACTTGCAGAAGAGAAGCACTCGACTCGATCTACAAATACATGATGAAATTTGTAGAAGAATAAATGTTTCAAAGAGAGATGTGTTGGTGGGAGAAGGTCGGCTGCTAGATTTGTGTGAGAGAGAGAGAGATGAGTTGTGGAGAGAGGGAGAAGGGTTGCTAGGTTTTTTGGTCTTAAATATAACAAAGGTCGGTTCGGGTTCAACCCGGTTACCGAATTTAATAATCAAAATCGAACCGATGATAATCGGGTTTCTATATATTTAATTGAAACCGACCCGGGCTGTGATCAAACCCGGACCGAACCAGTCGGTTCGGATCGGTCCGGGTCGGGTTGGCGGGTTTGATGTACAGCCCTACTTGCAATAGTTAGATCTCTTTTTCTTCTTCTCAAAAGCTGAAAACAAGAGGCTTTCGAGTACATCAACTATAATTCATATAGCTATCAAATCAAAAGCAGTTAGACTGACTAGTACTAAGCGGTATTAACCTCGTTAGTAAGATGATACCTCGAGCTTTGCTGATAAACAACCAAATAAATATGAATTTAGAAAACCCAACATGCAAAACATATAAGGAACAACACCTTAATTCCGTGTTAAAGTTTGTTTAGTTTTTCTGGGAGAACATTGGGGTTCTTGATCAACAATAACCAAAGAAACACAAAGCGGTAACAATATTCAATAAACCCTCCATTAGTTTTCCTTCTCTTTCATAAGGCACAGTGCTGACCGTTGTGCTACTCGCTTGCTGGCTCAAAGAAACGACACTCTTCTAGGCCTTCCTTTATACAGAAGATTGGAATTAAGCACTTCATACTTTCGTAATCAAGAGCCTAAAAATATTTTTTTTTTCATGTTCCAAACAAAGTTACTATGACACTGCGGCACAAAGACATTCATGTCGCTTGGGTACGTGCGAGATTGCTAGTAAAGTAAAGCTGAAACTTACAACTTGCATATATTTAAGTTTTCCTTTTGAGTGCACATTTTTACTTGGCATTGTTGTTTAGCAGAGAGATCCTACCGTAGAATCAGATGAATTAATGTATCTTGGCATTGTTGTTTTGGTGAACAATTTTACCCTGGCAAAAATATGACTACGAATAAACCACTAATTGAGGAGATTAAGGACATAAAAGGTAAAAATATATTGTGTGAGTACATAGTTATGTAATATGAGGTGGTACATATCTGTGTTCATTAAAAGGCTGCCCAACGCAATTCTATTAAGGGACGACATGTTTTTCATGCTACATCTTTTTAGCCAAGTCAGACTTATTATAATATCCAAACACCTTTTATTTCTTTCTTCCTGCACAAGTTTGTGAAACTTCTTTTCTTCTACAACAAGTTTCCTTCTCCCTTAAATCCCCAAAAAACTCTCCTATATATAGGTCTGTGGGTCGCAATAACTCTTATTTTAATTAGCAAAACCTAAGAGTTCAAGCTGATGATCTTGAACATTGAGTCTCTTGAAAACAGTCTCCATGCTTCTTTTTTTGAGCTTGCCCTCCGCAAAACAGAATAAGCTTGGACATTTTTTCAAGAAACTCGTACAGGAGTTGAAGACGGAGTTTTGGAGATAATAGTTCTTGGTGTCCAGATCATGAATCTTAAGGAAGCGCTATAATTCTTCGTATCCGTAACGGTTTTTTTCTTCCTGCATTTTTTTGGGATACTGTAGATTTCTATTAGTCGAGAACAATTGGATAGAAGTCTGTGATTTATAAGTAGACAGTGTTTTTATATGAATCACAAATATTTCTTCTGTGAACATTATGGAAAACCAAGCTTCTCGAGTAGTATAATTCGAAACTGTGAAGTCTACGCCCAGCTAGAAGTGTGTCAGAGTTAGTGATGTGCCTTTCACTGGTTCGGACCACTCTGTTAAACTGCATCCAATATAAAGAGATAGTCCCCCCGAGAAAACCGTTTTTAGCAAACAGAGTGTCTTCTGCAACACAATATAAATACTCCTACGATATTAATCTGGGAGTACTTGAATGACATCTTTCTGGAGTTCTATAACTTGTTTTGTTGCCCTAGCTTCAAAATTTCTCGAAAGTCAATCTTCAGTATCCCAAATATCTTTAAGATCACGCCCATCTTTACGTTGATTCATAATGCAAACAACAAACAGTTATGAGCATGGCCAGCCCTGGGCACACGCGACTGTCAACGACCAAGACGGTGTCCACCAAATTTTGAACGAAAGTGGGAGGG
The DNA here is from genome assembly GCA_014058105.1 of Kingdonia uniflora. Classification (NCBI taxonomy): domain Eukaryota; kingdom Viridiplantae; phylum Streptophyta; class Magnoliopsida; order Ranunculales; family Circaeasteraceae; genus Kingdonia; species Kingdonia uniflora. The sequence continues at coordinate 1,104,569 of JACGCM010000719.1, read as the reverse complement.
TCTTAACAGATCGATCCCTTAAACAGTTAGGCCAAAATATCTTGTAGATCGTTATGTCTATATATTGGCATGCATGCCTTGTGGTACGAAATAAGCTTTGGCCATGTTTAGAACCACACTAAAAAGAACAAAGTCCAACCAAACGGTCCAAACTACATAGAATAAAGTACCTCTCCTGTAGGCTGTAGCCATGATCAGTGCACTTGGCACTAGATTCAGTCGGGCAACGTCTGTCTTCCTCAAATCTAGAAGTACTTGGAGGACCTCTTTTTCAGGTTCTATGGCATTTTTCCCGTTCACTATCTAGACTCTAGTAACATTGGAATGTTTTTTTTTTTTTTTTTTTTTTAAGCAATAAAAAAAAAAAAAAAAAAATGCCATAGAACCCGAGAAATTGCATACCCCCTTATTGTATATTTGATATTGAGAGGTATGATTATCATGCTACGATGTTCCTGCAATAAAAATTATATACCCCGTTATCGTCATCAATCATGTACTATGTAACACAATGTTGATTGTGTTTTGAAAAAATGAAACGGATAAAAATATTTCCTAATGCCATATCGGTGAAATAAAGTAAATGCATGTAAACATGTGTGACAAGAATACCATCTAGCTAGGTAGTAAAAAAGAGTTTTTTTCCAAGACAACAAACAGACCTTTATCGTCAAGCCGCGGACTTTGACAGGATGGTGATAATGAGAACATGCATTGTCTTTGTCCTTTTCCATTACAATTCTAAGAGAGCCGGGGTAATGTTGTGAAAGAAATAAGGTGAGAAAAAACAATTTATAGACGGGCAATAGAGAGAGAGTGAGATGTATGGTTCACCTATATCGGGCCGTCCCACCCATACGAGTTTTGCAAAATACCAAGTTGGACCCAAGCCCCCCATCCCAAATTTTGTCATACATAAGAGCATCTCCCATTTTTCACATATTTTTGCAAAAACTCCTTTCAATAGGGTATGGTGTTCAGCATACCCCCCCCCCCCCCCCCATACCCCTTCAAAGTATGCAAATCTGGAACTTAGAGAGTTGTATGTGCATACTACTTTTGTGGGTCCTCTACAAATATTTATACTCATCATTTCTTTTCCCTCTCTAAAAGAATATTGTGGGTCCAAAATTTTAATAAAAATCTTTTCTATCTCACATAAAATAAAATTGTAGGACCCAATTTAAATAAAAAGTAAATTTGTAGAGGAATCTGTTAGAGCAAAATGGTATCCTATTCTGGATACTAGTATCCAAAACTGGAATAACATACCTTTTCTGTTGGAAATGACCTACATTTAACTCGTAGAACACCATCGAAAATAAACATATAATAAATCTCTAGGCATATTGCGCGTGCCTACAACAGCATGTTTCAGACTTCATTGTTATGCCAACGTTTGTAATGAGACTATTGTAATGAATTAGGATTTATAGAATATGGGTATTTTGTATGGTGATCTCTCGGATGTTATACAGGGTCAAAGAAACTATTATTTTCTTTGACTTAATTGCAATGAATATAGTATAAATTTATAAAATAATAAAACATGTTCAAAGAGTGTGACCGTGGGTAAGTATTGACTTAATACAGTAGTAGATTATTTTGAAAAGAAGACTGAGAGTGAGGTCATTTGGACGCATTTGCTTTCTGGGGCGCCGCCGCTTCAACAAGTATTGACGCATTTGCGTCACTTTGACTGTATTGAGTAGATTTACCATGGAATAGGTAGTTCTGAAAGTAATTTGGAGATTGAAAACCTTGAGGTTAAGTGAGCGGATAAGGTTGATAGTACGGGTTAAACGCCTGAGGTTGCGATTGAGAGAGTATAAATGAACTTTGATATTGTTCATAACTGGGATCCCCTTGTGACATGGTAAACGGAGGTAAGGTTTGTGATTGGAATTGAGGCTGAAATTGCGATGGGTTTTGGTAGAGGTATGGAGTAAATTGTGATGATGGGTGTTGCGCGAATGGTGTTGAAGATGAGTTATGGGAAAATGAGGTCGACGGTGTAGAGTTATTACTACTGGTGTCGGAGTTCGCCATTTGGGGAGAGCGTAGAGGTTCTCCTCTGCTCTGCAATTAGTTTTGGGGAAGTAGTCAGGGAGTGATGAGAGAAATAATTGAGATTAGAGGAGTTTGGATTACCGCGCGATAATCCAAACACCGCCAAACTCAATTTTTTTGGGTGTGAGCTCCTCACACTCGGTTGAGTTACTGTAGCGCCACGTTTGTAAACTCACACTCAAAAAATAGCTGCTGGGAGGCTCAAAGTGTGAGTTTGAGTGTGGGTTTGCAAACCCAGCTCAAACCCACACCTTGCTGCAAGTACTATTATCATGTAGCTCAAGCCATTGAATGTTGCAAGAAAGTTTCACAGAAAACATGATAATTCATGTGTTTTATCATAGGAGTGTTAATTAGCAGTCCAGATCAAACTTCATCATATGGCTTTATGCATGTTTCTATATATTGATCAACAACAGAAAAACATATACTATTTAATCTAGTAGAGTAAAAGCACTGAAAGTCTATTACATGGATTAAATATCATTATTAGATTAGGAGTGCTAAATAAACTATGGCTGAAGGTTGAATAATAAGTTGCTATAAAGCAAAAAACTAAGGTGTCCATTGAAAAAAATAGTAGGCTTGTTTATCATTCAGCTCCATTGGTCTTTTCCCTTTCTGCGTCACTTTATAGCACATCGCCATTTTTTGGGTCTTCACTATCATTGTGGTTATCATTTTCTGCATTGCTTTCATCCCTAAAAATGTTGTGACATTATGTCTTTAGAGTTGTTTCATTTAGAAACTTCATCACAAGTAATGATCACATAATTATTGTGTTTTAGGAGTTTATCCATTCCCAACTTGCATTCCGAGTCCAGAGCTAATCAAGCCCTTGTTAAAATAGGGTTAAAGAAGACCCCCAACCAAAATATAGTTTATGCAAAGACTGAAGGCCCACACACAGCCCAAAGGCTAATAAAACATGTTTCTTTCCTACAACAGTCGTTTGTTAATTTATTTGAGGCATAACTTTCCTAAAATTTGCAATACAATGGTCGATGGATGATTTAGATAAAAAAGAGAAGTAAATTGCTAACGCTATTGCATATCTAAATTTATATATCCTTATCTTAAGTAAAACAAAACATGAAGCATTTTAACCACATAAGATATCTACTCACAATTAGTTAAAAACTCTTTTACTTGTAGAACAATTGCCATAATAAGTAAAGGAATGCTAAGCAGCAATACCATCCAAGAAAATCCAATTCTCAAACTAATGTCATAAAACACATACAACTCACCATCACCAAGGCAAATAAATCAAAAAGGCATTACTCATAAAGCATCTCAATTCCCAACATGTAACACACTACAAATAGTGGATTTATTGGGTCTCATTTCACGATAAATTCGTGAGGTTTGAAATGAATGCAATAATATTTTTGAGTATCTAACTTTTATTCTATAACATTATAGGATTTCATTTTCATTACAGCAATACTTACATTTATTTTTATTTTACTTGTATAACATTTTAAGACAATGGGATCTTGATGGGTTTGAAACACCATCTCTTGAGATATTTGATTTGTATACTCGCATTGTCAAGCGCTCTTCCATTTGAGCTAAAGATCCTAGTACGAATAACAACAATATAATCTGCATGAATTCTTGCTATCATAAGTTACAAAATATCAAAACATTAATTCACCTTATATAGAAATACATACAAAAATGTACCTTAAAAACAACACCAACCAAGCAATAGTCACAACAAATTAATCACAGGTTAAAGCCAATAAGATTGTAAGGTAATAATTCTAAAATCTATTATGAAATGGAAAATAAAAGTGTGATTGCACCTAGTACTTAACTTGTACCCAAGATGTTACTGAGAAAGATTATATTAGATTCTCTGACTGAAGAATCTAAATGCAAACATCAAAAAACATGATTTTTCATGTAATTCCGTAGTGGCAAAATTTTTCTAGAAACACTTTCGTGATTTTGAAAGAATTAGGGAATCCAACGTTCAACCTCGCTTTTATACAAACAAAGAAACAGCCAAGATAAGCAACCAAGAAACAAAAGACAATCATTAAAGAAAATATTATTTAAAGATGAATTTAGGGCTATCGAACAAAATAAGAAACACATGTTATGTTTTGGGTGTGGGTGTAGGTGTGGGACTCTAGAGAAAAAAATATTCAAAGAGAGAATCACAAGATGAATAATAAATACTTCAGAAATACATAGAAAACAAATCTTTAACAGACTGATGGATACCATATAGACTCTTAGTACTAATTCCATTGAATGTAAATGTTCAAATCCATTCACTCACATCAGAAGAAATCTCAGCTTTATGTTATTTTCTTTTCCATGGTTCTAATATAATACAAAACAACCATCATACATGAAATACCATGAAAATTTACACGAAACACAATCATAGGCTATCCGTATCAATAGAATGCTCCTTTTGACAACTAACCATATTAATTGGTATTCCAAATTAAATAAACAGAAAACCATTTTCCCCAACCCAAACTACAATAAATCTTCATCATATTCACCGCCAAAATTTACCCGAAAATGCAGCAATTGGAAACATAAGAAACTAACAACATTTCGATAAAAAAAAACGCGAGGAGAAATATTGTACCTTTTAAAAAAGACACTTGGATTGGTATTATCGGATGAGAAATCAATAATCAGACCAATTGCTAATGAGTTCCATCGTGGATTGTACCAATAGTGATTTTTTCCCAAAATTCAAATAGAAAACCCCAAATTTGTACCAATTATCAGCTTTCATCTTCGGAATATCCGCTAAAGTCTGCAAAAAGAACAAAGAAAAGATCTTGTAGCCATGGCGGTTCTCATATCTCTAATCTATGAACATAAAAGGAAAAAAATCAGAATAAGAAAGATTTGCACAAAGATATGGGCGGTGTTCTCAAATCTTTAATTTACGATATGAAAGCAGTAGAGATGACTAAGATCTGTAAGGAGATGTGGATATCCCATCGTCTCACCACCACTGAATTTTGAGCCAAATAACAACCTTTTCTTCTGACTTATTATTTTTTGGCCATAAAACAAAGTTATTCCATGTAATCTTAAATGCCACCAGTGCAGGGTTAAAATCTGTAACTTCACTGTAGAAGGTTGCAAGACAGTCAGGCTGGATTGTCCAATCCGATTTACCATCCAAAAGATAAAGAATGATAGCGAGATACGCAAAGTAGCCACTTTAGCAAAAACCAACCACCAAGTACATAATAAGATTAAGATCATCATAAACTCCTCACTCGAATATAATTGATAATGTTGGTGAAGTAGTCATTTCAGTAAAGACCAACCGCCAACACAGCTTATAGTCCACTCATTGCAAACGGGGAAAAAATTGAAACATGGCCTAAAATTTAAATTGGAAAAACTCAAACTTACTTGATCTTGCACAGTAAGAAGTTTTCTCATTAAAGGTAGAGATGGCAACACATGCTTGCAGTTAGTTGTAACATCTTAAGATCCCTTTATATCCAAACAGAAAACCACATCGACAATCAAATATATAAGATCATTGCACATAAAGTACTCGAAATAGAAGTCCTATACAAAATGCATAAAATTTCTATAAATGCAAACGAATAAATCAAAACCATACAAAGAACATATATTTCTTTCAGAAAAGAAAATAACATTGACAACCGAGACATACCTTCTTCCCTAGAATCCCTTTGAAGATATTTTTCAGCTGAAATAGGCTAAAAAACTTGGATATTATGATCAGGAATTTTTTTTTATGATAGTTGGAGATGAATTTACTTCTTCCTACATGAGTGCTGACTTCCAAAGAGTTGTGGTCACTGGCCATTAAGACGCGGGTAGCCTGTATCAATGTCTTGCCATACGGTGAAGCTGGCAAAAGTGGCAACCTGTATAAAAGTACATGATTGGATTTTCAAAAAAAATGACAAATTTCCCAATACCATCTAAAAGAAGAGGTATGAGATTAAATTGCACCTCTTGGTAGACGGTAGTCATCTGCAGTGGGTTTGTGCTCCCTCTGCTACTCATTTAAAATATTTAAAAATGTTATTTACACGTGATCATCATTATGTCGTGAGTTATCTCTCCGGAAACTAAAACAGTGTTACCATGTAAAGATACTTTCTTCTAAGAAAAATCATAAACTTTTACTGGAAAACAGTTTTTATGGAAAATAATTTCATGAAAATAGCTCTTAAAACACTAAATCAAAAAACGATAAATAAAAATCAACTCCCCGAGTTTTGAATACCAAGTTGGTTTTCAGGATTATCAATTTTCCTCATGAACCAAACACAAGGGAATTGGTTTTCAGGAGTATCACTTTTCCTTTTCTTTATTCTCCATGAACCAAAAACAACCTAAACAGTCTAGAAAACTATGTTGACGTTTAAAATTTTAGTTTCTAAGGAAAAAACCTTGCCACCATCATTAATCCCAAAAAATTTGATAAGCCTTGTCGTTAATTAGCTTCAGACTTTCATAGCATAGGCAAAAATGTCCCCAAACATGTGACCTGCATACCAACATGGAAAACATGAGCATGGCTCCTTCTAGCAAGTACATCCTAAGTAAGAAAAATTATTTGTGATTTCAAAACATAGTTTCTATGAAACAATTAAAATGCGTAGTCGAAACGTTCTAAAAGAACATGATAATCAACAAAAGAAGCTAAACTAAGAACTTATAAACATTTTCACTCTCTTTATAAAAACAATTCGAAAATAGTATAACATTACATATTAAATAGCCTAACAAAGTCTGATCTCACATAAATTTTGAAGGAATACATAAAATACATGTACATAATCTCACATTAGCTCCTAAATTGGTTTACTTTAGACGAAATTTGCAAATGGGTTCAAAAACAGACACATTTATTTGTGGTTTCTTAACCCAAAATGTATATAGATTCTCCCACAAATCCCAAAATTTGAAGAAGAAAAAAGCACACGACTGTAGCACAAGAAGCCAATTCAACCGATATAATCCACAAACTGTGAAACGTCTGCAGCACAAGAAGCCAATTCAAATTCCACAACCCAACTTTCTCACAACTGTGATAAAAATTCAATCTTTTGAGTAAAATGGGAGATGGGTTATTGATAGACATACCAATTGGGTATAGTTTGCGCCTCGGATGCAGATTCTTTCTACAGTCTCTTCATCCTCGATGGAAGAGATGAAGATATGAGACAGAGCTAAGCTAGGGGCGATGATCTGATGGGAAAATAAATTACAGTGGTATTGATCCAAAGCTGATAATTATTATCCAGTAAATTGAAAAGAGAAACTTCAATTCGTGCCTATATATATACTCAGGGATGAAAGCTCGATGCATAAAAATAAAAACCGATAACTGATTAATTTTTCTTCAGCATCAAGAACCCTTCTGCTTGAATTCATCGTGAGATTGAGATTCCAATCAAATTCTACTGCAATTGGAGATAATTGAGTGCAAAAAAGTCATGTTAGAAGAAAACAATCGTCAAAATCAGAAGTGAAACCCTGTTGTATGAAGGTTTCGAGCAAGTGCCAAGAGAGGAAAGATGATTAGGGTTTGGAAAGAGTTTCGTCTTTGTCTACTTTGTGTTTGCGGCTGCTTTGGTTTTCCTCTCATCATCAAAACACAGACTCATAAACATTGTGAGGGACGAAAGAACTCAAGAGCGAGATAAGCCCTCGATTCGTAGCTTTGGGATAAGGTAATCGTTCCCTGCAAACAGAGGAGGATATAGGGGAAGATGACTAAATCATGCTAGAGTATAAATGACTAAATGCCATATATTGACAAAAACATCAATTTTAACCATGAGTAACTTACTTACGTTACAGATTGCTACAAATGTTGAAAGACGCTTTGACCAATTCCCCTAATTCCGTAAAATGCAAATTTTCCAAAATACGGAAAACAGTTATCACAAAAAAATTAGAACATTGCTCTCGAATGTTAATCTCCATAAAATAGGCAAGAAGACAGAAGTATTAAAGATCTATATAGTTATAAACCTATAAGTAATCTAAAGCAATTGACATAAGCCAAACTGATATAGAGATCACATAGATAACTGATATTAAGATGAAAATATGTCACACCCATAATTTCGTAGACGTATTATAGATGAAAGTTATATATGTTAAGAGAGAGAGAGTACCATAACCCATTAAAGTAGAAGATTCATCTTGATTGATTTCTGAACTCAAAACCCCAATACAGAGTCATGGATAAAATTTTATCTAAGCCATAAAACCAACTTAATTATCCATCTAAAACGGCCTATGAGTGTATTGACTACATTTCCATATGTTACACGAACTTCTAATCGACATCAAGGAGTTCCTCTTTGCAAACTCCCTATTTTCAACTTGACGTCCATCCCACCGCTGTTGACTTGGATCTCGAACGATGGAATGAAGTGGCTAGAAGCATCGATGTAATGGCAAATACTATTGTTTGTTTTTCCTCTCTTCTTTATCTTTAATACTCGCCCCTTCTCTCCCAGCGTCCGCAATTTCTATGGTTTTATTCATGTTGGATCAAAGACCAATGGGCTACATCCAACAAACCAAAAATCACAACAACCACAAATAGAAGTCTAAAAGTTCACCATGCCAACGGGTATGATCTTTAGCTTTAAACATAAACTCGATTTCAGCTAGTATGACCAACGTGTTATGGTTTATATCCAAATGAGTCCAAACCCATCATAAGACTAATGGGGTTAACTTAAACTTCTTCAATTAACATTCCAAAGAACCCAATTTGCACACTTTTGTAAGACAAAAAACCCCAAATTGATACTATCACATACTTCTCAATAAACCCAATTCAGAAAAAAAAAAAAACAAAAAAACAAAAAACAAAAAACCCAAATACTTCAGCAACAAAAAATTAAGCAAAGAAAAGTAAAAACTTACTAGCAAATATTTGAGATTAGTTGTACTAATATCCTCCTTAGTTTCATTCGTCGAGAACAAACCCAACTTGCTCACCATCTCCTCACAGTGCAGCAAACATTTGCATCCCTTCCTCCGCATTTCCTATATATATAAAAAAACCAAATTAGATGCCTTACACACTAATTCGAATAACCCCAATTTGACAAAACTTAAAATTTGAAAAACCCTAATTGAGTAATCAATGAAATTACTTGATCAACACTAGATTCAGATGTTGCTATGTACATCGATTGAGCTTCTTCAAACAAAGTTGGGAGAGACATCTCTTCCATCTTCAACTCGCCCATCGATTTGGAGCAATTCGAATCAGAGAGATAAAATCAAAATTGGAGAAATTTGAATCGAATTTTAGGTTGTTGAGAGAGAGAGGGAGAGAGATTTTATCTTCCATCATTGCGCATCAGATTGAGGAGATGATGTGGTATTGGTAAAAAATTTGGTTGGACGAAAATGGTAAATTCCATATCTACCCCATAACTTAACAATTAATTACGATTGAGTTGTCTAATTTAAAGATTTTTAGTATTGACAAAATGGGGGCATTTTAGGATTAAACAAATTGCAGAAATAGACGAAATAACATTAACATCTAACTGCTATTACGATTCCCTATATTTATGGTTATAACCTAAACCCACAATTTTCCTCAACATGTGTAGCTGGTTGTAGAGCGAGCATCTAGCAAGGGGTCCATGTAAGGGCGGAATCAAAGAAATGACCTCTCCATATAGATCTTGTATTTCCAGCGAGGATACATACACTACCAATCAAAAGAGTTTCGTGCCTGGATTAACATCGCTGCCATCCGTTAATAGGAGTGGACTTCTCTACATATGCAAAAAAAAAAAATATGTACTTGAAATTTAAAGGACATGCTAGCGCCTCTTAACAAGCCGATGTCCTTATTACTTCTCTTCACATCTCTGTCTTCTCTTTTTGAACAACTCATTTTGGAGAGCTTCATAGTAATATGGTTCAGACCATTATTGAGGAAGTTTTTGTGTGGAAATTTATCATTATAGCATTAACTAAGGCGGATGCCCTTAGACCTTTAGAGGACTTCTTGAATAAGAGACACAAGATACTTACATCTTTTATATGTTTGAGAGTAGTAAATAAGGAGTAAAGATTGTTCAAGGCCCAGCTAAAGATGGCATTTAAAGGAAGTACAACTTAAAAAGGAAGAAGAATATATGCTTCCTTTTTTCTTTCTTCTGTCCTTTCACTTTCTGTTTTCTAACTGTTTGCATTTAGTAATCTTTTCGAATTTATAGTCTTTTAGTATAAGATTAGGTCTGGACTTTGAGTGGCATCTTAACTCCATGTCATGAAAACCATGACCATTATATCCATTATTCAGAAATCGTTTACGATGTATGTATGGATATGCTGTCTAAAAGTAGTTATATTGTTTGACATACCTGTCTGTAATTGGATGACCGCTTTTTTAACTTTTTTTCTTATAAACTCAAAACTAAAGAATACGATGGTGATATATCAGACCATTGTAAGGGTATGTGGGCTGATTACCTGGTATACACCAAAACTAAATCTGTTTTAACCAGTAGAACGTCAGCCAATATACCAGAGATATATCAATTAATTGTTAATGGATTGTCCGATAGGAGATACTTTGCAAAAAAGAAAAAAAAAATTAAAAAAAATTCCAATAGGAGATTATATTTTGTGTTCCTTGTTGAGAGTTTGCTATTGCCTTCTAGATGCATTCACTTGCTCTTCTTTTCATTCAATATGTTAATACTAAATGCGAAACACTTATGTCTGAACTCTGAGCTATATTCTTATATTTGAAGTCTTTTTTGTGTTTCATGTTGCCTTGTTCCTTCTTCATCTCTATCGTAGGATTTTTTCATGACTAAGGCAATTGAACAAAAATACATGCTCCAGTAGCTGTGTATAACCATTATAACTGATAAACTATGAGCTATTTTTTCTCCCATTGCAAGTTTTTTGTAGTAATTTGAATAAATATGTGTGATTAGTGTACCTTACTTCCTTCCTGGATGAGTGTAGAATTTTGCAGGCAATTAAAATTGATGTGGAAAGTTATTGAAGATATGGAAAATGAAGGACCAAGTGCAGAAGAACGGTGCAAGATGACTCGCAGCAATCTTCAAATGCTAGAGGATATGGCTCAGTCTTAAATCCGGGGATGTTTCTAGCTGATGGTATTTTTTGATGATGGATTGTTCATAAAGCTTCCACTAATCCTCCACGGTTTTGGTACCTTGGTATAGCCTCAACTATCTAACAAATGAGATGTAAGAAACAAATGAGTTTGAAAACTCTTATGGATCATTAAGCCTTGATGAAGGTTGTATCTACTTAAGTGAAACAGATTAATACTTTTACCATATGGCATTCCTTGTGAAAATGCTCTGAAAATTCTCTGATTTACACCATTCTTATGTCTTCTTATGTGCTCTTTGTTTTACCTTCCTAATCTCTGCATACAAATGTTAGGTTCACACTCGTCTCTGACACTAGTAAACCAAAATTATTTCAAGTTTGGGAGACTTCAAATCTCATTTCAGAAACATGAATTAGGATTTCTTTTGTATGTATGTACAGTATGTATTTGATGAAAAAACAGTTACAGAACAATACTTGCTGCAAATTTGGGCTTGTAAGTAACAACTTTTATGCTGAATGTACTATATATATTATCAGGTTATATATACAGAGTGTTTACCTATTAGAAATTACCGCAGTAGTCGGCTCCATCTTCGGTGATTGTTAGGCGTAAGTAACTGCAGGAAACAAATTTTGGGCCAACCACATTTGGCAATGCACGGTTTAACACTTATCGAGGCCATTGACTGTGACACCGTAAAGAAATATAACGTCCTGGAGATCAGGAGGATTCGAGCAGTCGGCACGGATAAAATAGACCCCGCTTCCTTGAACAAAGTGAAGAGCATGCAGCATACCCGAGTTCACTCCACCCAATTAAGTGGTGAATAGTGATGTTCCAAAATTTATCAACGAAACTGTGGAATACCAAAAAAATATTGCTGAAACTTTATCTTAACCAAACAAAACAAACCCAAACCCACTTGGCTTTTTCGTGTCACGCTGGTATATTAGCTCAGCCTCAAGAACATTACCATTCGAAGAACCAAAAAATTTCCAGAGTTCACTGAATATAACCTTTCACGGCAAGTTTCCCACATAAACATTATTCCTAGGAACCACTTTCACCGCCACCGGTAACGCTTTAGTCTTCTTTTCTGCGGCACTTTTATCGGATGCCCCTCTAACTCCTAATCACCAACACAAAATTACAATCTACTAAACAATTCTGGACAAAATTAAGAGGTACCCATGAAATGATTCAGCTCAATGTATACTTACAAACAACTCCAGATTACTCAAAGCTGTAATCGCCTCTTCTTCCGATCCCATTGTAACAAACGCCAATCCCCTCTTTTAGTCTTGTTAAACATGGACAACTGCACAAAAACAACAAAATCGCAGATACCTATTTCAATCAAACCATTAAAAATCAAAAATTCAAATAAAAAAAGCTCAAACTAAGGCTTCTAAGTTCCAACTAACCTCAACATCAACCACTCTCCCGTGTTTCTCAAACAAACTTTGGATATCTTCAATGGTACATTCCCACAGAACATTTTGTGCAATCAAACGCGTCTGGGGTTCGTTGATTGAATTGGTTGATTGGGGTTCAAGGGTTGTGATTGAAGATGGAGAGAGAGAGATGATGAGGTCAGTTGAAGGAAAAGAGTTGGGGTTGTTGTTGCTGTTCTTGTTGTTGGGGTATTTGATAGAGGTGTGATGAGAGGTCTTTTGAGTGTAAGAGTTCGGGAGTTGGATTTACCAAAATGCCCTAATTTCGTATTTAGATTTCTTAAAATGCTCTGATTTTGTACAGAAGAAAAGTTGTGGGTTGGACTTCTATTTATACCCACTATCTCATTAATTAAATAATTTTATATAAAGAAAAATTGAGATATTTTAGAATTAAATAAATTATAAAAATAGACAAAATAACCCTTATGATCTAATAGTCTGTGACGATTCTATATATTCCTCAACCATGTACAGGTAGTAGGTAGTGTTATTAACAAAATGTAAATTGATTCTTACGGCATAACTATTCCTCTAGTAGAAATAGTATAGATGGATATTTAATATTTATTTCCTATCTGATTATTAAAAAATAATTTTATTTTAAGAGTTCTAAAATACGTTAAATTAAAAAGACGATAATACCCCCACATGTTTCCAAAAGATACGAAATTGCCGGTGAAGCAAGAAAACTGTCTCCCCTCCTCTATCAAGTGAGAATTCTTGATCTGGATCTAATTCGAATCAATTTTGCCCTAAAATCAAGAATTTATACTTCAATGTATGTTTGTGATTTGTGTTTGTTTTTGCTGAAATTGTTGTTTTTGTGTGGAAATTTGACTAGTTGGGTTTCAATTGCAATGTGTTTGATTTTAGGGCTTAGTGGTGAAATTGGGAAATTTCGATGACTGATTTGAGAAGAATTATGTTGAAAGTGTTTGGTGATCTGTTTCAGTGATAAAAATCGGATTTTTTTTATATATATTGTGATGACCTTAAATGCTTGATTTCAATATTTAAGATCCCATTTGTTAGTAATGCTAGTTAGTCTGGATTTAGAGAGCTTGTGGTAAGAGAGATTGGATACTAGTTTTTGATTGATCCATGCAAGGGAAATTTCCAAGAATTTAATTTGATAGGTAATGCTCAAAAGTACCGGATACTGCTCGTCCGTCCCAACTAATTACAAGTTTATCAAATTAAATCCTTTGAAAACCTGATCCTGATTCTTGCCTATGTTCAATTTCTATTTTTTATTTTTTGGTTTTTGTGGGTCTCATAGCATATTTTAGAACAGTCACAATGCTATATTTGAAGAAGAGGAGAAAATTTTAGGCTTTTTGTATGTTGGATGACCTGCTTCAAATGGCAGTCCATCTAAATTTTCCGTTTTTTTTTTTTTTTTTGTAACGAGTTTCTCTAGTACAAGTAAGAATTTTATCTGCTTTATTTGAATTTAATGGTTTTGGTTTTGGATTCTGTCATTATCTTATTTTAGACTATTTTTACAGCTTGAAGTGAAGATTTTGAGTTGTTATCTTGTGGCTGGAATGGGAACTGAAGAGATCAATACTGAATTTGATATCAAGGAATGGATATCAGCATTGGCCTATGACCAGTGGATATCACTTCCTGTACCTGGTTCACGCCCATCTGCTCGATACAAGGTCCTATTTTTATTCTTATTTGTTAATCCTTTTCAATTTTTCGGTTTCTGTAGATGAAACAGTCGTTTTGCATTTTTTGGTATTGACTGTTGAATAATTAACTCAAACTTCGCACGCCATTGGGCCAATATATCTAAAGACATAGTAGGAGCATCTCTCTCTCTCTCTCTCTCTCTCTCTCTCTCTCTCTCCATTGCACCTGAGCTGAACTTTCTAAGTCTTTTAATCGTTTTCGTTTAAAACTAGGTATTGAAATCTTTTCTTATGCTTGGGCTTGCTTCAATGTAGTTTCCAAGTCATTACCAGCTAACCTTTCTCAATGAACTTTACCCATCTAGGATCAATGACTGACTGAAATAATTTTCTTGAACAATATTGTAGCATGCAGCCACAGTCGCGGATGAAAAACTCTATGTTACTGGTGGAAGTCGTAATGGTCGATACCTATCAGATATTCAGGCATACAGCATCCCCACTTTTTTTATGTAAATTTTGTTCTAGTGCAATTTGTAATATTGTTTGCTCTTGCAGGTTTTCGATCTTAGAACTTTGATATGGAATACACCAAAACTTCTTTCGGATAAATATAATCATGAATCGGGCAATAACTCACCACAAGAAGTGCTTCCTGCTACCTCAGGCCACAGTGTGGTAATAGTTCGTGTACTGTTGATACATGACCATGTCATTGCTAATTAATATCTTGTGATTTGCTTTTGGTGATATTTTTACTCTACATCTTCCTCTAATTACATCTATGTTAATATATGTTCTTTTTGATAGGTTAAGTGGAGAAACAAACTTCTTCTTCTCGGTGGACGTTATAAGGAATTGTCCAATACTTTCACAGGTTTCTTTGCTTCAGATCTACTTCTCTTTGGTCACTGAAATCCTGTGACATTTCCGTGAATCTAATATCCTGTTCTTGAAGTTCTTGCAGTTCGATCAATTGATCTTGAAACAAAACATTGCTGCATTGTGAAGACCTCAGGAAAAATTCCGGTACATTCATCGATAACTAGCTTTCCACCTTATATGCTCAATTGAGTTTGGAAAATGGATAGGATACCCATATCCTTATCCTAGATTTTGAAAAATGTCAACTCATATCCTATTTGGCTATTTCTGGGTATACATGTGTCAGTGCATCATAGTTTGTCTCTATCATGTGAATGGAGTTGATGTTGACTTACTCGGATTATTCAAATTTTTGATATTTTGGATCTCTGGTCTGTTTCAGATAGCTCGTGGAGGGCATTCAATAACACTTATTGATTCTAGATTGATAATGTTCGGCGGAGAAGACACTCAAGGGCAGTTACTAAATGACGTTCATATTCTTGACCTAGAAACTATGACATGGGATGTACCGGAAACCATGTATGTAACTATTTATTTTCTTAGTCGTTTAGTCTTGGCGATTTTAGAAGAGTACTCATTTACTTTCTTGTGCATCTGTAGGCGAGCACCTCCTTCACCAAGATTTGATCATACAGCAGCACTGCATGCAAAGCGCTACCTTCTAATATTCGGTGGTTGCTCTCATTCAATCTGTTTTAATGATCTTCACATACTTGATTTGCAGACTGTAAGTGTTTGATTTATGCGTTTTAGTTTCTTTGTTTGTATAAATCTAAGGGTTATTCCCCTTTAAAAAAACTTTAAACTCTCTCTCTCTCTCTCTCTCTCTCTCTCTCCCCCCCTCTCTCTTCCATTTTGACAAAAACACCCCCAATGTTTTCTCGTAATATAGAGGTATTTATCATTTTATATTTCACTTGTTTAGCATTATAAAGTATATTTAGATTGCAGATGGAATGGTCCGAACCACAAACTCAGGGCGATGCGGTGAGTCCTAGAGCAGGCCATGCTGGTGTCTCTTTAGATGGAAATTGGTATATAGTCGGTGGTGGAGATAATAGAAGTGGTATGTCAAAAACTATGATCAAATACACTTCTTGCAAGAGTTAAAATACCAGATCGGAGAATGTATTTATATTTCTTACATTTCTTTTTTATACTAATGTTTTTTCTTTCTTGCTTTTCAGGTGCATCGGAAACGCTCATGTTAAACATGTCTAATCTTGTTTGGTCAGTTTTGACAAGCGTAAAGGAGCGGGATCCACTTGCCAGCGAGGTTGTTTCTCCTTGCTTTTATTTACTTTTACTTTTTCAGGATTCTTTCAGGCTTAACTTGTAAAGTAGTTCCGACAAAGGCTTTCAAACTTAATCCCTCATTATCTAGTACATTAGCAGCCTATATGTCCCCTGAATACAATGTTTTCATGAGATTTAGAAAGTGGGCAAGAGCTTCTTCTACATGCTCTTTCTTTTGGGTACAAAAATACACATCCTACATAAGATAACTTCAAAAAGTTTGATGATTCACAGGGACTCAGTCTTTGCTCGACATTAGTGAATGGAGAAAAGCTTCTAGTTGCCTTTGGTGGATACTATGGGAAATACAACAATGAGGTATTTGGTTTAAATAATTTTGTTTTTCTAGTCTTGTTATTCAGTTATTCTCCTAAATAAGTTGACAATTTTTGCTGGATAGAAATTTGTTAGTTATTTGGGGTCATAGCAGATTTTTTTTTTCTTGAGAAGTCAGCTTAGTTATTCATGTCGTATGACTTGCACTACAAAGTAAAATGATACATACTGCAGTGTTTTTTCTTATCCGTGTATCATACATCACAGTGTACAATAGGACATAAAAAAACACATGGTTCAGGTTTGCATATGTCAAAAAAAATTGTCTCGAAAAGTTGTATTGGTCTTTGTACAATATATGGGTTAAAGCCCTTCTACACAGTCACTGTTAAAGAGTACGGTAGGAGCATGAGAAAAGGTGGGAACGGTGAACAAAGTGAAAACTGGTCGGTGTAGATACTTTTGTTTTCTTTAGGAG
This sequence comes from Kingdonia uniflora, assembly GCA_014058105.1. Taxonomy (NCBI): domain Eukaryota; kingdom Viridiplantae; phylum Streptophyta; class Magnoliopsida; order Ranunculales; family Circaeasteraceae; genus Kingdonia; species Kingdonia uniflora. The sequence goes on along the minus strand of JACGCM010000719.1, from coordinate 1,087,349 downwards.
ATCTAAGAATTGGAGGGGTTTTTAGAGGATTAGGATGCAGTGCTAGAGGTAGAAGAGGATGGAGCAATGGGTAATGAAGTAGCTGGTGATAGTGTTTATAGCTAGGTAACAACTCAGCGACACTTCACTTTAAAATATAATAAAAACATGCTTGACACTCGGACACTTGGACACACAAACACTATTTACAAGGTGCTTTCCTATTTTATGCCGTTTCCGACACCCTATACCCGTGTTGGACACCCATATCCGTGTCGTTGTTACCTAGGTTTATAAAGATGATGGCAGTGGCACAAATAACCTTGTACTTGATCAAACACATCATTCTGAATTTGACTGTTTTCTCAACTTTAAATTTCTTGTTCATAGAGAAACAAGAAAATAGGAGCGAAAACACAATGACTTTGTTTGGCAGTTCATAGATGAAGTAAGGAATATAGTATGATGTCCAAGGGATACAAGCAAAAGCATATCAGGACATTGGCAAAATAGTGAAATAATCTGGACTTATACGTTAGTTTGAAGTTTGAACTCAATTTTCCGGAAAAAAACATTGACCACAAAATATCATACTTAATTGCGTACATTTTTTATGAACTCTATTTTGAACTATTATTGCAATTGAATATTTTTGTCTAAAGTTTGCGGCATTGATGACCGACTGGTCCTAATGTTGCCATTTTCATATAGGTATTTATCTTAAGAACCAAACCAAGAGAGTCGGCTCGGCCCAAGATTTTTCAGTCTCATGCTGCAGCCGCTTCAGCAGCATCCGTTTCTGCTGCATATGCCTTTACCAGCAAAGAAAAAGAGAATTTCCACATGAGTAACATGGAGGATGCAAATTTTATGGTGATTAAAACTGAAGTCTCTCCAAAAGATTTCACAAACGAGATAAACACAGTGACAGCAGAAAAGAATATGTTGCAGTTGTCACTTACAGAGATCACCACAGAAAATTCAAGGCGCAGGGGAGAGCTCAGTGAGATGAAGGATACCCATGCCGAGTTGTCCAAGGTATAGTTTAATGCAATGGATTGAAATCCACCAATATATAACAGCATTTCCTTAATATATTGGCCAACGTCTTTTCTTGCTAGTTTATTAGGTTTCATAAGGAAACCTCTTACTCCTAGCATGCTCCTTCGCTAAGTTTCAAATCTATTGACTTATGGTGATTGATGTGTTTCAAGAAGTTGATGAAAATTGGAGATGTAAGGAAATTAGTTTGTCAAATCAATTTTTTATTGAAATTTATTATGTCAGTTATTTTATAAAAATTAATTATAGAGGTTCGCACTGCAACTGACGTATTAGCTGTTTTTTTTCTTCGAAATCTTATCCAGCCATGGTATCCATGATAATATTGTACCAGCCCCCAAACTTTAGATATATCTGCCATACAGCTGTGTACCGCTTACCATTTTAATCATGGTTTCATTACAGTTATTTGAAATAAAGTTTCTCAAAAAGATTATTTGAGACAAGTTTCGTTTCACAGTGTGAGACTCTCATTTTGTTTCTACTATTCTTTTGAAGGAACTCCTTTCGGTTAAAGGTCAACTGGCAGCGGAGTCATTGAGATGTTTCCAGCTTGAGGTATACATTTTCTTTCTTTTTTGTTTTCTTTAATTTTCCTTCTCCTTGTTCTCAAGTAAGCCTTGCATTGGTGATTTGTAGGCCCAAATTGCGGAACTGCGCAAAACTCTGGAGTCATTGCCGTCTATAGAGGACAAACTACAAGTACTGCGAAATGAAGAATTTGCATTAGAACGAGATACAAAGTTTAGTCATGCTGGAACTACCCAGAGGCAAAATTCTGGTGGTGTTTGGAAGTGGATTGCTGGTGGAACACCTGACCAATAAAATTGCTAAGGTTAGCACCTTTGTATGAAGTTGTTACAAATATGTTTCATAAAAACAAGTTGCACTGTGTAATATGTACAACTTAGGCATGCAATATTCCCATCGATAATTATGCTATAGTTGAATTTTAGTATAGGCTGTTTACTAGCTCTGTGAGTTACACATGTCAAATTCATTTACCGATTTTGTAAACCTTGATATTATCGAATATTCGAAAAGGCTTGGGATTGTTAGAGAAAAAAGTTTACTGATTGCAAGTTTGATTCAGTTGTCTGCTTAAGTATAGTCGTAGTACTCCAAGTTGGCCAAGGGGTCACTTTATGATCTCTGGTATGTTTGCCCATAAAAATAGATAACTTTGTTATTGGTATTATTTCATTATAATTGTTCACGTTTTCCAAGAATTCATTTGATCTATGGTTGAGTAACTTTTATTCCTAGCAGTTAACTAGCATATCAGGGTGTGCTGCATAGGAAAATAAATAGTTTGATTCTAATTAGATTTTCACTTTGTGCATCTTAATAGGTTTAGGACTACATAAGGAATTATACCAACTTTATTGGTGTTCTTTTTATATTCCACTCAACCCCGTGTTATACAATGCTACTCTTCCCGCTAAATATCCTCTCATGTTTAAATTTGGAGATACCCCGGAAGCAAAATTCTATATAGAGCAATGATGTGTGCAGTGGTTTATTAATAGCTTATTAAACAAATACTGGGCAGTATTTTTCTTGTAATAGCTTATTAGTTCTGCAATAGAACAAACAAAGACTGGGCTGTATTTTTCTGGGAAATCTTGTTACAATTTGGAAGTAAGTTGTTGTCGGTTTTGGGTCATTAGCTGCTTTCTGAGGATTTTGCCGGCAGTTGATCTGGGAATGGCATTAATGAAATCCACTTTTCTAACTTTTTTGTATGGGGCCACCTGAAAAATATCAGAAAGCATTTTTTTTGTCAGGATCAAGGGTGTAACAAAATACTTCTGACACACCCAATGTTTGGAGAAGGGGACATTTTGGATGTAAAGGTTAACTTCATAAAGATGGACACGAACCTGGCTAGCTATGAACTGGATAACTTGATCTTCACTGAGTGTAGAATCAGCTGGTCTTACCACGTATGCCATTGGTATCTGCCCAGCTTCCTCATCTTCAAGCCTGTATATTTATGCTATCAGATAGATGGAGTGAGAGTGCAAATTCTTGTTAGTAGTAGGATTAGGAGGAGGAGGAGAGAGAGACGCACGGTATAACTGCTGCGTCAAGTATCTGGGGATGACTCAGAAGTACTGCTTCCAGTTCTGCAGGAGCTACCTGTGCATCAAAAGAGAAGTTTAATCGTAAGTTAAGCATTTTTTGCATATACAAGTAGGATTTAGGCAACACATGGAAGAATGGGTATGGGATCTCAATTTTTTGTTATTTGAATATACATAGAAGGTATTAAACCAAGGAAATGCAAAGTCAATTAAGTGCGGTCTACATTGAAATATCTGTTCATGGTGATCATACCTGGTAACCATTGTGCTTTATGAGTTCTTTGATCCTGTCCACAATGTAGAGAAATCCGTCTTTGTCGAAGTAGCATAGATCTCCTGTATGTAACCATCCCTCTGAATCAATTGTGGCAGCCGTGGCTTCGACATTACCCAAATATTGCTTCATCACAGTAGGACTCTTGAGCCAAAGCTCACCTTCCCTATAAGGTGGCAAGAGGATTCCCGTCTCTACGTCTACCACCTTAGCACAGAAGCTCGGAATCAATTGCCCCACTGAGCCTAAATGTTGTTTTGCATCATCATCTGAAACAAAATAACTAGTCGCCCCACAGGTTTCCGTTAACCCATATCCTTCCCTTAGCTCCACCCATGGATACCACTTTCGAAATAAATCAGAGACCTCCTTACTCAATGGTGCAGCTCCGGATCCCACCCTTCTTAACGAAGATATGTTGTAACGGCTTTTGTTAGTACTCTTAGCCATCCCAAGAATCACTGGAGGAACAGCTGGGATGTTACTTACATGGTGCGTTTCAATGGCTTCAAGCATACCTTGGAAATCAAATTTTGGCATCAGTACAATTGTGCTACCCACACAAAATAATCCAAGGCCGAAAAAACATAGACCATAAATGTGGAACATCGGAATGAAACATAGGAAAACGTCATTGCTAGCCGATACTACGGCGGCAGACCATTTGAGGAGAGTCACGATAGATATGAAGTTTGCATGAGTTAATACCACTCCTTTACTTACGCCCGTTGTACCTGACGAGTACAAAATTGCCGCGGTGTCGGATTGGATTGATCGGACTTGTGGTGCATCTGAAGGATCACTTCCTTCGATTAACTCCTCCACTGAAAGCAAATTATCATTGGTAGGAGAGCAAGTCGTAACTAATATTGGTATACCAGTTGATGCTAGCTTTTTAACCTCTTCAGGGCTAGATATTGCGAGTATAGCCCCGGAATCACTCACTTGTTTAGCAATTTCAGATGTCGTGTTCAGTGGGTTTGCTGTAGTAAGAACTGCGCCAATGGAAAGCACGGCAAGGCAGATGGTAGGATACAAGATTGAGTTTGGGGAGAGGAGGAAGACCACATCTCCCTTGTGTATCCCAAGTGCATGGTATAGACCTGAAGCTAAGGACTTAACAGAAAGTCGTAGTTTAGCATAAGTAACTCGGCTGTTGGTGACCGAGTCAATCAGTGCAACTTTTGAGTCGGCTTGACCAGGGTATGGAAATTGAGATAACACTAAGGTGGCAATGTCTAGATCCTCACGAGTTGGGACTTGGTGATCAACACCGAGTTGGAGAAGCGAGTGGTAGATACCTGTTTCACTGCAATACCCGTTTCTGCTACCATATGAGTCGTAGGAAAGACGGGACTCCTCTTTTCCAACGGTGTTCCACCTCTCTTCCGTTGACATGATAGATACGGTCACTAGTGAGCTGAATATAGTTTCCTTGGCTTCAGTTCTATATTCTGTGGTATGGTTCAAGGACTGAGATGGCTTATAGTTATAGATTTATAGTCTGAAGGCAGGCCTCGTCAAATCCGTTACGTGGAAAAAAAAAAAAATTGTTCACTTAGTTGCACCGAGGAAGCATGAGCAAGTTTTGGCGTCTTCGGTTATTACAAATGAAATTTTGAAATTCGATTCTCTGAATATTCTGACTAAAAGATAGAGACCAAATCTGATTACTGCAGGCCGAGTATAACATAGTTTTTAAGTGCAAATTGCAGGACTATGGAAATATCTGAAGTTATTGCCGTCTGCAGAAGGCGGGCTTGGATACTAGTTCTTCGACTAATTTTCTCTCTTGGAACGAGTTACAGAGTTTGGAGATGCTGGAATTGTGCAGAGAAAAGGCCAGGTGAGTTTTTGTAGGGAGAAAGTCTTTGAGCGCAGTAACAAAGCACTAGGTTGATAACTTTACGAAGAGATTCCTTCGAGTTGTAATTTGCAAGGTTACTAAGGTATATTTACGGAGAAATCTTATTATTTTTGCCTGACTTTAAATGTTTAGATTTCTGGTTGTAATAAGAAAGAGAGAGAAATGACCAGCAAAAATGCAGTCAGAGATTTCTCTGTTTGCATCTCTTAGGCGTGCGGTTTTTGCAGCTCTGGTAAGTGATCACATTTGGCGAGGGGATGTTTTATTTCATTGATAACTTTATTAAGAATGAGCTATTTCTGCATAAAAGTTATGCAGTAAACAGGTTCGATTAAACAGTCTTTAACGATTAGTACTAACTGTGAAAAGATCTCTTCATGCCTGTGTTACAGTGGAGTAAGAATATCGAGTTTTAAATTTCGAACTATGTCTGATCTGAACTTTGTTGGGTAAAGTCGTCCCACGAAACTGAGACTTGTAAGAATTTTTCTCAGCTTTCCAGTTTCACATCTGCCAAAATATCTTCTGAACTTGGAGAGAAGTTCGTGTTGTGCTAGTTGCGATTTTATTTTGCTGACATGGTTAAACCCTGTCTATGTAGTAGTTAAATCAAAGAATAAATGTAATTCAGGTCTAACAACAATGATAAAAAAGAATGATTCGAGATTTATATAAGATTAATTTCAGCCATAATGTGCCCCAAACATAAATAGTAGTATAATCCGCGGTTAAATTAAGTAGCAGTACTAAACCAGCTCCTCCTCCAAAGGAATCAGATTCTGGCAACCCCGAGCTAAAAGTTTATCTCTACGATTGATTGTTTCTCCAGCGGCTAGCCGATCAACAACCATCATCCGTGACAGCTCTTCCTCTGCCAAAACCTGACACCGAAGATCAGCAACGAACTTACGTTTAGCTTTCAATGCTACCATTGTTTGCTCAAGCTCTTCCACCATCTCTCCCAGAACAAGTAGCTTATTATGATATTGATCAAAGTATTCCAAGGCCTTATTGAAACAAAGCCGCTCTGCGCATGAGATCCGGTTATCCTTGTCACCCTATTTGTGACGACTTAGCGAACGCCGAGCAAATCCACCCGAGCGTTTTGAGTTATGACATTGGATATATGTTCTTTATATCCTAATTTAGCTACACGCCCTTTCAACGGAATTGGTTAAGCGGGCGAGAAGTGTCAGTACGCTTCGTCTCCATTTTTTATGTTTCCTTTTGGAAACTAGCTATTTACTTAGTAGCTACTAGCAGTCGGGCACACGCCTACAATAATTTAAAAACTTGTTATATATGTTGGCGATTTTAAGATTTCTCGTAGGAAAAACGAAAGAGAGTAATTTCTTGTAATGTTGTTACGCTTAGGTTTATTATTATGTTGTGCACGCTTGAGATCTGAGGCTTGGTATTTACACTCGAAAATTTGAAACATTGATCATTTGCCAAGAAAGTATTTGTGCATTGGGTTCTTATTATCTTGACGTTGTCTTAGTAATGCTGATTGATCATCTACCAAGGGTTACTTCATTTCCATCCATTAATGACACATTTTCAAATGCATTTGCCAATTTAACAGAGTCAGAGCTAAATGTGAATCAAGTTTTATCACAGGAACAATCTGAGGTTTGTATTAATGTGGCTTGAACCATTGAGGTTTGTAGATTTGATGATGCAGATCCATGTATTGGCTACTAAAAGAGTAAAACCAACTGACTCTAACGCTTTAGTTTTATTTGGGAATTAAAGTACAGGATTGCTCTCTCAGTAAAAGTTCTACTCCTCAAATCTGGAGACATTTTCATGTCATTTCCATTATTTAGCTTCGATAAGGAGGGTGTAATCACATCTCAAACCAACCAAGTTTTTGTTTATTTAACCCTATCTATCTAGCTTGAAGTTTCCAGCCTATCTAATGTCAAAGTTACGTTGAATGCTTCAAAAAGAAGTGAGGGTTTTATCATCTGCAGAACAACGATGGCTCGCAAAAAATATCAGGAGATAGTTTGAAGAATGTTTACAGGTCCTTTGTGATAGATTACCCTATTGTATCCATTGAGGACCCATTTGATCCAGATGACTAGGAACACTATGTCAAGGAAATGTAAGAATCTGCAACAAAAGATTGGGTATATATTGCATTCTCTTCTACACAACCATATAGGTTCATATAGAACTCAATAATTGAATAAAGTCTCGTTTACACCTAACTTAGCATGTAATATGCAATAGTTCCTCTCTTTGACGAGTCAAAATAAAATAAAATAATTAATTTCTCTAAGCAAATTTTATCACTAAATACATTTATCCCATAATCGTTATATGCTTTGTGTTTACAAGTTAATACAAATAAGAGAAGAAATGTTAATAAAGAATTCTACACATAAAAAATTGCATTCATTTCTTTGGATTAAGATCTGTTTCCGCTGACAGGAACACTGACTGAGCACTAACTATGCTAAGTTCATGTATTTGTCTGAATTTTTCTTTCAGCTTTTGTACTTGCAAAACAACCCTGGTGTATTAAGCTAAATAACGTCGTGATCATTTAACACGAAAAACTAGACTACTAAATATTTGAGAAAAGTGAAGGGTAATACCATAGAATGACAGTAGATGACTCCTGATATCAGTTGTTGAAAGAAAAACTTTGCCCATTTCAAATATTTAGATAAAACAAATGAAAATAGCTCAAGCATATGTTGTACCGATAAATTTTAAAAATGTACTCTTAAGCCATTAATATGATGTCAGGTGGCCTAGATGGTGCACGGTTCAGAACTGTGCGGCACTCTTAAGCCGTTAAGATGATGCCACGTGGCCCTATCTCAACCATGAATGAAGCCACGCAGAAGTGGGGGTGGCCAAATTCACTTAGGGTGGGTTTGTGAATTACTCTGGGTTTTTTTTGGGTGGATCGTGAGAAAGGTTGTTTTGGTGATTTTAAACCCACCTAGCTACTGGTTATGCTCTTATTAAGGAACTATAATGTAATCGACAGGATTATTTAGTAACTGAAATCAGCTAGCCTACCTATGTCGGATATTTTACTAAGTACATACACTAAACTAAACAATCACTCATTCATAACACAGTCACATACAATTATCAAAGAGGCCGTGTTATCATATTCCAGAAGCATTCTCTTCATTTTCATACCAAATTTGGGATACACTCAAATGGTACATCTAAAAATCATTCTTTTGTACAGATTTTCGTAAGAAAACAAAACTTTCCATAACAGAACAAATTTTTAAAATAAAAATCTTGTCTACATTTTCTCTGCTCTGTTCTAGAACCATAAACTAATTCAGTGAACAATCATCTATAAGGGGAAAATATGGTGTTAGTCAGAAGAGTATGATGTGTCCCTATCCTTTCAAAACCAACATTATTTCCTCTATCAGGTAGGCTAGTGGTTCATTCTAGGGTGAGGTAGGAAGCTCAATACTTCACAGCTCCCTCATACAAACCAAGATCTTTTGCCACAGCAAAGCCAACATACATGCCGTCAACAGCGGCACTTACAATCCCACCAGCATAACCAGTACCTTCTTTAATTGGATACAGTCCATCTAATGATGTGCTCTCATAAGTATCGTCACGGGGAATCTGAACAGAAGAGCTCGTCCTCGTCTACAAAAATTAGGCAAGAATGTTTAATGAGATAGCCAATAAAAGAAATGAATTTGGGATATGGATAAAGGGCAAAATTCGGTAAATTCTATTAAACTTGAAAATTTTGGAGAAGATTTCATATTATAGAATAAATGAATAATTGACGAGAAGTAAAGCAACTCAATAACAAAGGAATTATCGTTTTTGACCAATTTGATGTTGTCTCTGAGATTCAAATAATGCAATAATTCATTATGCCAAAAACCAGTATAGTTTCAAGTTCGATAAATATTTACCTCTACTCCATGAAGAAGGGCGTCTTTGGAGATAAATCCTGGCAGCTTTAAGTTTCCAAAGGATTGAAGAAACAATACGAAATGTAAGCTTCCGTACAAAATAAAATAAAAAAATCATTTGAAGGCATGGTAGGTCACTTGAATAAAACACACCTCGCTATCGAACATTGAGATAGAGCATTGCAAGGCCTCTGTAATATGACTGGGGAACAATTCATGGAGATTTGCTGCTTTCACTCCTAATCGATAACTTGAAGGGGGCACAAAAGTTACTGAAGAACAATGGATAAGTTACTGCTACTTGCATATTTAAAACTTAGCCGTACGAATATATGGATTTCTACAAATTATACCTGATAATTTATTTTCAAGGAAATCAGTAACTATTTGCACAGGGACAACAAAGTCGCCTCCTCCCATTGTGGAGGCTCTTCTCTCAAACTCTCTCTGGAAAACCAAGATTGGAGATCACAGTTGTTGTTCTTCTTGAGCAAAAAACGAACTTGTAAGTAGGGTTCTAGGCTAGAAAATAACCAGCATGGATAAAAAGCCACTTGACCTATCATCTTAAATTGTATGGTTGGTTCATAGTAGCTATATAAATTATGTCAGTTTCAAGCATGGAGACATTATAGAGACCTCTAATGGCCTAAAGCATGTTACAAGTCTTATGACCATAGGCTACGATTTAGAGAATCCTAAAAATAAACTTACTATAAAGGATATGGTAAGAATTCGGTCCTTGACTACTGTAGTTTTTTTCTTTCCCATCTATTGTTTGATTTGATTTAAGGTGGCAAACAAGGGTAAATACGGAGAGGAATTGTATCCTCTGGTGTGATCCATTCTATTGTACTTAAGATTTACGATAAAAATAAAAGGATATAGAAGGCACTGATTCAACATTTTCCATACTATTTGAAGTAATTGAAACACTAAACCTGTAGGCGACAATAGCAAAAGGTACCTGAAATTCAACCCCAGCAAGAGGTCCATTGAATTACAATGCAGAAAAATCCTTCGATGAGACAGTGACAACTAGTGTTGAATTTGCCCATCTAGATGAACGTCGAGAAAATGACATCCCTTTTATACATAGCTCAGACGGGTTTGTGGTGATGAGGAGAACCTATGAGCACTTTGTTGGGTGAATTCATTTGATGGAGATGATAAAATTACTGTTAAGATTAAAATTACAAAGATAGTTCCAAGTTTAGGGATATATGAAATAAATTTTTTAGTTAGGATGAAGAAAAAAGTACCTGCCCTCTAGGGCACATGCAAAAGGAATAACAGCTGCGACTAATTTCTCTGGAATTGGTAGCTAAGCCTGTATTCTCTTCATCCACATACTTGACTACCTTGTAATCTGCAACCAGTACTTTACCACGTCCATTGCGAACTTCAGTAGCTAATGCAGAATACTACAAATATACGCCGATTGGCTTATTTAGATTTAGCCTTACAACATGAGCATTAAATACTATTAATGAATCAAGTATAACAGAAGTCAGAAAAATCATAGTTAAAGAGGGCCTTCCAGGAAAGGTTATAGATTTGTAAGTAAACGCTTTCATGAGTCTTTTGCAGTTCGTCAAAATGAGAACTCCCTCCAAACCAGCATCTGCTCTCATAGTTAAAGAATCTCTTTAACTTTGAGATTTTTCATTTCAATGAATATATTTGTTTACTTATCATGTCTGCTTTACACGCAGAAGGTCCTCAGTTCGAGCCTGGGTAGCAGCATTTTTTTTTTGCCATTTTTGTGTGTGCCAAAACTTCAACAAATATCATCAGAAAAATCTTTATACATATGAATTGGAAATCACTACATATACATAGCACGTGAAAATCTTTATGCAGGTCGACATCCAGAAATAACAGACGAAGTTTGGGAAACTTGAAGCCTTCTTCGCCAATGATGTCACCTAGCCCCAACTTCCTTCCCATGTAAGAATTTTTATACATGAAAAGTAAACTCAAAATTGGCAATTGTGCCAGGGTAAGCCGGTAAGGAAGGGGTCCTCCTTTAAATTGCTAGCATTCAATCTCAACTTTTAGAGACATCTGACAGATCCAAACCATTGTGATAGTTGCCTTCTTTCATAATCCCCCCATGAATAATTTCTCAAGATGAAGTGGAGGTGGAGACATGTTTTCCAAATCTAGAGCTTTATCGCCGGTACCAGGATATTTTGTAATTTGCAAGTACCGAAGGTCTTGCATCTTTTTAATGGCAGAACAAAGCTTTTTGCAGCTTTCTTCTTCCACTCCACAAACATAATAACTTTGAAGTTCAAGTGAAAGATGAAGTTGTCTTATCAAGTGTTCATCAACTATTACTCCCCATAGTGATTGAAGGTTATATAAACCCTTGACGCTTCTTGATGACACATGCATACCCTTAATCGTATAAAGATGCCTCATTTCTGGAAATGAGGCTAATTCTATTCCACAAGGGAAGAAACTTACCTTTGTTATTCGAAAATCAAAAGTTTGTAAACTCTGCAGCCTATGCAATGACTTTGGAAGTTCGCTGACGGGCATCCTCTTCAAGTTTAGATAGCATAAATAAATCAAGCTACATACCTCATTTGGAAAGTAATTGATATTTGCTTCAAATAAATCCAAGACCCGCAAATGCTTAAAAGACATCATCATTTAGCGCAAAGTCAATACAAAAAACCCGTTCGAAGAAATATGAGCAATGAGAGAGCTCTCAGATTACCAACTGTAATTGATGGAGAACACATGGAAGTGTTATGCATTGCCACACAATGTATTCTTTCTGAAGACATTATTTTTCTGTCTTGTAATAATCACACCAAACTCTTATTTCTGCAACACGTGTATGGCGGCAATATCACGTACGAGATCATGAAGTTTACATGCTCTTAACTGGACCGTAAATACATTTTTATGAATTTGGAGCATGTTCCTCTCTATAAGATAATCAAAGTAATTGCTTATAACTTCTTCGAGTTTTTTTTCTTCAAGATGCTCTTTGATGAAACCTCCGGCCGCCCAAAGACGAATTAATCTCATTATCTTAATTACATGATCTTCAGGAAACATACCACAAAATAAGAAACAAAGTTTGAGAAAACAGAGTAAATATATATAGCTTTTCAACAAGGCTCGATTAAGTCTTTCAAGACCTTCGTCATTCAAAGCACAATAAAAGTTTTCAAGTACACTATCCCATTTCAAATAATTTGTGGCTTCAATTTTTGATAATAGGCCTCCAATGACCGAAGGGCAAGTGGAATCCTGTACACCTTTGTACTATAACATCTGCAAGTTGTTTCAGTTGTTGAGGACAACAACCAAGAGGGTTTCTATTCTTAAAGGTTTTCCTACAGGAGAGCATCCAAGCCAATTTGGTAGATAATGGAGTAAGTTGGTGGATGTAGGATCTTTCCCTGATAGGGCAACCTAGGCTCATGATTCGAGTTGTAAAGATGATACTACCTTTAGCTCTATGTGGCAAACCGTGTTTAATATCATCCCATACTTTATTGTCCCAAATATCGTCAAGAATAAGGAGGCAACTTTTATTTAGCAAATAGTTATGTACTTCCTTCCGCAACTCGCCTATTGACATGCCTTCCAAGTTACTTGGTAATGGCTCGACACTGCTCTTGAAAAATCTTTTGAGCATGGAACGTAAGATCTGCCTAGGTTGATAGTCATAGGACACCGAGATCCAATCATTACAATCGAATTCGGACAAGATGTTGTTGTAAACTTTTTTTTACTAAAGTCGTCTTTCCGGCACCTCCTATAGGAACCACTGAGATGATTATGCAATTTTGATGTAGCCTAAGTTCTTTATTTAGAAAAATATTATGTATTTTGTCCACATCACCATCAAACCCTATGATATCATTTCTTCAACAGAAGGATGAGATATGCCATGATCTCCCCTTTCTTCTTCATTGAAGTTTGACGTGGTTCCTTTCTCTTGAAGTTTGTAATCGAGCCTTCTCCTAGATATATAAGTAACCTCCTTGATAATTTTGATCTACAAGTGAAACCGACAACATATTTGCATTTGCTTAATTAAAGAAGCTAGGAACATAGCCGACAGATTACTTGATATCTAGAAAACTATTTTGCCGCCTAGATTTGAGGAGTTGCATTCTAAGAATGAACTCCTCTAGAACATCCTCAACTTTGTAGGCATTATCTCTTACTTGAGTCACCCACAACCCTACAACTTCGCCACTGTTACTTTCCACATCTTTTATAAAAAAAATCATCTCTGCATCTCTTAAGAAAATTATCATCGCAGAAACCTCACTCTCGATGAACTAAATATCTTCACTGATACCGGTTTGAATATAGAATTTAGAAACAGCTTCATCAACAGTCATATCTCCTAATTTTCCAATCATAATTCCTGGCAAAGCTTCCACCATTACTGTCAATCAATGACTAAAGCTAAAACGAGATATTTGACACAAGAAATGTCACTCCACAATCCTACTACTCAGGAAGAAGCTAAAACCACAATTTTCTTGTTAGAAAAAGATTTGTAGCTTGGGGTAAGAAACTGAGCTGAATTTTTTTCATTCATTTTTTTTCCAGAAGAGGACATTTACCTACAGAGCATTCCTTATTTGATAAATCTCCATTTTTCACTTTAAATATAGATGGTCAAATTAGTGACATCCATAAGTTCCTTTTGTTCAAACATCAAAGTTAAGAGCCAGATACTTTCAAAATTTAAGGTGTCGTACATTATTCTCTTTCAAGTACAGTAATGAGGATTTTTCTACAAAGAACACCCACTGTATAACTTCACATATCCATCACTTCTCAAGGCATGTTCTCATCTATTATCACTCAAAGAAGGAATGCAAATACATGGGAATGTTGTGAAGTTTGGGTTTGATACTAACATCTTTGTGCAAAATAGTTTGATTATTTTTTATGGGAAATGTGGAGAGACAAAGCTTTGTTGTAAGGTTTTCGAGTTGATGGATCAAAAGAGTGTTGCCTCTTGGAGTGCACTTATTTCTTCTCATGCTAAGGTAGGTTTGTGGAGTGACAACCTTAAAATATTTGGAGATATGTGTAGGGATGGGAAGTTTAGGGCAGATGAGAGTATTTTTGTTGGTGTCCTCTCTTCATATGCCAATAAAGGTGACCTTAATCTAGGGAGGTGCACCCATGGGTCCTTGTTAAGGACATTCAATAGACTCAATATAGTAGTGGAGACCTCCTTGATAGACATGTATGTCAAATGTGGTTCTTTAAACAAAGGAAAATCTTTATTTGAAGAAATGGCAGTGAAGAACAAGCTAACTTACTCTGTCATGGTATCAGGGTTAGCCAATCATGGGCGCGCAGAGGAAGCTATAATATTATTTTTGGATATGCTTGAAGAAGGAATTGAACCCGATGATAAAACTTATGTGGGTGTTCTAAGAGCAAGCAGTTATGTAGGACTCGTAATACTTTGATATGATGAGACTCAAGCATCGGATAGAGCCCGCGGTTCAACATTATGGATGCATGATCATTATATCTAAACGAGATAAAACCCTTAAAATAATTAAAGTCCTTTTTTTCCATATAGTAACAATCTAATATCTGAAGCTGTGATCTTGAGTCAAGAAAAAAAGTACTATTGGAACCTACAAAAATGGGGTAACAATTCTATGACTGAAAAACTGCATGCGGTTTCACATGTGATGCAAAAAGGGTAGCAAAGGATATCATCCCAACAATTGACGAATATGAAGGAAAATTTTAATGAGAATAGTTAGTGCAAATAATATAGCAAACTCACCTTTCTGAGATTTAGTTCTAAGGGAAGCAGCGAGAACCACCTAGTCAACCACAAATAAAAAGAAGCGAATAAGTAACAAAATCAATTAAAACAAGTTTATAAGATAACATCAAATAGCCAGTTTTCATAAGAGACTATCTTGCTGCAGGAAGATCTATAAAATTTCCTATTCATCGTCCTACAACAAGCTTACTCAAAGCGCAAAACAATATCGAAAAATACAAGTTTCAAGTTCATATACCCCAATGGCCACATGTAGTACGCTTACTAATGCATTTTTGCTAAAAAAAATGGATACACACACTATATTTACGCACTTTTATTTGTGATTTCTAAACTTTTCACATCAATAATAACCAATACTTACAATTTTACTCTAACATCCACACTCGCTTAAACCCTCAAATAAAAAAATGGATACACACACTATATTTACGCACTTTTATTTCTGATTTCTACACTTTCACATCAATAATAACCAATACTTATGATTTTACTCAAACATCCACACTCTCTTAAACCCCCAAATAAAAAAAATGGATACACACACTATATTTACGCACTTCTATTTCTGATTTTTGCACTTTTCACATCAATAATAACCAATACTTACAATTTTACTCTAACATCCACATACACTATATTTACATTTTTTTCCCTTCGTCTCTTTACGATAATGTCTCGACTGCACCTCTTCGTTTATTATACATGTTTTATGTTCTTTTTACTCCCTTGGACCACAGATGCCGAGAAAACCAAGATTTCTCCTAGTGGGCGTCCCATTGCATGGGTGAAGAAGAGATGTGAGCCCATTGCTCATGACTCCCAATAGGGTGGTCCTAAGCAAGATTGAAATATCATATCAGTCAATAGATCGGCTGCTGACATTTTTGGTATATTAACAATATTTTGCCCCCACTTAGGTGTAAGAAATAAAATATATGAAAATATCTCACAATGTCACACATTATTACTGATATCTTGAGTGTATCTAAATATATATGAAAATAGGAGATATGTTGAGAAAATCGAGTCCGCCTAGCATAAGCCCCCGCCACACGAAGCTCTAAATAAGACCCTTCTCGCAAGGTGACATGCGGCAATCTCCCCCACACGACTAACTTCTCCTATTTCTACTAATTTTTTTATAGATCTTCTTTTCCATTCCATATTTGCCACGTCCCACTGAAAGATTCTCAGAACAATACAGCCCCAATATCTCCTGAATTTCTCCAATCTCCACCTTCTTCTCTCTAAGAATTTCCCCACCTTTTGTTAATCTCATATTAGACCTTTAAGGCTTGGAGAAGGTATGAATCACTCTGAGATGTCATCAAAAGATGAATACTATGTAGTGTTGGAGAAATTTGAATAGTTTTACAATAAAGATTCTTTGAACGATGAAATGCCAAAGATCTTTATATGATTTTCTTAAAAAGATTTTTAGGTTTAAAAACATGAATCAAAACTAAGGATAATCAAATAAAGCTT
Source organism: Kingdonia uniflora (assembly GCA_014058105.1). Taxonomy (NCBI): domain Eukaryota; kingdom Viridiplantae; phylum Streptophyta; class Magnoliopsida; order Ranunculales; family Circaeasteraceae; genus Kingdonia; species Kingdonia uniflora. Next base: position 1,070,872 of record JACGCM010000719.1, on the reverse strand, counting down.
CAGGAGATCATCAGTCTTCATCTGCATCAAGAAATTAGCAATTTTTAAAATATTGCAATGAAAAATTCATAATTGTTTAGTTTGATAAAATTTTCTTCCATCTTTGGGTTAGAATATCCACTTTTGATTTGAATTTGCAAAAGCTATTTTGAGAGGGAATGGGGTTGCTTTGTTCGTAAGTTGTGTGTGTGGGGGGGGTCTAATATGGAATGGAAAAGAAGATCATAAAAAAGGAGGAAAAATAGGAGATACTAGTTGTGAGAGTGAGATTGCCACATGTCGCCTTGCGAGAGGGATCTTATTTAGAGTTTCATGCGGTGAGGCTTATGCTAGGCAGACTCGCCAGTTATCTCATGAAAGTAATTTATCGATAATAAATACAACATTTTATGATTTTTCACGATAATGTACAATTTTTTTGCGATATTTTGCCTAATAACAGGTTCAAGATATTTTTGATATATCGGCCAAAAACGCATATCATTCAGCTGGATTTGCGGCATATCGGCGATAAAGTCAACATTGTAATACATGATCCCGAGTCTTTAATAAGTGAACCAAAGAGATAAGTCAGCTTTAAGTATATGCCCAACAACATCTGATCCTAACCTTTTTGATGGAGTTGAAAGACATATTACAACCCAGTCTAGTCTAAATTATCATGAATCGGGATCACTTCTATGGCAATCTCAAAACACATGGGTGTATGTGCTCGATAAACATGAACCCCACAAGAAATAAGTGTATTAATTCCTCCACGGTCATATCAGGACCAGTATAATACTCGATGTCTTATATTAGTGATCTCATATTACTTGTGGAAGGAATGATTAGAGACTCGGTACATTGTGATGTCTTAATATTAGGGGACTATATTCATTCCTACTACAGTCTATCATAGATTTTCCAAATCTAACAATCCTAAATTTAATAAAAAAAACAAAAAATTGAATTATTTACAGGAACATATGAACATAGAAAAGAAAGTTAACCTTCTACACCAAGTTTGGCTCGGTTCTTAGAATCGTTTAAGATGGATAACCCATGCTTCAAAACCTTGTCAGAACGATGAACTTTAAGCTTTCTAACGAGACAGAGATACTCCCAAGCACTTCCTCCACCATTGTGAACCTGGTTTTCAAGCTTATTCAACAGAGCTTCTTCTACTGCTCCAACCATCTTCAATCGATAGTAAAATTATCTACCAAAATTGAATCAGAAATCAAAATTTCAAACCTCAATCGACAACCCCAAATCAAAATTTTGAACCCTAATCTGAACTTTTTTAATGAGAGATTGGAATTTGGAATCCAAATCGTTGACCCAAATTGAAATCTAAGGAGGGTTTAAAGTTGAGAGATTAAAAGAGAGAGAGAGAGAGAGAGAGAGATGAACCTGATTGGAGAATCGCAAGCAAAAGATTTACAAATCTGATGGAGCAATCGAAGCTTGTGATGAAAGATTGAGATTTTTGTTGTTCGAGGACCTAAATCGAAAGGTTTGCCTTGCAATTTAGCGTTTTAGGTTTGTATTTAGGCTTCCTAAAATACCCTTTTCGTATATACGAAAAGTTGTGGGTTGAACTTCCTAAAATACCCCTTATTTGATCATGTAATTACGATTGAGATGCCTATTTTCCATAGATTTGGTATATACAAAATGGGGGTATTTTAGAATTAAATAAATTGAAAAAATAGACGAAATTACCCCCACGATCTAGCGGCTATTACAATTTTGTATATTTATGTTTTTAACCTAAACCTTTAATTTCCCTCAACATGTGGAGGGTAGGAGGATTAACGACCGAGATTGATTCTCATGGCATAGTTATTCCTTTAGTAGCATAGATATTAAAGAGGAACCTTGGTCTAAACCTCCCCATGACAAAGTAAGCTTTATAGCTTGGTCATCTTGGACCCCCGCTCATGGGATATCTACAAGGGATGGTCATGAGTTCTACTTGGCCTAGGAAAGGCCATGAGACATTGCTTTGCAATGCGGGCCACTTTCCCAGATAGGGATATATAGGGCGCCGCTATGCCTCACGGACCAATTGAGATGTATTGCCCCTTATAAGTGGACTATGTAACTAGTCCAGGCTCATCGCACCTTTATATATATCATATATCTGGAACCCGGCATATTAAGCTACCCTGATCCGCTACAAAACAGGTGTATTATTCGTACCTCGTGCCCAGTCACAAAAGATTGCGCTATAGGGATTATTGAGGGAACCTTCAGTGTTGTCACCTATTCCGAATACATATTCGACGACCCCTTACGAGTATCCAGGATTATCCAGATGTCGCTCTAGCATCCGTGAGTATATTCTACTCACGCCACCGCGCCCAGTGAAGAAGGCTTGTGCATATCAGCCACATGTGCATGTACGCCACACAGCCTCATATTCCGCTATGCTTCGAGCACTGTAGTTCCTTCCCCGAGCCGGACTGTGACACTATTTATATGAAAGACAACACCTTTGGATATTTTGCAAATTAAGTTACCTAAAATTTATACGAAAGCCTCACCTTTGGCTCAGGGGATTTTTCTTGAGGCGCCTCAATGAATACTTTTGAAATAGCAGAGCAAGGACTACCCACATTCCCATTATCAGTAAGTGGTACTATTGGCGATATGTAAACAACTCTCATTTTAACCTCCTCGATGTGATTTCCAGACTCAGTGTTGAACAATTCAGGGCTTACTGAAAAGTTCTTAGTTTGTCTGTACGTTGAGTCCCGTAATTATCTTAGTCGAAGATGGCGACAGAATCAATACCGTTGGACAAGTCATCTACAACCAAGGGCCGAGAATGTAAGTTGGAAAGTAGAACTCTGATAAAGTAAAAACCCAATATTGTTTTAAATTAGTAAAATGTTTTCGCAAAACTAGGAAAATCAAACTTTTTCATTGTAGTGTTTTCAAGGCCATTTTGTTTCCCTTTGTTCAAACTAAATCTATAGTCGTTCGAACGACTTCTGGACAAAAATTATTCTTCCAAAGGATTTTCTCTGCCATGACTTTTAGGCTATTTTTAATGTTTTGTTCAAACGAGATCTATAGTCGTTCGAACGACTTCTAGGCTAAACCATGCCTCAAAACCGATATTCTTTGCCTTGTTTCTTAGGCTATTTCTATTGTTTCGTTAGAACGACTTTGGGTCTCGTTCGAGCGGATGTCGGGAAAACTGTTTTGCCCTATTTAAAACAAACCTTGTATTGGTTTTATTCACCAAGTTTTTTAGGGCTTTTATGTTTATAAAAAAGACTAATTAAGACCAAAGAGATAAAGCTTAAAGCATTGATCTTGAGATTGAATTAGTCACGAGAGTGATCCGAGCCTTGTTGCAAGATCAAGGAGTATCATTGCGAGAACGAAGAGTAGAGGGTGTGAAGGTTGGATTAGAAGAGAAATAATCACGAGACGGGTTTATCAAGTATGTAAGGTAGTGTTTGTTTCACTGCTTATTAAATATTCAACTGCTGAAAAATGGTATTCAACACTTGGTTTGATGTTTATTTTTTTACTTTAAAAAATTAGTCTCTTTTTTAAGCACTTTCTAACAAGCACTTGGGACATGCTCAATTTTTTTTCAGTACTTAACTTACCCATCTGTCCTGACTCTGCCCTTCTCTCTCTATGTTGCCCAACTTGAAGAAATTTGAAAAATAACTTCTGTCCTAAGGTTTTTTTTTCTCTCCCATATAAATTTCTTCACCTTGTCATGAATCTCTCTTCCTCTTGCCTTTATTTTTGCCACGAATCTCTCTTTCACTCACAATATAACCCCACAAACCCATCAAAATCCCATGAATCTTCGCTAAATTAACTCTCTCACACACTTTCACTTTGAAACTCAACAAATCTATCAAAACTTCAAGATTCCAATTGATAAGTGATGAAAGCTCCCAAACAAACCCTGAAATGGATGATGTTCTTGTAAATTTTGCATTTTTGATTATTCAGTTTTTTTTTTTTTAAATGTGTTTGTGTTGTATTTTTTATTCATCTATTAAACTAAACGTTTGTGTTGATAAATTGTTGTAATTGGGACCCTAATTACAACAAATGGGGTTTCTAGAAAAATTGAAGCCAACCTTAGGGTTTTTGTATATTTGAAAATTGTGTATTCTTTGGGTTTTCTTTTGTTTTTCTTTTTTCTTTTTTGTGATTTGGATTGTATGAAAACTATTACCAATTGATGTTTTTATGATTAGAGTTTTTAAGAACTGTGTATTCTTTGGTATTACAATGCATCTAGGTCTATGGGGTTATGGTATGGTTGGTTTGCTAGGGGAGGTGTTGTGGTGGTGAACTGTGAATGGTGGTGGTGGTGGTGGTGATGACGATGATATTATTCGACATCGACCTATGGATTTTTCTCATGAGAAAGGTTTCCCACATGGTTAAAATTGATTGTTCTTGTGCATTAATTATCATTACATATTGACAAGGATTAAAATGCTGAACCATTCTGGCTTACCGACCTCCACTTTGTGGCGGCTTACCGAGATATTTTCAATTTATCACACCTTTTTGGTCACTTTATTTTTTAATCCTTTAATGCAAAAACCTAGTTTAAACCAAATTATCATGATATATTGGTGAGTTTTTTGGTATTTTGATAATTATGATATGTTGATACCAAGGATTATCGACTTAGCAAATTTGACCTAAATTGATCAAAAACGATTAATCTCGAGTACTCAAAAATTTCAATTGATATCAAAGCAGAATCGCTTATTGGCTTTACATCCTGAGCGTTTGTCCTGCCTTAATTGTATTTGAGATTAATGGATTCTGAAAATTTTGGAGGTCCTATAAATTGTCCGCCCCTCTTCGATGGCAAAGACTATCCTTATTGGAAAGTCCGAATGGTTACATTTTTATAATCACTCGGAGAAGATGTCTAGATTGCAACTGAGGATGGATGAACGCACCCTACCATGATGAAAGAATGGGAGATGATGCTAAAGAGATCATTAAGCCAAGGAATCAATGGTCTATGGATGAAAAAGAAGTTGTTTGTTATAACAAGGGTCGCAATGCTATTTTTATGGTTGTGAGCCCAAGTTAGTTTCGAGACATCTCTGCCTGTACCACTTTAAAAGAAGCTTGGGACATATTAGTTCAAACTCACAAAGGCAATGGTACAGTCAAGAAAAGCAAATTATAAATGCTTACCTCCCAATTCGAGAATATTCGTGGCATTATCAGCACTAGTACTGTATTAGGTGTAGCTTACTCTCATGTTCAAATCATTCGCAAAGTCTTAAGGTCTCTTCCTAAGAGTTTTAGATTCAGACATGATGTTATAGAGGAAGTACAAGATCTTAAGAAAAATGAAACCAAACACGCTTGCTGGAAAGTTACAAACATTTGAACTCGAAATGCATATGGAAAAGCCTCAGAAGAATAAGAGTCTTGCTTTAAGTCTTCCTCTGCCTCTTCATCTTCTAAGGGTACCAAAGAAACTGACCACTCATATGTCTCGGACGATGATGAGGGATCCAATATTGATTCACAGATTGCCTTTATAAGTCAACAACTTAAAAACTTTGTGAAAAATAGTCAATTTCAAAGATAAAGGAAATTTGTAAACTATGAGTCACAACCTTGTGATCGAGTTAAATCGAATAACTGGCAGACCAATCATAACACTGACCTAAGTCAAGTTGAATGTTATAAGTGTCATAAGTTTGGTCAATATATATGCACGTAGTTGTCCTAATAAAAAAATATGGTAGTAATAACATGGCTATGAATATTATTGTTACTTGGGATGACATAGATGTTAATAATGATCATCCCTAGGAAAATGAAAATGGTAACTATTGTGTGCATCCTACTAGAATAAACCCTAATAATGATTATTTTAACCCATTTGAGCAAGAAAATCCTACTGAAAGTCAAAGTAATAATGAAAGTTTTGAATTTGGGGATTCTAATCTTGAAGAATAGTATACTCGAACATTTTTGAATGCTATGTCATGGAGCAATAAACATTGATAAAATGCTAAGTATAGACAAATCTGAAAGTAACAAAAGAGGGTTTAGATATGAAAAGGTTGACTCAAATAAAAGATCCTCTTTGATTCTAAAATTTGTTAAAGCCAGAGTATTGCCCAAACCTAGTGTAGTGTCAAATACTCGTACTCGAGCTAGTAAGCCACACTATCCAAAATTGATTTATTGTCATGTTTGTGGTAGAAGGGGACATTATGCTTCATATTGTAGATTTGTTTCATATAACAGACAAGTTGATTAGCTCCCTATCAAGGAAAAGAAGATGATCAAGAAATCTCCAATACTCACTCAAAAGTCTATTCGAGCTATTTGGGTTCGAAATGATGATTTGTCACCGCAGATAAGGTAAAATGTTGTATTCAAAGATTTAAATAGTTTCAAGTCCTCACAGTGTTACATGGGTAGTGGATGTTCTCGTCATTTGACAGATAATGAATCTAAACTGAGACAGGCTATTGGTGTATGCTTTATTAATTAGGTACATTTCTTACTCTGTCTCGTTTTGGTTATTTTATTTATTTTATTTTTAGGACAGTAAGGTATTGCTTTAATTTTAGTTATACTTTGCATTTTGGGAGCTTTTGAATGTTGGATATTTTTGTTATACTAGGATAGTGTTTTTGTGTTATATTAATTTATAAAATAATTATTTGGTAAAATCATAATTCACAATAGTCAGTGACCCCCTTGTTTAAACTAAAAGCTCATCGTGATTAAAACCACTTGATGATAATTGTAGAGATTCCGTACCTAACGTTATGAGAAGATATGACCTTTATTATAAGCTTCGAGTGTTAAGACATTAATTATTTCCAGCAAATCTCATCTTATTTTATGATCTCATTTCGTTTGCATTACTCAATTGTCGACGGTGACATCAAATTCAAGTTATTCAAATAAAACATTTCATATACTTGATTCGAGATAAAAAAAAAATAGACTGCGTGAGGCCGAAGATATGAGAATAAACATTTTTATTGTTATACTTTTTTTGGCCTTCATTATGCTTACCCTAAGTCTAATCCGTTTGCAACCTTTTGTGCTTTAAAAATATACCATTCGTTTTCTACCCAACTCCTTTTGACCCGCTTGTTCTGAGACTTTTCAATGAAAAATAAATAAATGAGTGAAACTATGAGATTTTAGTGACGAAGATGAATATAAGAGGAGAGTATTATTCCCAATGCTTTGATAGTATATCCATATGATTCTGTCTAGAATATTAAAAAAAAGATAGAAGAAGAAACAATTTATTCAATATATACTCAATAAAGGGGGAGATTGAAGAAGAAACAATATATTCCATATGTACTTAATAAATAGAAAGAGGAGGGTGTAAGTGTAATTATTAGTCTCAGAATGTTAGCAAAACACGTACTTGTTATGTGTCTACCTTTGCTTACATTATAACATTTTCAAGACTTATTTGATCTTGAGTTTAGTACAGTCAATTTAGTGGAGATGAGAGATAGTGAGTCTATATTAGTTAACTTGACACCATCAATAACAATTGATTTTCTATCCATGAGATCTTTCAGTTCACAATGCGAAGTTTATTTGATGAAATATGAATTTTTTTCCTGCATATATTCATATTCATATTTCCATAGAGTATTTGCTAGTAAAATCTCAGTAATTTTTGAGTGACCACCCAAGTGAGGTCTCAATCAAAACAAATTTCCAACATAGTGTTTTAATTGTGGTTGAGTAATACATTGAAAACAAGTGTCTATCTGGCTATGCACACACACACACACACAAACACACACACACACACACACACTAAGTAATTCGTTTTAGGGATTTTTTATAACACATGGGCAATTTCCTGATCTCTCTAAGATATTTTAGATTCATTTGTGTTTTATCATGCATTGTGTTAGGAGGCGTGTTTGCCAACATCTATTTATGCCATTTATTCTTGGACTTTGTGTGTGCTTTGTGTTATAACTGGGGTCACCATTATTTTGAAAGGGAGATACATCATATTTTGAGGGGATTATAACTAGTACTTTTTCAATATAATATTGTTTTGGTTCTATTTCTTTCCATTTACCCTTTGTTCATCTGTGGCAGAAAGGGAGAGAGATGATCATAACAGGTAAGACAGGTAAGTTTTTTGTTTTCTCTTGAATTCCTTTTTTGTTTGAATGGTTACATGATGTATCTTATTTAGTGTGCAGGGTTTCAAGAGCATATGTTATAGGATGAAAGAGTGGCTTCTAACATGGATGTTAAGTAATTGAGTCAGTCCATTGAGTTATAATTTTTTTCTTTCTTATAATTGTAGTTTTGTCACGAAATGAACCAAATGGGGAGATTGAAACATTAATATTTGGTATTGGTTTCATTTTGACACATCTAGAGTAAATGTCAGCACTGTTTATCTCGTAGTTATTCATCATCAAAGATTGCACGTGGAATGACTACAACTGGACTGGTAATGAATAGGGGGGAAAATGATTATCCCTGACAGGATAGCACAATGAAAAAGGATTTATGATCATGTTTATCTGGTTTTGTATATTTATGATATTGATCTCCAGTTTTTATATATTTGTATATCCTCTATATACGCATCGTAAACTAGTTTGTTGAGTGTGCAGATATTGAAGAACGACTAATTGATACATTTTGGAGTGTGAAAGATATCATCCGTGGAAGTGGTCCAGAGATTGAACCTGTTGATGAAAGGGGTGGTGTCTCACTAAGGTCTAGGTTGTCTCCGGGTCTGGGAAGTACTACAAAGTAATGATTAGGTCTTAGATTTTATTTTATCATGAAATGAATCAAAGGGGGAGATTGAAAGGTTTTTAGTTTGTCTTATTGCATGTTTGTCGAGTCCCGTGGTTATCTCAGTCTAAGATGGCAACCGAATAAATATCGCTAGACAAGTCATCTACAGCCAACAGTCGAGAAGGTAAGTTGGTAAGTAGAACTTTGATAAAGTAAAAGCTCAAGATAATTTTAACTTAGCAAAATGCTTTTGCAAAACTTGAAAAACCAAACCTTTTCACTATTGTGTTTTCAAGGCCATTTTAAATCCCTCGTTCGAATGAGATCTAAAGTCGTTCGAACGACTTCCATGCAAAACAAATTTTTCCAAAGGATTTTCTCTGCCATGACTTTCAGGTTATTTTTAGTGTTTCATTCAAACGAGCTCTATAGTCATTCGAACGACTTCTGGGCAAAATTATGCCCCAAAAAGGATTTTATTTCCCTTGTTTCTTAGGCTATTTTTATTGTTTCGTTCGAATGACTTTGGGTCTCATTTGAACGGATGTAGAGAAAATTATTTTGCCCTATTTAAAACAAACTTGTTTTGGTTTTATTCACCAAGTTTTTTAGGGCCTTTATGTTTATCAGAGAGACTAATTAAAATCAAAGATATAGAGCTTAAAAATTTGATCTTGAGATTGAATTTGTCAGTTCTATTTCTCTCATGATTTGCTAGAGTGATTTAAGCCTTGTTTTGCGAGATCAATGAGTACCGTTGCGATAACGAATAAGAAAGGGCGTGAAGCTTGAATAAGAAAAGAGATAATCACGAAACGGGTTTATCAAGTCTGTAAGTGTTTTTCATATTACAACTCTTTTGATTAGTAAATTTTAAGTTGTCAAGGATTTGACAGCGACATATGGGTTTTTCTCCTGAGAAAGGTTTCCCACATAGTTAAAATTGATTGTTCCTCTTCATTGATTATTTCGAAGATACCAAGTATCATCAGAGATGCCATTCAACGAAAAAGTAACCATTTGCTTTACTGTAATCAATAACTCATTCACCACTACAAATGTCACATTTGGCATACCACAAATGACTTTTGTGGTATATGGTCGTACTAGGCATACAATATGCGGTAAAGATCCTCAAAGTGAGCAAAAATAGAAAAATTAGCAACCTCTACTATAGGACCATGTAATCCGCAATCACCAATAAGTATAGGGCTGCCAAAATCCTCCTCCTTAATAGGTGAAACTACGTTGGTGTTGTTGACGTCGTCCTCATTGCTTAGCCCATCATCCTTACTTTCATAAAACTCGTTCTCCAAATCCTCTCCAAACTTAATGACCAAACTCTCTTATGGTGTCTTATTCTTTCTGGGTCTCGTTTAAATGGAACTTGATGTCACAGCATTACTACTCGTCATACTCATATCAAAAACCTGTTTTGAAAGAGGGTTACTTAAATACTCCTCCAATCCTACTATTGCTACAACATCACGTTTAAAAGTTGGTTTGAAGTTAACCTATTCATCGATTGTCATAGCACCCTTCATCAGGTCTACCGTAGGAGACAACTCTTCGAAGGGCTTACTTTTGGCAGATCGAATGGCAGTGCTTTGAGTACTATTAAGCTATTCCCCATTGCTCGAGCTCCTTCATAGTTCATCATCCTTATCACCCTATTAATACAAAAGATGACTCTTTAGAAAATTTGCAAATTAAGTTGCTAAAAATTTGTAATAAAAGCCTCACCTTCGGCTCTGAGGATACTTTTGAAATAGCATAGGAGGAGAGACAGATACTACCCATATTTCTATTATCATGTTGAGAATCGAGGTAGCTAGTATCTCTTCTACGACAAGAAGAAATCGCGGAAATCCCTGAACAAGAAATAAACAACGAAGAACAAAGCAAAGAAAGTGAGATTTACCCAGAGGAGGGAAGTTGAAAATCCTTACGAATTAAAAACCAGTCCCACAAATAATCTACTATAAATCAATAGGTTACAATCCGATATCTCAAGCTTCCTCGAAGCTTCGATGAATATCTCAAACCCTAGTTCTCTTTCAAATTTAACTCACGAAAAGATTAATCTAAAAAATACACAAAGTATTCCTTATATACTTGGGAGGTTATTACATCAATTAGGACTCAAAGTACGGATCACGAGGCAAGTCAACGTCATCACTTCAAACTTCTAAAACTGAGTTTGCGAGGTCTATTTGAACAGACTTCAAGGTCTATTCGAACAGAATGTGTTAAGAGACTTCTATTCGAATAGACTAAATGTTTATTCAAACAGACTCAAAGGTCTATTAAAATAAAACCTGTTTCGCCTCTTTTGTTTGAACAGACACAAAGACTATTTGAACAAAACATTAAAATTGAGTTTACGAGGCAAGTCAATGTCATCACTTCAAACTTCTAAAACTGAGTTTACGAGGTCTATTCGAATAGACTTCAAAGTCTATTCAAACAAAACATGTTAAGAGACTTCTATTCGAATAGACTAAAAGTTTATTCAAACAGACTCAAAGGTCTATTGGAATAAAGCCTGTTTCGCTTCTTCTGTTTGAACAGACATAAATACTATTTGAACAGAACACTAAAAAATCATATTCATGATCTTTTCCTTCCATCTTTAATCCTCATTCGTCCCACGAACTCCAATGAATATCCACGAATGTAATTCGAGTTTATTCCTTAACAATCTCCCACTTGAAATCAAATTTACCGTAACCCATCTCCAGATCTCCAATAATAAATTGTTTGCGCTACCCAGACCTTTAATCATGAAACCCACAAAAGTTGTACATGTCGTCAACTTCTGAAATGTCACCACCTACGTAAACATATCAGCCGGATTCTCATTAGTATAAATCTTTATGAACTTCAACATACCGTTCTCGAGGGGCGAGCAAATATAATGATATCAAATATTAATATACTTGATCCTAGAGTGAAAAGTCGTATTCTTCACTAAGTGTGTCGCGCTTTGACTATCACTATATAACTTAGGAAGATGTTATTCTTTACTAAGCTCTTTCACCAAACCATATCTTTTCAAGCTTCCATAGCCGCAACATATTCTGCCTCCGTCGTAAACAAAGCCACTATCTTTTGTAGCCTCAAAACCCATATAACAGCACTTCCCAATATAAATATAAAGCCACTAGTACTCTTTCGCATATTAATATCACCCGCCATATCATAATCAACGAAACCCTATAAGAAAATCTGAGAATCCCCATAACATAATGTCATATCTTGAGTCCTCTTTAGATACCTAAGTATCAATTTTATAGCTCTCCAATGTTCCTTGCATGGATTACTCATATACCTACAAACAACTCTTACTGCTTGGGCAATATCCGGTCTCGTACAAATCAAAGCATACATAAGGCTACCAGCCTCTGATTGTAACTTTTCGCATCTCATCGTGATTCTTTTGTGACTTCGGACAAGATTGTTTTGACATTTTAAAGTGACCTCCCAATGGTGTACTAACAACCTTAGAACCATCCATATTAAACTGCTTAAGTACTTTGCCAATGTACTCAACTCGAGATAACTTTAATTCTCGTCGCTTTCTGTCTCGCGTAATACTCATACCAAGAACTTGTTTTGTAGCACCCAAGTCCTTCATAGAAAACTCCCGGGACAACTGTTCTTTTAACTTGACAATCTCTATCATGTCAGCACTTGTGACCAACAGATCATCTACATAAAGTAGTAGAATGATATATGAGTTTCCTGTATTATTAATAAAATAATAGTGATCTGCATTGCATTTTGAATAACTATTTCTGGACATGAATTGATCAAACTTCAAATACCACTGCCTCAACGTTTATTTCAAACCCTATAAGCTCCTTGTGAGCCTACACACTAGATCTTCTTTCCCTTTAACTGAATACCCTTCTAGCTGCTTCGTATAAATTTCTTCATCAAGGTTGCCATGAGGAAATGTTATCTTGACATCAAGTTGCTCAAGATGTAAATCTTCAACTGCAACTATATTTATCATAACCCGAATATTAGACATCTTCACAACAGGAGCAAAGATCTCACCAAAATCAATGCCTTCTTTCTACTAAAATCCCTTCACCACGAGTTTAGCATTAAATCTCCTTGGACCGTCAGATTCCCACTTGCTCTTTGTTTCCACATCTAAATCCTCCTTGTCACTTTCCTATTTACCACCATCCATAAGTAATAAGTGATGTGGGGAGTTTACCTACCTAGCCGAAGTTTTTGCATTTCTCGGCTCCTTTCAAAGTGTAATTGGAATGTCTTGATCTTTAGGTTCTTCGCATTCATCCGGTACATCGAACTCAATCGTAACTTCTTCATCAACCTCTCGAGAAGGTTTAAATTTAATGTCGATACTTTCTGCTACTTCACTTCGATTCCTTTCCACAGGTACTTTAAAGTCTTTATACAAAACTTCCTCATTAAATATAACATTACGGCTCCGGCCAACTTTCCGATTCTTCGTATCCCAAAATCAGTAACCAAACTCATCACCACCATATCCAATAAATATGCACTTCATTGACTTTGCATCCAACATTTTCCTTGTATCTGAATTATCAAGCACATATGAGGTACAACCGAAAATACGTAAATAAGAAAGGTTTACCTCTTTACCAATACATGCTTCTTCAAGCAATTTGAAGTTCAAAGCCATCGAAGGCCCTCTGTTTATCAAGTATGCTACTGTACTAGCCGTATCCGCCCAAAAATATTTTGGCAATCTCGTATTGAGTCTCATACTCCTCGCTCTTTCGTTTATGGTTCGGTTCATACATTCTGTAACACCATTTTGTTGTGGTGTTCTGGGAATAATCTTTTGTCGCCTAATCCTATTTGATGCACAATAGCTTTCAAACTCGTCACTACAGTACTCGTCACCGTTATCTGGCCTAAGATACTTCAGTTTCAAGCCAATTTTATTTTTAACTAGAGTCCTCCACTTCTTGAGCTTATCAAACACATCTGATTTGTTCTTTATAAACTAGACCTATAGTTTACGAGTAGAATCATCAATGAAAGTAACATAATAATGAGAACCATCAAGAGAAGACACCTTGATTGGTCGGCCCCCAAACATCTGCATGAACAAGATCCAACTTTGTAGGTTTCTTTGATCTTTCAATTATTTTGAAACTAACATTCTTCAATTTAACAAGAACATACTCTTCACAAAACTTAAGATCAACCTTATCAAGACCCTCTAGCTTTCCCTTACTAGCCATCATCTTCATCCCTTTCTCACTCTTGTGACCGATTCGTTTATGCTAAGTACTTGTATCAATCCCCAGAGTGGTCACACAAATAGCAAAAATTGTATCTGGCATTGTATATAATGTTCCTTGTCTTAATCCCCGAGCTACTACCATAGCTTCCTTTGTGACCTTCCAGAAATTATCACCAAAGATGATTTCATATCCACTATCATCTGACAATTGAGTAGCCGAGATAAGGTTACATCCTAATTTGGGTACAAGTTGTACATTCAACCTAGCGTTCCCCTTTTTAGTAATATTGCGCACACTCTAATTTGTAAAGAAGACTATATTGAAGTTGCCTTTAACAATATTGACTATGAAACCTACATTTGTAGTAGCATGGAAAGAGCCATCTAAATCAACATACATGACTCGTTAACATCGTCCCACAAAAGGAGTAAAGCCTCATCAAAATTAACCTCCTTAGTAAGGTTCATTGTATCTTTCTCCTCATCATATTCTTTCTATGAAGAATTACAATCACGCCTGAAGTGACCTTTCTTTCCACAGGTCTAACACACACCAGAGGGGGGGGCTTGGACTTTTCTTTTGACTGCGCACGACCTCTTCCATTCTTTGGCCCCTTTCCATAGGACCTCCATCTTTCCTTGACGTTCACCGCACTGCCGTTTGAACTTAAATAAGGTACATGTGATTTACGCCTATTCTCTCCACTCATAATCAACGGGACTATAATGTCAAATCTAATTTCTTCCTTCCTCGATGAATTGCCCACTGTTGTAATAAACCCTTCCCAGTTCTTAGGCATCTCCCCAAAAGGGCTCACGCTCTCACTCCTTGGTAAAAGTAATTTTCACAGATTCAAGTTGAGCAAGAATTGTATTAAACTCACTAATGTGACCTTACACACTATTATTCTCTTTTATCTTTAAAGTAAATAAATAGCGTAATAGGTGTACCTTATTTACCTTGGACAGTTTTGAGTACATATAGGATAACGTCTCCATTAACTCCTTCGTTGTCCCAAGTTTGGAGATCATATGCAAAATTTGAGATGATAACGTCAGCCTAATGGTTACAAGTACCTTACAATCCAAGCGTGTCCACTTTACAGTATCAGGATCTGCCAACTTCATCTTAATCTTGCCCAGTGGCAAGTCAAGATCCTTCTGATATAGATAATCTTCTATCTACATCTTCTACATTCTAAAATTCAAACTATTAAACTTTGTGATCTTCAATTTCTCTTCGTCGGTCATCGTTCTTCACTATACAAGCCCTAGAACAAGCTCTTTGATACAAGTTACTGAGAATCGAGGTAGCTAGTATCTCTTATACGACAAGAACAAATTGTGGAAATCACCGAACAAGAAATAAACAATGAAGAACAAAACAAACAAAACAAGATTTACCCGGAGGAGGAAAGTGAAAAATCTTTATGAATTATAAACCACTCCCCACGAACAATCTACTATAAATCAATAGGTTACAATCCAATCTCCCAAGCTTCCTCGAAGCTTCGATGAATCTCTCAAACCCTAGTTCTCTCTAGAATTTAACTCACCAAAATATTAATCTAAGAAATACACTAAATATCCATTATATACTTAGAAGGTTATTGCATCAAATAGGACTCAAAGTACGGATCACGAGGCAAGCCAACGTTATTACTTCAAACTTCTAAAACTTAGTTTACAAGGTCTATTTGAACAGAATGTGTTCTGAGACTTTTATTTGAACAGACAGACTTTTAGTTTATTCTAGTAGACTCAAAGGTCTATTTAAATAAAGCATGTTCTACCTCTTATGGTCGAACATACACAAAGTCTATTCAAACAGAACACTGGAAAATTATATTCATGATATTTTCCTTCTGTCTTTGATCCTCATTTGTCCCACGAATTCTAATGAACATCTACGAACATAATTCGTGTTCATTCCTCAACATATCAATCAGTGGTACTATTGGCAATATGTAAAAAGCTCTCACTTCAAACTCCTCAATACGATTCCCAGAGTCCTTGTTAAAAATTTCTATGTTTACGTCTTTTGTCATTGCAACTACACCTTGAAAGAGAAACTTTTTCTCAAGTTGCGAGTCATGGGGAACCTCCCGTTACGTTTACATTTTGACAATAACATAACATGTAGCCGTGGCAAGACAACCTCAATACTTGGTCTTACGGAATATTTATCTGGGCTTGTTGCTTGAGCATTGAAAGCTATATAGTTATCGGTCTTATTCAATAACTTGATAGAAGATGAGATTTGCTTCTTGAGTTCAACGGGAAATTTCAGTTCTTGAGGTTTAATGCTAAGAAGCTCTTCTGAACTCATATTAAGAAGAACTGAAAGGGAGAAGCTGAAAAGCTATCAAAGTGATGTTTGCCTATTTGTAAAAGCAAGGAAGAATATGATAAGATGCATGCATGGTGAAACTTTGGGTTTGGAAGTTGATCTTTCTTTCTTTACCAAGGACGACCCTTGCATTTCTCTAGGAGTTCAAATTTGAGCTGCAAGTCAGGTTGCCGCGGTCTATCAGTGTAGTGATTGTTTTCAAGATTTGAGTTTTGTGAGCAAGAACAAATGTTCTTGTACACCCATTAATCTCAAATCATATACAAATAGTATGACTTAATATCGACTTGGGCAAGTCAAGTATTTATTGGCTTCGTCATTTCAAATCCAGTGTTTACTTGAGAATAGTATTCACTTCAGCACCTATTTCATGCTTTCATGCGTGTATTTTAAGTTGAGAAATGTTGAATCATCTATAATTTTCATATAATTCTTACGTTTGTGTTGACAAACACACTCTAAATGATTTTGTTATTAGCTATCGGGTCCCTTGGGGATTGATATGTGCTCGGGACCACGTAGGGACGTATGTGGGTTTGGGCACCCACCCAAGACTCCACTGCACTCCAAGGGATAGCCACATATAGCTTACTTTCTAGAGTAAAAAGCTATTTTATTAGGGTTTCTAGAGAGTTATATATAGGTTGCTGAGCCTTCATTCTAAACATACCAATAATTAATAAGATCTTTATTTTCCCTACTTGTGTGTGTCTCTCTCCTTATGTGTTTGGTAGATAATTCTTAGGGATTTGCTTATAACAGATTTAACATTTTTCATATGATTATTCTCTTAAAGTTGAACAGTCTTTCCTCAAAGTTTCCATTTCGAGGAAACTTTGAGAGAGGAGTCGTAGGTTCAAAATGGATTTGCCGTTACAAAAAAAATCATTTCGAGGTTACGCTGAAGCATATAAAAATGCCAATTGACATGACATTTCTAGTCTAGAAGAGAGAAAAAATATATCTGGAAGAGCCATAGGTGATTACTTAGTGGGAAGGGTGCATCTGTAATTAAAACATTTCTAAGGGTGGAGATAAAAGTTTTTTAAGCTATATCTATTGTTATTTAGTAACTAGCTCCTATAGAGTTAGGTAAAAAAAAAATAGCCTTAGTTTAATTATTAAAACTTGTTTTTGGTGGACAAAGACATATGGGAACCTGTTAACCACTTATTTGATGTTGGAATTAAAAAAAAATTTACTTTATGGATAATGAGACCAAACATGTATCATAAGCGATGGAAAATACACTTGTTCTACTTTGGGAATATATGTACAGTGTTTATTTGGCAAATGGAAGAGGTTTCTTTAGGGGAGATCATACACCTATTATCAGGTATATAATCGGTTGCACCATAATTAAACTTGTTAAACCAATTTGACCAGACCAAGTGGACTAGTTTGATCAGTATCACCCAGAGGGTTGACCAAGGGCCAAATGAACAATTTGGGCATTTTTGACGACATTGGGGTACACAAATATGGGGTTTTAGGGCACATCGCAACATTTTTGAAGGGAAATATGATTTTATTTAGTCATTAAAAATGTTATTTATTTAGTGCATAAAACACAGATAAAATGGGTTTGAAGGTGTCTTTCAAAACATTTATTCCCATTTTTTTTTCGTGTCTAGTATCCTAATCTACTAAGGTTGAGGGATTGAGGTTTGACTAGGTAAGATATTGTAGAGTTATCTTACTTCATTAAGTCAAATGAGCTAGCAATTTTACATTGGCTAATAATTCTTAGGGCACGTAAATTATGATTTACCCCTAAAAGACCCTATAGGTAAATGACTGTTTTTAAATAAAGTTTCAATTAGGCAAACTCTTTAAAAATATTTTCATAGACATTGAAGACTGCAATTATAATGAGATGTGGAGCAAGTTATTTTTTTCTCTTCTCACATGATCGCTTTAAATATAGAGTTTTATATTATGAAAACTATTGTTGTGAATTGAATAATATTGGGATTGTTTGATATCCATAGTTATTACAATTGAATAATAGATGCATGTGTTCAACATTCAATTTGATGGTCTGCATCTCGTGACCGACGAGAGTTTATGCCTTTTAATTAGAATCTAGGATCCCAGCTAAATATATGGTGCAAACCGATAACTTTAAGAACAATTAGGTTCACGAAGTTGAGTCAAAAGGCACATATATTTCCTAAGTACATCTGGAGGACTCCTCATGGTACTAGGATTGTGAGGCACACTACGGGTGCAAATCGCAATCATTATTGGCATATATGGGGAGGTGCAAGCCCAGGATCCAGAGACACAAGAACAGGTAGGATGCCTAGAAACTAAGACTATAGGGAAAATATCATGTTTGGTGAGAACTTCGCTGAGTCTAAGGGTATGTTAGGTAAGGCTATTCCTATTGTACAAGACGATGATGAATTTTCTTATTGGGGAAAGGAAACTAGCGTAGGTAACGGAAAATTGAATAAGTAATACGAAACACAGGGGCAACCAGTAGTTATAAACTGGTAATTTTTTGACGAGCATTTAGCCTTTCAGTTTTTTCAAAACCCAAGTCTCAACATTTTATTTCAAACATTTTGTTTCACTACAACTTGGTTTTTCAAATAAAATTAATGATTGTATCACGGTTTAATTTTACGTGAGTTTCCTCTACTTGATTACATAGCTTATTATTATCTTCTATCGATAATTAATAGTTGAGTATGTGATGAATACATATGTCTTTTTATGTAGAGAATAATATGAGTTTGTCTACCTACAGGGCATTGCTTGATGACTACAGGAGTGAATTCGTGTGTCTGATAGACAGTAGGAGTACGCACTCCATACTTTGAGAAAAAAAACATTTTTTTTCAAGTCTGACTTCGTGTGACGGTGAGGTCACAACCATATCTGGGTCGGCCAATATGGTGGAGGGTAGTGGGCAAGCCACATTACTACTCCCAAACGGTAGAATTTTAAATATCAACCGTACCTTGTATTCGAGCAAGTCGAATATAAATTTACTTAGTTTTAAAGATATTCATTCCAACGGATTTCAAGTAGAGACTGTGATGGGAAATGACAAGGTGGACATGTGCATTACATCAACAGTAAAGGGTCATAAAATTGTCTTGGAGCAATTCTAAGGACATCCATCAGGATTATTCTCGACGGAGATACGGATTGTTGAGGTCTATGCTATTACTAATTTTTCTCCGATTAAGGAGAAAATCAATCAGCTCTGGCATGATTGTCTGGGACACCCAGGAATAGGACTACAACTTTTTTTTGAATTTTCAATTTTTTCTTAAATTCGATCCGATTTTTTCAATTTTGGAACCCTATTTTATATTTTTTGATTTTCAAAAATTCGATTTCCAATTTTTTTTTGAAAAATATCAGATCGGAATCGGATAGCCTTTTGTCATTGTAATTTTCCAATATTTCTGATTCTTTCGAATAATATCTGATTCGATTATTCCAAATAACATCCAATCCAATTTAATCCAAACTTCCTTACTTTCAACTTGAGGTAGTTGGGACTAAAATCTCAAGCTAAATATACTTCATCTAGGTCTGCCTCCATTTCTTTCCCTCTCTGTAAAGGCTCTCTCTTCTCCACCAATGAAACCTCACTCTCATTTTCTCTTTAAGGTAAGTATTTATCTCTCTCTAGAACTTTTGAAGCCACGGTGGGGGTGAGACATGGTCAGGTAGTGTCCAGTTGGTTTCATGGGGTTAAACTTTTGTGTTTAAGTAATAATGGGTGGTTGTTTTTTATCTATCTTCTCTTATCTTTAAAGATGTCGTCATCGATATTTGGTGATATTTTTTTCTTAAAGCAGGTTACTTAAGCTTGTGAAATGATGTTTTATTTTATAAACTTTATAATTTCGACAATATTTATTTCCAAATTGTTATCATTTGTTGTGTACCAAAGTTTCTATGATGGTATCCTTTATTATTACTTGTCAAATAATATGTTTATGAGATATTAATACAGTGGCAATTTCCTGCCAAATCCGAAATTTCTGATTTTATCCCTATATTCGAATTTTTCGATTTTTCTAAAAAGAAAATTTGAATTTTTAGGAATTTCAAATTTTTCGATAAATCCAATTTTTTCAAATTCGGATCCATTTTTGTTTCTTCAAAAAAAATGAGATCGAAACGAATTTTATGTTTCCAACAAAATCGGAAAAAATTTGACTGCCCCCATTTTCGATCCGAAAACTGGCCTACCCAGGAAAATCCATGATGAAGAAAATCATCAAGAATACCATAGACCATTCGATTGTATCATAGAGGATCCATAATTTGTGCAATCGACCGTGTACAACTTGCTCACAAGGGAAGTTAATCACTCGACCAAGTAATACCAAGGTGAGACATGAGTTGCCAGCCTTTCTCCACCATATCCATGGAGATATATATGGACCTATCCATCCACATAGTGGTTCATTAGATATTACATGGTATTTGATTGATGTATCATGGAGATGGTCAAATGTTTGCCTACTTTTGAGTTGAAAATACGCATTTACACAATTATTAGCACATATCATTCGGTTGCGGACGCATATCCCGAGCCACCTGATCCAGCCGATTTGACTTGACGGTGCTGATGAGTTTAGCTCGATAGCCTTCGGTGAGTATTGTACTGCAAGTTGGATGAATCTAGAGTATCCATTCCTATGAACCCATGTCCATGATTGGATGGCGGGGAATATAATCAAGCGATTATGGGATAATCATTAGGCCACTGTTACAACATACATAGCTTCTGGCAACCGCGTGGGCCATGTATTTTTTGTACGCCTTGATGTAGATTAGGATTTGTCCAATGGCATACTACCGACATTCACAAAGTAACTAGTAATTGGGCAGGAGCCCAATGTCTACCATCTGTGCACATAAAGATGTGTCGTACAAGTCCTGATAACACCTTTGTTATGTGCAAAGATGGGTCCCTATCACCGACAAGGCATATACGTGGGTTATGATTCACCATCTATTATCAGATATTTAGAACCCACGGCAAGTTATTTATTCACTATTAGATTTGACGATTGTCATTTCGATAAGATGATGTTCCTGACATTAGGAGGAGATATGACACAGGAATGCCATGAGGTTTTGTGGAGAAACCCATTATTATCATATTATAATTCCCTTTCACCTGTGGGTGATAAGGAAGCTAAGTGATTGCTTCACTTACTGTGAGTGCCGATTGAGATACCTAACGCATTCAATGACATTGTTAAGGTAGTAAAATGGCATGTATCTGTAGGTAATGCATCTGCGCAGTTGGAGATCCCGACGGGGACATCTATGGAAATAAGAAATGAATCAACAATACGTAAGAAACGTGGCCATCTGCGTGGAGCTTCGGACTCAACCGACTGCAATCGACATATTATGAGGACAAAGGGTATCACGGCCGTATAAACTAAAGGAATACCTGGGACCCAACGAGGGGTTCCTCAAACACCATCCAACAAAGAAAATGTAGCAACTCGATCTATGTTTGTATTATAGGACATGCCAGTTGGGGCTCATGTACATGATAATCTAGAGGTTCTATCAATTATGATTGTATTAGCTTGACATGGGATCGAAAGTAAATAGTTGTCGACAACGTATTCATGCTTGCAGGAATGGTTACAATGATTGATGAGGATCTCAAACCACTTTTTAGTAGACGAGTGTCACCGTCAGAATGATTGGCTAAAGTGAGAGGATGCTATCACTATAGAGCTCGGCTCCCTGGAAAGCTTGAGGTTTTGGAATGATCGTTTGTAGGGATGAATCAAAAAGACCAATCGGATATAAATGGGTATTTGTAAGGAAAAGTAACGAGGATGGGAAGATTGTGAGGTATAAGGCTCAACTAGGTTCCCAGGGTCTCCCTCAAAGACCTGGAATCGATTACGATGATACCTATTCTCCTGTCATGGACGCAATTACGTTTCAGTTTCTAATCAGTCTATTGGTTATGGAAGACAACATCAGTATATGTCTAATGGATGTAGTAATCGGGTATCTATATGGGAAATTTTATATTAACATCTACATGAAGCTACCTGAGGGGTATGAGCATCTGAAAGAAATTTAGACCAATGTTAGAGGCAAGTACGTAATAAAATTGGGTAAGACACTCTATGGATCAAAACTTGAAACAGTTAGGGCTCATGTGGCATAGGTTGACTGAATATTTGAAGGCTTTAGGCTTTGCAAATAATAATATATGCACATGCATCTTCATAAAGAAGATAAATATAGGGTTTGCGGTCATAGCAGTGTATGCAGATGATTTGAAAATCATCGGAACTTATGAGAAAATGACAAAAACTGTGAAATACATGAAGAAGGATTTCGAAATGAAAGACCTCGGAAAGACCAAGTTTTGTCTCAGTTTGCAGATCAAACATCTTGGCAACGGTATTTTTGTATATTAAATGACATATACAGAACGGATCCTTCAGAGGTTTGGATCTGAGAATGTTTATCCTATGAGTACGCCCATGGCAGTCAGATCATTTGATGTAAAGGCTGACCAGTTTTGCCCACCTGATGAGGGGGAGGAACTCCTTGGTTCGGATAAGCCTTACCTTGGGGTGATTGGTATACTATTACACCTTGTGGGGTGTACTAGACCGAATATTTCTTTTCCAGTGAACTTGCTTGCAAGGCATAGTTCGGAGCCTACTCTAAGGCACTAGAAATGTATTGAGCATATTCTGACATATCTGTGGGGCACTATAGACTTGGGGATGTTCTATCCTAGGAACGGGAAACCAAAGTTAGGGGTCGTTTGTTTTTTTGCCTCTAAGTTGATCTGAGTCTAATTAGATCTGATTAGACATTTTCATTGGCTAGATCTGAGTCCACTTAGAGGTGTTCACTATATAATTAGATGCCTTGGATTTATTTTTTTGTTAGTTAGATCTGACAAAAAACTGCAAATACTAAAATACCCATCTCTACTTATGAAGAAAATAAGCAAGCACATAAACACCACCACCCCTTCATCAACATCACATATACATATAAAAGAACATGTATATATATATAGAGCACAAATACATTAATTGGTTCCCAAAATCAAATAAAGATTCAAAATTGGTTTTAAGTTATTCAAATAAGCAAACAAAGATAATAACATTGGTGCCAATACTTAACATATCAAACAATGAGATGTTTTTTGCCTCACTAAACTCAACTTAAGAGGGCTTAATGGAAACCAAGATGACGCTCTGGCTCAATCCCTAGAAAGATCACCATGTAGTTGCGCTCACCTTTTCCTCCCAACAACTTCAAACCCTTAAAAAATAATGGTTCATCTTATCTCTTTTGATTTGACCATATCTTCCAAAACCTTTATAACTTCATACTGGATGTTGATGGAAATAGCCTTTCTATGACATGACAACATAATAAGAACAAAGTGACATATCAGTTAAACAAATACATGAAAATAATAGCCCTATAAACAATTTAATGACAGTCGGTATAGCAATTATAGTACTTTATAGTAGTTTATAACAGCCCAAAACAACCCCTATAAATGGTTCATTATAGCACTTCATAGCAGTTTATAATAGCCCAAAACATCCTCTATAAATATTCCACTATAGCATTCATAAATAGTCCCTATAAACAGTCTACTATAGTAGTAAATACATTTATAAAGAACATTATAAACAGTCCATTATAGCAGTAAATACATTTATAAACAACTTCTATAAAGATCCCATTATAACAGTTAATCCATCTATAAATGGTCCATTATAGTAGTAAATGCATCCATAAACATCCCCTAAAATAGTCTATTATAGCATCCATAAACATCCCCTTTAAACAGTCCATTATCGCACCCATTAATAGCTCCTATAAACAATTCATTATAACATCCATAAACAGCCCCTAGAAACAATCCATTATAATAGTAAATACATCCACTATAGCAGTTTATGATAGTCCAAAAGATGTTCCAATATGTACTCAAGATAAAAGAATTCATACATAGCATATGAGATTAGGTTCACTACTAGAAAATTTATCAACAACCACGGTCGATATTAGTTTTAGCCACGGTGTCAACAGTAGCTAAATGCTACAAACCTAATCGTGGACAAACCCCAAAATTTGTGGCTAAAGCCATATACTATTTGGTGGCACTAATTCTAGTTCGTGGCAAAACCGTGGCGAATAACTAGCTAAAACGCGGGATACAAAATTCAGATTTCAATTTCCCTCATTTCTAAACTATCCCATCCCACTTTATGTTTTAAGATTACTGAAGCAAATTTCTCCCAAAAAATTTCGATCATATCTCTCTCCGAATCTCCAATCTCATAAGTTTCAATTTTTGATTTCCAATCTCTGAATCTCCAACTTCAGATTATCCACTTTGTGTTTTAAGATCCATGACATCTCTTTCTGTGGGAGCAGGTACCTAATCTCTGTGAGAGCAGTTAAAACAATTGCACCAACACCCACTGAGAAAGCCCCAAAATTTTACCCAACTGAAGATGTGAAGAAACCATTGGTGAATAAGAGGAAATACAAACCCACCAAGATTGATCAGGCTCGATTTTTGAGAGATTTAGTTGTTTTTGATGTTGGGCTGTTTTTGTTTGATTTTATTTTGATGTTTGTGGTTGTTTTTGTGTGAAATTAGGGCAAGTATTACACCTGGGACTGTTTTAATTGTACTAGCTAGGATGTTTAAGCAAGAGGCTCAACTGGGAAAGTAAGCAAGTCAAGTTCTTGTTTCAAAATCGACGCACTCAGATAAAGGTAAGTTTCTTAGTTTTTACTTTTAACATTATCAGTTATAGTTTATGTCTTGCATCATATTGCTTGCTAGATCTGAGCATACCAGCTTGCAAGAAATTACCCATTGTTAAGCTCGAGAAATATCAATATATAAACTGATTTGTATGAAAAATGTGCTGAATAATTCGAACACAGAATCAGTGATATTGTTATAGAAAGTTACAATTAGCAAATCTTAGAAATAAAGCTTAAACTAATCAAAGTTCTAATTGATCTAGAGGATGAGGATCCTAGTTAGAAGATACTAATGATTAATAATTTTAAATGGATGGCTTCCTAATCTAGTCAACTTACACTTCATACGGGTACATGTTAGAATAGGCTTAGTATCTTTCATATTTGTGTTTTTGTCAAATTAGGAACTTTTGAATCTAGAAAAGAGTATCCTTAGATCTTTTATTTCTTAGACCAGAGCTCACAAAACCATATCTCTAATCGCAGATTCCCAATTGCATTGCATCTCTCGCCATAAATAGCCAAAGGGACAGGGCGGAGGATACGTTTCCTACAGTCTAGAACAAAAATTTGTTACCCATACTAATTTGATTCTGAATGAAAATAGAAAAAAAAAATTAGTAGAAAGTAAACAAGTCTCAGAAATCTTTCTCCCATATATCTGAGATGCAGTCGACTTCTCAGTGCACTATCAGGGAGTTTGGAAACAGAACAGGTAAATATATTTCATATGGACTTAACCTCTTATCAGTAACTTTGATAGATTACTAAGTTGCCATCAATGTGAAGCAATCATGAGGGAAGTCAATAGAAGGGAGAAGCAAGCTGGAAGATTTTGATACTTACATGAAGGTAACAGTTCTTAAACCAACCATAGTATATACTTAAGTATCTTATTAGCTGATTTGACACTGTGTAATAACAAACCGTTTTCATTAAAGGACTAGAGGGGACACTTCAACCAGATTTTATTATGAAGGTAATGATTACTTGCACCAAAGATGAAATTTTGGATACCTTATCTATTTTGAGTCATTTTATACCATAACCATGGACTCAAATCCTTTTTACGCTCTCTTAGAAGCTTCTCGTTTCGCGGTACATTGGTTACCATTTTACGAGATATTCAACATGGAGCCTAGAGCGCCAGAAGTTTATTTTGCCAAGAAATCTGAACCCCGTAATGACCATCAATGGCTAGTCATGAAGGTATGTATTATTTAGCCTAAAAAAAATACACTAGTACACAATTATGTCATTCTTTGAATGTTCTTTTTCAAAAACTATATGAAAAAATGAAACAAAGGATCGAAGCAGAAGTCAAACGTGATACGATTTTTGAAGAACTAAGGAAATCACATAAAGGATTCTCTTAATGGAGATCAAGTCAGCAATATTTCTTTCCAGGCTCTTCTTATAACTTTTGCTTCAGTCAATCTAGTTTCTAGTGTTTACTCCAAATGTTATGTAAGCGCCAAGTCTTAAATTTTTCATTTAAGGTTTTCACAAACTCCAGCTGACGTTACTTTACAAATAAACAACAAGGCCAACTCCAACAAGGTAAGTCTGGATTGCAGCTATGACTACTTTGAAATAAGTTGTATTATAGGTCCAGCTGAACCAATGATTTTTTTCACAATTAGGAGATAATCATCATGGGGAAGGCCAGTTGAAGAAACTCAACAAGCAGGTGGCAAGAACATGGATTTTCTTTCAATTGTAAGATTTTAATTCTTTTGGTTAAACCTATTTTATTAGTGCAACTTGTTCATTAACAAAAATTTCACTGTTTAGGCAGCTTCTAAGGTAGAATAGCTTATGACGTTAATAAAATATCAACTCTTTGTAAGTCAACATCCCTTTTACCCAGATTTTCATATTTACCTAGATTTTATCACTAAATGTCATTGATAACATTTTTCTTGTTATTGAAGGATACTAAGAAACAACAATATTCATGGACCAATTACTATGCTTTGAAAATGAGTTCTGATTAATATGCTCCAATTTATCTTTTGCAAATGAGAATTTTGCCTCATCATTTGGGTTACATAATTACTTTGTTACCTGGATAGAAGAATTGGCTCTGAAAAAAGTCATATTCACCTTTCAAGCTTTTGTTTGTATAACTAATATATTTGTAAGCAAAATAATAAACATAAACAATAGGATTCAACGAAGAAAAGATATATGATGATGATATTTCTTTCACTGCCATTTCTTAAAGGGTCATCATATATTTACGCTCTAGTTTTCTTTCCCCCACAAATCTACACATGTTTGTTGCTTGATTCACAGCCTACTGCCTACACACTTAAAAAGTGCAAAAGTTCAAGTAAAACCACATTACTTGTTTGATAATAGTTAGAGAACCTTTTTGTGTAGGTGTGGTTTCCATCACGATTGTAATGATTTGTTTGTATTTATCAAAACTAGGGATCTCACACAGAACCAGCTCATAGGTGAAATTCCAAGGCTTATTTACTGGAATGAAGTATTGCAATACCTGTGAGTAATTTTATTTAAATATTAATTACTATATATACGACGTTAATGTTGTAATACCTGTGAGTATTTTTATTTTAAAATATTAATTACTATAGACAAGTGATTTAAATATTAATTACTATATATACGACGTTAATGTTAATTTCTATTTTACTCGTAAGACTCTCTGATTAAGGAGGTTATGTGCTTCATTTTATAGGGGTTTGCGTGGCAATTCACTTACTGGAAGTTTATCTCCTGATATGTACCAATTGACTGGTCTTTGGTACTTGTAAGTGCTTATGTAAATAAATAAATTCCACTTTCAGGCCTATACTACATCTCATCTACAAGACTATAATATTCTATTTGTCTAACTTTACATTTGTAATTGACAGTGATGTACGAGGAAATAATTTGACTGGCGGGATCCCCGACAATATTAAAAATTACACTAGTTTTGAGATCTTGTTAGTATTCACTTTGCTCTTATTATTGGTCTATACCTACTCCTTTGCATGCTTTAAATTTTCTTATATAAATTCAGAATCGTCTTTTCACTTTCAGAAACATCTTATACTACCAGATATCTGGAGAAATTCCTTACAACATTGGTTTTTTGCAAGTCGCTACCCTATAAGTTATTATCTTTAGTTTGTAATATTGTTGACAGTTTCTGTGCTTTTTGGTCGGGTTCTCATATCATAGCAGAAATATACTTATTTAAAAATATTGTACTTATTTTTCATCTTTGATATTTTGTATTGTTAATCCTTATAGTTTCTTTGACTAAGTCACTTCAAGGAAATAAGCTTAGTGGAAAGATCCCAGAAGTTATTGGTCTGATGCAAGCACTTGCTATTTTGTAAGTGTTCATATTATCAGTTATATTGCTTTCCTTGTGTTTTTATAGAGTTTTCTTTTTCTTAAATGTAGATCAAGTGATTTTTTCTTTATTTCAGGGACTTGAGTGAAAACAAGTTGGTTGGACCAATTCCACCAATTCTTGGCAATCTTTCTTATACTGGCAAACTGTGAGTTTTAGATCATTTATACAAGTTCTTACGTAGTCATTTTTTTTTTCTCCAATTACTTGATTCTAACATCTTTTTGGTTGATGTTCACCCAAGTATTTATAGGGTAACAGCCTTACTGAGCTGATCCCCACAGAGTTGGGGAACATGACCAAGCTTAGCTATATGTAAGAAAACCCCCTTCAAGCTGTTTTGGTTTATAATTTTCATTTAGACAGTTCTCTTATTCTACCAATGTTCAGGCAACTAAATGACAATCAGTTGGTTGGTGGGATTCTGCTAGAGTTAGGAAACCTGGAAGAGCTATTTGAACTGTAAGAAATTATTGTTTAACTCTCTTAAAAACCACAATTTATTAAGTTTTGAGTTTAAACTTGAGAAAATTCTTACATCTCGCTTTGTAGAAATCTTGCAAATAACTATCTCGAAGGACCCATTCCACAATATATTAGCTCTTGCACAGCATTGAACCAATTGTATGATTTCCTACTTCTTTATTAGTATTATTATGATATTTCGTTAGTTGTTAATTTGATAAAGTTATTTTTGCTTAGGAATGTTTTTGGTAATCGATTAAATGATTTGATCCCTTCTACCTTCCAAAGTTTGGGGAGTCTTACATATCTGTGAGTTTATGTACAATTTGTACTTTATTTTTTGTCGAAAGTTACCATAATGTCATCTATAAGATGCCTCATTTTCTAATTAAGTGCCAACGGCTTCTCTTATGGGCTTGTTTGGTTACCATTATGTCATCTACTTCTTTGGTTCAACTTTAAAGTGATGGTAATTATGTATAATTTTAGCAAAATATATTTAAAGATACGTCCTCTCTTAAGGACATGTTTTGTGATACCCCACTTGCATGTTAGTTATATGAGAATCTACCTTATCCCATTAATGGTGATAGAAGTGGGGACCCCCATGTTTTGGTGTATTTTTCACTGGATAAGGATGGGACACTTACTATTAAACATGTAGGCGGGTATTCCAAAATTTAGTTGTTTTGCTCATTTTTCAACTTTCGTGTGATATGCAGTTGCGAGCGGGTTGCAAGAACTAATACTTTCTCTTTCACTCTAGTGCCTGTCTTTTGATATTGTGGGAACATCTTTAGATTAAAGTTCTGAAGAATTTGGTACTATTTAGGTATATTTATATTTGCTGGAAATACTTATTCTCAATCCTTCTACCATTTCTCTGGCTTTTTCCACCATATTAGGGTATACTAGTATACATAATCTAGCTTGTACAGCTGTGAAAAGGGTTTTGCTACTTCCAGCTTCACTTTGATTTTCCTACTGCTTATATTATGTTCAGTGCAGAATTAGTGTGCTTAGCATGGCCAAGCAGGTTATTTCGAGGATGACTGGCAACAATGAAATGATAGGGAACAACCCATTCTGGCTACTGGACAAGGATGTATAATTTCCGTCTTTTAGTCATATTTTGATGATCGAGGACCATGCAGTATATCATTTGTGATATTTATGTGGATACGTTTTCACTTCATTTATGTGCATAACCTATTCCCTGAGCAGCCTTGTGAAATTCATTTCTCACTTATCCACATAAAGGGAGAATGGTTTATATTAAGGACTAACAATAGGAAATTGGTTATCACATGTTCATGGAAACAATGTGATACTAATTATGGTCTGCTAATGTCTCCAAGAGGATATACCGATTTGAAAGATGAACTCCAATTATACTACAATTTGTAATGCATTATTTAAGTTTGGATTAACTTTGTGCTTGATTGGTTTGGACACAGGGACTTGTCACTAAAGCGAGAAATAATATTGAGCTATCAGCTGTGCCTTTTGCGAGAGGCTTTGGTCCAGGAGAGATAGAGGGGCTTGAAGAAGGGGCATGTCTCCTTGAAGTGGTAAGGCTATCTTAAAAAGAAAATGTATCAAGAAAGTTTCATCCTCTTGTTTTCTCTTTTTTAGTTTGTTTGACTAGGTGGTTAAGCCTAGTAGTGGTTGTACCTCTCCACCTAGAGAGAAGTCGTGGGTTTGAAACCTCATGGGGCTGGAAACTCTGGGTTACGGATCCCTATATAAAACTGGCTTGCCTTGAAAAAAAAAAGACTAGGTTGCCATGAATTATCTTGATCACTAAATTTTTGCTTAATTATTTTTTGTGATTCTCATGAACCAATATTTGCAGGTAAAAAAGGTTAAGCCTGACATGCTTCTAGGTCTAGCTAGAGTTGGCGGTATCTTTACTAAGGAGGTAAGGACAACCCACTTGTGACATATCTACATGATATATTTTTTTCCTTTAATGCATAACATAGGAGAAGTGACTGAATTTGCCGTTCTCATTTTTATCTTTGGCATGGTGTTAAACAGATAGTTAAGGCAATGCAAGAGTCAGATTCTGTTAGGCCTGTAATATTTACTATGTCAAATCCTACTGCAAATGGTTAATCACTTCAAATCCTAACTATTTATAATTGATTTCATATTGACTACTTACCCTTTATAAAACTGTTAAATCATCTCTGGTACAGGGGAGTGCACAGCTGCTGATGCCTTTAAACATGCAGGAGAAACATAGTTTTTGCTAGTGGGAGCCCCTTTGGAAATGTTAATCTTGGTTAGTTCTTTGATATATATTGGATTCTATTTTATTCGCAAGTAGTATTTCTTAGTATATATCATTGCGCTGCCCCCTAGCTAATAATCTGCTGCATAATTCCAGGTCAAATTTTATGTTTCTACAAGAAAATGTATAATGCACAGTTTTAATGCGTGTTGCTATTGAGAGCTTAATTTGTTGTTGTAGTCTTAGCTAGAGCTTTTGTCACCCACTTTGGACTAAAAAAGCCATAAATTCAAGAACTACACTGCATTCAACTACGAATGCACTCCCAATACCAATGTTGTGGGAAAAAAATCTTATGCCAGCGCACATATTATTTCATGAAAAATAGCAACAATGCCATTTATTCTTGAAAACAGCAGCAATAACACCTATAACATATATAAAACTAATTTCTTAGGTCTTTTTCTATACCTAATCCTCACCTGAAGCCTTGAAAAAATACTTTACTTTACTCGAAATTTATTCATGACTATTTTGGACATCATTGGACCTGATCTGCTTGTCCAAAATATGCTTCTCACATTCCTCATGATCTTCATAAGACCAAAACCTGGCACCACAAATCCTTCAAAAAACTATAACAGCAACCTTTTCTTTGTTTTTCTACTTATCTTCAGTGGTTAGGCATAATGACAAACTCTTCCACTGAAGGCTGGTAGTCTAAGATGAATGTTAACTTTCCAAACACATTCAGACCAACCAAGGGACCTTTGCTCTAGGTCTTAATTTTTGAAAAGCCGATTTAATATTAAAAAGGCCTTGGGTATGAGTTTTCCTCACCGGTCTATCTTCATCGCCTTATTTTAGCTAATCATATTAAGTGAAACCCGAGGTCAAAAAGTTGATGCAACATGTGAGATACTTCATCCTCATTTACATAATGTCATACACTTTAGAGTTACTGGTTCTCTATACCGAGGACAGTAAAAGACCCATGGGTCGCTTCAAAGATCTATATCTAAGCCCTTCATGTACTAGTATCAGTTAAAAAGCACGTAAAGAGTTTAAATAGGCCTGTATTATAGTATGGTTCAAATTTATTTGTAGGGGTATGAAATATTATTTTTTTGGAAATATATTGGTAATGGGTTATCCCTATGAACTTATTACTATAAGTTGCTTTATTTTATCGTTTCCAATAATAATATAACTTGCGACCCTAATCCACAATATGATTGAGAAGCTTTTGGTTAGTAGAGAAACACGAAGAACACCAATTGGTTTAGAAAAATAGAGAATTCGATTACTAAAATGTAGTAATTACAAAGATAATCTCTCAAACCCTAGGCTTCCCTCAGAACTCTCTTCAGATCTAACATAAGAAATAAAGATAACCTAAGTCCCCATTATATAGAGGGAACTCAAAATTACAAAAAATAGAACGCATCTCGAGGTAAATCTACATTTGGGAAGCAAAACGCTGCCAGAGTCGTTCGAACGAACTAGGGAGTCGTTTGAACGACTTTACTACTAATTAGTCTAAACCCTAGAAATATTGTCTGGTCGTTCAAACGAAACCCAACTCGTTCGAACAAAAATATGGTTCTGGGACAAAATTCCAGAGGACATGACAACTCGTTCGAATGACACTCAAAGTCGTTCAAACGAAATATGGCTCCGGGCTAAAATTCTAGAGGACATGACAACTCGTTCGAACGACACTTAAAGTCGTTCGAACGAATTTGGCAAATCTTCAAAAAACACTTAGTCCTCCTGGATCAGATCCATACAGCCTTGCATCGTATATGACAAATGAAGAAATCAACAAAGGAATCCTCTTTCCTTTGATTTCAAGGTAATATTTTGATCTCCTTGGTGCAACCATCTTTTTCAAAGATATAAAAAAAGTCTCTATCATCTAGATACTGAAATAATTTTATGTTGACTTGTGTAGTATTCTGCATATTACAACGGAAGTTGGCGCAGCTGTTGTACGTGAGGCTGTTGTTGAAGAACTCGTTGAAGGGCATGGTGATATTGGAACCAAAGAGCTCATGCATATGTCAGAGGTATGAATTATTATGGAAAAAAATAGCAGTATCAAAGTATAATATACCTTTAGCTTCAACATCTAACTGTTGCTTCCAATATGAAAATATTTCTCGAAATACAGTAAATAATATCTTTTACTGATTTAGTTCGAAAATATTGACACATTTGTTTTGTTTTACTTGCTTGGTTGCGGGAGGAAACGAAGGAATATATAGCACGGAGTATGTGGTACCCTCTCTACCATCCCCTTATACATGAGAAATAATTCTCCAAGAGCATCTATTTTTTATGTGGTTACACGACGCCATTTTGATTGCTACTGTTAATTTTTGTAATTTATCTTTCTTAGAAAATTATGTAATCGTGGCTTCGACCATTTATAACGGTGAAATATATATATATATATTTTGAAAAATGACTTTAGCCACGGCTAATTTTGAAGTAAATAACGAGTATTAGCCATAGATGAAATAGTGGTAATTAACAAACATTAGCCACATATATTATGGTGGTGATTAACAGGTATTAGCCACAAGACATTACGTGGGAAAGTTCGTCCTCAATGGAGCCATTTGCCACGGTTTATAATGTATTCAATGTGCATTAATAGCCACGAAAAAACCATGGTACTATCCGTGGCTATATCTAATTCATTAGCCACGGTCAAGTTCGTGCTTGAGTATTAGCCACACCACCAGTTGACACGATCCTGGGCACTGGTGTACGTATGGTGAATGGTATTTGCCACGGCCAGAGCAGTGGCCATTGACGTTAATTCTAGTAGTGGTTTTACAAATAAAAGAACTCATACAACATTTAAAACACACTACTTCTTTAGATTTATCTTTGCTAGGTCTTCTGGGATGTGATGGATTGAAGCATTTCTATTTTAGCTCAGGCCACAGTTGCAGGGACCTATCCCTCGACCTAACCCAATTTGAACTACCTCCATATCAGACTCACGTCATTCACACGTGACATGAACAGTCAACATTACCACCTAGACCACGAACTGATAAAGAACGTGGATGGAGTACAATAGAAGAATATGAACAAGTCAAAAATACCTGTCACCCATGAACTAACCAGTTATACAGTCAACCACCACTTACCTCATTATTCGGAGAACGTGCTTCAGCACGATAACGAGTTGCGGGTAAGGTCTATATAAAGAAAAAGTTCCAAAAGAGACAGGGACCAAGAAAAACCAAATTTTTTAGACTCTAACACAGGAATTTCTAGATTCTGAACACCACAAAAACTTCTTATTTACAAAATCGAGTATTTCTAGTTCGAGAGATCACTAGTAATAAGATATCAGCCTCAAGCAATACAAGTTACTATTACTAAAACCTCAAACTCGAGGTCATGGTTTTTTGCCTATTCAAAGGTTTTCCACACTAAATCACATGTGTCATATTTTTACTTTACATTAGTTTTTGTCACAGGTACATTTGGTGTAAGAGCTAATTTCGAGCCATTTCGAGCTGCAAAATTAGGCCATTACATTTGGCGCCGTCTGTGGGAAAGAAGACATTCATTTTCATGATATGATATCCTAAGGTATACATTCACTTCATTCTATATCTCTAATCATAGTCACTTACAGGTGACCAACAACATGAATCCAGCTTGATTTTTCAGTTAAGCCAGAACAGGTTACATAACTACGGGCTAATCTCCACGCCGAAACAAAGAAATGTAATGAGCTTGAGCGTCAGTTAACTCTTGACCAAGAGCACCGCGAAAAAGAGCTCGAAACCAAGCGACAAGATCGTTTGACAGTATTCAAACGACATGAAGAACAAATGACAGCCATGTAGACTGCATTACAAGCTTTGCAGGACACTCAACGGGCTCTTCAAACTAGAGATCATGATCAAGTTCCAGAGCACTTTCGAGTTTCTGCATAAGAAAGGCTCGAGGAGCCACCAGCAAAGCTATTTCCCAAAATGTTCAGTACAAACTTTAACCTTCCATTCATTTGGGCAACAAAGTTCAGTCCGATATTAACAGAGGTCTCCGACCTTCCAAGCTTCAAGAGGAAGAACAGCGACCTCAACCTCGGATTCCAGCATGTAATCTCTTGAGTGAGGGCACCGACATTCATAATCCTCAACTACCTCACCAAGCCACTCAGGTCATACGTCATTACGTTACACAAGAGCATATGGATCAGTGAATCAAGGAGTTGATTGAAGAATAAGTTCTCAGCAATAAAGACGATCTTACCAAGTTACAAGGTAGTTTGATTACCAAAGAGCTATTCGATATGGAAGTACCGAAAGGTTTCCATACTTTGAAAATACGTAAATACAAGGGTACCCATTCAAAGGAGCACATTCAACAGTACCGTAATTCACTAGGGTTGTACTCCAATATCAACCACATTCTATGTCATCTGTTTGCAATAAGTCTACAGGGTGATTTACTCTGGTGGTTTCACTCTCTACCCAAAGATTCCATCATCATATTTGATCAGCTGTAGAAGTAATTCATCAAGACATATACTCACAACAAAGACAAAGAAGAGAATTTATATTCTCTTATTAGTCTTAAACAGTCACAAGATGAGAACCTCGAGGCCTTTGCAAAGAAGTCAGCGAAAAGTAGAAAATCTTGATCAGAAAACAGTTGTTACTACTTTTACCAATGCACTTCAGCTCAACTGCAAGGCCAAAGAGCACCTCTTCTTAAATAAACCTGCGACCTTGAAGGATATGATTACCATGGAAAATGGGTATGTCAACCTTGAAAGGATGATGTTTGAATTGCATAAATATACTAAATCTATCCTAACCACAAAAGATCCAACTACTGAGCGAGACAGTGCGCCGAAGGAGGATCAGGGTGATCAAAAGTGTTCTAAGGCGAACACTGGCAAACCTCGAAAGGGAAATTTATTACCCAAACTGGTCCTCCCCAAAATGAATGTCCGAATCTCCACAATTTTTCCAATTCTATCAAAGGATAAGCTATACCGTCTATCTCAACCATTGGAACCAATCAAAGGCAAACCATAATGCATGCATCACAAGGTAAATCATCATGCTACTAACAACTATTATGCTTTACAGAGGTTGCTGGAAGTTACCTTCAAAGATGGAAGAATGTACGAATGAATTGTCGATCTGGAATCCTACAAGAATGGAAGCTATAAGACGCAAATCAAAGTAGTCGAGATCGAAGATCAAGCTGAGGAGAAACATCTGTACCATATATACCACAATAATATGATCGAGATTCATCAGTTCAACAACTCCTGGAGATTCAAGCACTAGAGATTATCAGAATATTGTGATCGTACACCTCAAGATAAAGAAGCCAAGCTTCTTTCTGAGTTGAGCAATCGCCGGCTTGGGTTTTTATTCAAAGATTATGACATCAAACATATAAATTTTCCATATCATGATGCATTAGTAATAATGCTCAAAATGAAGAAGTTTGTCATGCATATAATGATGATCGATACTTGAAGCGGTATTGAGATTCTTTTTCAGAGTACGATCGACCAGATGAGGTTGGCCGATCAAGTTATTCCAAAGGACACTGATATCAGTGGAATTAATGGTTCCAAAGAAGAATGAGTAGGCAAGATCATCTTACCTATTACTGCCAGACCCTCCACAATCGATGTCGTATTCTACATTATCAACGCCAAATCTCATTATCTCGAGATTATGGGCCCCTGCTAGGTACACAACATGGAAGCAATCGCTTCTACCTATCATCAAGCACTTCGCTTCAAACACAATGATAGCATCTATGAAATCAAGGGCAATCAAAAGCTTTCCAGTGCTTATGAGAATACCATCTCTGCCATTCTAGATACATCAGACAGATACGTTATATAACAATTATAGAAAGTTGGTCACATCAATGATCACCCTTCTACAGAAGAGCCTACAGAGTACATCGACATTGATTGATCTAGCAGAGGTACTTTTATCGGTACCAAGCTGGTCCAACACGATAAGGATGCTCTCATTCACTTCTTACGAATGAATCATGACATTTTTGCGTGGATTTCGAAGAGATGCCCGGGGTCGATCCATCCAAGGCATATCATAGATTGGCCATCAACATCAATGCCACAGCAATCAAATAGAAATAGCGATGACTCTCACCTCGTCTTCGGGATGAAGTCAGCATTGAGATCGAAAAATTAATCAATGTGGGGTTCATTCGAGAAGCCAAGTATCCGGATTTGATCTCCAACATCGTCGCAATTCCTAAGAAGAATGGAAAGATCCAAGTTTGTATAGATTTCACTGATCTAAAAATATACACTTTGAAGGACAGTTTTCCTTTTCCCATCATCCATCAAATTCTTGATTCTACGGCAGGTCACAAACTCCTATCTATGATGGACACTACTTCTGGATATAATCAGATTCTTCTCTTGGAGGAAGATCATGAAAAGGCCACTTTTATCACTGAAAAAAGACTTTACTACTACAAAGTCATACCATTCAGACTAAAGAACGTAGGCGCAACTTATCAACGGTTAATGAAGACTATGTTCAAAATACACCTTGAAAAAAATCTTTGAAGTCTGCATCGACGATCTCCTGTGCAGAGCTTACAGTCAAAAGACTACATCGCAAATATAACCACAATATTTAACATTTTACGATCTTACTGAATACAACTCAATCCAGATAAATGTCAATTCGGAGTACATTCAGGACGATTTCTCGACCATCTCATTAGCAAGAAGGGGATTAAGGCCGATCCAGATCAAATTTGAGTTCTCCTTAACATACCATCTCCAAAAATAACGAAAGGCGTACAAAAACTTGGCAACAAGATTACCACTATCAACCGATTCGTTTCTAAGTCATTAGATCACTATCGTTGGTTGTTCCAACTACTCAGAGGTTGTACCAAACGAGAAAAAGTTTAGCCCAACAAAGTAATCCAATGGACATCAGAATGTGAGGCAGTTTTTTAGGAACTCAAAACCTATCTGGGGAAGTCTCCCATCATGAGCAGCCCAGTAGATAATGAGGAACTAATAACCTACCTAGCAGTTACAGGCGCTTCTATCAGTTCAGTTTTCATTTGACTCAAAAGGAAGATTAAAAAGCCAGTCTATTTTATCAGCAAAACCCTCACTCTAGTGGAAATGAGGTATTCTAAAATTGAGAGACTTCATCTAACTCTTGTTTATACCTCATAGAAGCTTAAACACTACTTTCAAGCTTATTCAGTCAAAGTCATGACGAACTACCCACTTCGGGAAGTTTTATCCAAAAAAGAAAAATTACGAAGAGTGCAGCAATGGTCAGTCAGTTTGGGAGAACATGATATCAAGTTCGAAC
Source organism: Kingdonia uniflora (assembly GCA_014058105.1). NCBI lineage: Eukaryota > Viridiplantae > Streptophyta > Magnoliopsida > Ranunculales > Circaeasteraceae > Kingdonia > Kingdonia uniflora. The sequence continues at coordinate 1,032,283 of JACGCM010000719.1, read as the reverse complement.
AAAGATATTCAGAAAAAGGTTAGGCCGTTGTCGATTTTATCATAGATTTTACAGTGGAAGATCGCGATTGGAAGGAGCATGATCCTGACCTTACAGAAGCAATTACAGAAGATCTACCCACCAAAGCATTTGATGAGCAAGCTGAATGGATTACATGAAAAGGGTAGAGCCTTCTTACAGATGGTTTAGCAGGACCTACAGGGTCAAAAATTGGTATCGTACTGATTACCCCTTCCAACGACAGAATCAATAAATCAATCTGCCTGGATTTCGAAGCCTCCAACAATGTCATATAATACGAAGCTCTAATTCATGGACTCGACCTCGGACTCGAGCTTGGCATCCCCAAGCTCTCAGTATACACAGATTCTTTATTCATCATCCACCATTACGCAGAACAGTATAAAAAAATGGTAAGATGATCGAGTATGCAGCCCTCGTTACCGATTGGATGAGCAGATTTACGAAAGTAACTCTCGACTATCTCCCTCGAGGCAAAAATTGACACGCTGATTCCCTTGCTTATCTAGACGAGGTCTTGGGTACAGAAGCCAGATATCTACAGATCGAAGTGATATCAGCCCCCAACATTGATCTTCATTCTGTATGCACGATCAATACTGGGGGCGATGAAGAGAAGGACGATGATTGGCGAAAGCCCTTTATTGTCTATCTCGGCCTGAAGAACAAATGTGATGGACCCCTTCCAACAGATCCAAAAGAGCATCGATAGTTGATTGAAAACTTGAAGCATTACGCAGTACAGAGCGGTCGTCTATATCGCCGCTTAGTCACAAGGCCTTATCTTAAGTGCATCTCGAAGAAGAAAGCAGATAGAATGCTCAGAGATTTACATAAAGGAACTTGTGGCTCCCATGCCGCAGGTCGATCACTCACTAACAGAGCCATTGCACAAGGAGTATTCTAGCCAGGAATGCACAAGCAAGCAGAAGAGTACTCATACAAATGTGAAACATGTCAACGACATGGACACATGATTTGCGCCCCCGCACTCGAACTACATGCAAGCATGGTGTTTTGGCCATTCAAGCGGTGGGCGCTTGATCTCGTCGGAGAATTTCTTAATACTCCAGGTAACCGAGATTTCATACTCGTAGAAACTGATTATTTTATGAAATTGGCGGAAGTAATTCCTCTTTGTTGAAATAGAGAAGAAGATGTCATCTCTTTTATCTAAGAACACATCATCACATGGTTAGGTTGCCCCTATCTGATTCAGATTGATAACGGGCCACAGTTTGTTGGAAAAAGGTCGTAGCCTTCCTCCACAAACACAACATCATTCATTCTCCATCCAATCCATATTACCCTTAAGGCAATGGCCAAGCTGAAATCACCAATAAAACTATAGTGGATGGACTCAAGAAAAGGCTTCAATCACAGAAAAAAGGAAATTGGATATGGGAACTTCCTCACGTCTTTTGGGCGTACTGTACAACTCCATGTCAATCAATTGTCTGTACCCCCTTCTTCCTAGCCTATGGCACAGAAACTGTCATTCTAACAGAATACCACCATCCCGTCAGAGACCACGAGCTTACCGGCGAAGAAAATGAGTTCGAATTGGCCTGTAATATGAATGAGATTGATGAAACTAGGGAACACGCCATTGCCAATCTAGGTCAATATCACCATATGCTAGCCAGTTCGTACAACTGAAGAGTTAGAAGTCGTGGGTTCCAAATCGACGATCTCGTCCTCAGAGAAATCCCACAACACAAAAAAAAGCACATACCGGCAAGCTGGCAGAAAATTGAGAAGGTCAATTCCTCATTATTGGTCGAACTAGTCTGGGATCATACTATCTCATGGCAGAGCAAGGAGTACGAATCTTAAATCCATGGAACACTAGGCGACTAAAACGGTACTATCGTTAAGTCCCTAAATTCTCCATTTCCATATTCCCATTCTTTCTATTCCAAAATTGAGATTTCAACCTCCATACAGTATACATTCTATTCTACTCAATGAAAACTTCCAAGTTTTTTCACCACATTACTCTCTACTTAGGTAGATTCTGCAACATTACATAGATTAAAGCAAAGGTAAATACTAGTTTTCAATCGCCGATTGAAACAAATTAAAGCAAAGGTAATTCTAGCTTTAAATCGACATTTATACATAGATTAAAGCAAAGCTAAAACTAGCTTTCAATCGCCCATCTAAAAATATTAAAACAAAGGTAATACTAGCTTTTAATCGACATCTATACACAGATTGCAAAGTTAAAACTAGCTTTTAATCGCCATCTAAACAGATTAAAGCAAAGGCAATACTAGCTTTCAATCACCCATCTAAACAGATTAGAGCAAAGGTAATACTAGCTTTCAATCGCCCATCTATTCATAGATTAAAGCAAAGGTAAAGCTAGTTTTCAATCGCCCATCTAAACAGATTAAAGAAAATGTAATATTAGCTTTCAATCGGCATCTATACACATATTAAAGTAAAGGTAATACTAGCTTTCAATTGCCCATCAATACATATATCTCCGATTAAAACAATGGTAATACTAGTTTTCAATCAAAGATCTCTAACAGACATAAGATAAAGCAAAGGTAAAACTAGCTTTCATCTCTCAATATGTCTGTAACTATAGTTTCATTTTACAAGTTACTTCAACAAGCCACTTCTAAAGGTTCATATCTGCTGGTAGAAGGTAAGCTACGCCTTCCCCTACAACAGGAGGATGCTCAACCATAAATTCTGGAGCTCGGGTAGCTGCAATAATCCTACCTTGCTCTATCAATTCAGCAGATCAGGAACCTAACTCTCTTTCCATGGCATTCATATAGTTTCCTCGATCTATATTGGCTTTACAAATAAATCCCCCCGATAGACAGTCGTGCAAGGTATGCCTCTCAAACTTAAGCTTTCATACTTCTCCATAAAATAGGCAATAACAGTCATTTGCCCCTGTGAGCGCGTTGCTTCGAGCATAACTACCTGAGAAAATCACTCTCTCAATCTCTAAAAGTGTTCTTGCAAGTCTTTGTATCTATCCTCTTGCCACGCCATATGCTTCTCTGTACGTGACATGATCTCATTATGCTCTGCCATCTTCTTAACTATTTTTTCCTGCTCAACCTTACTCATCGTCCTCAAATCTGCCACCTGAGCACAAAATTCCTCGAGCTCCCTGGTATTCCTTTCACTTCCCCAGTAGGAACCTTCTTCAACAATTCATCATTCTTTCTTATCAATTGATCATTACCTCTAATCACCCCCTCTAACTCACGCTCCCTGCCAAGAGCAATATCCAACTTATCTTGGCTCGTCCTTAAACGTTCATTTCCTCTCTGCATATGAGCCTGAATTCGAACTTCATCTACCTTCAGTTCTTTAATTCGAGCTGATACGTCAACCACGTCCCCTTTTACAATGGAGACCCCGGCATCACCTTTTTTCTTTTTTGGCCACTCTCCAGCCTCGTCCTTCTTGACACGTGAATTGGCCATAGCTAAATCTGCCTTCAATTGGGTCACCCTCTAATTCAATTCATTATATCATCTTTGAACCATTCGGAAATCTATATCTTTAGCAGGTAAAACCCCACTCAATTGCTCAACTATAATTTCAAACTTGGCTAGGTCAGCTCGAGCTCTTTCTAGCTCACTATCTTTCCCAATCATTTCACGCCTTAATCACTCCAGTTCATTTTTGGAACTCACTAGACCAACTTGAACCTGTTCTTGCTCGTTTGATTTTCTAATCATTTGGCCCTTCATACTGGCCACAAAACACTGTATTTTTGTCTCTTCTAACGACTGGATACGGTATCGAGCCATGTTCGCCTCTTTACTTTTCACCATCAACGCATTATTACAGCTTTTGAACTTTACGGTCTCATCCTTCGCCTCCGCGAGCCCTTTTTGCACTCTTTCCATTTTGACATCTTTTCTCTCGATCTTCCACGTCAGGTCATCAAAAGTTTTGTTGCCTCGACATACTGAAGATGTACTTGGACATGTTGATCCTCCCTATCTTCAGTTACCTTTCAAATCCTATCAAACTCCTTAGTAAACTCTTAATTATATTAGAGTGTTTGTTGTTCACTCAAGCGAACAGTCTCCAATTTGACCTACATCACAGATACAATATATCAGGTCCGATTCAACAACACTCCACAAATACAATCAAGTCAAAATACAGGTGACATTCAAAAATCTAACATATTTCTATTTTCTGACATTTTATTGTTGTGAGACTGCTTCTAAATTTAAAGTCAAAGTATGATCTCAGTTGGTTAACAATAACATCTACATCCAATTTTAAGGTACACATTTTCTACGTTCTGAATTTTCTAAACACTTTAGTACTATCTGGACATTCTCGATTACTATCGCCCCTAAACTACTAACACATTTTTGGTCTATCTTTATATTCTAATTTTTTCTTTGTAACTCTAGAGTATTACAGCAAACAAGTCAAATATGTTTTGCTCTTCTCTAACCTATAGTTCTGCTTGTGAAGTCAGCAGGGACGCTGAGGTGTCTTTCTCCTTAGCAAGCTCATTCTCTAACTCCTCAATTCAGAGGCGCATATCCTTAAGTTACTACAAACAATGTTTACAACATCTCTTAGCCTATCCGATATTTATCCTACAAAGCAATATTCTATAAGATTGCAGTTTTTCAGACCACACAAAAACACACAACAAAACTCCAACAACCTTTACTCTACCTTTTCATTATCTTCCCCCCGATTCTCTAAATTAGTTCTGGTAGAGACCCCATCCAACCCTGCTACCACATCTTCTTCAGCAGGGACATCCTTTTCCACCCCGTCCTCTTCGACGTAGGTACCATCCATAATGGCTTTAACGTCAGCTTTTGTGTACCCTACCGAAAGGAGATGCGCCCGAGTCTATCACGTTTTAGGGTAACATCATCCATATTCTTTTGTGCCTCCTCTGTCAACTCGCTAATCAGAACTTCCTGTGCAGCCTTCGCAGCAACCAATCGCTCCCCTTCTAGAGCCAAGTCAGACTTAGGCCAAGCTACCTTCTTCTCGAGCTCGGCTTTCCCCCTCTCAAGATAAACTTTTCCCTCCTTGATCCCGAGGTAGATACCCTTCAGCAACGAGTAGCCTATAATAAATTAAGCATATTTTCAGCTCGAACCAAAATGCAAAATTCATAAATAAACAAGTCATCAAAGCTTACTATTTTGCTCAACTCCGACTGTGCAGAGGTATTCAGTTCCTCAACACCCTTGTGACCTGCTAGCCTCACCCTGTCCTCCACAGTTCGAAACTCATCTTCCTCAGTAGGTCAGTTCTCCACGAACTTTTCCCCAATCACTTCAGCTGGAGGATCAACCCTCCTCTTTTTCGCGGTCTTTTTGACCTCCCCACTAGTCGTAGTTCCAGAGGCCGAACCACCCTTCACCATCTTCTTCTTTGGAAACTTCAGAACTAACTTGCTCGAAGTGGTCACTTCTGGAACATCCTCAAAATCTATATCAGTATCCCTCGGCAAAATTAGATGCTTCTCCCCATCTGCCCTTCTCTTCTTACTGCTCCAATACCCTTCATTAGCCCCTCTGCCTGAGACTTTTGAACCTTCTCAGACCTGCTGTTAGCTCTTTTATTTCTGTTAATGTCGAGCTCTTTTAGTACTATCTTAAGCCTAGCCCCTTCTCGAACAACACTATCTAACATTGACTCCTTCTATGTCACCTTTAGCCGAGGAACTGTCAAACAAACACAACATATTGTCTAACCGCAGAACAACCTTTAAATATGGTATTTCAATATTATAGAATATTATTTACTTTTCTTCACAGTTTTATAGAAAAGTTTTATTGTTTCCTCGTCCTCTCTCTGAAGGCAATCACCCTTCACCCATATCATATTGTCATTCCAAACTCTACCTGCTGAATTCAGATCAAAGAAAAGTGGTCAAGACGAGCTCGAACAGAAATACGCGCCCCCAGTTGCAGTATAATGCTTCACAGCGTAATACTGCAAAATGTCTTTTCAAGAGTTATTCTCCTCTCCACTTCATTCTCCCCCTATAATCTATTCAAATTCTTGCAAACATTGATCACCTCCCACAAGTTCCCATTCAGTTGGGCAGGACAAACCCCTATAATATTTATTAAACCTTTAGCAAGATTGTTAAGGGGTAAACTCAATCCATATTCCAACTGAGACAGATAACAAAGGAAACCCTCCTGTAGGTCAATCGCCTTGGATATTCCCATCATAATACTCAAGAAAGATCGATTCGTCAACTCCCCTATCCAATTTCTCCTTCTCTAAATCATGCAACAAAAATAAATGTTCTTCCCCAGTTGCTATAGTACACCCTCAGAATAGCCTACCGGCATGTTCTACAATGTTGCCCCATTCTACACCTACAGTAGCTTTGGATTTACAGAACTCTCTAAATACATCAGAGTCCGGAGGGTACGATACTAATTTACCAGGGAAAGCTGGAAATTTAGCTAGTACTGCTTTGTCCTCTACCTCAGATTCTATATTTACAGATTATATATTCTCACATTCAGGCGTACGACCAGAGGTCGACGTCTCCACATCAGGTAAAATCTCCATCTCATTTACTGGTCTAAGGATGAGGTTTAGTTCTACACAGATATTCCTCACGCCCAACCTACATAAAGGTTCAGGTATTCTATTATATTTTACACATCCATATACACATCTACCATGCATCTATCAAATATATACGTATATCATATACATATCTATCTTTTACACATATATCAAACAAATTTTTGTAGGTTACTATAAATAACAATTTTTCAAAATTTGAAAAACCACAAAATCATTCAGCACACACATTAACAATCATCAACCATTTACTAACCTTCAACGTTTGAATATGAATCTGAAGAAGTGCCAAATCCTTCCTTCACAACACTGCTATGCAACCATCATCATGTTTTTTCCTCCACAACTTTTTTTCTCCTTAAGCGGTGATCACTCTCGTCTAAACCCTCATGTAAATCCCTACAAAAAATTTTCTTTTCTATCCCACTGTTCTTCTATTTTTCTAAAGCTAATAAATATTTGAATGAAGAAGATGAAGTATTATTTATATTTTCTCTCTATAACTGTTGGCAGTTATTGGGCCTCGCATGAGCCACCCTCGGTTTTGGAACTGAGGCGTCCCTTCCATAATTAATATCAGGCATTTTATACCTTTTCTATGAAAACATCTTCCCATCATTGCCCCTAGTCATATATTTTAATATATTCTCATCTCTCCGACCCAAATCTCTCTTTGACCTCCCCACACTCATGATAACTCAACACTCACACACAATCAAACTTTCCCTACAAATTATACAAGAGACAAAAATCAAAGCTCACTTACTTTTTCTATTCCTAATTCTACAACTTATATAGTTGCTGACGTTATTTTCAAAGCTATCACATTTCAAATTCAAATTCTTTATTCACATCAGTTCCAAACAGCGTTTACAACAAAACATGAAAAATTCAAAGAACAACATTCTACATACATTTCAATTACAGTTATTCGATCTCATTCAATTCCCTTTCTCACATATAATTACACATGAAACATCCCAGATCACCATAGGAGCCACACCTAATCAGTTCGCCCTCAAGAATCCTTAAATTTTCCTCCTCGATCTCTTCCTCAGCAATTTTCCTCACAACCTCTTTTCGAGCTTTAGGCTCTAGAATCACTTTACAGAAAATCTTTAAGTAAAAATGACACCCAATCTCAAACTTCTTCTCCCTTAAATCCATGTCTTTGAACTGCAATTCAGACTTAGGCAAGTCAGAATCATAGTCTAACATCCCAAAAATCCTTTCCCGCACTTTTGCAATCTTTATTCCCAACCGTCCTTCAGCAGCATGATGAACTCTCTCGGAGCGAGTCCTCACTATATTCTTTTTCTTCATCATCTTTTCCTTACATTCCCCCTCATATTTATATACTTTTTCGAGTTCACTTCAAATCACTGACATTCCGTATATATAATAATCTATTTTTCTATAACTGGAAACCCTAAAATGTTGATTGAAAGTTATTTTAACTTATATGTACAAATCGACCTCTTCAGATTCGTCCTATTTTATTTTGACCTACTCCTTATAATCACTCCACCTACACAACATTTTCAAACAACAACTCCATAAGCTCAAAAATTTTAAATTCTACATATTCTATATCTAGAAAGATATTCTTCCCCCATGATTCTATAATTTGTTCAGTTCGATACATATTTTTACACATCTGCATATTTTTACAAACATATTTTTCACAGATATTAGCGTACAATTTTTCATAGTTCGACTAAATAAAACTTCATTTTTTAGTTTAATTTCAAATATTACATTTTTGTCCTCTACATACATATTTATATTTTTTCTTCTAGCTCGATTTACGTCAAAAGAGTTAATTCTATCTATCAACACAAAGTTTGAACAAAAACTTTTTCATTAGCCTGAATTTCAATTACAAATACTTTACAGATAACAAGTCTTGCAGATACTTTATAGGTAACAAGTCTTTCAGATACTGTTACAGTTTATTCTTAAAATCATATAAGTTTTCAGTGATATTTCACTCTGAGAATCTTCTGAAGCAAAGTTGGAACTGGAAATCACTGATGATCCTTCTTCCTTCACACCTTTTACTTTTATAAGATACGGAGGAAGTAAAGGTGCTAGTGCTTGAACCAATCCTTCAAGCAGAAGGCCTTCTTTACGCCAAGAAACAATGATTGTGCAAGGGCAAGACTTCAAATATTCGCCTTCCTCCTCCACCATCATCGTCTTCTCTTCCATAATCCCCACCAACTGAGAGTTGATGAAGACGAAAAGGAGTCCTACCTTAGAATCCAGTCCCTAGCAGGATACTGGCAGAAATGCCTCGTATGTACGTTAGCCTCCACATTTGTCTCCTCAACCTTGTCCTTTGCAAGGATGCGGAGACACCTCCAACGTGCCTCGCATGTCAAGACCACGTAACAAAATCTCTACATACATTAAAAGTCATTCTCAGCTTCAACCGCTTCATCTTACGACATACTGTAATACGTCGGTGGAACGAGAATTGGGGTGGGCATCTCCAATGATTGATTCCCAAAGTATTATAACTTCAACCTCTGTATTTTCACAGACACTCTCTCTTCGTATACCATTCCCCGAGTCTTTACCATTATCTCTCAGAGAATATAGAAAATTTTACAGCAACAACGTACTTTGCCAAAGTCTAGTACAAGTACTATTTATATCAAACTCATATTTAATGTGTAGGTACGTTTCCAAAGTAGTCATCAGACAAAGCAAAGCCACTCTTGGAACCCTAAGCATCAAGTACATCAATCTTTTCCATCTCATAAATGCCAAATACATCCCCCCATAAAAAATACCGAGAACCAAACCAGTCAAAATCACCATTAATACATAAATTTTTTTCAACTTCCAACACCACAATCCACAGGTTTTTTCTCAACCAAAGTCACTCGTGCCTTCAGTTGTGAGGGGGCTATTGTAGGGACTTATCCCTTGACCTAACACAATTTGAACTACCTCCATATCAGACTCATGCATTTCACACGTGACATGAACAGTCAGCATTGCCACCTAGACCACGAATTGATAAAGAACATGGATCGAGCACAACAGAAGAATATGAACAAGTCAAAGACACATGTCTCCCACAAACTAGCCCATTACACAGTCAACCACCACTTACCTCATTATTCGGATAACGTACTTCAGCACGATAACGAGCTGTGGATAAGGTCTATATAAAGAAAAAGTTCTAGAAGAGACAGGAACCAAGAAAAACTAGATTTCTTAGACTTTAATATAGGAATTTCTAGATTTTGAACAAAACTTTTTATTTACAAAAATGAGTATTTCTAGTTCAAGAGATCACTTGTAATAAGATATCAGCCTTAAACAATAAAAGTTACTGTTACTAAACCCTCGAACTCGAGGTCATAGTTTTTTACCTATTCAAATGTTTTCCACGCTAAATCACCTATGTCATTTTTTTATTTTACATTAGTTTTTGTCACAGGTACATTTGGTGTAAGAGTTAATTTTGAGTTACAGAATTAGGCTATTACAATAACCAACTCTATTTTGCACTTGATCTCCAAACCCAAATTCAATATAGATACGTACGATCTTCTCCCCATAATAAACAATAAAGTAATTGTCACTAAATTGTAGTAAGCAACTATGATCTCCTCCCCACAATAAAGAACAAAGTGAATGAAATCAAGCCAAATAAATACTAATTCACAATGAAACAATAATTTAAGAAGAAACCCAATGCTTTTTATAAAAATCAAACTAAATAAACTCTAAATTATTGGTTATTGATTATACCCAATGCTTATTATACAAAATCAAGCTGATTAAACTCTGAATTCATGAAGATACCCAATGCTTATTACACAAGAATGCTTAAACTTAAAACCCCATAACCCCCCCCCCCCCCCCCCCCCCTATAAAAGCCCTATAACAGGCATAAACATCTAAACTCCTATAATAGGTATAAATTGTAGTTGACTTATTTCCAATACTCGACCTAAACCCAGATTTTGAACTTCAGCCCGATTGGATGTAAAGGCCAGTTCTGAAACTCAAGCTTAGGTCTCAGCATTCGACCATCATACATTTACTCGACCTCGTCAACAAGTACATGACGCATTTATGACACATTATGGAGAAATTACAAGGAATAAGAGTTACTCAAGCCGCTACTCGACCATTATGAAGACCATTATGAAGACTCATCAAGTTCATATATTGTAACGTTCCTCATTAAAGCAATAACTGTCATATTATAAGACCAATAAATAGGACTAGAGAGTTATAGATTAAGGAGAACTTCTCCGATGTATTGTCTAAGAGACCTTTCCTAATATCTCTCTTTCTCTCTTTGTAATAGTTAACAATCTATAAACATCTCTCTCTTTCTAAATCCTCGTGAGAGGTCATGGTTTTTAACCCATTCAAGGGTTTTCCAAGCTAAATCTCGTGTTAGTTGTTTTCAGTCCTTAGCTAACGTTTTATAGTTCAAAGGTGTAAGGCACTATCATCGTCCAATACAAAAATAGGCTATTACATTTGGCGTCGTCTGTGGGAACCGCGAACGATTAGCCAATACTTAAAACTAAACCAAACGCCGAGCTTACACGTTTGAGGTTTCTGTTTCTCTGCCTCTTTTAATATTCCTGTTTGAGAACGTGAAAGGAAATCACTCCAATTCCTCTCTGCCTAGATGATCCACGTGGTTCGAATCTCTAATTTTCAAGCTGATTCAAGTTCGGTCCAGAACCAATGGGGATCGGCTATGATTTAGGAAAGAGCTATATTTGGAATAATACATTTCAATTCTTCTAGTTACAATTATACCAAGCACAATACTCCAATAATCGTGATCATCATCATCAGCATCGACGTGGGGATTGTTCGAATCGTCAATTCTAAGGAATTCTTCGTAATCGAAGACGAGATCACCGGTACCAGTCTGACAAACCCTAGAGTATGGCGTTCAAGCCATATTGTCTATTACAGATCTTCCTCGAGTTTTTGGGATCGTATTTCAGAAACACCATTGATGTGCAATTTGGTTTTCGATCAAACTCAGCAATGAGGTCTCTCTCTCTCTCTCTTTAAACTGAGTTTGCGAGATCTAGAAGCTCGTCGATGAGTCCGAATGGGAGCTCTAAAAAATTTCTCCCTCGAGCTCGACAATGAACCTTGTTACAGGAGGCCGAATCGAGGTATCATCATTCCATTTTATCCAGCACGCAGATATGCATCATCTGATTCAAGCTCAGTTATTTATATTCTCAATTCGAGCTTACTTTTTGGGTCGAACTTGAGCCTTGATCGACCTTAATAATAACATAATGCAATCCCGACGACGCGACATCAAGGAATTCTCTACAGTTCGTAACAGTTAGTAAAAATCCAATGAAATTCATAGGTCGCATTAGTTGAGCAACAGTTCCAACAATTCTACTACAGTAGCGTCAATGATCAAAGACCGTAGTTGTTAGCCGAGAAGAGATGGCCTAACATGGTCGTGGGTTCAACATATCAATTTTTTGCCCGAGGTGTCGCCTCTCCTTGCAGTTAGTGAAACTCAGCACAATTCAACGACTAAAAGTGCCGCTGTCATTTCAGTTTTTTCTCTTTATCATCACCAGAATCAAGTTCAGACAGCCGTTCAAAGAATCCACTCTCGACAAAAGCTTTTTACTGGTGAGGCTGCTCTATTTGATGAAAGTCAGACACTACGGCTCAACATATGGCGGATATTAGTTTTTTGCAATTATATATATGCAATTACGTCCAATTCGATTCTCACTTTCATGTTACAATTCAACAGCTACTCTATCAAATAACAATGGATGTGTTGCATCGAATGTTTTCTTCTCATGGGGGTGGTGGAGAAGATCGTCACATTTTAGAAAGCCTGCCCAACCTTTCAAACTCTTATACACAAATCATGCCTAAGTGTTGTTGCAGCAAGAAATGTTCTTCAAAGACACAATATCTATAATGGTTGTTGTACGTTGAACACTCAGTACACAAACCTCAATGAGTTACAAGTAAACTACAATAATGAGCGCTCAAGAGACCTAGGCCTTATGGCAGCGGTCAAGAACACCATCTATGCTTCTCTATAGGTTGGGCTTTACTATGAATCTTAGGCCAAACAAAAGCTGCAAAACTTAACATGCCTACTACAACAATACGTTATTGCGCACTCCAGAACTGCTTGATTCATCAAACATACAAAGCTCAAACATTGGATTGAGTCAATTGACCCAAGTTACACTCGGGGTGAGCCCGATTAAGATGCCGAAGGTCAAGGTACTCGAGGTGATTACAACTTATTCATAATCATACTCGGGGCGAGCCCGACTTCAGATTCAGACACAACGCTCGTCCTCAGCTTTAGACGCAACAGACTGAATTTCAATCGACGTAACTCATACTCGGGGCGAGCTCGACCAACATCTTACAGGTCAGTTATTGGTTCGTCCAATTCAACCAAACAGAACACATTCTACAAATCTAAAAGCTGCCTCCTAGATACAACCAGCCTAGCTCTATATACTTGATTTCTCATTACGGTCGCTTATTGATATGCTCAATTCGACCTTTAACTTAGACCTACAATATAGCTCTTCTAGTATACACGCTCTCCCGAGGGTCGCTTATTGCTTTGCTCAATTCGACCTGGCCAAGACTCGCCATACAACTATTTTAAGATCAAGATTTCTCATTACGGTTGTTTATTGATACGCTCAATTTGGCCTATAACTGAGACCTACAACATAGCTCTTCCAGTATGCACGCTCTCCCGAGGGTCGCTTATTGCTTTGCTCAATTCGACCTGGCCGAGACTTGTCATACAGTTATTTCAAGATCAAGATTTCTCATTACAGTCACTTATTGATATGCTCAATTTGGCCTGTAATTGAGACCTACAACATAGCTCTTCTAGTATATACGCTCTCCTGAGGGTCGCTTATTGCTTTGCTCAATTTGACCTAGCCGAGACTTGTCATAAAACTATTTCAAGATCAAGATTTCTCATTACAGTCGCTTATTGATACGCTCAATTCGACCTGTAACTGAGACCTACAATATAGTTCTTCTATTATACACGCTCTCCCGAGGGTCGCTTATTGCTTTTCTCAATTTGACCTGACCGAGACTCGTCATACAGCTATTTCAAGATCAAGATTTCTCATTACAGTCACTTATTGATACGTTCAATTCGACCTGTAACTGAGACCTACAATATAGTTCTTCCATTATGCACGCTCTCCCGAGGGTCGTTTATTGTTTTTCTCAATTTGACTTGACCGAGACTCGTCATACAGCTATTTCAAGATCAAGATTTCTCATTACAGTCACTTATTGATACGTTCAATTTGACCTGTAACTGAGACCTACAACACTACTATTTCAACAATCAAACATCTTTTAATAGTTCGTTATTGACTTGTTCAATTCGACCTATACACAAGAGAATACAATATCACTACAATCATACATTCTAACATACTATCATACATTCTAAATCATACATTCTAACATACTATCATACATTCTAATACATTATCATCCATTTTATTACATCATACATTCTACTACATTATCATACATTCTAAATCATACATTCTAATATATTTTCATCAATTTTACTATATCATACATTCTACTACATTATCATACATTCTTTTACATTCGAACAGTTGGTTATTGGTTCAACCAATCCAACCATACAGTCTACATATTCAAAGATCAAAGATGTGTCTCAACCAACACCACTCGCCTCTGATGCTTCTCGTACTATTGGCTGAGACGGGCGTATGTAGTTGACTTATTTCCAATACTCGACCTAAACCCAGATTTTGAACTTCAGCCCGATTGGATGTAAAGGCCAGTTCTGAAACTCAAGCTCAGGTATCAGCATTCGACCATCACGCATTTACTCGACCTCATCAACAAATACGTGACGCATTTATGACATATTATGGAGGGGTTACAAGGAAGAAGAGTTACTCAAGCCGTTACTCGACCATTATGAAGACTCATCAAGCTCAAATATTGTAACGTTCCTCATTAAAGCAATAACAGTTATATTATAAGGCCTATAAATAGGACCAGAGAGTAGAGGTGGCAAACAGGTCGGGTTTGGGTTACAGGGGTCGGGTGATAACGGGTTCGTGGGTCGGATATGCAAACCCAAACCCGACCTGTTTAACTAAACGGGTCAGGTATGCAAACCCAAACCCGACCCTAATTTAAACAGGTCAACCCAACCCGACCTGTTTAACTAAATGGGTCGGGTTTGGTTCGGATTTGGGTTGGGTTTGGGTGAACTTGTTTAAAAAATATAACATTCAAAATAGCAAAAGAACATTCAAAATAGTTATTACAAACTCTTAACAACATCTTAAAAGGCAATTCAGACTTTAAAATATCATTCAAAATAGCTTAACATCTCAAAATAACATTCAGGAACACGAAAACAACATTCAGCAACACCAAAACAGTATTCAGCAATACCAAAATAGCATTCAGCAACACTAAAACAGCATTCAGCAACACTAAAACAGTATTCAGCAAAACCAAAATAGCATTCAGCAATACTAAATAGCATTTAACAGCACTAAAACTCAAATTCAGCAACACAAAAATAGGCATACAACAGTTCAGAGTTTAGAGTTAGAGAGACCAAATCTGATAAACTGAAAAACTAAATCTGATAAACTGAAACCAAGTTTGATAAACCGAATCCTTGGAAGAGAGAAGCTGAGAAACCAAATCTGATAAACTGAAAATCAGAATCCTTCTAGCGAGTTAGAGAGAAGAGAAAGCACAGTTGCGATGCGGCTGAGTAGTGTAGTGACCAGAATCTTTCGATAGTTCCAGACTCAGAGAGTAGAGAAAACACTTTCGATTGAGGAGATGAGTGAAGAGTGAGGAGTGAGGAGTGAGGCTGGGTTATGTAACTTAGGTTTCAAACTTTAAAGGGTACCATAAACTAAGCATAAAAACCATATAATTACAAGTAGCCCAAATCCAATTTAAACGGGTCACGGGTCACGGGTCAGCCCGAACTGATTAGAGTAAACCCTAACCCAACCTATTTATTAAATGGGTTAGGCGGGTTCGGGTCAAATGACCCGCGAGCCATTAAGGCTAAACCCAAACCCCCTTAAAACTGGGTTGGGTTGGGTAGGGTTGGCGGGTTGCGGGTCACTTTGCCAGCTCTACCAGAGAGCTACAAATTAAGGAGGACTTCTCTGATGCATCTTTTAAGAGACCTTTCCTAACATCTCTCTCTCTCTCTTTTTCTCTCTTTCTCTCTATTTTTCTCTCTTTCTCTCTCTCTTTGTAATAGCTAGCAATCTATAAACATCTCTCTCTTTCTAAATCCTCAGGAGAGGTCGTGGTTTTTTACCCATTCAAGGGTTTTCTACGCTAAATCTCGTGTTAGTTGCTTTCAGTCATTAGCTAATATTTTATAATTCAAAGGTGTAAGGCACTATCTTCGTTCAATACGAAAATAGGCTATTACATAAACAACCCCTAAAACAACCCTTATAACAAGTATAAATAACCCATATAGGGGAAAATACCACAAAAACTCTAAACATCACAGCATCATCATTAACAAAGAACAAATTTTACCATTACACATCAATAAATAAAAATCAAGATTTTGATTTAGTGCTAAAATAGCAATGTTCGCCAAACATATTCTTCCGTCTCTCAAGAAGAAAAGCAGTGTGTCATGAGCTCAACACACGCTGCAAGTGATTCTGGCAGCAACGCCGCCATGGCAGTTCAAAGCAATAGCAGCAAACCCGCTCCATCGGCAGGTACAGGGAGGTCAGAGTGGTCTGACCACCCATTTGGGTCACAGGATTTTTGATCGCAAGAAAAGTTGCCAGAGAATTTTAGTGGAGGACGTCGATTTGACCAAGACAGGAGTCATTCTGGCTCTGGAAGAGGATGCTCCCATTGTTCCCATTGTAGAGAATTGGGCCATTGCGTCCAAACATGTTATGAGCTACATGGGTATCCAGGGGGCCATCCAAAAGCAAAGTATAATTCAGGCCCAAGACGTTTCAACAACAATAACAAGCCTGCAGCTACTCATGTGTCCGAGGGATTTTCTAAAGAAGACATAAGCCAAGTTGTTAGGATTTTGGAGGCTCAATTGAAACAGCTTTTATCGCTCCTTGATAACAAAAATGAAGGATCTAGCTCTCAAGTAAATGTCGTAACCAAGCCAGGTTTGTCTAAAGTCACTTCACGCAATTGGATCATTGATAGCGGGGTGACGGATCATATTTCTTCATCATCTAAATTATTTTTCCGCAAAGATAAAAATTGTTCGTCGCCTCCCGTACTACTGCCTAGCGAAGAAAAAGCTAATATTGTTGTAAAAGGATCAATACCTCTGAATTCTGTCTATTATTTGTATGATGTGCTATGTGTACCTATATTCAAAGTTGATTTAATTTCAGTTAGTCGTCAGACGAGAGGCCTGAATTGTTCAGTAACATTTTTTCCCTTATTGGTGCATTTTGCAGGATCTGGCTACGATGAGGGTGATTGGTTTGGGTAAATAACGTGACAGACTATACTATTTGGTGGCACTAGCGACAAAGAAATCCATAACCAACTCTTCCTCACCCACAAACTGATCAGCATGCAATCTCACCATCTCATCCACCAATCTCTAGCATAACAACTTAGGCCATGTATCACCTCCCCGTTTAAGTTTCATTGCCAATAACTTTTAAATTTTTTTCGTTCAGTCCAATAATGCTTGCTCTATATGTCATTTGGCTAAGCAGAGTCATTTACCTTTCAGTCCTAGTATAATTTATTCTATAAAACCTTTTGAGATAATTTATTGTGACATTTGGGGTCGTTATCGACACCCTTCTCTTTCTGGTGCTTATTACTTTCTTACTATTGTTGATGATTATACACGTTTAACATGGATTTTCTTGATGCGACACAAAGATGAAGCACAATCACTTTTTAAATGCTTCTTCAGTTATGTTCTTACTCAATTTGAGTCTCACATTAAGACTTTTTGAAGTGACAATGGTGGGGAATTTATCTCACTTCGTTCTTTTTTCAAGATAATGGTGTCGTTTTTCAGCATTCTTGTGTTTACACGCCTCAACAAAATGGGGTTGTGGAACGTAAGCATCGTCACATCTTATATGTAGCTCAAGCTTTAAAATTTTAAGCTCAACTCCCTACCCAATTTTGGGGGGAGTGTGCTCTTACTACTATACACATCATCAATCGACTCCCTTCTCCAATTCTCTCTTTCAAAACTTATTTTGAATTTCTTTACTCAAAATCACCTTCTTTTCTCATCTCTGTGTCTTTGGTTGTTTAGCCTATGCTATTAATGTTCATACTTCTCACAAATTTAACCATCGTTCCATGACCTCAATTTTTATCGGCTATCCCATCGGTCAAAAGGCATACAAATTATTTGATTTGTCGACCAAAAAGGTTTTCACTAGCCGCGATGTGAGATTTCACGAAAATATTTTTCCTTATGCATTTGTCAAGCCCAATTATGCTCTTTTTCCTTCAAACACACATTCTGGCCCAATTCCTTTTGTGGTCCACGACACCACTTATTCTTTTGATTCCAATCCAAAGACACCACTTCCTGATCATACAATCGTGCCTCTTTCTTTTCCAAATCTACAACCCATACCTGCCTCCTCTCCTCCGCCGGAACTACCATCTCCCCATCGTTCGGCTATCCTTCGCACATAAGCGCGCCGCCCCAAGACATCTTCTGACCCATCCTCTTTCATCATCTCTGAAAGTCCATCACCACCATCCACTTTACCCTCTCTAATGCCAGAATCCTCATCAAACCTGTTCCCCAATCTATCTCTACAGTCACCTCTCTTCTCATCTGAACCCAATCCCGAACCCGCTCCGCTTCATCGCTCCAGTTGCCAAACCAGTTCGTCGGTCAAGCTCAATGATTATGTATGCTCCAACGTTTACTTCGACCAATCGGCCTCCTTAATATCGAGTATGACCAAAGATACATGCTATCCACTGGCCAATTATGTTTCATATCACAGATATAAGCCTGTATATCAATCTTTTGTTGCTCAGATAAGTAATTTCATAGAACCCAGGTCTTATTCGGTAGCCGCCATTTAACCTGAGTGGAAGAAAGCAATGCATTCCAAATTGCAGGCTCTCCAAGCCAATGGTACTTGGTCTCTCACTCCACTCCCGACCGGCAAGACACTTATTGGCTGCAGATGGGTGTATAAAATTAAACACCGTTCAGATGGGTATATCGAGAGGTACAAAACCCAATTGGTCGTAAAGGGCTTCACTCAGCTAGAAGGTGTCTATTATCAGGATACCTTTTCCCCCACTGTCAAGATCATCTCAGTTCGCTACTTGCTCGCGTTGGCCGCAGCTCGTGGCTGGCCCCTTCATCAAATGGACGTCAACAATGCCTTTCTTCACGGTGACTTAGCTGAAGAAATATATATGTCTCCACCGCCAGGGCTTCGGCGACAGGGAGAGGAAAACTTGGTGTATTGCCTTCATAAGTCATTGTACGGTTTGAAACAAGCATTTTTCCATTGGTTCGCCAAGTTCTTAGAAGCTATTTGCTCCTCTGGTTATGTACAATATTAAGCCGATTATTCTCTGTTCACCAGAAAACAAGGTAAGTCCTTTACTGCTCTCTTGATATATGTTGATGATATTCTGATTACTGGAAATGATCCTGTTAGCATTGCTGTAACTAAAAAATTTATGCATAATACTTTCTTGGTATTGAGGTTTATGCTTCTAAGAACGAGATTTTTATTTTCCAACGTACATTAGAAATCATTGAGGATACAGGGTTGTTGGGCGCAACCCCTATTAATACTCCTATGGAACGAGGCTTGAAATTATCAGACAATAGCGACTTGCTCAAAGAGGTATAAAAGATTAGTCGGCAAATTAATTTACTTGACTGTTTCGAGGCCAGATATAACATATGTTGTACATGTCTTGAGTACATTTATGCACCAACCCCAAAGACTTCATATGGAGGTAGCTCTCCGGGTTGTCCGATATCTAAAAGGTGCACCTGGCCAAGGCCTATTCTTCTCTTCGAATAGTGATTTTAAGTTGAGGGCTTACTGTGACTCGAATTGGGCAGGTTGCCCACTCACTAGGAGATCTACTACGAGTTATTGTGTCTTTCTTGGACCTTCATTGATATCTTGGAGGTCGAAGCGATAGAAAATAGTTTCACTCTTTTCTGCCGAGGCGGAATACTGTGCAATAACAGGAGCCTGCTGTGAGTTGACATAGCTCCGATATCTATTGAGAGACTTGGGACTTTCACATCGTGAATCTGCCTTGCTATATTGTGAGAACAAGGCTGCCTTACACATTGCAGCCAACCCAATTTTTTATGAGCGCACTAGGTACATTGAGATGGATTGCCATTACATTAGAGACAACATCCAAGATGGTTCCGTGACTACAAGATATGTAATTTCTTCACATCAGCTAGCAGACGTCTTGACCAAGCCCTTGGGGAAAGAGATCTTTGTTCCTATGGTTCACAAGTTGGGAGTACAGGATATCCACTCTCCAAGTTGAGGGGGAGTGTTAGGAAGTCAAACTTTCATATCTTCCATATTAAGAATAGATGATATGTGTATATTAGTTTTCTTAATGTAATACCTGACTTATAGCTAGACAACCTATAATGTAGTAACTAATTCCTGACTTGTAGGAATGATTAGAAATCTCCATGTATAAATACACGATTTAGTATCAATAATAATAATTTTAGTACATTCAATCTCTCTTTAATCTTTTCATGTTAAGCGTTCATTGTAAACATACCAAGAATTAATAATATCTCTCTTTTCTCTACTTGTGTATCTCTTTCTCTTACTTTTTTTCTCTCTCTCTTTATGTGCTTTGTAGATAATTCTTAGGGATTTGCTTATAATAGATTTAGCATTTTTCATATGATTATTCTCTTAAAGTTAAACAATTTTTCTCAAAATTTTTATTTCGAGGAAACTTTGAGAGATGAGTCGTGGGTTTGAAACCCCATGGGGTTGGAAATTCAGAGTTACGGATCCTTATATAAAATCGAAAAAAAAAAAAAATCATTTCGAGGTTACGTTGTAGCATATAAAAACGGCAATTGACATGGCCTTTCTAGTCTAGAAGAAAGAGAAAAAAAGAAGAAGAAAGAATATCTGTAGGGAAAATACTTTCCTCAACTTATCAAAAGTGGCTACCGGATATCCCAGTTATCACTTTTCTCTCCATTGTAAAAACAAAAACTGTTTCTCAAATCTCATAGCTCAAATCTGAATGTTTCAGTTTAAATTCTTTCTCCGTGCATCTAATATCTACTCAGTTTACATTGAATGTTGCCGAAGCGATTTTCTCCTACTTTGATTCATGTCGCCGAAGTAATTACCCCCGCTTCAATTCATGTTGCCGGATCGACGAACGTTTTTGAATTAGTTTTGACAGACAATAATTATGATGAATCGAGAGAAAGAAATGGAGGGAGTGAGTTTGAAAGAGAATTTTGTTTGAGGAAAAAGAGAGAGATAGAACTTGTTCTCCCGGTCATCCAGTTTGGTCTCCATCTGAGAGGGAGTAGATAACACAGAGACGGTCCAACAACTCATTTAAATAAGACACTCAGAGCAAACCGAGTGACGGAGATGGAGAAGTACTCCGAGCTTCGAGACGCAATCGAGAACATCGACCTAATCGACACACACGCGCACAATATCGTCTCCCTCAACTCCACCTTCCCTTTCATCAAATGCTTCACTGAAGCCGACGGAGACGAAGCCTTATCCTACGCACCCCACTCTCTCTCCTTCAAGGTAACACTCTCTTATCCTACACAATCAACTTTTACTAAAACCCAATGCTTGACATACTTGTAATTTTAACAGAGGAGTTTGAGGGATTTAGCTGATTTATACGAGTGTGACAAATCGTTAGATGGGGTTGAAACATGTAGACAAGGTCTGGGGTTGAGTTTAATTAGCGACAAGTGTTTTGAGGCTGCCAAAATATATGCTTTGTTGATTGATGATGGGATTGAGTTTGATCAAATGCATGATCTAGAGTGGCACCGGAATTTTGTGCCGTTTGTAGGAAGGATTGTGAGAATCGAGACTCTTGCGGAGAAGATACTTAATGGGGTAAGACTCGATTCACCGTATTTACATTCTTAGCTGGTTTTGCTTTTAGACATTTGCATTCACACTCTCCAGACACTCTCTAGTAACTCATGCAACTGGGGTTAAGGTTAGGACCCCATGAATCAGAGAAGCTTGCAAAATCCATAGATCCAAAAAGTTATGATAATTACACAATATAAGTCATTTTTGGTGTAATTCACCCTTGGACTATAAGCACCAGATTAAATTATCATATAGGATTGAATCACACATTACATGAGTTATAGTTACACGGGTTACCCCTCATCTAGCTGTTCTCTTCTTGCCTATTTTCAGTCCTTTTAATTACTGTTTATGCTTTCTACAAGTTCACAGCACCTATTCCATTTACATTAGATTAAAACAAGACTCCTTGTGGATTAGGCTCTACATGAATTAGTATTATATCAAAGAAACTGACACTAATAAAGTAACAAACATGAACAATCACTGCAGCCCTACAAACCAAGACATTTCCCAACAAATTATTATTACATTCGCTTCAGAATGATCACTTGGTTATTTTATTTTATCTTTTTTCCGGGTAGTCGTGCTGGTAATCTGCACAATTTTTGTTTTATATATTGTCAGGGATTTTGTATATGTTTAGTGTCTCACTAAAATATCACCAAGTTAATCGAGAAATGATTATATATACTTCTTACCGTTTTGGGCCGTGAACAGATTATAAGAATGTGTGTTTTTCTTTTTTCAGGAGATACCAGATGAATCAAAATGGACACTGGATATGTTCGCTAAAATTTTCACAAAAATGTTAAATTCATATCCTCTCAAGTTCTGTTGTTAATATTTTCCATTAACTTATCTTTATTCATAAAATAATTAGCCCCCCATTCAGTATGTTTCCTTATCATCTT
This sequence comes from Kingdonia uniflora, assembly GCA_014058105.1. NCBI lineage: Eukaryota > Viridiplantae > Streptophyta > Magnoliopsida > Ranunculales > Circaeasteraceae > Kingdonia > Kingdonia uniflora. The sequence continues at coordinate 1,009,611 of JACGCM010000719.1, read as the reverse complement.
AGCTACTGTTGCCGATAAAGCTGTTGGCTTGAAGAGCATAGCTGCATATAGAAGTGGTCTAGAAATCGATCCATATGTTACTAAGATGGACGCTGAGGAAGGACTTGTCGAAGTCTTAAGCTGTAAGTATACCATACTGAGGATCAGCATAAATGACATTTGAACATGTTGCTAGACCATGGTTCAAAAAAATTATTTAAAGCATTGCACTATATGTCTATTTATTATAATAATATTTTACTCCTATTTTATACTATATTTTGGGATAATAGATGTATCTTCGGAATTCAGTACTTATTCCTTGCCTTGAACTTTTTGAGATTTGGCTGGTGATCATACATCTGTTTTCCTTGCAGCTGTGAAGCCTGTTCGGATACAGAATAAGAGCTTAATTGACTTTATATTTATGCTTAGTTTGGACGTTGCTTTGTGCTTTAATTTGCCAGTGCAGATACACACAGGGTAATAAGATTTTCGTAGTCTTTACTTACAAGCAATTACCAATTAACGCTTGCTACTAAATTTTAGATTCATAATGCACGCGAGGGTATGGTAGCAATTGCACCAATATGCATTTCTGCTTGTTTAACTTTATAGTAAAAGATTATGCAATGCAAAATGCCTTCATTTCACTTAGCTTGTTTCGACTCAAAATTTCAGTTATTTTGCTAAAGACTAGGATTTAAAATCAGGAAAGAAATGGCACCTATGTATATAATCCATGGTACTTTTGGATATTTGCCTTTTTCACCCCCATTGTTTTATCAAGGTTAGACTTGCACTAACAAAGTTTTCAACTGACAAATGCTTGAATAGAGGGTTAGTCAAAAGTTGCGAACTTGGGACTGTGAAAGTCTAATTTAGGTAAGTGTGGGTCGAAGTGAAAACGTCCCTTATAGGTGTGCATGTATGAGATGCAAATATAATATCTTCATATGTATTTGTAGCAACTTTTGTTAGTATTACTGTTTTATGTTACCAACATATTTTTGTTACACTATCAGTTTCGGAGATAGGGATCTGGATTTGAGACTTAGTAATCCCCTTCACCTAAGGGCCGTTCTTGAGGAAAAGAAATATTCTAAATGTTGTTTTGTTCTTCTACATGCATCCTATCCTTTTTCTAAGGAAGCGTCATATCTAGCCTGTGTTTACCCTCAGGTTTGTTCTCTTACCTTTTGGAGTTAAAGTTAGGTTAGGTCATAACTTTGCTTCGCATTGACAAATGTAAACATTCTCACAATCAGGTTTACCTTGACTTTGGATTGGCAGTACCAAAGCTTAGTGTCCACGGGATGATATCTTGTGTCAAAGAACTTCTGGAGATAGCTCCAATAAAGAAGGTAACATAAAATCATGCCTTTTGAGCTTTCTTTATTATCTAAAGTTACGGGTACATTTTACTTGTCTGAACATTTTTGTGCTATATCTGTATATGGTCTTTAATTTTATTGCCAAAGCCCAAAACTTAAATCAAAATAAAAAGAAGCTTAGTGAATTGGAATACATCCTTGAAGGTGGAATTAACGAAAGTGACAGTCTTTGTTTCCAGCTTAAAAAGAAAGATTTTTGTTTCCATTCCATGAACTACATAAATCTTTGAACAATCATCCTTAGATGATAGTAGTAAAGAATGTATTACCCAAGTGTTGGACTCTTTGATGGTCAAGTCTAAACAACTTGGTCCTGTGGCTGCAAAAGATTGACCTCAAATATCATTGATTTGATTGAAGTTAGTACTCTAAAGTATTTAATGTTGCAGAATAAATACAAAGGATCGGGTAACCGATGATAATCAATCAACTGGTAAGTATTCAATGCTGTGACCTCACCAAGAACCCTTCTTTATTCACCATTATATCAGCAAGCTGCATTGCACGTGTCAAAAAGAAAAATTGTTCAAACAATGCTCGAACTTAATAATGTTCACTGACTTCTTGGAGCTTATCTTCTGTAAATAAATTTTGCGTCCTAATTTAATCCCCTAAAACATAATGGCAATAGCGACATACCTGGTTTGTATGGTGCACTTGGTTTTTGCTCGATGCAATCATGCATCATATCCCGACTCCCGAGTTTCAAATTGTAAATCAATATCATCATGCAAAATACCCAATTCATCTATTGTACCATGGAGTTAAACAGCTACTTTAGCTTGACTTCTATACTATGCTAATTGTGCATGTGTACATAAGTGGATAACATATAATTTTTAATCTCAAGGAAATTATTTTGTGTAGGTGATGTTCAGTACTGACGGCTACGCCTTTCCTGAAACATTTTACTTAGGTAAGTCTAGTATTCTTGTAGTAGTAAATGCTTTTGCACCATAGCATGACTTTTTGGTAGAAGAGCTAAATATTTTACCTAGGTATGAGTAGTATTCTAAGTTTAGCCTGAGCTAAATGCTATAGCAAACAAAATTATTAAGAAGGAAGTAGATTGAGTAAATGCTTTCAATCATAAGCGTTGGTTTACAAATGATTTTCTTGGAGGATGTCATAGACCAGTTACTGCGCCTATTTAAAGGGTTTCATCTTATATAGTATTCGCTACACAGAGATGCATAGGAAGGATGGATTTTTTTACTACATAAAGGGTGAGTTTAGGAGCCTAGTATGGAAGTCAACTATGTGATCATGTGTCTTTTTAGGTGCCAATCAAGTCGGTATGTAGTAAATAATAATGCCGTTCTTCGTTAGGTCTCCGCTTGTACAATCTCCTTTTGTGACTTAATAATGCCAAAACCTTTTAAAAAAAAGGAGGGACTCTTTTTAGTTTTGGTTATGCATTTTAGTGAATGTTATAATGCTGAGCCTAGGGATGCTCCAAGGGTATGATACTTTTGGAAACATGGGATGTTGTATAAGATGGTCCAAGGCATTTAGCAGATGTTGTCATTTACATATCCTTAAGACCTATTCTCATTAGTCAGTGTACCCATTACATTTTTATTGGACGGTTGACATTTATATATTCTTGATCAATCTGGAGATATCATCACTTTTATGCAGTCTATGCTCGTCAAGTTGTTGCTTAACTGTCAAGATGAATGGTTGAACCCGAATTTACTTGTCTTGCTTAAAGTTTGCACCACTAAAATGGTTCAGTTTGCTTCTTTTTATTGATCTGTGAGGTTGTTGATTTGCTTACAAAAACTATAATATACATCTGTTCTTTGTCTTGTGTTTGATTATATAGGTGCAAAGAGAGCTCGTGCAGTTCTATTATCAGTTCTATGTGATGCGTGTGATGATGGTGATCTTACAACTCATGAAGCCGTGGAAGCGATTGAAGACATATTCAAGCAAAATGCGGCACGGCTTTACAAAATCAAGGCGGATTTTTCTTGTTCAAAGATTGATATACCTCGTAACCCTGCAGTATTTAAGAGTAATGATTCACACCAAAATACTGTACTTGTTCGCATTATCTGGGTTGATACTTCTGGACAACACAGATGCCGTGTAAGTTCTTTTTTCCTTATATATGAACATAACTTCCTATTATTCGATATTATTATTTTCTCATCCCTGAAGTGAACTAGTCGATTGGAAGTTCTAAAAATTGGGCTCAAGTCTGTCCACATTACAGCATGACAAAAGAAAATATTGTTAATATTACTGGCTGTATAGTAGCTTTCTTTTCTTAGATACATGTCAACAATATTAGTATTTGTATGTGAGTACATCATATACACAGTTTCAGAAAGTTTATATCCAGTTACAAGCTATTTTGATGTGTAGCGGGTTTGTTACCCACTCGTCTGGGTCTATCTCTCTTTCTCGAGATTAGTACTAGGGTTATTAGTAGGCTATAAATTACAGGGTTTTGCCCTTTTTTGGTAGGTTGTTTTGTTTGGAATTGATAGCTTGTTTTAGGATTTTTCAAGTTAATAAAAGTTTATTAGTCTTTTAGTGTTTAGTTGTTAGGAATTATCATAGTAGTTGTTTCCGCCTACTAGTTCTTATCAAATTGGCATTAGAGCCATTTAAAATCCGTGGAAATTTTTGTTGCTTACTACTTTTAGGGTTATTGAAATCTGAAATTTGCGCTTGGTATCAATTTCGAGATTTTCTTCTTTTTTCTTGTATTTCTCTACTGAATCTGTTCTACTTAAGGGGGTTTCTTCTTGTGGTTGTTGAAATCAAATTGCTTTCTTGTTTTGGATGATACTGGAGGAAGTTCTGCAATCTGGATCTGGCTCGAAGCGATTTAGACTATAGATTGTTGTTGGTTGTTAATCGATACACATCAAGTTCACATCTGATTGTTGAGGTTTGTGTGAAGATCGTTTAAATCGCTTAGGTTTTGTGCAAGAAGAGAAAAAGGTTTGTGTGAATCTACTCACGCTCCATCTCTATGTTATTTCATGTTTCTTCTCAATTCTCCTCTTAATAGACACGATTTTGTGCTTCACATAAGTAACTGTTTAAGTGAAGGTTAGTCTGAAACTTAGATTCAGTACCAGACCAATAGTGGTGAAAAAAGTAATTATCGATTTTTCTTCTTATGGAAAGTAAGAACCCGGTGGGGAGACCACCAAGTATTGAAACACGTGTTGAGTACATCGAAAAGTCGGTAGAAAGAATTAAAGGGGTGTTCCAGAAGATTGAAGTTACGGTCGGTGAAATTTTCTCTCTTTTCGGTTGTGAGGTTGAAATTTTATCTTAAGGGGGTTTCTTCTTGTGGTTGTCGAGATCAAATTGATTTCTTGTTTTCGATGTCTGACTTAGGAGATGTTCTTCAATCTGGATTTGATTCGAAGCGATTTCGACTATAGATTGTTGTTGGTTGTTAATCGATACACATCAAGTTCACATCTGATTGTTGAGGTTTGTGTGAAGATCGTTTTAATCGCTTAAGTTTTGTGCAAGAAGAGAAAAAGGTTTGTGTGAATCTAGTCACGCTCCATCTTCTCTCTGTTATTTCGCGTTTCTTCTCAATTTTCCTCTTAATAGACGCGATTTTGTGCTTCTCAGGAGTAAGTGTTTAAGTGAAGGTTAGTCTGAAACTTAGATTCAGTACTAGACCAATAGTGGGGGAAAAAAGTAATTGCCAATTTTTCTTCTAATGGAAAGTAAGAACCCGGTGGGGAGGAAGTATTGAAACACGTGTTGAGTACATCGAAGAGTCGGTAGAAAGAATTAAAGGGGTGTTCAAGAAGATGGAAGTTACGCTCGGTGAAATTTTCTCTCTTTTCAGTTATGAAGTCAAAAATTTATCTCCGCTATTTAAGAATGTTTCTGAGGTTCACAAGATGTACTTTGACGATAAAGGTCTAGCCATGGTCTATGATGAGTACTCCGATGATTACGAGTACTTAGGGCCTTTTATTGATGGGAGTACAAAGCCTATCTTTGACGATTTTCTGGAAGACGAATTTAAATCTACCAATTTCTCGGGGTTCGTTGATCTGTTTGGGAATTTTTTTGATATACGCTTTGATGAGGGTTTAACTCTAGTTACGAGACAATTGCATGTCCATTACGAGGCCTACGCAATTGTAGGTTTTGGCAATGCGCGTCAAATTGAGGATAATGTGGTAACCCAACTATTTGCTACGCCATTAAGGTATAACAAGATTCTTAAAAAGACCGGTTTTTGCGGATTACTATTTTCTAACAAAGAGAGTAAGTACAAAAGTAAAACACGAGGTCACATCTTTTTTTATAGTTGGGTCCAACCTGATCATTTGGAAGAACTAAGTTCGTGGTCGAATTTCTTCAAGAAAGGAAGGGTTGATGTATAGTGGGTCATTTACCCACTCGTCTGGGTCTATCTCTCTTTCTTGAGATTAGTACTATGGTTATTAGTAAGCTATAAATAACAGGGTTTTGCCCTTTTTTGGTAGGTTGTTTTGTTTGGAATTGATAGCTTTTTTTAGGGTTCTTCAAGTTAATAAGAGTTTATTAGTCTTTCAGTGTTTAATTGCTAGGAATTCTCATAGTAGTTTGCTTCCGCCTATTAGTTCCTATCATATTATCTTACCCTTTTATGTAAAAAAAAAAACAAAACCCTATAAGCTGGATAACAGGACAATTGAAATAAAATGTTTTTACACACTATGTAAAGCTATTATTTCAATCATGACTCAGATGTCAAATGCTAATTCAGGTAGTCCCTGCAAGGCGGTTCTATGATGTTGTCAGGAAGAATGGTGTAGGTTTATCTGTTGCATGCATGGCAATTAGTTCAAGTTGTGACGGAGTAGCTGATGGAACTAATCTAACTGCAGTGGGTGAGATCAGACTTATACCTGATTTGTCAACCAAGTGGAAAATTCCTTGGTAATATGAATAACGTTATTATAGTATTACTAGTTCATCTTGAAGATCGTATTTTGCCTAGACTATTAGGATGAACAATAGTTTAAGATCTCTAGGGACACAAAAATATGGATGTCTCATGTTCTGCAGACGTCAACTGTGCCCAAGGAACGAGTGTGGTGTTGTTGTAGTACATACGTCTCTGACACTCTACAGCAATCACCCAGGGGATACTTCCGTTTTCATACTATCAGTGTGATATTTCTGGCTCTATCCACTAATTTATTATGCCATTGTCCCTCTTCGCAATGGACACGTACTTTCAAGATTAACTGGAAAAGAAAGCTTAATTTATTCTGCTTGATTTATCTCTACTGATATATATCGTAAAACATAAATATTGCCGTCTTATACCCCACAACTAGCTACATCTGGTCAATTTGACATCTATTTCATCTATCAAAATCTCTACCAATGGCATTGGCACCCATATGAGTACTTATATTTAGGTAAGTAATTTGTAATATTAGTATGATGCTCCTTTAAAGTTACCGTTCAAAAAAAAAAAAAAATCCTTTAAAGTTGGCAGATCCAAAAAATGTGTATCAATGAAGATGCGCATCAAATAAAAATGCAATTTTAGGTAACACATTATGACTCTTATATTTACCCCAATAAGCTTGATTTCTACCTTCTCTTTTTTATAATATATATTAATATTTCTTAAGTAACATGTGAAATGCACCTACCTTGTCCTAATTTTGTCTTAATGCGAATATAGTTTTGTGCTTTGGATTAGTAATATTTCTTATTATGCTTGGAACATGTCATTTATATTCAAAAAGTTAACATTGGATTTCTTGTTCAAAACTCAAACTTGATGTGATCCAATTCGTAGGAGTCCAAAATAACTATAGATGTAGATATATCTCTTTGTGAATGTATGGCTGGTTTATCTGTATGCTCTGTGCTTATTTGATATGAACGTATTTTTGTATTGTTATCATATCTTAGAGCTGTAGTATATGCTAACATAGAATTTTGAGTTCTTCATGCGTCGAACTACCCATGTTTTTTCCCACAGGGCTGAGCAAGAAGAAATGGTTTTAGCTGATATGCAACTTAAACCCGGGGAACCTTGGGACTATTGTCCCAGAGAAGCTCTGCGAAGGGTTTCAAAAGTCTTGAAAGATGAATTCAATTTGGTATGCGCCCAGATAATATAAAATCAAGTTTCGATGTATTTGCTATCCAAACTGTTGGTATATTGGTATTTCTGCTGATATTTTCGACTGAGATCATGAGAAGTTCCAAAAATATCATGTCACGACACCCCCACTCTATGCGCACCAATATTGTCCTCACTTAACCACTTACAGCAGAGGTGTGAGGTTTTGTTTCCTCAAAAGGCCTCGGTAACAAGTAGAGTAGGATCTTAACTTAAGGACCATTTGCCCCGCAGAATGTTAAGATATGTGGGACTAAATCACTGGTGCAACCATCACCACACTCGGGTTAGGGGACTCTCATACTCGTTTGGGTGGGGTTCACATATCAGGCGATATACTGTATATGTATCACAATATATCGATTTTTTAGTTTCTTTTTATTTGTATGAGGGAAACTTTAAAGAAACTAATAAAGCTTATTGTCAGATATATTGGATAAAATCGTTACTTTAACCAATATATTGTTGTATATCTACCATTTTAAAGTTTACCAACTGAATTTCGAAGACATAATGTGCAGGAAATGGATGCAGGATTTGAAAACGAGTTTTATCTTTTGAAGAATGTAATAAGGTATGCTATAGTCTATTTTCCTCTTCATTTTATTTTTATATTTGTATCGCCATAATACTGTTTAGAAAATTAACTTCATCAGGGAAGGGAAAGAGGAATGGGTGCCGTTTGACTCAACCCCCTATTGTTCCACTTCAGCATTCGATGCCGCGTCCTCTTTATTTCAGGAAATGAACTTGGCTCTCCAGTCCATTCATATATCTGCAGAACAGGTGCAGAACACAAATGAATGATTACTGACATTTTTATACCTGAGAATAAAATAACATTTTTATGGTAGTTGTATTGGGTGTAGAAAACGGTTTGCGAATCGATCTTTTGGGCTTTCAAAAATTTATTTTTCTATCAGCATGTAAGAAAAATGTCATATATGCTTTTAGTGCATCATCTCTTCCTTTCGCTAAATAGTCCTTTGTATGCCTGTCAAAGTCTGTAACATTAGTTTTTATTTCGGTTGGGCACTATATTAGCAAGGCTATTTTATGTTATTTTAGTCCCACATTGATTATTCATAGAAGTAGTTTATTATTTCTCTCCTATATATAGAGAGTATGATGTAACCTAAATAATCAATTCAATAATACTATTTTTCTCTCTCTAATCTAATTCTACACACTAATCTCAGCAACATGATCTCTCTGCTAGTCATTTGGCAGAAAACATTTGAACCATGATTATAAGTTGCTAGAAATTCAGCTTTGCAATTTTGATGAGCATACAGGGCACCAAGTAGGGAGAAGTATTGAGTTTATGACAACTCAATTTTTTCACCACTACATTTTATGTCTCAAATGCATTCTTACCCTGGCTTTTAAAGATTTAGTGCTTCAACTATACATGTGAATCAAAATATTGAGTGATATTCCGAAAAGATAGGCAATGTATTGGAAAAGTGGGTCTAAAATGATATCTAGGTGGGGAAAATTTATAGACATTAAGTCAATGCAAGGATGTTCAGTATATCGATTTTTTTGTTGTTTTTAGTTCACACGAAATATATTAATATATTATTAATAAATAATGAAATATATTATCCGAGATGGTACCATCTTTTATTGTAATATATCATGAAATATATCCCATATTCTATATATCTATTGAAACGGCAGAGATATTTGGCCGATATTGCGATAATCGGTTATATATCAATCTGGCTAGGCAACTACATTGGTTAGGTTGATATTTTGACCCTTAGCTGTCTGTATGCAAACATGTTTTTGTGATTAAGTTAAATGATATTCTTCCTCAATACTGCAGTTCCATGCAGAATCTGGGAAGGGTCAGTTTGAAATAGCTTTGGGACATACGGTTTGTATTCACGCTGCTGACAATTTGGTTCTTGCTCGTGAGGTTATTAGGGCTATTGCAAGAAAGCATGGGTTACTCGCAACTTTTACTCCGAAGTAAGTTTTGTATGTTGTATTAGATACTTTTTTGTAATGAAGTGAGCATTTATAATCTTTTCCTCATTTAGGCTTATTGCCTTTCATGGAACTATTGAAAACTTATCTCATTGACTTACTAGAAAAGACTCACATACTTCCGCCAATATAATTAAGGATGCTTGTTTGATGTGTCCATGTATTGAAATGCAGTGCTTTGACATACCTTTGGGCAAGATTTGGATTTATTTTTGCACATAATTTACAGGAGTAATCTTTTTTCCCTGTTTCGTGTAATATTTTAAAAAAAAATGCAATATACAGTGTTATTCAGTTGCCATAAGAGGTGGAAATAATGGAGTTGATGAAATTTGGGGAAATTTGATTTGGGGGTTTATGTTTATTGATGGAATTGTGATAAACGTGTTGTGTGGTGTGGGATGATATTTGATCGAGAAGTTTGTGTAAGTTTTGAGTAATTGAGTGAGGGAATTTAAGTTTGGGGGTTTCGGGAAAATGGGAGAGTAGAGCTAATTTGGGAGGTATTTGAATGATATTTTGGGAATAGAGAGATTTTTTAAAATTTGGGGGAGATATTACAATATTATAGATGAGTTTAGAAACATTATGATATGGGGATAATTTGTATAATGCTGCAACACGACATTGTTATGCAAATACTCCTATTTTTCCGGTAAGATATCACGGATATGTCGTGTAGTCATAATCCACAATCGAATTAAAGACTAGCCTTGAAGAAGAATTAACAAAGAACAAACGATTTGGCGGGATAATTTCTCAATAGGAACTTCTATTGCTCAATTTTAATTGATTACAATGAATTACTCCTCAAAACCCTAAGTTCTAGATTACAACTTTGATCCTTTCATATTGTGTAGCCTTGCCATTTTTAAAAGGTTACAAATTTCCTAGTTACAATATAGGACGAAATCGCCCTTAAAACAGCCTAATTTAGAAGTAATCACGGTAGTTGTTCGAACTAACCAATAAGTCGTTCGAACGACTACCCCAATTAAGCCTGAAAAATGAGGCAGTTATCGCAGGAAATTGTTATATGATGTTCAAGTTGTTACTTGTGATACTTACCTCCTCCAATTGCCCTTACTCATGAAAAGAAGGTAGCCAATCTGGTCTCTTACAGCTTTTATCTTTATTGGCTGTTGGAAATGCTTAATATATGGGTTGATCACGCCTCAAATTAACGCTCAAATGTCAATATAATTATTATAAAACTTACGTTTTCTTCACGGCCTAACAGTTTCAGTCTCTGTACTTTGTCAGATATTCATTGGAGGATGTTGGCTCGGGATGTCATGTACACATCAGTCTGTTGGAGAATGGGATGAATGTTTTTATGGGATCCGGTGGATCATCTCAGTATGGGATGTCCAAGGTTGGAAAGGAGTTCATGGCGGGAGTTTTCTACCATCTTCCTTCGATTATGGCATTTACAGCCCCACTTCCAAATAGGTCAGGATTTTTTCTTTAGTGAAATTATTCCACCTTACACTCAGATTTCTGTTCCTGGAGTTATATGTACATTAATGCATACCTAAATAAATTAGATGGAGAATGTTAAGTTGCATTCACGTATCTGTATTAGTGTCGCTGTTCTGCTTATTTTCAGCTACGACCGGATACAACCAAATACATGGAGCGGAGCATATCATTGTTGGGGGAAAGAAAATAGGGAAGCTCCATTGAGAACCGCATGTCCACCAGGGATATCTGATACTGTTGTAAGCAACTTTGAGATTAAAGCTTTTGATGGATGTGCAAATCCGCATTTGGGATTGGCTTCGATAGTTGCTTCCGGTATTGACGGCCTCCGGAGGAATCTGAGTTTACCTGAGCCAATTGGTATGAGTATGCTATTTTTAACATAGTAACTTACTGGGAGCGGATAATATTATTATCCTTTTCATCCTTTTTTTTTTTTATATTTTATGAAAGGAAAGCCAGTTTTATATAGGGATTCGTAACCCTGAGTTTACCCAACTCCTCTCTTGGTGGAGGGTCACAACCACCACTGGGCCATTTTTTATATGTTTGTGACTCTCAGTTTGAAGCCTAGATCGTAGTTATCTACTAAGAAATTTCGTTTTATCAGATCTAAGAATATAGGCTCTTAATAGGATACTCTGTAGTATCCAGGTTCTTGAACATTGGTACTCAATAGGATCTTCAACAGTAAACCTGGCCATAGGTTAATTAACCCTACAAAAAGAATGAGCATAATAACCTGCTCAATGATAAAAAATCAGAAGCTCAAGTTTTCTGGCTTAAGTCTATGTGGTAAGTGGCACAAACGCATTGGAGACTGAAAACTGCCTTTTCTGGCTCACGTCTGCGAGAGTTTGGTTCCAAACTTGCCAACCCCTTGCGTTATGATCTTGTTAAAAAAATGTGCTTATCCCGTAAAAACACCAAACTTTCTTCGCATATATAAGCTTTAAAAGTAGTCTGACTTGAGTGTGTTATTTGTGGAGCAGGAACAAATCCTTTTAGCCTCCATGGAAAAGTTCAAAGATTGCCAACAAAACTCTCTGAATCTGTAGAAGCACTTGAGAAAGATATCTTTTTAAAGGATTTCATAGGCGAGAAGCTTGTCACTGCTGTCATAGGAGTCCGCAAGGTGATTTGTCTGCAAATTGTCTTCCTGAATGCTTGGAACATTTTACATCGTCATTGAAGTTGAGTCTCGCTGTAAAAGACATGAGCTTTAGTGTTTAAACTTGTATTCTTCTTTTTGGTCACGAAAACAAATGATCAACAATCCCGACCTCGCTACAGATATTCTGAATCGCAAAAGCTATTCCTCCGTATTTTCTTGGACCCAGAAACGTACTAAAGCTCAGTCACTTTGAGACACGAAAAAAATCCAACGGTTTAATTTTTCCGGGATTTATTTTTGTCAGTAATTATGTGTTTTATATTCCTCTATATCCATCTATTTTCAATATATTGAGGGTAACTGAAGTGAATTTAATTTTATTGAGTTGCAGGCAGACAATGAGTTCTTTACAAAGAACAAGGATGCGTACAAGCAACTTATACACAAGTACTGACAAGTTGAGACAACTTCAAAAGGCTTGAACTGGAAATTGCTTGATCCATTTCTTCTGTGTAAACTCTATACCTGAACTGCACTTATCGCAGCTTTGTTACTTCTACTTTTTACACTGTATAGTTATTCTTATCAGTATCTAATTCCGAAAACCGCATCCTTTTAGTTTCTTAATTCATTTTTCCGTGACTCTTATATATTTCTTTGTAAGACATTTACTTAAATCATGTTAGTCCTGTGGCTCATATATCTAGACCTTGTTGCTGCTTGTTAGGTCAAACTGATGAACCCAAATATATTTCTCTGTAAGACATTTACTTAAATCATGTTAGTCCTGTGGCTCATATATCTAGACCTTGTTGCTGCTTGTTAGGTCAAACTGATGAACTCAAAATCTGAATACTTGAGTATACTCTATGAGATATTATAACTTCATATAAATAGTTCCCCTAATACTTAAGGGGGATGTCACTTTATGTGTTACGAGTATGCTGTTTGTCAGTGGTGTGAAAGGTGTAGGTCAGTGGAGTCATGGAAGAGAAGAAGATCAGAGGGAAAGGGGAGATTGGTATTTTAACTGTTGGGTAGTATGTAGTTCTAGCTGTAGTTGTTTTCAGCGAACAATGTTGAGATGCTCAAAATTTAGGTACTCGATCAAAACAACCGGCTGAAAGAGGTGGTAAGGCGATAAACCGAAGGAAAAGTAGAGTTTTTGAGTAGACTGAGGTCTTCCTAGTCTGCCCTAGAGAGAGGTAAGAAAACCCTAATTTTCCCCTGAAAGATTTGAAATCTTAGACTGCTCACCATAATGAGCACCTTAATCTGATGGACTACAAGAGATTTAAGTACCGAGTGGAGGGTACATTGTCCAACAACACGAGGGACACTATTTTTAGAGTTTGTTGCAGACAAAGGAGAGGGTACTCCATCTCAATCTCCCTAATTCATTGATATCCCTCCATTTCAACCTAAAAAACAAACAAACCTGTGAACCTAAATTCTTGCAAGGATATTTATATCCCCACCAGAATCTACACTATGATCATTTTTCAAAAGAGCCCAATTCCAAACACCCTGAAGGGGCTCAATAATGTCGCCTCTCCGCCTTTTCCTCTCGTTTCTCGTGGTACTCGCTCTCGCTCTCGCTCTTCCGTCTGTTCAAGCCTCCGTCCATCACTTTAGCCGACACGGCAATCGCGGGGGAATGCGTGAATGGCTTAGACACCACCATGCTAGGAAACCTGGGACTAGACATCCAGGCAGAGGACATTATCGTCGCCGCCCTAAAATTAACCGCCCCAAGTTCAAGCCTGGTCCATGGCACTCTGCTCATGCTACATTTTACGGAGGGAGCGATGCTTCAGGAACAATGGGTACGCAAATATTTCGATTGTCTTTGCATGTCATTGATCATCTTGGCGTTAAAATCGTTTTAAAGGTAAATAAATTTTACAGGGGGGTCTTGTGGATATGGCGATTTGCGCAGCCAAGGTTACGGTGTACAAACTACAGCGTTGAGCAACGTGTTGTACAAAGAGGGGCATACTTGCGGAGCATGTTTTGAGCTCAAGTGCATCAACAGCAAATTTTGCAACCCGAGAAAACCTTCTCTTTTCGTAACAGCTACAAACCAATGTCCACCAAACTACGCCATTCCGAGTGACAACGGGGGATGGTGCAACGAGCCACGTGAACATTTTGATCTTGCCCAACCAGCATTCCTTCAAATAGCGGAGTATCAAGCCGGCATTGTTCCCGTGAATTATCGCAGGTATGTAACATATTTCCATCCATTCAAGTACGAGGAAAAAGATTCTGATTTTTAGTGTTCTTAACGTAGTTTTGGATTTAATCTTGTGAAGAGTCCCATGCAAAAAGGAAGGCGGAATTCGATTCACCATCACTGGAAACCCTTATTTCAACCTAGTCATGGTATGGAACGTTGCAGGTGCAGGAGATGTCGTAAAAGTGCTGGTTAAGGGTGACAAGGTCGGGTGGACGCCAATGAAACGTAACTGGGGTCAGAAATGGGAGGCCGATGTCGTCTTGACCGGACAATCTCTAACTTTCCGAGTTGTTACAAGCGACGGCCGAACTTCCACTGCTTGGCACGTGGCACCCCCAAATTGGCAGTTTGGACAAACCTTTGAAGGCAAACAATTCAGTATTTAGACCCCTTGTTGAGTATTTGTGGTGATGGTTGTACCACATTGTGTGCATGGTTTATAACTAACAAAGATTATTACTATTATTTGCGGGAGGAGTTAAACTAAGTCTCAAAAAGGGTGTTTGGGGTTCGATTCGAGTCCTCATTTTTATTTTGTTTTTTTCCTTTTTATGTATATGCACAATGGGATGAGGAAATTCTCAACTTTGATCAATTGTTGTTAACGGATCGATGAATTTTTTGGCATTGAATGTTTATCGCAATCTAAGTATAAAGTTTATAGGCCATTAATGGTGCACTCTTATATGTTGTAAAAGCTTATATTGATGGTCTTCTTAAAAGAAAAAAGCTTATATAGATGGTATAAGAGAAAAATGATGGACGTTGCTCGTTTTTTTAAATCATCGTGGGAGTATTCGTTAATATAGTCGCAGGTAAAATAAAATCAAACGTGTCACAGATTTTGTTTGTCCGTCTATCGTATCTCTCGAACTATTTCTTCTCTCAAATCTCCTCTCCTCATTTTCTTCATCTCCAAATCTCTTATACTTCATTGCTCTCTTCCTTAATCACATCTTTTCTTCTTCTTCATGTCCTCATCTCTCTCTCTCACTCTCACTCTTATCCTAATCTCCCCAATCTCTTCACTGCAGTAATCACCACTCCTTCAGATAGCCAATCGTCATTTCCCCCTCTAAAATCCGACCCAACCCCTAGTTGGAAATAGAGATCTTTGGATCATTCTGCCAAGTGTCCATTTCATAACCGTAGACAAATATTTCAAAAAAATATCCAATATATCCACAACAACTCTTCTCCTTCTCTCCCTCCAAACCCAAAACTATTAAACAAACACCTCTCTCTCTCTCTCTCTTTGAAGCTCTGTTTCCATGGCTGTAACAGAGCTCACACACTTAGAAACATCATTCCTTCATACCCAACTCTCCTTCAAAACAACCCGTCTCTTTAACACTAGATGTCAAGTGTTGGGTCGACCTCGAAATGCTAATAAAGTGCTCTGCTCTGTTTCAACCAAGTAAGCTTTATCTCACTCTATTTCTCTTATAGTTTCTCCCTGTATTTGTTCTTACATTTTGAGATGTTTTGATTGGTTTTACAGCAGCCAAGTTCCATCCACTATAACCCCACAACAGACTGATAGTAGTAAGAGCAAGCGCGATTGTTACGGCGTCTTTTGCCTCACTTATGATCTTGAAGCTGTAAGTTTTAACACCATTTTTGTGTCTTTGATTATTGTGTATGTTCACCTAAATCTACTAACTTCGAAGGTCAGCTTTAGGTAATAGTTATTTTTGCTTTAGATGAACTATTTGATGAAATTATATTTGTGTGAATCGAACTATGAAGTATTGTATGACCCTTTTGTTAAGTACTAGTAATTGAGGCTAATTAAGACCCAAGGCTTGCTCGAAGAGATTTGAAAAGGAAATCTCAAATTAGGATTTAAGAACACTGACTAAAACTAAAGAAGGGTTAGTGAGTTTTGGGTAATTTCTGTCTCGGAATATTTTTTTTTCTTAAACAAGATAAATGAAAATATCGTGTTCTACTGACATCATGGTCACTATTTATGTGTTTCAAATAAAGGGGGATCAGCGTTTAGTGTCATTGAGGCTTATCTTAATACAATTTAGTGAGTTGATGGTAACTTAGGCGTGCCCTTGTGACCCTGTCGACTTAAAATCGGCTTGTTTTTCTAGAATTTGGAGATTAGGATATGATTAATGAGGACACGGGACACCACATTGAAGTTGTAAACCAAGACTAGACAGATACTAAAGAATGTATAGTATATTCATGTCCTACTTAAGTAGGACACTTCATTCTTAGATGTACATGACGTACCAATGGCGTAATAAACATTTGATATAACTTAAGTTTGATGACTTGATGAACATGCGTACTTTTTTTTTTGCCTGTGGTTTTGAAAAATCTGTTCTTTTATAACTTTGTTTAAAGGAAGAGAAGACAAAATCATGGAAGAGCTTGATTAATGTTGCAGTCTCAGGTGCTGCTGGGATGATATCTAATCATTTACTTTTCAAAGTAAGTGATACTTACTCTCTTTTTTGGCTAAAAAGTGATACTTACCGGTTTAACCATCACTTATTATTGTTCCAATTTGTAATTGTATCTGAAATCATAAAAACTATGTAACATTGACACGGGTACGTGTGTTGGGGTCCGACACGGGTACGAGGTGTCAGACACCACAGCTTTAAAATAACTGAAAATACGAACACGGCCTTATACCTAAAAAGATAGTATCGTTCTTTATATTTCCTGTTGTTTGTCTTATTATTTGGGAAAGTTTTATGATTGTATACATTATAATATTTAACCATAAGTTAATTTACAACCAATAGCAAAAACAATAGTAGTGTAGAAATAGATTAGAGAGAGAAAAATATTATTATTGAATTGATTATTTAGGTTACATTATACCCTCTATATATAGGAGAGAGATAGTAAGCTACTTTTATGAATAACCAATGTGGGACTAAAATAACATAAAATAACCTTGCTAATACTCCCCCTCAAGCTGGAGCATGAACATCGCATATGCCCAGCTTGGACAAAACATCTAATAATAATCTGCTACTAACGGCCTTCGTGAGAAAATCTACAAGCTACTGCGAAGTAGAAACATAGAGAGTCTGAATCTGTCCAGATTTAAGCTTCTCATGCAGAAAGTACCGATCAACCTCAATATGCCTGGTACGATCATGCTGCACCAGATTAGCCAAAATGCTAATAGCAGATTTGTTATCACAATAGAGCGTCATAGGAAGAGAGACCGATGTCTGAAGCTCTTGTAGAAGAAGCTTAAGCCATATTAACTCACAAACACCTTGAGCCATGGCCCTATACTCGGCTTCTGCACTGGACCTGGAAACAACATCTTGTTTCTTACTCTGCCATGTAACCAAATTACCACCAATAGTGGTACAATACCCAGAAGTGGAGCGACGATTGGATAATGAACCTGCATAGTCAGCACCAGTCCAAGCCTTGACTCAAAAATGACCATGATCTCGAAATAAAATGCCACGATCAAGACACCCCTTGATATACCAAAGAACACGAATAGCTACTTGGAGATGGGGATGATGCGGCTTGTGCATAAACTGACTAAGAACTCTAACCGCATATGCAATATCAGGACGAGTAAGAGAAAGATAAATGAGCTTCCCAAGAAGCTGCTGGTACTGCCCAATGTCCCCCAATAACTCCCCCTCAAAGTCTGTCAGGCGATGATTCAGTTCTAGAGGTGTATCAGCAGGGCGACACACAAGCTGTCCTGAAGCAGAGAGAAGATCAAGAATGTACTTTCTTTGAGAGATGAAAATACCGGAACTAGAACGTGCAACTTCAATCCCAAGAAAATATCGCAAGGGACCGATATCCTTCACCTGAAAGCGGGTACAGAGGTAGATTTTAGGTTACTAATACCCTGAATATCATCTCCTGTAATAATAATATCGTCAACATAGACAAGCAATGCAACAATCTTCCTACCAGAATGTCGAAGAAACAAAGTATGGTCAGCACTACTCGGAACATAACCAAAGTCAATCATAGTGACCAAATGTATCAGCTCAAGTATGAGGAGACTGCTTAAGCCCATAGATGGATTTTTTTTGCTTACATACCAAGCTAGAAGCAAAAGAGGGACAAAAACCTGGTTGTGGAGACATATAGACCTCTTCCTACAATATTCCATTCAGAAAGGCATTCTTCACATCCATCTGGAAAAGGGGCCAAGATTTCGACGCTGCAATAGAAAAGATAACTTGAATAGTATTCATCTTGGCCACAGAAGCAAACGTCTCCTCATAATCAACACCATGCATCTGTGCATACCCCTTGTCAACTAACCGAGCCTTGTACCTGCTTACCGTTCCATATGAATTTTCTTTAACCGTAAACACCCATTTGGATCCGACTGATGTACGTCCAGGCGGGAGGGTAACCAATGACCAGGTATTATTGATCTCCGATGCATGTAATTCTTCCAACATCGCAACCTTCTAATGAGGTTTGGCTAATGCATCTGCCACTGTACGTGGTATATCAACCAAAGAAAGAGAAGCTAGAAAAGCTCTATAAGTAGGAGATAAACGATGATCTAAAGTATAATTAACGATAGAATAAACCGCTGCATCTAAATATCTATCAGGCTTCCCTGCATTACGCTTCTCTTTCCGAATAGCAATCGGTCTATCATCATCACTATGAGAAACAGGTGAATTATCATCAGTTGGTATAGAAGCGGTAGGAGAAGGCTCAATACCTAATAAAGGTGAATCGATGGCAGGTGGCAGACCTGGAGCTACAGAGGATGCTTGGCAGTCTGGTGTAGGAGACTGATATCCTGGATGTCGTCGAGTATAAACCTGTAAAGGACGTGAAACTGAAGGTAAAACTAAAGGTGGGATTGCAGACTCACACGGAACACTCAACGAAAGTGGATCTGAAGGAGGAGAAGATAAATCTTCTAAAGGAAGAGGACGAACTGGAAAACACTCCCCCTGAGAGAGAAAACCGCTCGTAAAGAACAGAGCACGTTCAAAGAAAGTAACGTCCATAAAGGTGAAATAACGACAGGATGAGGGATGGAAGCACCTATAACCCTTATGAGCATGAGAGTAACCCAGAAATACACATTTCAAGGCACGCAGATCTAGTTTAGAGGCTGACCCAGTTACTTGGACGAAACATACACACCCAAAAATACGAGGTGGAATCTGAAAAACAGAACGATCAGGATAAATAATAGAATACAGGGTGCAAAAACCAAAAACTCGAGATGGAGACCGGTTGATAAGAAACACCGCCGTAAGAACAACGTCAGACCAAAAACGCGAGGGGACATTCATGCAAATTGACATAGCACGAGCAAGATCAAGAATATGACGATTTTTCCTTTCCGATTTACCATTTTGCTGCGGAGTTTTCGTATTAGAGGTTTGATGCTCAATGCCATTGACATTTGCAGAATTTGAGAAGACCTTGAGACATAAATTCCCCACCTTGATCGGACCGAAAAACTTTAATAGTTTTCCCAAACTGAGTACGAACCATTGCGGTGAATGTCTGGAAAATAGAGGAGACCTCATCTTTGGATTTCATTAAATAAACCCAAGTACACCTTGAAAAATCGTCAATGAATAACACAAAATAATGAAATCCTAAACTATAAGTAACTGGGGCAGGACCCCAAATATCCGAATGCACAAGATCAAAACAAGAAGTTTTATTAATACTCAACGGATACATGCTACAACGATGTTTAGCTAGTTCACACGTCTCACAAGACAAGTCAGACATGGATACTTTAGAAAAGAAAGACGGAAACAAATAACGTAGATACTCAAAGGAAATATGACCTAAGCGGTGATGCCAACGTAGCACCCGCTTTATATTTTTACTACTAGTCATAGATTTTAACTGGAGAGCTTGAGGAGAAATAGAAGAGACATGTCCATCCAGAAAGTAAAGACCACCCTCTTTACGTCCACTGCCAATCATCTTCCGTAACACTAGATCCTGAAAAATAACATAATCAGGAAAGAAGGTTATATTGCAGTTTTTATTTCTGGTAATTTTACTAACATAAAGAAGATTAGTATCCAACTGAGGGACATGAAGGACATCAGGTAAAGAAAGGAAATCTGTAATCGGGATACAACCCTTCCTTGCAATAGGAGTCTCAGTTCCATTGGCAAGACGAACAATCCGTCGCCATGAACTAGAAGCATAAGACCAAAAAAGAGAAGACATACCAGTCATATTATCGGTTGCACCCGAGTCAACAATCCAAGGCGAAGTTGGAGATGCAGAAACACTATTTGCAGATGCGAAGTTACCTGCATGAGAAGCTGCCGGTGTGGAAGACATAGAGAGAAGTTGTCGGAACCTGCTGATTTCATCCTAAGAGAGCACTAAAGGCCGAAGAATCTGGCACACTAGAGTCGACAGATAAGTGTGCTGAGGACTGAGATGGGCGGGGATGATATAACCAGCAGGACGACCGTGCAAAGAATGACAAGTTGTCTTTAGATGTCCCCACTTACCACAATAATCACACTTCTTTCTCGAGGCGAGAGTTACCGGAAGCTGTTGGTAACGGAGAAAGGCTAGGTGATTATGTATGTGAAGTTTGTGAAGGAACTGACGGTGGTGTCGGATAAGCATAACGAATAGTGATAGTAGAAGTCTCTGAAGGGATCTCGGAGATAGGAGGCATAGGTGATCGACGACTCTGATCGGAGAGACAATATGCGTGTGCCTCTTCAAGAGTTGGGAAAGGAGTCCTGTCAAGTAGATGTCAAGTAGATGAACTCGTACATACTTAAAGTCGGGATTGAGCCCCGCAAGAAACTGAAACACCTGAGTCTTCTCCACAACCTTTGCATAAATCTCTGCTACCGTAGGTGGAATATGAACTTTTTCACTTGGTGTACTAGCTTGCCACTCGATGAAGCTATCATAATGAGATAATTCTTCCCAACTCGATCGAAGTCTCTCATAATACATCCCCAAAGTCTGAGTACCCTGTTTAAAATTCCCAATCTCAATGGAAAGTTAAAATATCCTAGCATTATTCTTTCGCTGAGAATATACCTTACGAAGTGATTCCCAAATCAGATGTGCATTGTTTGTGAATAAGTATCCAGCGGAGATCGTCGACTGCATAGAATTAATCAACCAAGTTCTCACTATCGAATCATCCGAGAACTACTTTGCATACTTCAGATCTGATTCTGCAGGTTCTTTTTCTGTGCCAAGAAGTAACCCTATCTTTCCATGGCCACCAACAAACAATTTCACGGACTGTGCCCATCGAACATAATTCAAGCCATCTAATAGCTGTGAGGTAATTTTCAGATTTGGATTGTCATGAATAGGGTTGAGGACTAGACATCTTCACTCGTTCCAATCGAAGAAATGACCGAACTCGAACTCGACTTGTCACCGATAACCATCGCGATCGATTACCTCAAATAAACCAAATAGATATGAGATTCAGATCAGCATCTATCGCATCTCGTGACCGGATCCAAAAAACCAAAAAAATAATAATTGCGGAAGCTTAGGTTGCTATCAGAACAACGCTACCAGAAAGACAGTGATAATCGTCGTTCTTCAAAGCAGAGGAGAGAGAGAGCGGCGGTGTAAATTAGACCAACATGAACGAAAATCGCAACCCTAAATTTTTTTTACCTCCCAACGAACTCACCGCCGAGTTCGATCAGCGAGGGTGTTGAACAATAACTCGCTCTGACACCATGTAGAAATAGATTAGAGAGAAAAAAAAAATATTATTGAATTGATTATGTAGGTTATATCATACCCTCTATATATAGAAGAGAGATAGTAAACTACTTCTATGAATAACCAATGTGGGACTAAAATAACATAAAATAACCTTGCTAATAAGTAGTAGTTACTACTTACTAGGCTGAATAACATGTCTAAAAAATTGGAACTTTCTAACACTTATGCCAAAAAGTTGATGACCTAAGCAAGAAGTACCTATTGAAGTGTCCACGCGAGTATCAGTGTGTCCGAGTGTCCGACACGTTTAGACACGGATTTTAGTGGGAATATAGAGTGTCCATGTTACATAGCATAAAAATGATCAGCTGAGGTTTTTCTTACAATTGTTGCAACTTGCAACAACGTTGTCACTTTTGATGCTTCGTGATAGAAAACTACTAATGCGGAAGCGATTAAAAGAAAAGACAAACTACTTTGATTGAATTAAAGACTGAAAAAAAAAACTAGATCTCCTTCTTCTAGCTATGGTTTCTTCTCTAAAACTCAACCTAACCTTGTTTTCTACCCTAGGACTCCTTTATCTAGGAGTCCTCCACCTTCTAAAACACTACCCTCCAAAATAGGCATTATTCTCTAAAATAAAATAAACTAAAAATAGAAATAGGGAAGGTCTCCATAGAGGCCGGCTCCTAAGGGGATGCCAACTACGACCACGACCATTACGGTTTATGATTCCTATCACTTTGGCATTCAGAATAATGATGACTTACAATTGTTAAAGGTATTTATGCTCAAACTAGATTGGTATTTGTTTTCCGGATAGTATGAGATATCTTTAGTTTAAGGTTGTAAATGCTACATTTTCATTGTTCAGTTCAGCAACTAGCTTATCTTACTATTTCAGCTTGCATCTGGCGAAGTATTTGGGCAAGATCAACCAATTGCTTTGAAACTATTGGGATCCGAGAGGTCATTCCAAGCCCTTGAAGGTATGATTCTTAAATGGTATTCTCTCATTTCTGTTGTATTGACATCTACGGAAGTGCTAAGTTACTTAAAGATTGTAGCTCTTTTTTTCTCGAGTTTCACTCCTTTACCAATTGAGAGTATTCTTATATATAGCTTTGCTTCTGAATCAATTTTTTTCCTTCACGAATTTAGAGCCATGTTAGTGATTTTGGCATTGAGAAATAAATAACTCATGAAATCTTCAAAAGATGTCTACGTCTCTTTTAAAGAAAAATATCTCAAGGGTTCTCTTTTTTCTCATCCAAAGACAAGTGGCAGGCAATGAAAATGATTTATTGCCTGTTCTCTTTCTTTTCATCCAAAGACAAGTGACAGGCAATGAAAATGAATTCTTGCCTGCTAGTTATCAGCTAGTTCCTGGCACTCTATTTATCTCGAGTTTTAGGCACCGAGAAACAAGTGACTCCTTCAATATGTCATTCTATGGCCATAACTAGTCTTTTATTCAGCATTCACACAATTGAGCTTCAAATTTGTAGTTAACGTTGATTGATTCTCTGTCTATTTTAATTGCTGCATTGACATGTACAGGTGTGGCTATGGAACTAGAGGACTCCTTATACCCTTTATTAAGGGAGGTAAGTATTAGCATTGATCCTTATGAGGTGTTCCAAGATGCTGAGTGGGCTCTTCTCATTGGAGCCAGGCCCCGTGGTCCTGGAATGGAACGAGCAGACTTACTAGACATCAATGGACAAATTTTTGCTGAACAGGTTTGATTCTTCTCTTGACTATATACTACTGATTATCCTTTACGACAATATTTCTTATAAATTCTATAAAACTTCGGTTCTGAATTTTGATGTAGGGAAAAGCACTAAATGTTGTTGCTTCACGTAATGTTAAAGTGTTAGTTGTGGGTAACCCATGCAATACAAAGTAAGAAAATATCTTAAACTCTAACCTTTTTTTAGCAAAAGTCTTGACTCTAAACTTCTAATTAGGGATGTTTGAACTTTGATTTCACTATATCATCTAGAATTTGACTTCTCTGATTTGCATGTTTTGCCTTATATCACGTCCTGGCATTGAAACTTATGACGGTGTATGATTATGTTTTATCGTATAATGGTGAAAAGTGAATGTCTCCAATATTTGCTAAACCAAGTGCCAGAACCCAGGATAGGCCAAAAATGCTGCAAACTTAAGGATCAAAGTCTAAATTAGATGACTTAAGTTAGGGTCAAAGTCAAAAATCCGATTTAATTATCCCATGATGCTTAACTAGCCTAATCCTACTCTACTTTGTGTAGTGCACTAATTTGTATGAAAAATGCTCCAAATATACCTGCGAAGAATTTCCATGCTTTGACTAGGTTGGATGAGAATAGGGCGAAGTGCCAGGTACAAATCACACCTTATGTACTCATCTTGGCAAAAATCTATTGATCATGATTGATTCTATTCAAATGTAAAACGTTTTAATTCTAATGATTATTGTTTTATTGCAGCTAGCTCTCAAAGCAGGTGTTTTCTATGATAAAGTGTCAAACGTGACGATATGGGGGAACCACTCGACCACTCAGGTCAGGAGATAAATTATTTAAATAGGGTGAATTAACAAGTATTCATCTTTATAATTGTTAAGTTTCAATTATCTTTATCTTAACAGGTTCCAGATTTTTTAAATGCTAGAATCAATGGCTTTCCCGTGAAAGATGTTATTAACGACGCGAAGTGGTTAGAAGAGGAGTTCACCCAGAAGGTCCAGACGGTAAGTGAAGTAGATTAACTTATAAGGTATATAGTTCATAATCTTGAAATAGTTTATAAAAGTATATTACTTGCAGAGAGGAGGTGCACTGATTAAAAAATGGGGGAGATCTTCGGCTGCATCAACTGCTGTCTCTATTGTCGACTCCATAAGATCCTTAGTCACTCCCACGCCTAATGGTGATTGGTTTTCCACAGGGGTAATTCTATCATTGGTATAATTTGAGATTCTCGGTTTTTTATTCCTGATTTTTTCTTAAGAGTATATTTGCAATTGCAGGTTTACACCAACGGTAATACCTATGGTATAGCAGAGGATATTGTTTTCAGCATGCCATGTAGATCAGATGTAACTTTTGTTTTTTGTAGATTTACGTACTAGTTATTGTTGCCTTATGCTCTTAGTCATTGGAGATAACCTTTTAATTGTACTTCTTTTATTCAGGGAGACGGGGACTATGAGCTTGCCAAGGATGTGATCATTGACGATTTCCTCCGTGCGCGCATAAAGAAGGTAATTTTCATCTCTGTCAACGTAATATCTTTTGACTGTTGAATAAGATGAGAAGAGTTTGAGGAAAAATCTTGTTTCATAAAACAGGTAGAGCTAGAGTCTAGAGTCTATGTGAAAACAAAATAGGATCCCATAGATCCCTAGGTAGAAAAAGGGATTATTTAGGGTTAAACATACTTTTCACCTGTTATAGTCGTTCGAGCACCTCTAATGCGTATGAAGTTTTGGTCCCATAGTTGGGAGTGGGACCATCTATACATAAGACGGTAACTTACAATTATATATGTATGAATTCTCTGCGCACTGTATAATGTGCATTTCTCGGCAGTTCTGTTAGTGTATTAGGTCTTAAGTGCACATGAATATGAATATTTCACAAACTAGGTTCTATTATTAGATCCTTTTGGAAAATCTTCTTAGTTGGGGGAATATTAGTGAAAGCAAAGAATACTACATGCAAAGAAGATTTAACTTTTAGGGCATAGATGGAAGAGAAATGTCTTCAAAGTACTCAGTAACTTTTCTTTCACATGGTGTAATTGTGCGAAGAAGAACGATGTCGAAACCATGCAAGAGTTTAACAAGTGTCAAAAGCCTAAACCTATTTCACCAACAATTTTGCAAGATATGGATGTTAAATACATTCAAGATATAGTTATTAGTGCGTTTACATAGATTTTCTGTATTAACTCACCTAAATAATGATTACTGAATGGGAAAAGAAAAAGACTAAATATAGTACCCTCAATACAAGCCACCTTGTGACTTTAATAGAGTTTGCAACTTGATTGAACTATTTTTATAATTACAGAGTGAAGCAGAGTTGCTTGCCGAGAAGAGATGTGTGGCTCATCTTACAGGAGAGGTAAATAATTCCAATGCTTCCAAACAGAAGTATTAGGGATTTAAATTCTTTTAGAGCATTAACTAAGATATGCTTTCTTCTTTATTTCAGGGCAACGCATTTTGTGATCTTCCTGAGGATACAATGCTTCCAGGAGAGCAGTAAGCCTTACCAGATGGACTTTCCTTCTGTCAAAATTTAGTAACAGTAATTAAGTGGCAATTAATATTTGTACAATAAGTGCATGAGTGGGGCATAGTTAGCAGTATATTTACTCCAAGGAACAGTACATGTATTTCCTTGTTTCAACATATTTGGCATGTCCTAATGGCTAACGTCGATGGCATTTTCATAATGTACTTGTATTTTACAGAAATTAGATGAACCTTTGATATGGATTTTGAACTATAGCTGGATTGAACATTCCCTTGAAGCTTATGAACCCCCATTTAAAACCATTGAGAAAATTACAATATCTAATAGAATTTTATTGTGTTTTCTGTACTTTTTGGTCTCGTGTTACTTCAGTAGTTACCCTGCCTAGGAAACATTTACAGTATATTGCTTGATTCGGTTGAAATTCGTATAAAACTCTGGCAACAAATAAAATAAATGACTGATTCTGATTAGAGAACAATTAAAGGATTATAAATAGTAACTTGGAGTCCTGCTGTCATTTTTTTTCCAATTTTTGCCAATGTTGCCATACCACCTTTGCCTGAGTTCAAAACGAACTAGACTTCGAACAAATCTTTCTTCACCCATGTCAGAATCGTTTAAATGGTGAGCATCCACAGCAGCTAGATACACCTTGACGTGGCAACGTGGATTCTCAAATCCACCCTCTTTGCCTCCCAGCAGCTAGGTCGAAAATCCATGTGGCACAAGTTTTTCCACCCTCCACCATCAGGGGGTGGATTTTTGGTGGATTAATGCCGCGCCCTTCTGAACTGCGTGTAGTTTTGGATCCAATAAGATGTTGACACTTGTCACGCTTCCGGTGGCTCCCATGCTGCGCACTTCTGAACTGTGCATATAGACAACGACTTAGATTAAAACACGTGGACGGCTTAGATTTAACTCAAACCAAACGGCTAGTTCTTGCCGCGCAGTTCAGAAGTGCACGACAAAAGCCTGCAAGAAATATATGTTGGTTCCTCTATATTTCTTGGTTTTTTCCTGATCAAACTTGGACAACAAGATGCTCAACGGCTATAAACGACTAGTTTTTTCTTTATCTATAAAACCCATTCATCTTTTACTCTCTTAATCTTCTACAATCAACTTATTCATCTTATATCTCAACTACTCATATCTGACCCATCACTCTCATCTTTGGAGTCATCGTCTGGAAGCGAAAAGCTCTTCCGACGTCAAATTGAGATGATGCACGAGTATAGCAAGATTATGATTGAGATGGGAGAAGCAGAAGAAAAAGAGCAAGATGCGACATCATCATGGAGGCGGGGGGGGGGGGGGGGGGGGGGGGGGGGGGGGGTAGTAAAAGGGGAAGGATTGACAAGCGGAAATGCCGTGATCATAAATTAGGAGAGTTTAGCCTTAATCGGGATTACTTCGGTGACAACCCAAGATTCAAAGGTATCCCATTTCGTCGTCGATTCCGTATGAGCGAAGGTGTGTATCAACGTATTTATGATCAAATACTTTCTTTGAACCTCTATTTTATTCAAAGAGAAAATGCTGCTAAGACGATAGGCATATCCTCGCACCAAAAGATAACGTGCGTACTTCGCATGTTATGTTACGGTACGAGCCCAAGAAGAATTCCTTCGGATTGGGGAGTCTACAAGTATTTTGTGTTTGAAAGAATTTTGTAAAACTATTATAACACAATTCATAGCTCAATACTTTAGATCTCCCAATGAAGACGATACATATACTTGTTAGAAGTGAATAGATCACGAGGTTTCCCTGGGATGTTAGGTAGTTTAGATTGTATGCATTGGAAATAGAAGAATTGTCCTACAGGGTGGGCAGGACAATATACCGGGTATAAGAAAATCTCAACAGTGATTTTAGAAGCAGTTGCGTCGCAAGATCTTTGGATATGACACGCATTCTTTGGGGTGCCCGATTCTAACAACGACGTGAACGTCTTGCATAAAGGGTGGCTTTTCAACAACTTGTCTAATGGAGTTGCGCCGCTATGCAATTATAATATAGGCACGGTACCGCACATTATGGAGTATTACTTAGTGGATGGAGTCTATCCAAAATAACAAACACTTATTCAAACTATAAGAAATCCGTCCAACGATGTCGCAAGACATTTTTTGAAGATGCAAGAAGCTTGCCGGAAAGACGTAAAGCGTACTTTTGGGGTATTACAAGCTAGGCTTCAAATATTGGCACACGGTGCACGATTTTGGAAACCTAGTGATCTAGGAAATGTTATGTACGCATGTATAATCATGTACAATATGATCGTCGAAGATGAACGTCATACTTACATCCTGCAAATGGACATTGATCCCGAGTTTAGAACATCCGTGAAGAATTGGAAGGATGACTTAAATCCAAGACACGCGATCAACACTATGGCAGAGTACATCCAGAAGGTTCGTGAAATTAGAAATGAAGGAGCCCATTTCCAATTACGAGATGAACTTGTCACGCATTTGTGGAATCGAAAAGGGGCGTAGTAATTGTAGTCTTTATCATTATTTTTTTTCTTTATAAAGTAATGTATTTTGTTTTCAAGTTTAATGTTGAAGTTGTAATGTATTTTGTTTCCAAGTCTTCATCATCGTAACACTTTAAAGAAACTTGGTTTACTGCTTCTGTTTTTTGATTTTGTACCCATTTCTTATGTTTTATTGTTTTGGTAGAGATAAAGAGAAGGAGAAAATCTCAGGTCCTGTAAGAAAGAAGTAAGAAGCATAGTCTATTATGGCAAAGTACATCCAGAAGGTTCAAATATAAATTAGATTAATGACAATTTTAAGGATTACGTACGATTAATAACAATTTTATTGAAAAATTAAAATTACATAGAACTTAAGAACTGCTATTAACGCTAAGGATTACATCAATCTTCATCACTAGAAACGTCGTCATCACTTGGACACTGCTCCTTCAACTTCTTCGAATATTCTTTAATTTGCTTCTTCATCCAACGCCTTTGTACCGGTAGTAGGTTACTTGGGTCCATTGTCATCACCTTAACCATATGCGCATCTTCGACGACTTTTTTTTAGTTAGCTCCACTTCACGCCTCCTTTGAATCTCAGCCTCCCTAGCCAACTTTAGTTTCTCTCGTACTCTAGCTCTAGTTTCATTTTCCTCTTTCTTTTGCTCGTCTCTCATTCCATGCCTACATCATGTTGGTCGTTGTCTCAAGCATCTTCTTCCTCCAATAACCTATACCTGACTTTGCCGCTTCTTTTGCCTTGTATTTTTTTTGGCCGTCCGGTCGTACATCCCCATAAGAATATAGTGGTGCATCCACGTTGATAGAATTATCCGGAATTACGATATTTGGAGTGTCGGATGTAGGTGTTTCAGGATTGGTATTGGTTTAGTTAAAATTTGACTTCCTAGCGACGTTACGGCCGGGTTGCCCGATGTGATGAATTTGTGACCATTTTGGGCAAGTTTCCAAAACTTTGTACACTTCCCCAAGTGTAAATAGTTTATGTTGTAGTTGTGCGAATGTATCATATGCCATACGTTCCTAGAAATAAAGTTAGAAAATTCTTTAGAGTATGATTTACCTTTGAACATTAATGAAATGATAAAAATAAATGAAATACTTACGAAGTCATCCGTTCCAATACCGGTAAAATGTCGGCTTTCAAGGTCTTGAATGATGCTTTTAAAAATTAAACATTTTTTATTGAGACGCCCCTTATACACACAATTGACACCGTTGTACGATTGCCACATCGATTGGTCAACATAGAAGGAGTTGAATTGATCACGCACCTTGAACCAAAATGTATCAACTTTTTAGTTGTTCATGGTAGCGAGGTTTTGAGACACTTGGAACCAAGCGCGTGCAGGATTCATGAAGTCATCGGACGACCAATTTTTTGAGTTATTATATCTTTCTTTGTCGTCATCAACTTCATCCTCAACTACATCATGAACTACAATAGGTGTCAATGCCGTCTTTCTTTTAGCCCCATGTATCTTGCATCGGCATGGTACTCGAACTTCCATCGGTGAAACCGATTTGAGATGAATAATATGGATTCCCCGGTTGAGGGTACGAGCCCGTTTACCCATCAAATTGAGGGTAATATTCTTGGTTTAGGTAATGATGGTAATATCCATGGATTTGAGATTGAAATTGATTATCGGGTACCGGGAATAGTTGGCGAACATACCTTAGATCCTGGGAAGTGTTAGACATTTACGACGGATCACTCGTTCCAAATTAAGGAGGAAATATGTTTCCTTGTTGGTTCGTATTGGAGGATTGAAAGTGGTTTTAAGAATTAAATTGGGAGCTTGAGGAAGACATAGTGGTTATATTTGTAAGGTAAGGAGGGAGGAGAGTATAGAAGATTAGAAGGGAGGAGAGTGTAGGAGATGAATGACATTTATAGTTAAAAAAACTAGCTGTTAATATGGCCGTTAGCAAGTGTCCAAAACAAAAACTAGCTGTTAATATGGCTCTTGAGTAACTTGGACAACATGTTTCTTAAAAAAACTAGCCGTTAAGTAACTTGGGCAACAAGTTTCTAAAAAAAAATCTTTAAAAAAAGCAAGATTAAACAAGATTAATATTTAACATAATTTAAACAAAATATAGTTTAAATAAAACATAGTTTAAACAATATTAATACTTAACATAGTTTAAACAAAATATAAATCAAAGTTCTAAATAAAACATAGCCTAACTGAGATGACTTTTCTTCGTTTGGCGGGCGCATCTGCTACGTGCGAGACTCTCTTCATAGGTACATTGCACCTCCAGCTCTGTCTGGTAGTAAATAGACGTCTCAGTAAGTCTCTCGGATGACCTCCTGTGCCCAGCTTAGCTCTCTCCTCAACTCAGTATTATTGTCAACTAGTTGCCTCTAGTCTTCATGTACCGCATACCGCATTCCTTGGGATTGATGCCACAACTCATCCATACTAAACGTAGGTGGACACGGGTATGGTACCTGCATCACCGGGATTGGTATCCGTCTACATTGATCATTTATTCCCACCACATCCATGAACCATCCTATATCATGTAGATCGCTGGCCGCCTGAACACCATAGTCTTGCACCTGTGAAGACGTAGCTAAACTCGACGTAGGTGGCAAGTGTACATCGGGCCTCACTCGATCACTCCCGACGATCCAAATATTTCTTGCCCTCTTTATTAAACTGCAGCCGATCTTGGGATTTGGATGAATGACACACCAATATGTCATGTAATCTACGTCTGAAACAAGATAATTGCGACGATCGTAGAAGTCCACATCTTTCAGACCCTAATATAACTCTCGATCGTACCTTGGGAATTCCATAATCTCTTGAAGGGGGGTCATAGGGGATACTATCATGCCCAGTCATCTGACGCATACACCGGTCTCCTAAATACTAAAGCGTACCGTGCCCGTATGGGACAGACACCAATAGAACCCTCTGGAAGCTCAACGCTGAAACAACTCTTACCTCTGGACAGATTAATTGCCTAGACCTGCGCCATGGTTGCCAATCTATGTTGGTTATGTCCTTTTATTTTATCACATCTCTGATCACAGCAAAAGAAAGATGGATTTTAGACCCCATACTAACCCTTTCATCTCTCCACGCAGCCATACGGGGATAAATATGGTTAAAGTTTTGTACCTTCACTAGATACATTCCAACCCGACAGTACTCGAAGAACCAAAACTTCAACATCGCATAGAATCCGGTGATCGATTTCTTCACCATCCCGTCCCTCAGAACTAAGACTTCATCAAGCCCCCGATACAAAGCTGCCATAATCGACGTACCCCAGTCAAAAAGCGATGCACCAATAATATCGTAGTCTGTCAAGGTTGCAAGATAACCCATCCGAAGAGATGTGCTACCATTTAAGAAGAAGAGATTACCCATCATATAGGCAATAAATGCCCTCGTATACACGATATCCATTTGTAGGTCGTAATTATTGAGACGTAGATTCAAAGGCTCTTTCCACTTTTTTAAATAGGTGAGAGTGATGTTACCATATCTGATGACCTGATGTCAGAGCTTATGATTCCTAGGAATATCTTTTTTGCCTCCTCTAACTTGGAGTACCTCTCATCGTACGGGAGTTCGTGACCCCTCACAAAAGATATGCCCGTTAGCATGATGAAGTCTAACGGTGTAAAACCCAGTTCCCCGCAAGGGAAGTGAAAGGTATGGGTGGAAGGCCTCCACCGTTCCACTAGAGCATGAATGAGACGATTATCCGAGTTTCCTGCCTTAATCAAGCAAAACTCTTCAAAACTCATATCGCCGACCAACTTCTTCAATGTCGGGTACACGACAATCCATTGGTACCACTTTAGTACCTTATCCAATGATCCCCTACACTATAATTCATCTCGATTCTGGAAAAAAAATACATTAACACGTTAGACTTTCATTCGGGCATTTCATCGAACATATTGCAATATACGTTAATAGCACTTAAAATTTACATAAAACTTACCGGCATTTCCTCCGATCCAACATAAATATGGACCCAGCCGTGCGGGAGGATATCTACTCGGTTCAACTCTTCGAGCGTTGGGGACGGATCGTTGTCCAACGTCAATTGTAACGGCCAAATATTTGTTACTTCAGCATTCCCCCTTCGTTTTACTTTCGCGTTTAAGTTATGTTTAGTTTTAGTAAAATTATACCTCGGTCGCGAACTAGACTCTCTCGACATTTTTAAACAAAAAACTGCATCGATGACGGAGGAAATGGGTTGGGTTGGGAAACTTGTATCGTAAGGGTTAGGTATGCCTTGAATATGCCTTGGTAAAAATTGAAATAACACTTGAGAAAGGTCAAACAAGTCTACGCCTAAAACTTGTAACGTTATGCCCCGCGGTTCTGAATTGCGCGGCTAATTATTTAAAAAAAATTACGTTACAATTCCTTATTGGCTATAAGTGTCGCGCGGTTTAGAAGTGCGCTGGAGAAATAGAAGGCTGAGATTTAAATACGTGGCTGGATCGTGCCCGTTGGTGTTCCCGCGCGGTTCTGAAGTGCGTTGGGCAAATTCACTTTGGCTTTATTTTCGAACTGTTGTGGGTGGATTTGGGGTGGATTAGATTCACCCTAGTTATGGGCAAATCTACCCACCCTAGCTGTTGTGGATGCTCTCACGATGTAACGATCTTGCTGCCTACTCTATCACCAGTCTTTTCTCTACTTAATCCCCACCCCAATTCTAAGAGGTGTGTAAGTAAGAACACTATAGTTACTTGATTGGGTTGTTAACAGAGTCGAGGAACTTCATTCTCAAGTCTGATGGGATATTTTTGAAAGGCACTCAACCAAATGGAGATGACGGTTAGTCACTTTGAGGTGGCGCATCCCTCATAGGGTCATTTACCTACCGTGTGGCCTATGTTTATTTAATGTTTTATATTTTATGCTTTAGCTTAAGCTCTGTTGGAAAGGTCCAATATGGGTTATTAGCAGTTTCCCAATTTAAGTAGAATTCTATTTTAATTAGAATTAAGGTTCCTAATTCTAACCCCCCTGGTGTTCTATAAAAGAGGAGGTCTAGGTTATTTGTTTCTTAGTTAATACAGTTAATTCAGTTAAGTTAGTCTTATTCAGAACAAGAGTTCTAGGTAATAAAATTAGGGTTCCTCAAGAACCTAATTCATTTTGTTAATCTGGTGTTCTTGATTATTGGCTTCCGCATAATCAGTTAACATCACACTTTATCCATCATTGCTGATGCCTTTGAGATAAATATATTATCATACGCTTTTTACTTGCTCTTTCAGCTCTCTTCTTGATAACCTCCTTGAGCTTCAAGCTTAATACATTGCATGCAATCCTATTTTGTTAATAATTCTCTTAGGATATATTGATAATTATCGTCTTCACCAGAAATAAAAGAAAAAATAAATTATAATTTATTAATACAATTCTTGCCAATGCATAAAATTGATAAACTACAAATTACACAAAGGAACTCATAATTACTATTTTTTTCTCTTCATCCATTCTCTCATGTTGATTACCACCGATTAATGCACCTATCAATACCGATTATAAGGTATATGATATTTATCAAAAGATATCCAGAAATACCAATCAGCATCACGAATAAAAATATATATTCTCCTACCAATAAAACCTTATAAACTAAATAATCCTTAGCAGACAGTCTCTCCTTGGTAGCTTTTGAAATATCCATAGTTGGAGTTTGTTTCATTCCATGTCTAGTATAAATGTCAGCATTATCTCATGGTTACTCGTCATCAGAGATTACACCTTGAGCGACTACAGCTGGACTGACACTGAACAGGTAAGTGAATTTTTAACTCCTAGTTCTATAATATCCAGCCCTATGTATTTTTACAGAGTATGGAAAAGGTAATGAATATGTTCTTTTAAGATAATAGAACTTCTATTCGAATAGATTCCTTTTTCTATTCGAATAGAACTGGGAACATTTCTATTCAAATATATTTTATTGTATTCGAATAAAATGCCTCAGGCTGTTTTTTATTTGAATAGATCCTTTTTTATTCTTTTTTTATTCTGTTTTTATTCGAATAGATTCTTTTTGTATTCTCTTGTTTAAGCTAAAAGCTCATGTCTGACCTTATTTATTAGCTTCGAGAGTTATGATATTTACTCTTTTGTTGATCTTGTTGTATTTGATCTCATTTTGTTTCCTTACTCAATTGTCAAATGGTAACATCAAAGTCAAGTTATACTAGTAAAACTTTCCTATTTTTATTCGAGGTGAAAAAGTGACGGTGTCCAACCGAAGATGTGATAATAGGCATTTTTTTCTCTCCCATTATTGGCCTTCGTTATTTCTAACCATTTTTTTTTCACTTACAACCCTTTGTGCCTTAAAATATGCCTTTCATTTTTCTACCCAAATTATTTATTCTTATACCCATATGTTCTGAGACTATTCAGTGAGAAGAAAATGAAAAAGAAAAATATGTATGATTTTTGGGGGAAAGGTGAATAGAAGAATACTATGAGTCCCCTAAAGAACTTTTTATTATCCCAATCAGTGTTATGGAAAAAAAAAAAAAAAAAAAAAAAAAAGGAAAAGAAAAAAGAAGGAAATGAAGGGTTATTTTTGTTGTGTGTACTCAAGAAGATAGAGTGACAAAAAGTGAAGTTGTTTTGAAGAAAGATGGAGCTAGTATAACTGTAGTCTCAAAATGCCAGCAAAACACCTACTCCGTCATAAGCCTACCCATGCCTACATTATAACCTATTCAAAGACCTATTTGATCTTGACTTAGGCGCTGTCAGTATTAGTGGAGATTAGAGATAAGGAGTTTATATTAGTTTTAACTTGACACCATTAATGACAAATGAGGTTCCTTCCATGAGATCTTCCAGCTTACACCGTTTTTGATGAGATATGATTCTTTACTTGCATTGTATTCATATTCATATCTCACGCAGAGTGTTTGCTAATCAATTCTCAGTGATTTTGAGTGACCATCATGAGAGGCCAAAGTTAAAACAACTATCCAATATAGTATTCTAACTGCGGCTGAGTAATACGTTGAAAACTAGGTATCTAATTGACTATGCTCACACACACACCAAGTAATTCATTTAGTGATTATTTTATAACACATTGGCTATGTTTACTCTTTATTAAATATTTTAGATTCGTTGTCTTACTATCATGCCTTCTATTTAGGGGGAGTGTTGTCTTCTTTTGCCTATTTCTTTCAGAGACACTCCTCATATGTGTTTTTATGGGGGTTACCATAATTTTGAGGGGGAGATGCACATTTTTTTGGGGTTTGGTGGTTTAGTGTTTTCCAAACTACATGTTCGTTTTGTTCCATTGGTTTGCTTCTCTTTTGATTTGTTATTTACCCTTTGTTCATCTGTGCCAAAAAAGGGGAAAGATGATCCTGACAGGTAAGTCAGGTAAGTTATGTTCTTTATTCTGGATCCTTTATTTTAAATGAACGGTTGCATGATGTAACTTGTTTAGTGTGCAGGGATTCCAGAGTATATACTATATAAGATGAAAGTGAAACTTTGAGTATGAGTGTTTAGGGATTGAGTCAGTCTATTGAGTTGTATTTTTATTTCTTATAGTTAGTTCTGGTTTTGACACGAAATGAACCAAAGGGGGAGATTAAAACATACATAGTTGGAGTTTCTTTCATTTCGTGTCTAGTCTAGATGTCAGCATTATCTTGTGGTTACTCGTCGTCAAAGATTGTACCTTGAGCGACTACAGCTGGACTGACACTGAACAGGTAAGTGGATTTCTAACTCCTTGTTCTATAATATCAATCCCTATGTATTTTTAAATAGTATGGAAAAGGTAATTAGTATGTTCTTTTAAGATAACAAAACTTCTATTCGAATAGATTATTTTTCAATTCGAATAGAACTGGGAACATTTCTATTAGAATATATATATATATATTTTATTGTATTCGAATAAAATGCCTCATTCTATTTTTTATTCGAATAGATTAATTTTTTATTCGAATAGATTGGCTTAGTCTGATTTTTATTCGAATATATTTATTTCTATTCGAACAGAGAACGTGATTTCTATTTTCTAATAAAAGATAACTTTCATTTTTCCAGAACTTACCTCTTCCTAAACCTATTTTTCAGAGCTTGATTCATCCACAATATGATTGAGAAGCGCTAGTTAGTAGAAAAGTATGAAGAACGCCAAATTCGATGGAAAAAAAATAAGAGATTCAATTGTATTAATCAATAATTACAATGAAAAAAACTCTAAACCCTAAGCTTCTTCTTTAGAACTTCTCTCTAGATCTAACATAGAAATGAAATAACCTAAGCCCCCTTTATATACTAGATAACCTAAAATACTAAAAGAACACATCTCGAGGTAAAATATCCCTAAAAAATATAATCACCGCCAAAAGGAAAAAGGCTGAATCGCGTCTCTGTTCGAACAAAATTGTTTATGTTCGAATAAAATAAAGTGTATTCCAATAGACAAAAATCTATTCGAATAAAACCCATCAGGCAGAAATTTATTCGAACATAAATAATTATGTTCGAATAGAATTGTTCAGTGTTTTCTTCAGATCCTCCTGGATCATGGCTTCCCCCTTTAAGAGCCTTGAACTCCTGCTCAAGCCAGAACTAGAGATATGGGAATATGGCGCTGCTCATTAACCTGTTGTACTACTTTGACGTACGAGGTAGCTGACCCTTCTTCTCAACTTGAAACAAATCAAAACGAACACATGTCTTGCCTGGCAGTAACTTTCAGCAAAACATACTACGCCCTTTAGGATCATCATATCCTGCAACATATCCTGACATAACAAAAGGCTGTATCTGCATAGAAACCAACATAGCGAAAGTAGTTGGTAATGGAGGTCGAGATAACCTATCAGCTAATTTGTTGTCCACTCTCATCTTAAACTTTATAATTAAAGGAAATTGTTGGAGATACGATAACCCCTTCATCTGGCGAGCTTGTTGTAGCTTGGACTATGTAGCTAAAAATTGGAACGGTTTGTGATCAGTATGTAACATAACCTCCTGTTGCAACTTCCCCAAATTGTTTTGTTGCCTAAAAAACGTTGTCATTGGAGACAGCACTCGAGCCGATGTACCCTTCTGAACCGGTCATACCAATAATATAAACTTTCCATTTACATTAGCCAACCGCTTCACCTTAGTCGTCGTTACCAAATTGAGCGTAGTGACACGCTCCTTATAAGCATTAATATGGAACTCCTTTCCCTCCTTCACAAGATGATACTTGCGAGCTCTACGGTAATGAATCGCATCTTGGTCCCAAAGATAATGGCTACCCAAGATGACCTGACACACATCCAAAGGAACCACCTTACACATTACCTCGTCAATAAACTTCTTAGAAATTGTAAACTTGAATATACACTGCTTTGTGACCATCACATCTGCATATTTCTGAAACCACCCCAAACCATACGGCCTAGGATGAGTTGCAGTCGTCAAACCCATCTTCTTCACTAACGTCTCAAAAATCAAATTTCTCTAACTACCCGGATCCATAATGGCCTTGACTAAACCCTACTTTACCTGAATACTGACATGATAAAGCTCTTCTTGACTCTCTTCCTCGGCCGCCAAAGTCCGCTGAAACATAAGTATAAGCTTAGGATTCGGTTTATCTAAATCCGGAAGGTCAACAACCTCTGCGGCTAGTGCATATCTCTCTTTCTTGCTCTTCTCCTCCTTCGGCCTAAGCTCTGGGTGAAGTTTCCAACAATAATAAAAAATATACCCACTCGCCTTACAATGAATGTAATGAAACTCCTTGGACGAAGACCTCTCTCCTTTGGCCTCTCCCTTATGTTCGTTTTTCCAACTTGACTTGTACTCTGACTCGATCTTGTCGTCTTCTTTGTCACACTTCAAGTACTTGTCTTCAATGGAAATTGCCTTCACAGTAGCGTCCACAATATTGGCCACAGTAAACAACTTCAACTCTCTTCTAATGGACTCCGACAAACCCCCTGTATATTTTATGAACACCGTATACTCGTCCACACCAATATCCAAAAACAAAGCTTGGTTATGGAACGCTGTAGTGTACTCTTGTACGGATTGCTCAAACCTTTAGCACAAATTGTACCATTTATACCATCTCTCTTGCTCATACCCAATCGGATAAAGTTGGTTTCGCACTAAAACCTTTAACTCTCTCCAGAACAAACTTCCTACATTATGGCATTTCCGAGAAGATTTCCACCACCTGAGTGCATGGCTTGCAAATTTCAATGTAGCAAAGCATATTTGCTGAGCATTAAAGTATTTGTAAACGGGGAAATAAGTTTTTAACCTATCCAATTAACCAATTATCCAACTTCGCGGTATCGATCGAACCTTCGAATACCGGAATTTCAATCTTAAAACTCATACGAAGATTATGCAAAAGATTCGTGGACTTACCAATAACCGATTGCTCCTCATCGGATTCGGCAGCACTAGAATCATCAAAAGCCAGAACGTCCTCGTCACCATCCACCTCCATAACCCCTTTCTTCTTCGAACGGCCTCACCATTTCACCGAAGTAGAAGCCTTAGCGAGGTTCGTGAGACACAACTGTTCCACTAACTCCCCTACAGTAGAAGTTAGGGCAGAAACTATCGTTTTTAAAATCGTGAGCCTTTCGTTGGGACCGCCCATCTCCATATCGTCCTTCTTCTTCGAATTAGGTTTGCGATGAATCTTCAACAAACTCAATAGCTTTTCCTTCGTTTGTTTGAGACGGTCGTGTTTAGAGACCATAAACCACAATCAAACCCTGAAGATCGTAACTGGAAAACTGATACCACTTCATCCATAATACGATTGAGAAGCGCTAGTTAGTAGAAAAGTATGAAGAATGCCAAATTCGATGGGAAAAATAAGATATTCAATTGTATTAATCAATAATTACAATGAAATAAACTCTAAACCCTAAGCTTCTTCCTTAGAATTTCTCTTTAAATCTAACATAGAAAAGAAATAACCTAAGTCCCTTTTATATACTAGGGAACTTAAAATACTAAAAGAACGCATCTCGAGGTAAAGTACCCCTCAAAAATATAATCACCGCCAAAAGGAAAATGCTGAATCGCACCTCTGTTCGAACAAAATTGTTTTTGTTCAAATAAAATAAAGTGTATTCGAATAGACAAAAATCTATTCGAATAAAACCCGTCAGGCAGAAATCTATTCGAACAGAAATAATTTTATTCGAATAAAAACCCTCAGGCAGAAATCTATTCAAAGAGAAATAATTCTGTTCGAATAGAATTGTTCAGTATCTTCTTCAGATCCTCCTGGATCATTGATATTTAGAGAGAGAAGAGATTTTAACGAGCGATTCAACGCAAAGTAAAACTCAACTTGAATCAATCGGATAGATTCAGAAAATCTAATCCTTGATTTGTAAAGTTTGAGAGATTCAAGCTTTGTAGTTTTGGTGCGTTATCCGAGGCGCGGCGCTGCAAGAGCGGAAGGACGTTGCGAGAATGAGGAATCGACTGCGAGGAGTTCAATTAGAAGATAGGTAACCACGGGATGTGTTTATCGAGTCTGTAAGTAATTGAATACTTATAATTTGATTTTAATAGTAGATTTTTTAACTATCAGGTGATTCGACAGCGACCTGTGGGTTTTTCTCCTGAGAAATATTTACCACAGGGTTAAAATTGTTTG
This sequence comes from Kingdonia uniflora, assembly GCA_014058105.1. NCBI lineage: Eukaryota > Viridiplantae > Streptophyta > Magnoliopsida > Ranunculales > Circaeasteraceae > Kingdonia > Kingdonia uniflora. Next base: position 969,151 of record JACGCM010000719.1, on the reverse strand, counting down.
GTCTTGTGGTTAATTTCTAATTGCATTATTGACATTAGATGATTGAATCGATTTGAACTAGGTTAAGATTAGACCATTAATTCAAAGGAATTTGGACCTATCGATTTAGACCTAATTTATTCGAAATCGACTAGTCTCAAGCGACTAGGAATTTAAGTTTTTGTTAGCAACAGTCCACCAGTAATAGTGTTGGACTCCTCCGCCTTAGTAACCTTGATAAGAACACGCTTATTTAAAACCTTCAAATCCTTGATATCTTCATTCTCAATGATTCCAGCGATATCGTCTTCCTTCAATATAAGATGCTTTGATCAATTAAACTCGACCTCAATGCCCTCATAGTTTAAGTATAGAACTTGAAAACCAACCTTGTCACTGATGTCAACTTTGTTTTCGCCAAGAGTTGTAACCTCGCCACCAGCATTTCTAGACTCATCCTCAGTAACCTATGATTTGCTACGAGTTTCTATTTTGTTGACTTCAGATTTCTAGAAGTTTAAATAATTAGTTCAATAACCTTTATGGTAGATTGTCTTACTTTAGGTTTTGTTATGCTAAATAAATTTGAGATGAATAAAAGTCTGGCAATCTCTTTTATTAAATTGTTTTATGTACTTTGGTCTCTGTATTAACTTTAATTATTTGAAGTGTTGGTGATCTTGATTGCTGGCTTTTGTATTTCAGAGCAATAATGGATGCTAAGTACCTTTTTAATGGCTGTTAAGATGCCTTTTTCCTGGTATTAGGAGCATCAGCCAGTAGTTAATTCTTGTTTTTTCTTCTTCTTCTAGGTTTTCCACAAAAGGATGGATTATCTTTAACATATATCCCAAGAGCCCCAGGTTTTCTAGATTTTTCCAGAAGTAATTGATCTTAAACATGTTTATCCAACAAGGTAGAGAAATTAAACGAGTTAAATTGACTTATGTACTGATATTTATATGGATATTTGACTTAAGTCCCGCCATTTAGCAAAAAAAAAACAATTATAGTCCTTTATTTTACAGTTTGACCATAGTCTACTACAATTGACCGCAGTTGACGCAGTTGACTGAATTAACAAATATTAAAGACATGTTTTCCCTTTTAGAATTTAAATAAAAATAATAAATCATAAATCATAACCTCGAGATACTTACCTACTACTATCAGACAATGCACAACTGTCAACCGTTGGGTTGCCGTTACAGCCAAAACCTTTTTTTTTCTCTCTCCAGCCTCTTTTACCTGCCTTCTCGAAGTATTTCCTTCATTGGCAACGACTATACAATATTTCCTTCCTTGGTTGTATTATGCCATTCTAAAATTTTATTTGTGCCAATGTCTATCTACTTCACACTAAAAGACATTTGAGTTACTATAATAGATAATGTTCCAACTGTTGTCCTTGATCTGCATCTTCAAGATACTTTGTTCGTGTCCCTTCGAAGGCATCATGTCTTCTGGAGCCAATATATTAGAAAGATAGTAGTGGAGATAACAAGGCAGTCATTCTACACTAGTTACTTTATAATAGCTCATATGATGATAATCATGCATCTGTATGATTTAGAGATAAGATTTACCATATAATAAGGGTTAAAGTTCCATAAATTAATAAGGCCAGATATTCTAATATTGATGAGCGTGTAAAGTGGCATTGGCTGGTGTTAACAATATAATGATGATTTCTATGCATTTCTAGATTTTAATATAAGAAAACCCTTAAAAAAGGTTATTTGGCAACCACCAGAGAAACTTTAGTATACTTGAATGACAAGTTTCAGTCATGGAAGAAAGATCGAGTTCACATGGTAGATTGCCCTCCCACAAAAGGCGACATCTACCCTACTCCTTCCTTCTTTATTTTTCATACACAAACCACACACATAATTATATGCTTTAGTGTCACATAACAACAAAATTTTCCAAATGAAAACGTGTAGATCATGCTTTGTGTGATCCTCGAGCTAAGTTTTGACAGTTCAACACATATCATATGTATTTTCTTTCAATTAGTTACAGTCTTAATTGAAAAAAATAAAGCTTTTAGTCCATGAATCAAATTTAAGAGAGAAAAGACTAAAGCTAATGTTATTTGCAAACAGAGGGGGTTAAGTCTAATATATTAATGAATAGAGGTTGTTTAATTTTGTACTTTGTGATTTACACGTGCGACTTTAAGGGTATTTTAGTCTTTGCAAAATGGCCAAATTTAAACTGGGTCAACTACGGTCAATTGCAGTTGACCATGGTCAAAACTACAAATAAAGGACTATAATTTCTTTTTTGCTAAATGGCAGGACTTAAGTCAAATAGCCATATAAATATCAGGACATAAGTCTAAAAAAATCGAAATTAAATGTCATTTGTGTTTTCTTTTGCTTTACTGTTTGAGCCTTTGGGGTTTAATATGTACTTAGGTTTTATGTTGTTTTTTGTTTCAGCAACGCCATTAGAAGGAGAGCTTTTTGCATTTAGTTTCCTTGATTCACTTTGCAAGCTTAACCTCAAAGAAGCATTAGACTTTGTCAAGGCATTTCCAATGAGTAGTACTAGTAGTACAATAACTCCGTGAAGCTTAGTAAGATTCTTCTCAGCTCTTTGCATGAGGTGAGTTTGAGTTACTTTATAACCCTGTGAAGCCATGAAAGAGTTTGCTACAGAAGTGTTTCCTCAACAAGCTCAGCGGATAGATTTCGTAAGCTTAACCTCAAAGACTTATACCTCATAGTGATATCTTCTGCCCCTTGGCAAACTAGAGCCATTGATTTAGAAGAAAACAAAGGACGAGAGATGGATCGATCGATCGAACATAACATGAGTCGACCGATCCAAGCCCAAGAGTAGATGAAGGGTCATATTTACATATTTCAATTTCAGTTTCAACAATAGTTATGAGTGTGTTTATTAAAGTTTTCTTTTAAGAGTCATAGTGGTTTATCTTCATTTATGGAGAGGAGTTTTACTTGGTTTATGAGAAGTTAATAGGAGTTACATTTTGGGAGATTTAGCTAGGTTGGAGTTACTTTTTTCTAATTTCTATAAGTATGGTAGAAGAGTTATGTAATAATCCGTTTAAGTTTGAATGAAGAAAGTGTCTTTTGGTGAGTGTTTCACAGGAAATTCTTCTTGCATTTCTCATTTACTTGATTAATTGTAAGATTGTTAGTTACTCGGCAGCCAGATTCTTCTAAACTAATAGAGGTTTCTTCCAGTTAGTAGAGTTTCACGCTTCTATTCTATATATGTTGCATTAGTTGGTATCAGATTCGGACAACGATTCTTTATTCAACAATGGTTCATCCTCAGAAAGGCTGTGAACCTGCGGTAGAAAAGAATACTATGAGAGAAGAAATAGCAGAGTTAACTCAACAAATGTCAATGTTGGTAACTATTGAGAATCGAGGTAACTACTCTTTCTTCTACGCCGAATCAAGAAATAAATAGAAAATAAAGAACAATAAAGAAGATAAGTATTTTTCTGGAGGAGGGAAGTGGAAAACCCTTTCAGATGAAAAGCCACTCCCCGTGAACAATCCACTTTGATCAAACAGGTTACATACGATTTTCTCCAAGCTTCTCAAGCTTTGTAATAGAGTCTCTCAAATCCTAGCTCTCTAGAATTAAACTTGCCAAAAGATAGACTAACAAATAACCTAGGTCCTCTTTATATACTTAGATGACTAATTACAAACAGAACGGATCTCAAGGAAAGCTAAACGTCCCAGAAGAACTTCTAAAACAAACCTATGCACATCTTGTTTGAACGACTCTAAGCTCGTTCGAACGTCTTTGACGATAAAAGATTTCCCACACATAAAACAACCATCTCGTTCGAATGACATCTAAGCTCGTTCGAATGACTTCAGCAATTCGAGTTCACCCTTAACAATCTCCCTCTTGAAATTGAATCCTATAACCCATCTCCAGATCTCTAAATGAATTGCTCATACTACCCGGACCTTCAATCTTGAAGACCCACAGAAGTTGTACATGTCGTCAACTTCTAAAAAGTTACCACCTTCTTAAACATATCGGCCGGATTCACATCTGTATGAATCTTCACAAGCTTCAACACACCATCCTCGCGGAGCGAGCGAATATAATGATATTGAATATCAATATGATTGGTCCTAGAGTGAAAAGTTGAATTCTTTTCTAAGTATATAATGCTTTGATTATCACTATACAATTTAGAAGAAAATTGCTCTCTACCAAACACTTTCATCAACCCTTTAAGCCAAACCATATCCTTGCATACTTCCGTAGCCGCAACATATTCTGCCTCCGTCGTAGACAAAGCTACAATCTTCTATAGCCTAGAAACCCATGTAACCGCATTACTTCCCAATGTAAAAATGAAACCACTAGTGCTCTTCCGCCTACCAATGTCACCCGCCATATCAGAATTAACAAAACCTAATAAGCATATCTGAGAACCCCCATAACATAATGCCATATCTTGAGTCCCCTTTAGATACCTCAGTATCTATTTCACAGCTCTCCAATGCTCCTTGCCTGGATTACTCATATACCTACTAACAACTCCCACTGCTTAGGCAATATCTGGTCTCGTACAAATTATAGTGTACATTAGGCTAACAACTGTAGATTGATAAAGAACCTTCCACATCTCATCGCGATCCTTTTGCGTCTTCGAACAATAATCTTTTGATAATTTGAAGTGACCTTCCAATGGTGTACTAAAACCTTAAAAACCATCCATATTAAACCGCTTATGTACTTTGTCGATGTACTCAGCTTGAGATAGCTTTAATTCTCGCCACTTTCTGTCCCTTGTAATACACATACCAAGAACTTGTTTTGCTGCACCCAAGTTCTTCATAGAAAACTCCCAGGATAACTGTTCCTTCAACTTGTAAATTTCTCCCATGTTGGCACTTGCTGCCAACATATCATCTACATACAGAAGTAGAATAATATATGAGTTCCCCATATTTAAAATAAAATAATAGTGATCCGTGTTGCTCTTTGAATAACCATTTCTGGACATGAATTGTTCAAACTTCAAATACTACTGTCTCGATGCTTGTTTCAAACCATATAAGCTCTTCGTAAGCCTACACACAAAATCTTCTTTCCCTTTCACAGAGTACCCTTCAGGCTGTTTTATATAAATTTCTTTATCAAGGTTGCCATGAAGAAATACTGTCTTGACATTTAGTGGCTCAAGATGCAAATCTTCAACTACAACTATATTCATCACAACCCAAATTATAGGCATCTTCACAGCAGGAGCAAAGATCTCACCTAAATTAGCGACTTCTTTCTGCTAAAAGCCCTTCACCACAAGTCTAGCCTTGAATCTCTTTGAATAGTCAGATTCCTACTTTAGTCTGTATACCCACTTGTTGTGCAATGCTCTCTTCCCTTTCGGTAGCCGAACTAAATCCCAAGTTCGATTTACTGATAATGACTACATCTTATCATCCATAGCAAGCTCACACTTGCTCTTGGCTTCTACATCTAAAGCCTCATTATAACTTTCTAGTTCACCACCATCCATAAGTAATAAGTGATGTGGGGAGTTTACGTACCTAGCCAAAGTTTTTGTATTTCTCGGCTCCTTTTAAAGTACTTATAGAATATCTAGATTATTAGGTTTCTTGTCTTGATCTGGTGCATCAGACTCAACCACGACTTCTTCATCAACCTCTCAAGGGGGTTAAATATCAATGTCGACACTTTCCTCTACTTCACTTCGATTCATTTCTACAGGTACTTTGAAGTTTTTATACAATACTTCCTCATTGAATGTAACATTACGGCTCTGAATGATTTTTCGATTCTTCGCATCCCAAAATCGGTACCCAAACTCATCACCATTATATCCAATGAATTTGTACTTCATTGACTTTGCATCTAACTTTGTCCTTGTATCTGAATTATCAAGCACATATGAGATACAACAAAAAATACGCAAATGATTTAGGATTACCTCTTTACTGGTCCATGCATTTTTAGGAGGTCAAAAGTCCAATGTCATTGAAGGCCCTCTATTAATCAAGTACGTCATAGTACTAACCTCATCCACCCAAAAACAGTTTGGCAATCTAGCGTTGAGTCTCATACTCCTCGCTCTTTCATTTATGGTTCGGTTCATGTGTTCTGTAATACATTTTATTGCGGTGTTCTAGGAATAGTCTTTTGTCGCTTAATCCCTTTTGATGCACAAAAGTTTTCAAAATCGTCACTACAGTATTCACTCCCGTTATCCAACCTAAGACACTTCAGTTTCAAGCTGGTTTCACTTTTAACTAGAGCCCTCCAATTCTTGAATTTATTGAACACATTTGATTTGTTCTTCACAAAGTAGACCCATAGTTTACGAGTAACATCATCAATGCAAGTAACATAATAATGAGAGCCACCAAGAGATGACACCTTGGTTGTCCAACTTTCCAGGTTTCCTTGATCTTCCAGTTATTTTGAAACTAACTTTATTTTTCTTCGCAAGAACATACTCTTCACAAAACTTTAGATCAACCTTAACAATATCCTCTAGCTTTCCCTTTGTTACCATTATCATTGTCCCCTTTTTACTCATGTGACCGAGTTGTTTATGCCAAGTACTTGTATTAATCCCCAGAGTGGTCGCACAAATAGTAGAAATTATGTTTTGCATTATATACAACGTTCCCTGTCTTAAGTCTCGAGCTACTACCATAGCTCTCTTTGTAACCTTCAAGAAGGTTGTACCAAATGTGCTTACATATCTACCATCATCCGCCAATTTTCTAACCGAGATAAGGTTACACCTTAATTTTGGTACAAGTCGCACATTCTATAAAACCAATGTCACCCCCGAAGGCAACATCAACCTAGCATTTTCCTTTCCAGTAATATTGCGTGCACTCTTATCTGCAAGAAAGACCGTACCGAAATTACCTTTAACAATATTGTAATGGTGTATTTTTTGGGAGGATAATCTTTGCTAATACTTTTAGTAAGGATGATGTAATAATAAGCTTAAACAAACAAGATTTTACGTGGAAACTCAGTAAAGGCAAAGAAAAACCACTACCACGAGGAGATTTTTAATGTAAAATCTAATAAGTTACTAATTATTATAATTTGTTGTGTGATATGAATGTAAGGATGAATAAATAGTAAAGTTGCGGATCAGAATAACTCATTCTCTACCTGTATTTATAGTAGATATATGCAGTTTACAAAAAGAAAAATAGTTTCCTATTTCGGGGGTAGTGGGCGAGCTTTGTGGATCTCCAACGGCTATTTTTGACCAAGCACAATAACTACTTTTAGTACGTCGAGAACTTGTGGTTGTAGGCTTGGCATCTTCTCGAATACTGATCTATCTTCGACTATGTTATGTTAGCTTCCCTTTGTCAAACCTGGGAAATATGCTACTACAATCGCCCCATTCTCGACATAGTACTTATTGTATCGAAAAGAAATTGGAAGCTGAAGAGTTTGTCGAATATCATATAAGTCTTCATTCTGTCATTTTCAAGGCAAAAGTCAAATAAATCTTGTCATATGTTTCCCAAGGAGCATTTAATGTAGAACATTGGACTGTGCAACTAGAAGGTAAGGTTATAAATAGAGGGAGAAAGAAATAATTACTGTTCGGTAGGTAAATAGTTTGACACCGTGATGAGAATGATGTCGCCCCAGGTGTGGCATAGGGAGTAGCTAGGAGTTTGCAGATGGTATTTGTGACGACTATACAGAGGTAATCCTTGGTGTTATGTCGCTGTTATTATTTAATCTTGAACCGGTAGTTTTGATGGTTGGGAGAATTGAGGGAGGATGAGGTAGAGAGTGTCGAAACGCAGTGTGTCCATTAGAGTTAGTGTCATTTGTTGATGTAGACGGTTTTGGAGCTCATCAATTATTTGAGGAAGTGGCCACTGCTCATATTGAAGATGACGATATGAAGGCGCGTAGGGTGTCCCGTGTCTTTTGTCGATACAAAAAAACTTCTTGTAATTTTCTGCTACTGTCTCTCTGCATGGCGCATACAGGCAACTATTTTTAGAAGTTCCCTGACCTGAGATTTATTGAGTTTCTTAGAATATTATTGCCCCCTTCACTGGAGGATATGCCAGACTCTGGTGAAATAAAATACATAACTTTGAGTCCTTTATGTCGAATAATAAAACGTAAAATATAGTTTGATATATTGTAATCGAAAGAAAGAATTGTCTAGTGTAAAATGTAACAGAGTACTTAATAAATAGATCTTGTTTTGAGTATGTATGGAATTTGTAGATGGTGATTTCGAAGAAATGAAATTTATTAGCCGAAGATAAGTGATCGAGTTAGTTGATGTCAAGATATATTTTTTTGAATGTATATGAACTTCGAGGTTATGTTTTCAAGTTTAGTAGATCTCGAACTGGAGTTTGTTGACTGTGTAGGGCCGAAAATGGTTTCCTAGGATGATTGATTTGACTCGGATGTGTAGAGTTCCAATACAAATTGAATGAGTGTCTTGATTGTTCGTGTTTGCTATATATATAAATACCATATTTAATCTGGGGTTTATTTTTAGGAGTGGAGATAGTGAGGACGAAGGCTCAAGTTCGAGAGGATGAACACTAGAATCGGGTGTGTATGAAGTATTGGGAGTTGCTAGGCAGGTATTTTGGTAAGAGCTGCATAAACGGACAACCATTGGAGCATGTGGAGCCCAAATATGAAGAGTTGAGTGAAGTGGAGGTAAAAGAGGCAAAAGTGGAGCATAAATTCTATTGTAACTTGTAAATCCTGAGTTCTTCTGAACGCGTCGGCAAGATAAGGAATCGAGCCAAGGCCTTTGTGAAGAAAGAAGATGATTTCACTGGTCGAAGAATTTGAAGAGTAAAATGAGTGTTGTTGGTATATAACAAATGAGTTTGTGTGTAAGGTGATGTTTAATATAAATTAATATATTTGTTGTCGATATGTGTGAATGAATGAAATTTACTTATACAATATTGTATGGGTATGTAAATGTATATATCTCGACCTTCGTATAGTTTGTTCATCAAAGAATATTTGAATTTTGAATTTCTGCTAAAACTGTCCCGAGAATATAAGAGAGTTGTAATTTAGGAATAATATTATTTAGGTAATGAAAGAAGAATGGCTTGGTGTTCTCCTGTGGGTGATATATTGATGTATAAGGAATTGGATGTACAATATTTGTTTAATAGTATAAGAGTGGCTTTGGCGAGGATGGATATATTAGAGGAGTTACAAGAAGATATAGAGGGGTTGGAGCAACAGTGCATGGGCCAGTTGGCTTTTAGAAGATGAAGGATGAAAGAATTCGAGAAGAGGTAAATTTTTTATTACATTTAAGTACGCGAACAGTTGCGAAAGGGTGCGATAAATAGTCCTATAGTTGGCAACTGTTCGCACATCACTATTGATTCTAAAAGAAATTCTATAAGTGGGAATTCTGTGTACTCTTCGCTTGAATTGTTGTCAACGATTGGGAGCAAGGAGATAATTGTGCTAATTGAGAGGGCAAAACTTGCAAAGCAAAGGGATACCGAGGCAACACAAATCCAAGGTTAGTGGTTTTCTTATATTTGTTTGATATTTATGGATTCTGCTTAAACCCTTTGTAGATGTAGACACGGTAGTGATAGTATAGGAAGTAATTGTATTTGGGATGGATGTAGTGGAAGTAATTGGAAAAATACTGCGGTAGGGTTTTGATGAAAGTGGTCGTTTATATGGAGTGATGATGGTGTGATTGATGGAGGCCTTGCTGTCGAAAGTGCTTAAGGGATATGGTGGAGAGAGGGGTTGTTGGAAATGGTTGATAATGAGTGGAGATAGTGTCTTGTAGGCATCGTTGCGAGTACAACACGACTGTAGGGTGTTTGTTGTGATTTTTGTAATGAGGAGGTTTGGTAATGGTACGCCGGATTATCTGTGATTTGGCCGGGTTTTATGCCAGAGATGGCAGAAGTCCCATTTTTTGAATTTGTATTTTTTGGCGGGAAGCAGGGTAATGCCCAAGTGTCTTCGAGAAGCTTCGGTTCCTGAATCTTTGATAAGAAATGTTATTGACGGATAAATAGTTATCGATGTTAGGACTTAGGAAAAATAGGAAAGAAATCTTGTATCAGGAATTTAATGTAGTATTAGTATATTCAGATAGTAATGAAAGAATGACGTGTTGGAGATTTAACTCGACAACGAAATGAATATTAGCATATGAACATATATAATGTATTAGATATGATATAGACTAATTTTGTTAAAATATGGAATCCGATTTCAGGATCTTAAAAATGCCTGAGCCTATTCAAATCGATGAGAAAGATATTTTTGAGAACCTTGCAGATGTAGAGCCCTACTAATTGATGTGACAGCCTGTGTCCAAAAGTTGGGTGGTAGGCATAGGGTGGGGTCGAGTAGTATGGATGTGGCTAGTGTCGACCAGTTTAAGGTGGCTCCCAGGAATGTGGAAGTGTCGGATAAGGCGGGTACCGGGACAGATGTGGATCACGAGCCACATGCTAGTGATCAAGAAGGTAATGGTAGGGGAGGAGGAAGATGTTGAGGTTGATAATGAGGCTTGTTATGGAGAGGGTCCAGAAACAAGTAAGATTTTGAGTTTTAAAGTACAGTATTCCTCAAGATATTAGGTTGGAGGAATATCAGTATGAAATGACTGATCAAGAAATTCCTTTGGATGGCATTCTTGTCCATCGAGAACAAATCAAAAAGGGTTTAAAGCTTCTTCTTCTTGCTGATCTGAAGAGGTTGAATTTTTTTGATGTGGCACCTAATCAGTTTAATCCTAACATTTATGACCTCTTTCACATATGTGGGGTGATAAACAGTCGATTAAAGGCAAAATGGGAAGAGTTGATTGTGGTTGATGATCTATGTGTGTACTACACACTTAAGCAAAGCCCTAAGAAGTTAACGATATCGGTACTTGGCGAGGTTTCTAAAGATACATCTATTTTATGACACGGTATCAATAGGAGGGCCGTATAGCGATGGACATCTTCTCGTCTCGGGGAACTACAAGTTTGGCAAGAAAAATTTAGAGAGCCCTTGAAAAGAAAGACTTTCCATTTAGGTTTATGGTTGGGTAACGTAATTATCGATGTTGGGGGGAACCCTTAAAAAGAAAGACTTTCCATTTAGGTTTGTGGTTGGGTAACATAATTGTCGATGTTGGGGATTTGTTTGTATTTGATAAAATTGTTGTGTAACTATTGTTTTGTGTTTGTATAGCTTTGAAGGAGATTGACAGGAGCTCGACCGTAAAAAAAAAGCTATGCAATATCAAAATGGGCTTTTATGGTAGGATCGACAACCTAGTTATCGACTAAGAGAAATTGGACATTTTGTTTTAAGAAGCAAGGTTAAAGAGATCGAGGGCTAAAGGAGCAGAGGTTCCGGTTATCGACGGAAAGATGTCTGCGAGGAATAAAAGAGCTACAGACTCAAGCTTGCCCCTCGAGAATCCTTATCTCAGTGGGTACACCATGGATTCTGCAACTGCAAAAAGGGATGCAATGCTGACATAAACCTTTGGTAAAGGTAAGAAGAAGAGGGCTGCTAGCCATGTTGTTGCTCCCCTGTTTCCCTCGAAGAAGGGTTCTCGAAGATCAATAACCGAGGAGGGGGGGGGGGCAATCAATGAAACTCCAACTGTTGTTCCTGATGGTCGACCTCCAAAGGCTTCGACAAGCATGTTGCTGAAGAAGAATGTATCTTCAGAGTTGATAAAGAAGAAGTTCATCAAGGAGTCGGACACTGAGGCCCAAAAGCCAATTGATGCTTATGTGTCTGGGATGACTATGCTGGAGAAGGAAGTTGACGATTGTTTGGTGGGGGCAGAAAGTTAGATGAATTTTCTCAGCGAGGGCCACCGAAACATGTTCAAGGTGAGGAATTTTTTATTTTTGCTTCGATTAAAGAATTTGGTTCCCCATTTGAATACTTATATTATGAATGTAATGCAGATGAAGAAGTTGTTGGCTTAGGCCAAGCCTTGTATTGTTGGTGCTGGTACTGGTACTTTGGCAAATCAGCTACTTGCCTACAAGAATATTGAGAAAGAGCTGGTGACGGAGAACGAGAGGTTGATTGAGGAGAATAAGAAATTAGAGGTAAGGTTGGGAAGATATAAGCTCGATGCCGGGAAGGCGAAGGAGGTTATACTTTGGGAGGCAAAGAGAACTTGAGATAAACAGGTCAATAAGATTAGGACCGACCTTGCAAAAGATAAAGAGAAGACGTTGTCTTTGCAGAAAACAAATTTTGAGAATGATTTAAGGGAATAGATTAGTTTTGCTCGGAAGGCGATGGAGGTGGAGCACATGAAGGTCCTAGAGGAGGTTGGGGTTAAACTTATTCGAGAGAATTTAGATGCGTGTAAGAAGATGAAGGCCAATTTAGTGGGACTGTTCGAGAAGATGGAAGAGAGAAAAGTTTTTACAAGAAGTTAGCTGCGGTGGGTAACCAGTTTTTTCTCAATTCAGACCCGGGGGACAAAGCTCCTGAAACACCTGAGGTTCCAAGTGGACTTGAGGCTACTGAGGATCCGATGATTACGATTCCCAAGGGTTTTCGTCTCGAGGAAATTTTGGATGAACTTACTCCAGGTGTACATGTGAAGGTCGATTCTGCCATCTCTCCCCCTACAGAGTAAATATCTATTTTTGAAAGATGTTTATTTTTAATGAAAGATGTAAAAATGGTCGATGGGACCGAAGTAATATTTTGTTATTTTCTTGAATGCGTATGTTTGATGTTGAAGAATATTGTGAAAGTAATGTATGCTTAGTTTTTGTTTAATTTATGGTAAGTGTTTTTGTTTGGCAATATCGATTGTATGAGATACGATTGTAGATAGTGGCAGAGTGTTGCTTTGAGGCTAGTATTTGAGATGATTACCAGATGTTATTCCTTGATGGGATATCTGGGTTTTGATTGAAAATAACAAAACATGACATGTTTTATTTGATAAATAAGGAATGCAAACGAGATTATCATGAAATTGGATAGTGTTTGATGAATAGATGAATGTTAGTTTTTATGCATACTAATTAAGTATGTATCGATACTAAGTAAAAGTAAAGATAGTAAAGATGAATGAATGACAGATGTAATTAAAAGTAAAAATAGTTTTATTAGAATCAGTCGAAAGCGGCTACAGTTGTTATCTGTAAAACATTTTCATTTGGGCCGTATTCCATGGATATTCAAGCTGTATTTTGTCTTCGATCATTAACTAGTAAGTCCCACTATCAGTTATGTCACTGATAATGTATGGTCATTCCCATTTTTGTGATAATTTGTTAGAATTTTTAGGTCGAGTACTGTCCTGGATGCGTCGAAGGACAAGGTCGCTAATGCCAAATTTTTACTTTTAAACCTTTTTGTTGTAAGCTTTCTTGAGTATGTCATGGTACCGCCCCAAGTTTGCAATTGCCTTGTCTCGGCCTTCTTCGATCCAGTTGAGGTTGCGGAGGAGTCCTAGTTCGTTGTCTTCATCTATGATTTTTCTTTTGCCATTCAGTAAATCGAGGTCTGAAGGTATAATTGCTTCAGTGCTGAAGGCCATCATAAATTAAGTACAGCCGGTGGATGTTCGAGGAGTTGTCCGGTATGCCCATAGAAAACTTAGTAATTAATTGACCCATCTGCCTTTTTTCTCGTCAAGGCACTTGTATAGCCCTGACTTAATGCTTTTGTCAATGGCTTCAGCTTGGCCATACCTTTGAGGGTAGTATGGCGTCGAAGTAGACATTTGAATCTTATATTTGTGAAGGAAACTAAGAACTTTGTTGCTGATAAATTGTTTGCCGTTATCAGATCGAATCATTTGAGGGCAGCCAAATCTTGTTATGATGTGTTCCTAAATAAACTTAATGACTTCATTTTTTTAGTGTAATATAGACGAACTGCTTCGACCTATTTGGTGAAGTAGTTTGTGGCCACAAGAATGAACTTATAATTTCCCGATGTTGGGTGGAAAGGTTCAATAATATCGATCCCCCACCTTTTGAATTACCAGAAGGCAATGCTTATGTGTAAGTCAAGTATTGGGCTTTTGATGTCTTGAACATGGATTCGACATTTGTAGTACCTATGAACAAAGTCTTCACAGTCTTATCGCATCTTCGATCAGTATAATCCTTGAGTAAATGCCTGTTGGGGACCGTCCCATAATGTGAGCTGCGCAGATTCCTTCGTTAAGTTCTTTGATTTTGATTTGGGCTTGTTTTTGAGAGATGCATTCAATAAGAGGTCCTCTTCCTGTGATACGATATAAGATTTTATCTTAAAATGTAAATTTGGGGCATTTGGCTAAGAGTGATCGGGCCTCTTCTTTGTTACTTGGGAGGATGTGTTGGAATTGAGGTATGCATAGAATGGTCTTCTCTAATCTTCGGCATCATCGTCTTCAGTAACATTGATTTGCATCGTATAGCTTATATCAAGACTGGAATGTTTAATAACTACGATATCCAAAGTTCTCTTTTCACTATCTTCGAGCATTATAGCAATGTAGGCTAATGCCTCGGCGTGTCAATTTTTGGCTTAAAAAAGGTAAGAGATTCTTGATGTCTTGAATTTACTTATTTTCTCTTCGACCAAGGCTGTATAATCAATAATCTTGCCTAATGTTTTGAATGTTTTGTTGTAATGGTTGGCGGCGAGTAAGGAGTTGATGTATACAGCTATTTCGTCTGCCCCAAGTGTTATAGCAAGATCTAGTCCATGAAGGATAGCTTCATATTCTGCTTCATTGTTGGTGGCATATAACTTAAGTTTAATAGGTTTCTTAATGCGATGATTAGAAGGTATAACGAGGGCGATGTCGATTCCTGATCCTTGCGGTCTAGCAGATCTGTTTGTAAAGAGTCTACATCTTGTACTTCGTGACCCTGCGTCTGGTTCTGCGATTGAGTCATCAGTCAATACTTCTTCGAGTTCTTCCCAGTCAGGGTCTTCGACTGGGAAATCTACCAATAAATTAGCTATTGCTTGTCCTTTGATAGATATTTGAGGCTCGAAGGAGATGTCATATTCGCTGAGGAATGCAGACCATTTTTGAACTCTTTGAGACTTTTTATTTTTAGAGAGTACAAGTTTGAGAGGACATTTGGTAATGATTTTGATAGGATGAGCGTGGAAATATGGTTAAAATTTCTAAGAGCTGTAGACCAAGGCGAGTAGTTATTTTTTAGTTGTTGTATATCTTTTCTCAGCAGGCATAAGAGTTTTCCTGATAAAGTAAATTGGTTTTTCCGCACCTTCATCTTCCCAAATAAGGACAGAGCTAATTGATCATCAATTGTTGATAAGTACATTGATAGTGTTTCATTGTTAACTGGAGTACTCATTATAGGTGGACACCCCAAGTATCGTTTAAGATCTTGGAATGCCAATTCACAGTCAGGGGTCCAAATGATTTCTTTGGGTTATTTTTTGGAAAGTGTAGTTGGATTCCCACGAAGAAGGTAAAGAAGCTTGCATTAATCAGATGACTTGGAGATGAACTTGTGAAGAGCTGCAATCTTGCCTATAAATTTATGTACATCTTTTTTGGTTCGAGAAGATGGCATTACTATGAGTGCTTTGATTTGTGTCAGATTGATTTTAATTCCCCTTTTACTAACCAGGTATCCCAGAAATTTACCAAATGCGACATCGAATTGGCATTTTTCTAGGTTGAGTTTCATCTGGTAGGTACGAGGGATATTGAAGATGGTTTGGAGGTTATTGCAATGATCTTCACGCTTTAAGCATTTGCATATCATATCATCGATCTATAACTCTATGATTTTGCCCAAATGATCTTTGATCATTTTAGTGACAAGCCGTTGATAAGTTTCTCCTGCATTCTTTAATCTAAAAGGCATTACTGTGTAATAGTAGAGACTTCTTTCTATGACAAAAGTTGTGTTTTCCTAATCTTTTTCAGCGAGAGGAACTCAATTGTAACCGGAGGCTGTATCCATTATTAAAAGAAGTTTGTGCTATGCTACAGAGCCAAGGAGTTGTGGGATCAGTGGGAGAGGAAAGTTATCTTTCAGTGTGAACCTATTGGGTTTTGTAAAATTAACACAAACTCTTATTTTTCCCATTCTTCTTTAGGACCACCACTATGTTAGAAACTTATTTTGGATATTTTGCTTCTCAAATAAATCCTACACGAAGGAGTTTTTAATTTCTTCATTTACGGCTTTGCGAAGGCGGGAAGCTAGATTTCGACGCTTTGGCACAACTGCTTTATTATCTAGAAGGAGATTGATCTTGTGGCATACGTTCGAGGGATCAATGCCAGGCATTTCTTGAAAAGACCATGCAATGATGTCAACATTTTTCTTAAGGAATTGAATCATGGCTTCTTTTTCATCAGATGTCAATTTTGATCCAATAAAGGTATTTCTTATGGGTCCATCGAGTTTAATGGAGTCCACTATTTTAGTATCATGTTGCTCGAATGTCGGGGGTGCTTCATGTTGTAGTTGTTATACCTTTAAAAGTTTCACCGTGTGAGAGTTGGTAATGGTATTCTTGTACATACGTGCAACTGTTTGACTCCCTTTGGTTTCATAAACTCTGCGATCTATTGGAAAATGCAAAGCCAAATAATATGTCGAAGGTACTACTTTGATCGAATGTAGATAACTTTGACCTAATATCCTCAAATATTTTGACTTAGTATTTATGACAATAAATTTTACGAAAGTAGTCTCTGATCCTGCTTGAGCTGGTAAGGTAATTTCACCCGTGGCCACTTCTTTGGAACCGTTGAAGCCTGTGATGGTGGATGTCGAGCCTTTCACTAAGTCTTTGAGTCCTATTACATCAATTGCCCTTTTGATCAGAACATCTGTTGCGCTTCCCATATCGACGAGAAGTGTGTGCAGGTAGTCATGTCCTACTTTGAGCATAATGACCAGAGGGTCGTCATGAGGCTACTTGACATGACTTGTGTCACAGTCCTCGAAGAAAATATGGTATAGACATTTTGATTTGCTGGAGCTAGGGAGAAGTGTTGTAGATTTTTCTGAGGATGTTATTTTGCAACAAGATGTAATTCTATCATCTTATTTTCTCTTTTTTCCTTTCTCAATCTCGATCATGTAAAGATATCGAGCTTGGCCTTGTCCTTGCTCTTGCTCAACATTTATTCTTTTAGTTTCATCTTCGAGGAACTTCTTAACGTCAAGTACATAATTGTGAAGTCGTCCAGCGAGAAGAATATAATGAAAAATCTGAATTAGAAAGTAACAGTTGTCAGTTTTGTGGCTATGGATGTTGTGATACTGGCACAAGGGTTTGTTGGGTATATCAAGAATTTCTTGTGCTTTTCGATACAACTCATCTCCTTTTATCGTAGGTAGGATAACGGAGAGTGTGGTTATCATAAGAGACAAGACTGGAATGGGTATGTCTGGCTTTCTGTCTTTTCTCTTTGCATTATCAATATTTCTTCTACGTTGCTTTGGTGGTCCAGTATTGGTTGACTTCTGAGGTGGCGATGAAAATGTTTTATGAGAATGGATGACAGAGGAGTTTTTCATCTTATCCTTCTTGGATCGTTCTAATTCAATGTAGTTATTAACAACATCAATCATTTTTGTCACCATTCTGGGCTTGTGCAAGGTAAGTTCTTTTCAAACTTTGCAGTTGAAATGCAGTATTGAGGTGAATGCTGGAACGATAATCTTGAGATCTGAATTCCCAATCTTTTGTGTTTCCTGTAAGAATCGCTTGTTAAAACTCGCTAATGTTTCTTTCACACCAAGCTCGAAGAAGAACAAAGAATCCACAATTATTTCTCGCTCCTTGGCATGAGCATAATTCGACTCGAAGAGGTGCTGTAATTGGCTGAATGTAGTGATGAAGCCTTCGAAGATAGTATTAAACCATCTAAGAGGTTCCTCTTTCAGGCTCATGCTGAATATTCTACAGAGCATATGGTTGAGTTTGGAGTATAATCCAACTGCAACTCTGAAGTGTCGGACATGGGTGAGAGGGTCAGTGAGGTCTGTATACTGATTAAATTTTGGCATGTAGAAATTATCTGGAATGGGCATGACTTTGAGATGAGGAGAGATGGAATTTGTTTCGATTTTATCTAGAATAGACTTTCGGCCTGAGATGTTAGAGTTTATGGCTTGGATCCCATTGTTTAGGTCGCCCAAGGTGATGATATGTGATGGCGGATTTGCTGTTGTTATAACCTGTGGATCAAGTCTCTCTGTTCTTCAGGTCCCAATCGGTCTCTTACAGACCGTCTTACTGGTAGTGGTAGAGTTTGATGACGTATACGGCGACTTCCAAGAGTTGTCGACAATGAAGATGTAAGTCAAAAATGTCGAGAAGCCCTGTCTAGATTTCTTGATTTAAATCGAGAAGTTCTTACTCGTTCTTCTCTTTGGGTTACCCTGGAGCGATGATCACTTCGGGCCTGAGGAGGTAACGCTTGACGGCCTGTGAGCCGATCTTGAGTTCTTCGTAAATTCTCCATTTCTATCTTATATGTCCGGCTCTGTTGGTCCAAGGCTTTTCTCCTTTTGTCTCTTTCAACTTGAAGAACTTGGGTACGGATTCGTTGATCTTCAAGCCTTTGAACTCGGTCAGATTCTATTTGTTTCTAAAGTTTGATCACTACACTGTGCAGATCAACAGTTTTTGGTATCGGGTTGATCTCGTGGTTCCTTAGCGTACTGGAGGCACTTCAAAGATTCATGTTTTTCATCAGATTGTCTTTGATAACAGGTGGTAAAGAAAAGTGTGGTTTTCCCACAGAAGGCGCCAATTGTAATGGCATGTTTTTAAGGAGGATAATCTTTGCCAATACTTTTTGAAAGGATGATGCAATAATAAGCTTAAATAAACAAGATTTTAAGTAGAAACTTAGTAAAGGCGGAGAAAAACTACGACCTCGAGGAAGATTTTGATGTAAAATCTAATAAGTTGCTAATTATTACAATTTATTGCGTGATATGAATATATAGATGAATGAATAGTAAAGTTACAAATCAGAATAACTCATTCTCTGCCTATATTTTTAGTAGATATAGGCAGTTTATATTAAAAAAAATAGTTTCCTATTTCGGGAATAATGGGCGAGTTTCGCGGATCTCTAACGGGTTTTTTTTTGCCAAACGCAACGGTTACTTTTTGTTGGTCGAGAACTTGTGGTTACAGATGTGGCATCTTCTCGAATGTTGGGCTGTCTTTGACTATATTCTGTTGGCTTCCCTTTGTCGAACCTGAGAAATATGCTACTATAAATATTGGTTAGGAGACCTACGTTTACAGCAGCATGGAAAGAGGCACCCGAATACTTTATCAGGGATTCATTAACATCATCACACAGAAGTAGTAGAGCTTCATCAGAACTAACCTCCTCAGTAAGGTTTATTATTTCTTTCTCCTTATCATCAACTTTCTTAGAAGAAGATTTACAATCCTCAGTAAATCTTCGAATGAAGTGACCCTTTGTTTGATCTCTTATCTTTCAATCCACATGTACCATTCAAGGTAAATTATGCAAACTAATTATCGATTTAGGATGTTGTGAAAATGTTGTTGCGGAAGAGGTCATACAAAAATTAAATTTCACGACGAGTCCTCATCCCCATCGATATACACTTTCTTGGCTCAACCAGGTAATAAGGTAACCGTTTCTAAGTAGTGCCTTTTATATTTTTCTATCGGCTCTAAGTATTAATATTAGATTTGGTTTGATGTCGTCGTCATGGATGCGTTATATTTATTGTTGGGGCGTCTTTGGTAATTTGATCATACTGTGGTTTAATGTGGGGGACTACCAGAATTACTCTTGCGCCACAACGAGAAACTATACCTATGCCATTTGCTAGGAAGAGTACTAATCTCTTGACCTTCCTGAAATTTGAAAAGACCATAACTCATTTAATTGATGATTTTTTTGATGATTTTCCATCAGATTTGCTGGAGGGTGGTAACCAATACGTAACATACAATATCAAATTGATTTGGTTCCTGGTTCCATCTTGCCTAACCGCCCTCATTATCAGATGAGTCCAAAAGAACACTAGGAACTTCGCCGCCAAGTCAAAGATTTATTGGGTAAAGGGTATGTTCGAGAAAGCTTTATTTACTCTTAAAAAAAATAGGACATGGCATATGAGTGTTGATAGTCGTTTTATCAATAAGGTCACCGTCAAATATCATTTTTGGATCCCGCGTTTGGATGACCTCCTTGATCAACTTGGTGCTACCATTTTTAGATAAGTTGATTTAAAAAGTGGTTACCACAAAATTCGAATCTGTGAAGGTGATGAATGGAAAATAGCATTCAAGACTAGGGAAGGTTTGTTCGAGTAGATGGTGATGCCATTTGGACTTTTCAACATTCCAAGTACATTTATGCGCATGATGAATCAAGCTTTTCATTCATTTATTGGTTCTTTTGTGGTCATTTATTTTGACGATATTTTGGTTTATAGTGCTAATCTTTTTACTTCATCTTGATCATTTGCAACAAGTGTTAGCTGTGCTTTCCAGAGAAAAGTTATATGCGGCAACAGCTAAATGTTCCTTCATAACAGATTCAATCCTATTCTTGAGTTACACCGTGTCCAAAGATGGTGTTTCCATGGACATGTCAAAGGTTAAAGCTTTTAAAAATTGGCCTCCACCACATACCATCACTGAGATCCATAGCTTTCATGGCCTGACCTCATTTTATCGACGTTTCATTATAAATTTTAGCATGATCATGGCTTCAATTACCAATGGGATAAAATCAGGGGAATTTATATGGAATGAAGCGGCCGACGCTAATTTTCGTCTTATCAAGGAGAAACTTATTTTGGCTTATGTGCTCATATTACCAGATTTTTTACAGCCTTTTCATTATGATGGCTCTGGAGTAGGCATTAGTGCGGTTCTTAGTCAAAATTCCAAGCCCATTGCTTTCTATAGTGAAAAAATTAGTGGTGCCAAAGTCAAATAGAACACCTATGACGTCGAATTCTAAATGGTGATTCAAGCTCTCAAACATTGGCGTCACTACCTCATTCATCGTGAGTTTGTTTTATTTTTGAATCATGATTTTCTCAAGTATATTAATACCCAAGATAAACTTTCTTTTCAGTATGCAAAGTGTGGGATTCATATTTGCAAAAATTTATATTTGTGCTTAAACACAAATCTGGTGCTCTCAATAAAGTGGCAGATGCTTTAAGCCGCAAATGTCTCGTCCTCTCTCAAATGCGTAATCATGTGCTCTATTTTGATTCTCTTAAGAGCTTGTTATCTATTAATCCTTATTTTGTACCTATTTTGGATGATGTTTCATCTGGTAAGCAGTACGATTTTATCAGTTATGATGGCTTCCTTTTTAAAAGAAATCACTTATGTGTTCCTGAGTCGAGTCTTCGACTTATGATCATTCAAGAACTTCATACAGAAGGACACCTTGGGCAAGATAAAATACTTCATTTGGTCTCACGATCATATTTTTGGCCATCTCTACGTCGAGAAGTTGATCATTTCGTAAGGGGTTGCCATGTTTGTCAAATTTCCGATGGTCAAGCAACCAATGCAGGACTTTATCTACCATTGCCGATTCTGACACACCCGTGGACTGATGTTAGTATGGATTTTATTTTAGGTTTACCTCGTACACAATGAGGGGCGGATTCTATCTATGTCGTCGTCGGCCATTTTTCCAAAATGGCTCATTTCATCTCTTACAAAAAGATAACCGATGAGTCCAAAGTAGCTTTTCTTTACTTTCGGGAAGTATACTGCCTTCATGGTCTTCCTTCCTCTATTGTCTCTAATCATGGCACTCAAGTTGGCACATACGAAGCTGAAATTTAGTAGTGCATACCACCCTTAAACTGATGGTCAAACTGTGGTAATCAATCGCACCTTGGGTAACCTATTAAGAGGGCTCATTGGAGCTAATCTTAAGTCTTGGGATCTTTGTCTATATCAAGTGGATTTTGCTTTTTACCGGTCCGTGAACTGAAGTACAGGCTTTTGTCCCTTCTACATTATTTATGGGAGCATCCCGCGTTCTCCTATTGATCTTGCTCCAGTTCCTACGATGGCTAAGGTAAATGGTGAAGTGAAAGACTTTGTCAAACATCGTCAGGAGATTCATAGTCAAACTCATGATCACTTAGTTAAGGCTATATCATGATACAAATCAGCGGCGGATATGCGAAGACGTCACGTGGAATTTAACAAAGGGGATTATGTGTATGCTATCCTCACAAAGGACCGTTCTTCATCAAAAAGTTACAACAGGTTGGCGGCACAGAAATTAGACCTCTAGAAATACTTTGCAAAATTAACCACAATGCTTATCAACTTAAGCTTTCGGCTCATATCTGTATGTCGGTTGTGTTTAATATTAAACATCTTATGCGATACTTTCCAAGTGAAACATGTGACAATCCCTTGAATTCAAGGTCGAATTCTCCGTCACTCGGGGAGAATGATGTAGAAGAAAACAAAGAAAGAGATATGGATCAATCGACTGAACGTAACATGAGTCGACCGATCCAAACCCAAGAGTAGATGAAGGGTCATATTTGTATATTTCACTTTCAGTTTCAACAGTAGTTATGAGTGTGATTATTAAAGTTTTTTTTAAGAGTCATAGTGGTTTATCTTCATTTATGGAGAGGAGTTTCACTTGATTTATGAGAAATTATTAGGAGTTACATTTTGGGAGAGTAAACTAGGTTGGAGTTACTTTTTTTTAATTTTTATAAGTATGGTAGAAGAGTTATGTAACAATCATTTTAAATTTGAATGAAGAAAGTATCTTTTGGTGAGTGTTTCACCAGAAATTCATCTTGTGTTTCTCATTTATTTGATTAATTGCAAGATTGTTAGTTACTTGACAATCGGATTCTTCTAAACTAAAATAGGTTTATTCCAATTAGTAGAGTTTTACACTTTTATTCTATATCCGCATTATCAGCCATGAAGGATAGGCTCATAAAATATAGTATTTTTTGTACCTAGCTTGGTAAAACCTCCATAGTACCTGGTCTAGGCCAGTGTAAGCAACTTCACTGCAGACTGTTCTAGGCATAACTCCTACAACTTTATCTTTACTGCAAATATGGTATTATGAGGGTGTAAGAAAAAGTACAGATCATGTTTTGTGGTCATATCATTACTCTTCTATAACTATCTTATGACTCTTTTCTTTGAGGATTCCACATTGTATATCAATTGGTTCCCATTAGCTTTAGTTACAACTGTAGTAACCTAATTTTGTAATCTGATCTTAGTCTTTGCACCAATGATAATCAAAACGTTAGTGAATAATGAGTAATTACTAACACAAATTTTAGCATGGAAAGCCTTTAAATAGGTTAAAAATCACGACCTCTCTTAAAGATTTTAGAAAGAGAGAGATCTAATTGATGATTAATAGCTATTACAAAGGATGTTCTGAATAGCTGTGTAGAGTTTCTGGGTAGAAATTAACATGTGGAGTTTCATGTCCTTAATCTGTAGTTCTCTGGTCTTATTTATAGGTCTTATAAATGACCATTTGATGACCATTATTATTTTTAATGAGGGACCTTACAATGTAGATTTGATGAGTCCTTGAACTGATTGTGTAATGGTCTGATCTTCATATCCTGTAACGACTTCATTAATGATGAAGTGCTTGTTGATTTGAGCTGTTGATGTTGAGGTCGAGAATAATAAGTAAAACTCTATAACTATTTCGTAATATGTCATAAATGTGCCACATATATGTTGACGAGGTCGAGTGATCGTATGATGGTCGAAGATGAAGCTTGAGTTTGAGATGCGGAATAAGCCATTACAACCGCCCTCTCTCAGCCAAGAACACGAGAGGCATTATGGGAGAGTGGTGTGGTTAAGGAGCTTCATTAATACTATAATTAATACTAGGGAATCATTTCCAATACATCTATATGAATATCTGTTGTGGCTGTTGGGTTCTCTAGAACTAATGGTTATGGTCAAGATTGTCGCATGGGAATTCCTTCTGACATTTGGAAATTTGGAAAGTCATCTTTAATGTTAATTACAGTATAAATAGTACTATGGTTTGCTGTTGTAGTTATGATTAACCAAGTGTTTCTCTGACTCCCTAACCTTTCTCTTTGTATCTTTCCTTCTACTGTTTATAACCTTTCTTCTGTAGAGAGGATGGCGATATGAAATTTAAAGAGGTAGTGGAGGCAGAGGACGATCATCATCAAATGGTGCGCTTTCATTATCTATTGATATCGGAGGAAGAGCGTAGGAATAGGCTGGGTCTGCTGGAGCAAGAGGCCATTATAACTGTTGATGAAGTGGCAGGCATTTATTTGAGGGAGTCTCGCCGGTACCATATTGGTGAGTGGGTTCTATCTAAAAAATAGGACCCTTCTTCTTTCTCTATTACGTGGGGTGGTGGGGGTTATGGTGGAAGAGACGGTGGTGGAGAAGGTTTTTCTTTCGCACAACCATCGTCTATTCTCGTGAAGAAGATCCTTCCACGGAGGGGTGGTTCAAGCGCAAACACCGTAGCATTTTTAGTAATTTATAGTTCCTGGATTTCCTGGGCCATTCTTGCAGAATAACAGAGATTGGAGGCATACTTCAATTTTTCATCTTCAGGCTTTGTTGATGCTATTTTCTTTTCATAAAGAAGAGTTTTGGGCTGCGAACTGATATAATGTAGTCTGTAAAGTGATCTGTAGCATTGTTTGGATGACTTGTTATCTGTAAAGCATTCTATAAATTCTGAAATGTAAGAAACATTTGAGCTAATGAAAACTTCTTGTTCTGCCAGTTTTGTATGGTATTTCTAACTAGTACTTATATGTCTAACATACTTGTAAACTGCCCTATTTGATAAAGGGAATCGTGAACTGAGAAAGTAACTCGAACTCTTTAGGAATCAAAATGCGAGGAAGTAAAAATGGTAAAAAAGAATTTTAGACATATGTTGATGTGTGACAGATGCTTGCGCTGAGCTAAAAGAGGTTTAGATGGTGCGAGCTATCAGATATCAAATTGTGGTAGGATGGTCCTAATCAAGTCCAATTGTAGTGAACTTAGTTCGTTTATCAGTAAAGGTAGTAGGAAGTGAAGTTAAAAAAGGGAAGTTCAAAAATGTAGATGAGGTCGTTTGGTGAATACAAGCAAATAAGTGGCTAGTATGATTGTACTAATTGAGAGGAGATTGGTATGCGCAGGAGTTGTTATTTTGATCTGACTAGAAAATGTCTTGATGAAGGTAGGTAAATAATATCTATCTGTAGGTGTTTTGTTGAAGCTACTGCTAAAGGTACTTGAATATTCGATGCAAACTCCATCTTTGCAAATATGTCATCTATGCAAATAAGATCTGAGGATATACTTCGTAGAATGGAAAGTACTGGCTGTCAAAATATTCTTATGATTCTGCTCATATCCTTATGTCCAAAAATTTATTTTTGTAAAATATATCTTCCCTCAAAATCTGTTGGGGAGGCGACTTTAGTAGTATAAATAGATCTTCATGTTGGCTATATAAAATGTTGATCCTTATCTGCTATGTCTTGTATCTTGTGCAAGAAAAGCTGGTTATTGCTTGATTGGACGTTATCATGGTAAGGACACGTTCTTAGTGTGTTTATCATGCAGCGGAAGGTAGATTAAACATCAAAGTAGTTGAACTCTGTGAGTGCTACTTTCGCCTATTGCCTTATAATGCCCTACTACCCGAGTGGCCGTTGAAGTTGGGTAGGTTAGATGATGAAGGTAGGCGTACAAAGTGTGATCGTTATTTCTGGTGTGATGTGTTCCATGAGTTGCTACTTGATGCAAATTTTTGAGAAGAAGCTATTCGAGAGATCTCATGGGACAAAGATGTTGAAGAGGATGAGAGAGCAGGAGGGGGGGGGGAGATAATTCTATGTGGTGAAGTAAATCATCTGGGTTGCTTTAAATATAACTACATGTGATTGTAAGCTCGAACTTTAAGAGATCGAAATAAATAAGTAATCTATTTGCAGTTTTCTATTTTTGTTATCTGTTAAATATAGAATAATGCAGATTAAATCCGTGAACTGGAAAAATTAAGATCAATGTGTTTGCTGAACTGCTCATGTGGCAAATATTGTGGATTACAGCTATTTAATTTTAACAGCTTTGCAGATAATTTTAAATTTTAAATATTTAGTTATTTTAGGAATAACGTATATTATGGTATGATCTTGGCTGAGTATAAAAGTAAGGTGATGAATCATTTTAGATTGTCTTGGGAAGGAGGGAAGAAATTGTTTAATGGCTTAAGGTAGAGACAACATGATAATAGTAAATGTCGTCACAGAAGTCATGATGATGTTGTAAGATGAAAAGACCTACCTGTAAAGGTAGTAGGGGTGAGTAACACATATCTAAAAGAGCTATCATTTCATAAACTGAGGAAGAGTATACAAACTCGTTTCTCTCCCTCATAAATTATCTACAGTTATAAAGAGAAAAAAGAGTAGTATAATCAGTATTTCTAGAGAGAAAAAGCATTTAAGTTCTTATTATAATTTCATTGAGAAAGCTTCATTTGGTGACAGAACTGTATAATAGTAAATGTCATCACAGAAGTCATGATGATGTTGTAAGATGAAAAGACCTACCTGTAAAGGTAGTAGGGGTGAGTAACACATATCTAAAAGAGCTATCATTTCATAAACTGAGGAAGAGTATACAAACTCGTTTCTCTCTCTCATAAATTATCTACAGTTATAGAGAGAAAAAAGAGTAGTATAATCAGTATTTCTAGAGAGAAAAAGCATTTAAGTTCTTATTATAATTTCATTGAGAAAGCTTCATTTGGTGACAGAACTGTGTTAGAGAAACAATGTAATCAATCATGCTCTGTGAAAGTTGTTGACAAAGTAGAAGATTGTGGATCTTCTAGTACAGGTTAGTAAATTTTATTCCTCTGTTTTGATTATATTATCTGGTACTCTGTGTATGATTTTGTTTTTTCATCGCCTTTGTATGTGATTGATTTGGGGATGTCAAATTTGGGAATGTAGGGGGCTAAGAAATGATTGTTTGCCTGTATTCATTTACTGTTTGCAAAAGCTTTGGGTATGGTAACAAAATCTAGAGAGAGAATTATTTTTTGGAGAAGAAGAGGGAAAGTTGAAAATAATTTTATGTAATTTTGGAAAGTTTAAAAATAAATGCCTTGATTGAGTAAAAAGTATAAGTGGGGGTTGTTTTTGCTGTGTGTAAGGTATAACATGTAATTGTGTAAGTATTAAATCATAGATGTAGAGAAAATGATAAAAGATTGTGTATACCTATAGGTTTAGTAAGCGCTCAAAAAATGTAAAGCCTATGAGTAAATTTGTAGTGTCATTTAGTTCAGAGGAAATATCATTGTTAGGTAGGGATGACCATTATAGTGGTATGGAGGAAACTGTAGATAGGATGGATGTCATGATAGGTGTGGAGGTTGGAAGACCCAGTGAAGTAAGTTTTGTTGTAGAG
Organism: Kingdonia uniflora; assembly: GCA_014058105.1. NCBI lineage: Eukaryota > Viridiplantae > Streptophyta > Magnoliopsida > Ranunculales > Circaeasteraceae > Kingdonia > Kingdonia uniflora. The sequence continues at coordinate 941,674 of JACGCM010000719.1, read as the reverse complement.
AAAGATGGTACAGGAGTGAAAGATAATTCATTTTACATATATCCTGGGGGAATATATGCAGGGATATAATTTTTGAAATTTAAGAAGAAGTGAAAAGGGAGTGGAGAAATTATGTGATGGAGCAAGGCCTGTGGTTTAGGACTTTGGTACCTGGGAAAGGGGAAGACGGGGTTTACTGTCAAGTTCCCAACCTGGATATGTGGAAAAAGGATAAAGACATTAGTGAAGACGTAACAATTATGTACTATAATGATAGTTTTTTGGGCTATCTGAACCAGGTCGTATATGGTCTTAGAATTCCTCTAACCTTTTTTCAAAAAGGGGTTATGAATGCATTGCAGTATTGCCCTGCCCAATTAAATGGGAATGTATTTGGGATGATGAGGGTGTGTAAGGTACTGAATGAGAAGTGGAGAAAGTACGGGACTGCCAAGTAGTTCGTAGCAACTAACATGCTAATTTTTTTAAAATGAAGTATATCAAAGGTGGTAATAGTGGCTATCTGTTTAGTGACTCGTCTAGACCAAAGTTTTTTTACTTTGAATCTGCTGTTAGATCGTGGAATGACCACCTTGTATGGGTAGGGGCAATTGTGTGCAGATTCCAAATGAACCAACGTTCGTCCTAAACCATAAATATTATAATCCGAGTAAGTAACATCTGCCAACTCAACCAACCATTAGCTTGTCTTCGAGCTGTTAACCATTTCCTTGTTTTTGTTTGTCAGGTCTTGATCCTAAACTTTTTTTTGATAACACGAGCTTGTTCGACTGCTTAGCCCTTGAGCAGGTCGAGTTAAAGTAAGTACTTGGTGAGTTAAATTTATGCGGGGTTAATAGGGTAGATTCTAGAGTTCCCAAAGTACAGCATGCTCACGAGAATCGATCTATGACTGAGAAGAAGAAGACCCTTCTTCCGCAAGGGAACTTGACTAGTGTCCCTCCACTTCCGCCAGGGAGCACGTGTGTACTGTAAAAGCTTTGGAGGCTAAAAAAGATAGTGCCATAAGCTTTTACTTCTACTGTGGGGGTGGTCTAAGGGGAAGAGGATGAGAAGCTGGCTGTCACTGGTATTGTGGGGGAGCATGTGATGAATGAGGTCGCTCCTTATGATGCGGACAAGAGGTCGCTGAAAAGGAAACAACATGAGCTCAAAGGTAGTGACCATACTAATGCTAAGGCTATAGCCAAGCTGAGAGAAATGGAGCAAAAGATTTTTAAGATGGCGAGGACCGAGCCGAAACAGCTCAAAGGGATATTTTAAGAGCAAACAACTTGTGTACGTACTAATACTCTCTGTTTGCTGTATTGTGATTAATATATGTCTGACTGATCTTGTGTCTTGTATTGGTAGCTCTTGATGTTGGTGATAAGAGCTACAAGTTTTATTGAGAAGAAGAACCAAGAGTTTGGAGAGCTAACTCAAAGGCTCGATGCTCAATCAGTTCGAATGAAGGAGCTCAAGAAAGAGATAGAGAGCAAGGTTAAAGAATTGAAGGTTGGTAAAGAACAATATGAAAAACTGTCTGAGCGCGAGGAGACTTTGTCAAAAGCATTTGAAGAGATAAGGGCTAAGAGAAACCATATGATCCAATCTTATCGTCATTTTGGGTTGACTGAAACTGACATCAATCTAGGCCAAGCTGGCAGATACCATGAGATAGTTTTTACTTCAGATACAGAAGACAAACTGGTGGAAGATGTTGCTGCTCCAGTCAATGTACATGCTCTGTAAATTGAGGAAGTTCGAGTTGCTGGTACTGAAGTGGATCCTCCATATTAGGTAAAGACTGACAAGAATATTTAATCATATTGTGGTATCCTACTTCAAACTATTTTATTCTATCATGACTTTGATGAGATTGTGTTATGTATGTTTTGAAACTGTTAAGTTTGATCGACACTTCTTTACTATATTTTGTTTGAATGTTTGTTGATAACAAAAAAATTATAATATGTGCAAGAGATAGAGCGATTGAGAAAAATTGTTTCCACCATGGAGAAATCGTTGAGTAAGGCGAGGGATTCTATGACTCGAATTTAACAGGTATAAAATAAAACTGAGTATGAGAGAAGGCAGTTTAAATCTAATTTAGAGAAAAAATTTAAGAAATTATATGATCTATAGAGTAGATATGCAAAAATAAAAATTAAAAGGGATGAAGTTTTAAGAAAAGAAGAAGAGGGGGGGTGTTAGTACGAAATCCAAAACACTTGATCTATTTTATTGACATGAGTAATAAAGCTAGGTGTCAGAAGCTTTTGGTAACCCTGACACTCTATTTTGAGGCCGAAGTAGATAGTGAGCGGGGTTTAGAAGAAGCTTATCTAGAGCTCTTGAAGGAAAGGGGTATAGTGCCTGACCCAGGTCGAGTTATATTTTTAGCAAAAGAAGTACGTAATCGTTATAGTGTAGAGGTAAGAAAATACTCAGCTAGAGTTGGTGTGTCTGTTATATGGGATGATGTAGGACCCTTACCTGATGTTATTGGCTTTATATAGGATCGAAGAGTAATAAGGATTATGTTTTTCAAAATAAGGAAAGAACAAATAAAGGTACAAAGGAAATTAGAGGGTGAGTTAAAGGAGTTGTAAAACGTGCTGACGCAAAATAGGGAGCAAAAAATGTTCTTGACAAATCAATTGACAAAAGAAACCACTGCTAAAAAGAATGTAGAAGGTGATTTGAAAGTGTTGGGCGTATTGAAGATGGAAATGCGTAAGCGTCTGCACAGGGCGCATATGCAATTGAGGGGGCATCTGTATCTGTCACGAGCAAAAGTTACAGCTGGAACGAACCATGAACGCCATATAAAAAGTGTGATTGAGATTTATGGAGGGGAGCTGGCGAGGGTAGAGAACGAATTTAGGAAGTATGTAATGGATTGTGGGAAATTTTTTGATGTAGAGAACGAAAAAGCTAAAAATATGTGGTTTACAAAGGATGAGGAGGAAAAGGTTGTTGCAAAATCGGCTCCTAGATCGAGAGAAAAAAATTTAGAAGAAGATAAGGAGGAGGTCGAGAGCCTGATACCTCGGTCATGACAAAAGCAGCATCAACAAGAAGTGGTGACCTTTATAGCTCCTTTGGGTGTACAGGTAGATAGGTCAAGGAGTTTGGAAGATAAGGGGCAGTCCTCTCGTAGCTCGAGGGAGTGAAAGTTAAGAATTTATGTTGTTCCACCACTGACATATGCATTAGATGTTTGTACACTGTGTTGATGATAAATAAAATTTGTTCTCTGTGATGACAAAATAGATATAAATAGAGGTGTGGAATGATTGTATAAGAGTATTATATTATTGAGTAAAATTGTTAACTGTGATATGTAAACTATTTTGATATACGAACTGGTATGTATGTAAAAGTTAACTATTGGCGCAGCTCAAACTAGTAGAGGTTCAAAGTCAGTATAAAATGATGTGCGTGTTCAACGAGAAGCTTGACACTGATTTGATTTTCCATCGAGAAGCATTAAAAAGTGCTACTTAGTTAAATATAAAAAATGGAGGTGAGGGTAACTGAAGAGTAAGGTATGGTGGGCCGTTTGACCAAACAATTAGAAGATAAGGAGGCCGAACTAGCCATTGAGCTGAAAAAAATGGAGGAACTAAAGGAGGTTGTAGAGAAAAAAAAGTTGGACATTGAAAAAGTTTAATGTCATGCAAGTAATATTTTGGAAGGTGTAAACTGGCAGGAGACGGAACTAATACCTGCGAATTAAAATGATAGAGTTGTTAGCGATGTTAAAGAAAGAAGAAGATAGTACTAAGGCTTGCAAGTTTGGATACATACGCTTAAAGCAGAAATAGTTGATATGTAAGCTGTTGTGAGGAAGGCAGATGGGCGTGCTCGTAAGTTTGAAGGATTGTGGCATACTGCTAATGTTAGGGTAAAAGAGCTAGAGAAAGCCAACAATGAATAGAATGAATTAATAAAAAAGTATTGGCTTAAGATAGGGACTTTAAAGGACACAGTTCAAGTGTTGGAGTTAAATGTTTTGGTGTACCAAATGAAAATTAGGGAACTGATTAGCTCGAAGTCCAAATTGGAGGTGGATCTTGATATGGCAAGTTTGAACATAGAGGTTATTTAGAGGGATCATAACCAGTTTGTTATGTTAGAATCAATAACTGTGTTGGGAGAAATGGACGAATTCATGACGGTAATGGAAGCACGTAATAAAGCTTTTGTGGATAAAAAATAGGTGATAGAAGATCGCTGAAAAACTTTGAAAGTGATACTGAATGAGGCCAAGGGAAAAATTGTGGAGCCCGTAGTCCCTGACAAGGTTAAGCGCGAGGTAAGTGACGTGCATGACAGAAAAATGATGGCAGAGCTTTCCTTTTTTGTGCCCGAGTTCAAGAGATTGGAAAAATAAAGATATACGATTCATGAGAACATGATCGTAAATGGTGAGCAGTATGACATTCAACTAGTGCGGATAGAGTATCTGGACCATATTATGTCAAAATTTGGTGCTCTTACTAAGTACAAGCTGAATGAAGGAAGACAAATTGTTACTTCGAGGGTACCAGAACTGATGCGTCTGCAACTTTTGGGGCATGGGAAAAGTTTGTGTGGCGATGTGCTCTCTGAGAGTTCGAGTGATTGAGGAGGCATTATTTATGTAAAAAGAAATTATTCGTGCTATACCAACTGAGATATAGTAGATTAAGTGTGAAGGTTATGCTGCAACAAAATTTGATTGATAGTAGAGTTAGTGATCCATACATATTTGTACTGACCTTTTGATAAACAAATTAAGGTGTAGAAGTCTGTTGTCTTTTAGTCAGATTGGGGAACCAATTGCCAACCTGTGGTATGATAGAAGATCGAATTGTCTAAAGCAATAAGCGATCTGTTATGTAATAAAAGATCAAATTGGCCTAAGCAGCAAACGATATATAATGTAATAGAAGATCGAATTGGATGAAGCAACAAGCGATCTATAATAGTAAAATGGGGTGAACCTCTTGGTTACCTATGATATTATAAATGTGTTATGTATATAAAAGTACTGTAATATAGGGCCACCAAACACAAGTATTTTATTGGTGTAAGATTAGCGTACAAAAATATTAAATATAGTAGAATAGTACTATATGAAATAGTAGAAAGTACTTTGAAGTAGATCGATCAAACATAAATATTTCATTGATGCAAGAATGACATGCAAAATGATAGAAATAGTTGAAGAGTACTGCATGAAATAGTATAAAGTACTCTGATGTAGGTCAATCATACATAAGTATTTAATTGATGTAAGAATGACGTACACAATTGGAAGAAATAGTAGAATATTGCACTGTGATAGATTATTATCTACGATATATCATTAATCTCCTCGTGTTCCAAGGATTAGGGACTCGATTTCTATTTTTTGTGGTGAGGTCGTAAGAGCCATATCAAATTTTTTTTAAAACGATAAAAGGTCCTTCCCAATTTTCTGTGAGTTTTCCAACATTGAGTTCCTTTCTGTATTTTGGTATCTCTCATAGGACGAGATCTTTAATATCAAACTCTCTATGACAAACTCGTTTGTTATATGATCTTTTTTAAAGCCTGATTGTACCTTCCCATGTTCATGACTGTTCTGTCTCTTATTTCCTCGATCCAATTCAAGTTACACACCAAGTGGAACTTGTTTTCTTCGTCTGTCTTGGTATGATCACGTAGTGGGTAATGATATTGAGTGGGGATGATTGCTTCGGTACCATATGCCAGCAAGAACGGCGTATATTCAGTCAATACTCGAGGTGTTGTTCGGTATGCCCAAAACACGTGTGGTAATTCTTGCACCCAATTACCCTTTTCTTTTCAAGCGCTTTTTGATTCCGTTGACTATAGTTTGATTGGTGATTTCAGCCTGACAATTTCCTTGTGGGTAATATGGATTTGAAGGAGAGTGGATGATGTTAAGCTGGTTAAGGAAATTAACGACCTTGGAACTAACGAACTGTGGCCCATTATTAATTCTGATGAGGTGGGGGCAGCCAAACTGTATTATAATAGTTTCTCATATAAACTTGATGACTTCACCTTCGCGTGTTCGACTAGAAATAACTTCTTCTACCCACTTAGTGAAGTAGTCTGTTACTACCAAGAGGTAGTTTTATTTTCCTGGTGCAGTTGGGAATTCTCCAACGAGATCGAGGGCCCATCTTTTGAATGGCCAGACAACTTTACTAGAATGGAGTTCCAATGCTGGAACTCAAATTTTAGGTCCATGTCATTGGCAGGCATCACATTTGCTGGCATATTCGATGGCTTGCACTTTTATTTTGGGCCAAAAAATTCCTTGAGTAAGAGCTCAGTTTGTTAAAGACCATCCTATTACATGGGATCCACAAGTGCCTTCGTGTAAATTGTGTAGGAAGGCTTGGGCCTCTTTATCAGATAAACATTAGAGATAGGGTCCGGTAACCGATTTTTTATAAAGAAGGTTATTGTCAACGGCATACCGTTTAGCATTGTCCAGGAAATGTCTTCTTTTATTAACATTCTCAGGGAGTTCGCCATCAAATTTGTTTTTTGGCTCGATATATGTGAGGAAATGCCGCCTCTAATTATCTTTGACCTCTTTGTCGCCCTCAGTATTAATGGCGTTCGAGTTGATGATATTAATGTTGGGGGTGGATACTATTTTAATCTTCAAGTATCGGACTCTAGCAAGATAGGCAAGGGAGTCAGAATGTCTGTTTTCTCCACGAGGCAAGTGTTTGATTATAGCCTTTTTAAGTCTGCCCATTCTACCGGCTACTGCTACAGCGTAGTCAATCATCTTTCAATTCTTCTGATACTTGTCTATATAATGATTCACGATTAATAAAGAGTTTGTGTACGCAGATAACTCGGGTACACCAGTCTCTAGGGCCATATCTAGTTCGTGGATTAGTGCCTCGTCTTCGGTCTCATTATTGGTAGCTTCAAAGTTGAGTCGGATGGATTTCTCAATTATGCCATTCGAAGGTGTAATAAGAACTATCCCGATGCCTAACCCAGCTGGCAGAACCGTCAGTTAAAAGGCGCCAAACTTTCTTAGATATCTAGTCTGATTTCTCTTTGAACTGTTCTTCATTTATTTTAAGAATATCTTCTTCCCAATCAGGGTCGTCTACTAGAAAATCTGCTAAGAAGACTGCTGCTGCTTGTCCCTTTTCAGAATGCCATTGTTCGAAACGTATATCGTGATTACTAAGAGTAACCTACCATTGCAAAACTTGTCTGGATTTCTCTCGTTTGGATTAGACTTCGCACAAAGGGTAATTTGTTATTACTCAATCTGAATGAGCTTAGAAATATTACTTTAACTTTTGCGATGTATAGACAAGAGCTAAAAGCAGTTTATTCGATCTTAGTATATCATGTTTCTGCTGGAGTGAGGTTCTTGTAGATGAAGTAGACGGGTTTTTCTATATTTTCGTCTAGTCGGATGAGAACTAAGCTTTGTGAGTCATCAGTAATGGCGAGATATATCGTTAGCCTTTCTCCTTCTTTGGGTGTACTCATTACTGGTGGCTTTTCCAAATAGCATTTCAGTTCTTGAAATACTGCTTCACATTCTGTAGTCCATTCGATCTCGGGATCTTTTTTAGGTTTCCCTTTCTTTGTCCTTTCGTGTAGGAGGTCGAATAACCATCGACATCGATCTGAAGACTTCGACTATCTTCTGTGTGGCTTTTTTGTCTTTGGAGAAGGCATAGACAACAATGCATGAATGTGATCTGAGTCAGCCTCGATACCTTGCTTGCCGATCAAATGTCCCAAGAATTTGCCTGATTGGACTCTGAATTGACATTTCTCAGGATTTAGTCTCATCCTATAGGACTGGAGAATTTTGAAGGCCGTGTGTAAATCTGCGAGATGGTTTTCCTTCTTGAGACTTTTGCACAACATATCATCAATGTAAACTTCTATTGTTTTCCCAGGATGGTCCTTGAACATCTATGTCATCATCAGTCTTTGATAAGTGGCTCTGGCGTTCTTTAGGCCGAAAGACATAACCTTGTAGTAATATAAACCATGCTCTATGATGAAAGTTATTTTCTCTTAATCTTTAGGGTACAGAGGTATCTGATTGTACCCTGATGCGGTATCCATCATGGATAAGAGTTTGTGTCCCATGGTGGAATCAAGTAGTTGGTTGATGATCGGAAGGGGAAAACTATATTTTGGAGTATGCTTATTGAGATCTGTAAAATTCGTGCATACTTTGATCTTGCCATTATTCTTTGGAACTACAACGATGTTCGAGATCCATTCGGGGTAATTGGATTTTTGAAGAAAACCAACTTCAATGAGTTTATCAATCTCTTTATTGACTTCTTCTCGTAGTTTTGGTACTAAAGTTCTCTATTTTTGTTTGACTACCTCAACTTTATCTTTTTAACTAAGCTTGTGGTAAGCCAAATTTTGATCAATGCCTGACATTTCGTAGAATGTCCATGAGAAGACATCACTATTATCTTTGAGAAACTGAATAAGAGCATTGCGCTCTGTCGTGGGCAAAAGAGTTCCAATGTAAGTACCTCCTTTGTCTCCACTAATCTCAACATATTTTGTAGTTTCTATACTTGGAAGCTGGTTTTCTCTAGAGTTCTCTGTAATGTTCTCTGTGGTGTTTTATAATTACTATACGAGTTACTATGCTAGTGGTTCTGTCACGATGGTAACAGTGATTTTGCAAGATCAAGCTAGCTTCTGACTGCCCCTGATTTCATAAATGCCACCATTCTAATCGAACTGTAGCACCGAATGATAGGCCGATAGGATAACTCGCATGTTATGTAGCATCCCATGATTCCCAAATAGCTGGATTTTGTATTGATAGCATAAATTATTACGTCAACCATTGCCGATCCAACAGTAATTGGAAGTATGATCTTTCCTACACCTTCTTCTTTAGAACTATTGAAACTACTGATATCAATGTCACTAGGATATACTTTGTCAGCCAGTCCCATATGATCAATCATGTTTTGAAAGAGTAGTTTGATACTACTGCCAGTATCTACCATCATTATATGTAGTGCGACATTTCATATTTTCAGCATGATCACGAGTGCATCATGATAAGGAAAGTTGACATGGAAAACGTCACAATCTTCGAATTAAGGAGATCCCTATGCGTTGAGAACTAGATGTTAGGAGTAACCAGGCTTCTTTATCGACCATGGATAAATTGTGGCATTGACCAAAATGTCGTCTTTTGAATCTGATCGATCTGTTAACTGTATGAGTCTCGATAAAGTAGCGGAGGGAGATGTGGTATAAATGTTTTTCTTCTGTAGTTCCTTCTATCTATATGATCTCAGTAACAAGCTTGAAACTCTCATTTCTTGCAACTTTCAACGTCTACTATGTACTCATGCATTCGCCCGTCCACAAAAATATACTACAACTGTCGCTATAAAGTGAAGCAATATTTCGTGTCATTATGTCAGACTTTGTGGTATATGCAATATGGTTTACTTTTGATGGGTTAAAGATATTGGGCATTGCCGAAGAATTTATCCTTTTGAAGTATAGGATATAGGCTAGCTATTGTGACAACCATCTTGGAAAGACAGGGCTTGGGCATAATACCACCTCTCCGAGTTCGATCGTTATTAAATTTGGCCCACTTCCTGGCTCTTCCATGATCAGCAACACAATTGAAATTTTGCTATGTGGATTGATCTCTTACTGTCAAGGTTGATTTTTGGGTTTTCTATCTTTCGGATACCATCCTTTCGAGATCGATGTATCCATTGACCTTTTCGATCATGTCCTCCAAGGTCGCAGATTTGTTTAGAATTATGTACTCCGTCGCTCTTCCATCTACGAGCAAAGCATTGACGAATGCCAAAATAGTAATTTTTTGATCAAGTTGGTCCACTTTTCTGGCCAACTTCAAGAATTTCTTAGTAAATGTTTCGAGCTTCTCTTCTAGCATATGCTTAAGGCTGAACAGAGAATACAGATTCTCCTATTTGTCTTTTTTGTGCGAGTAGTTTTTGACAATTCTTTGATACACTTTTCAACATGTTCCTGAGTCACATACTGACGAGCTATGATGGTCTGGTGTGGAATACGTCCCTCGCGAGGATTATGGTCGTCACTTCTTTTACTTAGTCGCTCACATGCTAGAATACAAACTTTTCTACGAGGTAAATCCTTTGCTTGTCTGACTCCAGTAAGACCGCCGTCAAATTCTTGGTAGACTTTCTATATCTGGACAAGCTTGACTCCTGGCTAATTATGATTAGATCGAATATGACCTCCCAGGCTGTCAGCGTGGGGTCATAGTCTGTCTCAAACAGAAATTTGTGAAGTGGCTGGCCTTTGTTATTTTAGGCTACAATCTATTGTCCCTACAAAACTTTCAACGCATTTTGCATACTTGCCAGCTGTTATTCTAGAGTGGCTCATCTTTCTGTCTCAGAGTGTAGAGTGGCCCATAATTCGGCTAGTACGGCGCTTCCTTCTGTTGGGCCAATCGGCGTAATCTGGTCTGGCATTCAGTGACGAGAGTAGGTATCAGCTATTTTTTGAGAACTATGGCTAAAATATCTTCATTCCCACAGACGGTGCCAAATATAATTGCCTAATTTTGTAATTCAATCTTAGTCTTTACACCAATGATAATTAGAACGTTAGTGAATGATGAGTAATTGCTAAAATAAAGTTTAACGCATAAAACCTTTGGATAGGTTAAAATCCATGATTTCTCTTGAGGATTTTAGAAAGAGAGAAATCTAATTGATGATTGTTATCTATTACAAAGGATGTTCTGAATAGCTGTGTAGAGTTTCTAGGTAGAAATTCACATGTGGAAATTCATGTTCTTAATCTGCAGTTATTTGGTCTTATTTATAGGTATAATAATATGACCGTTTGACGACCATTATTATTTTTAATAAGGGACGTTACAATATAAATTTGATAAGTTTTTGGATTGATTGTGTAACGGTCTGATCTTCCTTCTTGTAGCGGCTTTATTAATGACAAAGTGCTTGTTGATTCAAGCTATTGATGTAAAGGTTGAGAATAATAAGTAAAACTCTGTAGCTATTTCGTAATGTGTCACGTGTATGTTGATGAGATCGAATGGTCGTATGATGGTCAAAGATGAAGCTTGAGTTCGAGATACGAAATAAGCCACTACAACAACGTCTATAACGATTATTGAAATGAGTTACTTTAGGATATCCTCAATCATAATGAGAAAGAAGGTCACTCCATTTTTCATTCTCTTGCCAGGCCATGTGTCAAGGCCTGGGCGAGGTGTCATATAGATTGCCCTGAATTACAGCGGAATATAAGACCGTGCGACATACATGCATATGCGACTGGACATGTACAAGCCCTCTTCACTAGATTTGACAACTTCTGTGGAATATACTTGGATGCTAGGCGCCATCCAGATTATCCTAGATACTCGTGAGGGTCATTGAATAGATATTCAGAATAGGCAGCAACGTGAAGGTTCCCTCAATAATTCTGATAGCATAATCGCTCGTGATTATAAACAAGTATGGAAAGCACACCTGTCCAGACACCGGATATGATAGCTTATTATGTCGGATCCCATATATAACTTATGTGCCACGAGCCCCGACTAGTTAGATGGATAACAACTTGAATAACATAATCCATTTATAAGGGATAGTCTATCTCAGATAGCTCGTGGGTCATAGGCAGAGCATAGGGGCCCCGTAGTCAAACCCTATCTGGAAAAGTGGCCCGCATTCAAGAGAATTTCCCTTGGCATTTCATATGCCTAAGGGAACTCATAGAAATCCATTGTGGATAATCCATGAGCCAGGGTCCTAGATGTACAAGCTATAAGCTTGTCATGGGGAGGTTTAAACAACTTCCTCATTAATATAGTTACTAAGAAATTGAGTTATTTTCAAAAGGAAACATCAAATGTTCAAACTAAGCGTACTCGCCATTTTCGCCCCTTTAACTAGAGCGGATTTTAATGAAACTTAGTATGTAGCTATTTTAAGATATGTAGAACATGTATCCAAGGTCAGAAACTTAAAACTCTCATGCATATTTCTGTGGCATTCGGACAAGGGCGTCACACCAAGGGTAGTCAGCTTCCCCTCTTAGTTGTTTTCTCTACTAATAGTCCATACAACTTACTGTGTTCATGATGGATTAACCATACTTGGCATGTGTTTATTCAGGTCGAGATATGAGACCTTTTTTTTTTTGGCAAAAAAAGAGAAAGGATAAGATAAAACTCCCCTAAGAGCGAGAGGGAAGAGAAGATACATAGTCATTGGCCTCTTGGCCTATAAAAGAAACATAAAAAGGGGAACCAACTCCCCTTGCTGCTAAAGCATGAGTGAAATAGTTCCAACTACGGTTTACATGTTCAAATCTAAAATCTGAAAAGACCTCAGCAGCTGCTCTCAAATCTGGAGCAATGGTAAGAGCTCCCCAACTAAGGTCCTCTGATCGCTCTCTAAATGCCCTGACTATCCTCTGGCAGTCCAATAAAAGTAGGATCCTCTGCAGACCTAGGTGCCGAGCCGCCTCCATACCCCTAAGTACTGAGAGCACCTCAGCTTCTTCAGCGTCGTCTGCTCTGACCTGCTCGAAACCTGTACAAATAAACAAATTTAAGTGATTTTTAATAGTGAAACATGACCCCTCAGTCTTATCCTGAGCAATCCAGGAGGCATCCAAGTTAATGATATGCCATCCCTCCTGGACCTGGTATTGGAACGTAGTTTGTCTAATGGTGATAGGAGGGCTCGAGGAATCATTGGGGAGGATGTGGAGCTTATTTGCGTGGAGCAGAATGTCCCTCGTCGTTGTTAATTTTTGCTCAAAAACAAGTGCGTTTCTGCTGGTCTAAATAGTAAAAGAGATGGTGTTAACGGAGCTACAAAAAAATGAAAAGTCAGATGCACTACCATGGGTCTGAAAGCAACGAATGAGAGTGAGGGGCACCGATTCTGAGTAGCACCAGCTGCTAAAATCGATCAAAAGTTCAGACTCATATCAGATATCGCAGATCTTGGGGCAGAAAAAGAGGTCGTGGGTGGTGGTTTTCTCTTTCAGACCGCATCGGGGGCAGTTGGTATCCTAGTCCTCAGACCCATGTTATAGGTTGTATTTGGTTGGGATACCGTTCTGGAGGATTTTCCATAAGAATAGTTGGATGCGAACGGGAAGTTTGAGCTTCCAATTTTTTTCCCAAGGGATGGAAGGGGGGTGAGGTTGGGGAATGACGAAGTTCTCATCCTGAGGGGTGCTGGTTGTATAATTGTGAACAGATCTGACCGTAAGAATTCCATTCTTTTCCTTAGTCCATCTCAGGATGTCTTTCGCGGGGTGTTTGCTAATGGGGATGTGGATGATCATGTTAATGATGTCCAGGTGGAAAAGAGATTGGATGAAATGCGTATTCCAGGTGCGGCTATTGGGCCAAATGAGCTCTGCAACTTTTGTGACATCTCTGGTTTTAAGGGTGGGTTCGGCAGGTCTACCGAATCTGATACCTGGGATCCAGGGTTCCAGCCATATATCTACGCTTTCTCCATCTCCGATGTGCCATCTGAGCTCGGACCAAATGTTGTTGCGGGATTTAAGGATACCTTTTCAGATCCAGGAGTCGGGAGATTTGGGGATGGCCATCATAATAGACTCTATGGGCGAGTAGTTCGCTTTCAGGTTTTGAGACCACACTTTTTCAGGTTCTTTGATGACCCGCCAGAAAAGCTTTGCCATCAGTGCTTGATTATGGTTTATGGCGGTACGAATGCCCAGCCCACATATTGGGTGGGTTTGCAAATCTTTTTCCATTTTATAAGTTGCGTCTTGGGTCTGCCCTCTTTATTGGAACCCTAAAGAAAACACGTGTTCATCGAGACAAGTTGATTATAGGTTTTACGAGGGAGGGGAAAAACAGACATGAGGAAAGTAGGGATTGCTAAGTTAACAGCTTTAATAAGGGTGATGCGGCCGGCTTGGGACAGGAATTTTGCTTTCCAACCTTCAATCCGCTTAGAAACCCGAGTGATAATCTCCTGGAAATTCAGGCTCTTAGCTCGGTCGAAGGAAAGGGGGGCACCAAGGTATTTTTCTCCGTAGGAGTCTCTCTTGATATGAAGCATCCTTTGGATGATCTTGTGATGACGGTGATGGCCGTTCTTGCTGAATAAGATACAGGATTTTTCAAAGTTGATCTCCTGGCCAGACACCTTCGTGAAGGTATCCAGAGCTTACTTGAGTGTGTCGGCTTCCGAAAGGGTAGCATTACAGAAAATTAAGCTGTCATCCGCAAAGAAGAGATGAGAGACAGACGAGCTACCTCTAGCAGTCTTAATACCATGAAGAACACATTTTCTCTCTTTTTGGAGAAAGATTCTGGACATAACTTCCGAGCAGATAAGGAAGAGGGAGGAGGAAAGGGGATCGCCTTGGCGAATACCCCTTCCTGGCTTTAGGAAACCATAGGGAGAGTCCTCAAGGGTAAAAGACATCGCAGTGGTGGAGATGCATTGATGGACCCAGTTGCACCACTTTTCACAAAATCCCATGGCACGCATCGTGTCATTGAGAAAATTTCACTCCACTCGATCGAAAGCTTTGCTAAGGTCGAGCTTAATCGCCATGTAGTTTTTTTTACCTTTCTTCTTCTTCAGAGTTTTGAGTATTTCTTGAGCCATGATAATATTGTCATAAATTTGACGCCCGGGAATAAAAGCATTCGGGGCAGGGGATATAATCTTATCAAGAAAGGGTCGGAGCCGAGTGGCAAGGATCTTGGTGACAATCTTAATCTTGACGTTGCAGAGACTGATGGGTTTAAAGTACTCCGGCTTCTCTGGTTTATTGTGCTTGGGGATGAGGGTAACATTAGTATGGTTGAATTCTCTCAGGATATGACCTGTCTGGAAGAAAGCAATCGTGGCTTGGTGGAGATCTTGCTTGACCGTGTCCCAGAACTTCTGATAGAACAAGGGAGTAAAACCATCCGGACCGGGGGATTTATGCGAATTCATGGCGAAGAGGGTTTCTCTGACTTCTTCCATACTGGGATCTCTCGTAAGTATGGAGTTGTCCTCTGCGGTAATGGATGCTTCAAAGATGTTCAGGTCGCCGACTTTGATGGTGGGGTAGGAAGGGTTGAAAAGATCCTTAAAGTGTTTAATGAATGTATCGCCGATGTATTTTCTCCCCTGAACCCATGTTCTGTTTGGACGCTTGATCCTCTTGATATTATTAACTCTCCTGTGACCTATGGTGGACAGGTAAAAAAACTTGGTGCTCTTGTCTCCTTCCCGGAGCCAGGTTTAGGGCAACTTTTCTCGCCATATGGATTCCTCAATGTACAAGAGGTTATGGAGCAGACTCTGGAGGTTTTGTTCATTAGCAATGTTTGTTTCACTAGGTTTATCTTTCTGGATGTGGGCAATCTGATTGCGAATGTTGAGGATGGAAATCGGGCTGGCATTGAAATCTTTTTTGTTCCAGGTTGAGAACTCATTTTTAGTGTGTCTGAGCTTGTTGCAGAGCCGAAACGGCCTGGATCCCGGCTGATCTTTTGCCCACGCCTGGTTAATGATATCCTGATATCTGGGGTGCTTGGTCTAGGCCGAGAGGAAATGAAATTGTTTAGGCGGTTCCGTTCTCTTAGGTTCGGTGTTGAGGATGATGGGGGCCATGATCCGAACCAATGATGGGGAGATTGAGGAGGGAGGCATCGGGGAAGCACGCACTCCATTAAGCAGTGCTGATAGCTCTATCCAGTCGTTGTTTAATAAGCTCCCGCCTTTTCCTTTTGTTAGACCAGGTAAACGGGACCCCCGTAAAACCAAGATCGATAAGGCCAGAGTAAAAAATGAAGTCATAAAAGGGGTTCAGATCGGTCATGTCGAAGGGGATCTTCCCAAATTTCTCCTTTTGGTTCGAA
Organism: Kingdonia uniflora; assembly: GCA_014058105.1. Lineage (NCBI taxonomy): Eukaryota > Viridiplantae > Streptophyta > Magnoliopsida > Ranunculales > Circaeasteraceae > Kingdonia > Kingdonia uniflora. Next base: position 925,755 of record JACGCM010000719.1, on the reverse strand, counting down.
ATGCTATTAAGGTCGCCCAAAATCAGCCAGGGAATCTCATATTGGGAGCCATGTCCCTAATAGCGTTCCAGTAATTTTATTTGTTCTGCTGTTCAGGGGGACCATAGGTGAAGGAGCAAAGCCAGTGTGTAGGCTCACTATCAGGGGATTGATGATTAGTAATGAAGGAAATGAGGGCATCGATCCCTCTCTGGGATGATGAGAGAATAGTAAGGTTGATGTTGTCATGCCAGGCCAGCCAGAGGCCGCCTCCATGGGAGGTAGTGGTGTTGACCGAGTGGGAGTGCGGGAATCCTAAGCTGGCCAGGTTTCAGAGGGATTCAGGATTGGCTGTTTTGGTCTCAAAAAGGAAGATGATGTCAGGGCAGAATTTGGAATTGTGCATCCTAAGTTCTCTAGGGGTGGACGGCTTGCTTATCCCCTACAGTTCCATGAGAGAATAATTATTGGAAACCGAGGGCCGGTGTTGGGCCCGCCTCCGCTGAGTTCCTATATGAGGAGCTGGTAGACCAAGGCAAGTGGAGGGAGTGAAGGTGTAATGGAGGCCATGTGCGAGAGCGGAGGTGTCCTAGGTTGCCGGTAAAGGTGGGAGATGGTTGGTTTCGATGGGGAGGGGGGGGGGGGTGTCTGCTTAGTGTAGATTTTCTCAGGATTCCGAGGGCCTATAGACGTTATGCGGGCTTTGGCTATAAGAAGTCTCCTCTCAAAAGGCAAGAGGTGATCACCGAGCCCACCCATATTCTGCCTATAAACTTGTAACGGGGCTTGCCTAAGTCTAATAAGAAGAACATATAAACAGGAGGTGAGAAGGTTTTCACCTGGTCTAATATGGTAATGACCATTGGGTAGATTGAAGGGGTTCAGTTGAGTACGAGAAAGCCTGTTAACCCTCATATACTTATGATACAGTAAAGAGTATTTTGGAGCCTGCAATTTAAACCTAGCTATATAACCTAGCTTTGTAAGTGAAGTGTTTAGACGTGCATGCCTGTGCTCGGTGTGCTTTTTAAAACGTCATCGTTCAAAAGATAGACCCATGTGAAAATGAGAGCGGGAGAGATTATCATGCAAGTTTGAATCTAAAGAGATGTGCGTGTGTGCTAAAGGTGTGAAAATCCATACCTTCGAGGGTCGTTCCAAATCGTTAGCCACTGTGTCCGCAGGTGAATCTTGCTCTGATCTCTTCCAAGTATCGTTGACTGGGTCAGGTGATTCGTCAGAGAATTCCAAGAGTAACATAGGCTTTGTTGTATCTTTCTTCCTTGGCAAAGGGTAAATACAGTTTGTCTCCGACCTACTGCCGGACTCGAAAAAATCTTCACTTACAGGTGTCCTCCACCCGGAGTTGCCTGCCGAGGAGAGGTCAAGAGATGGGGAACCTGTATGAGGTGCGGTCATCCGAAGAGGGCTTGGGGATTCCGGAGTGTTATCGGAGATAAGATGGTTTAAAACGAGGACCTTTGTGGTAGATTTTAGTGGTTTGGGTTTTTTAACTTGCTTCATGGGCTCGGGAGGTGGGCTTGGAGGAAAATTGGAGCAGGTGGGCAGCTCAGCATTCAAATCTGTAATGGATTTTGTTTGGGCTGTAAAGACTTGGTTTTGGAAGGCTTTTGGTTGGCTTGGACTCGGGCTATTAAGAGTTAGAGGATCAAACTAGATCTGTCGGGCTTGCAACGGTGAAGCCCATTGGTGCTCCACTTCGAAAGATAAAATTGGTTGGGCTTAAGAGGTTGGGTATTTTTTGGTGGTCTGGATGAGAGTTTAGATCCAGAATAGTTTTCTGAGTGGGCCCCATCAGGCCTGGGTTGAATTTTACAAGGATGCCAATGACTCCCTTCCACGTAAGGAGACAAACGGGATTGATTGAGGTATACTTGTATGACAAGTTGGCTCCAAACCATGCTCAATTAATGTTCTACTTGAGTTTACCAAACTTACCGTTTTATCCTCCTCGATTCCCGTGCTCTTTTGCGTTGGCATGCAGACCCTAGCTTCCCTCGTAAGCTTTGTTCCGGTTGGAGACTTTTTGTCGGCATAAGACATCGTTACCGGTGTTGTTGCAAAACCGAGTTGATTCGAGACAAAGTATGACTTTGCCGGCAGTTCCGACAAGGGTGAGAGGCCAGAGTAAAGAGTGTTGTTTGCGCTTTGAAGGTGGGACCATGTTGATATTTGCTGTATGGCATTGTGGAAGAAAGACTCGACTACGTTCTGCCTTTCTTCTCCTCTCAACTGCTGTCCACCGGTCGAAACTTGTGGCGAGGTACTCGTTGGTTCCGTCCGGCCCTGTTTGAATGGGTAGTTTAAATGGGTCTGTTGGGGAGGGAAGTCTACCAATGCTTGGGATGGGTTAACTTGGATATTTCTTCCATATGGGTAAACAATGGGTTCTTCAATTCCTTTTCTTGCCCGGTCTTGTCTAAGCCGTATAAGGTTTTTGCAGTTTGCGAGTGAGTGTGATATCAGCCCGCATAGCGAGCAGTAACCCTCCAATCTTTCATATTTAACCACCAAAGTAGTTATGCCGTAACTCCTTAGTCGCTGAACCGGAATGGATGTGATCAGCGTTTTATCCGTGAACAAGTTCACCAAGATTCATACAAAGCTATTGCGCAGCGGTTCCGTTTCGTGTCTCCTGAGGTCGTCTTTGACATACTCGCCAATTTTGTTTCCAATCATTTTAAGAGTATCACTGTCGTGCATGCAACATGGCAGTCCGGCTACTTGTACCCAACATAGATACCGACTGAAAACCATCTCCGATGGGTGGAGGAGGGGATCATAGGGTTGTTGTAGTGTTGAGAAACCGTACACGTTTGCCGGGGGCGAGGAGAAAATGGTTTGATAGTCGCGCCGGTTATCGAAATTGACTGTGAAGACTTGAGATGCTTTCTCATACAAAATAGGGGGAATTGTCCGAATCAGTTTACCCCACTCTCGCTTTACTCCTTCACATACGACGTTTTCCTTAAGGTTGGTTGAGAGTGAGCGGAAAGCTATCGCAAATTGCCACCGTTTTTGGAGTTGTGCCCACCTAGAAGGGTCGAGCTTGATGACCGGGTTAGGATTTTGGGTAGTGCAAAGTTGCATGAGGTCGACTAACTCGTTGTCGTCTAGGCGGGATGGGGTCAGCCGGCTTGGTGAGGGAGACATATGTGCTGAGAAAAGGGAATAGTGCCAGAAAAAGAAACCAATCGGTTGGTAGTGGGTGATGTGGTTTTTACCTTGGCTGCGTGGGGTATTGAGAGAGCAATGTGAGTAAGTATATCTGAGTGTGTACTTCAGGAAGTGTTGTGTGAGAGGAAGTGAGGGGAGTAGGTTATGGTGGATCCATAAAGCAAGGTGGTGAGGGAGAGGGGTGGAAGAGGAGAGAGAGAGAGAACTGGTGGGGGTGGAGAGTTTAGGGCTGGAGATGGTGGAGCTGGAGAGTTGGGAAGTTATTTGAGATATGAGACCTTAAGAGCTTATCAAGATATTAAAAGAGCTGCTAAAGTTTCGACATCTTCCATTTTGAAAATTTTCACATTTATTAAAACTATTATCCTTGCTCGGAATTAGGCTTTGATGTAAAGTTTATGTATCTTCTTTACCGCATTGGAGATATATGATTTTGTTGTCATATTAAATATGAAATGATGGTTTTTGCATTGACAACATGGAATTCGAGTACTTGCATTTGTTTTCTTGTGTTAAACAAACAACAAAAAAAATTCATGATTTTTTCTTTCTTTCCATAGTACAAACCAAACACGGGAAAAAAAAATACTGGAAATAGAAAATAAAATGGTTCGGGAGTGACCCAAATCCCAACCCAAATCCATATCTATTTTATCGGGTTTAGATCTCATTTTTATATCCATTTTAAAAGTAGAGCAGCTATGGATCTTAATGGGTTGGGTATGGATCACACCTCTAAAACCCGACCCAAATATATTTTAGTAAAATATCATTTTTAATATAAACGGGAACAAATTGACGACAATAATAACCTTTTACTTTGCTTTAATTAATTTTACTATTTTTTATATTAAATAATACTTGAAAATACTTGTTTTTCAATTTGAGTTGTCATTTTACTATCTATACTTCTATATGAAATATAAGGAATTTGAAGGATGGAGAGCTATCCTCACCAATCTCTCAAATAATAGAGCGTCGCGTTTCACTTACTTAATTTATATTAAATGAGGTGAAGTAATTAATCGGTCTTTCAACTAAAGGAAGGTGGAGTAATTAATTTTGAAACCCCCCAAATTACATAATTATGTATGAGCCTCATGATGTATATTGATCTCTTAACTAAAAGAAGGTGGAGTAGTTAATTTGAAAACCCCCAAACTCTTGATCTCCACGTACATGTACAATTCTCCAACTCTTACCCTATGTAAGCTATTGTTGCGCACACTCTTCCCCCATTTTATATCATAATATAACATCTCTTTCTCTTTCTTTCTAATATCAAAATTGTAGCAATGGTACTGAAGAATTAGGTTAATATTAGCACTTTCATGGGGTGGCAACTACTACAACTTCAATACAAGATATGCACCTTGAACATGGCTTTAGAGAATCAAAGACACAAAGGGTTGAAGGCTTGTGGTATGGTATTTTATATGTTTTGTTACTTTGTCCTCTATATTGATATTGTGCAAATTTTAGATTATTTGATGGGTGTTTAACATGTTTACCTGAAAATAATATATTGCTTAAGAAATTGTCCTAAAAAGACAAACTCGATTCAAAATTTTCATGGTAAATTGTGCAAAGCACGGGGAGATAAAACTAGTTTTATATGATAAATGGGGTGGGATCCGAGGACAACAATTTTGACAAAAATTCTTACAACATTTTTCAAAAACACACTTATATGCTGAATCAAGACTTGATTTTTGGTGAGCATAATCTCATTAGTACATAGATCATCCTTACCCAAAATCAAAGTTTTCAAAAAAATTTAAGACCAGCAAATATAGTTTGACATAATGGACGGCTCATAATCAATCAAAAATTGTAATTCATTTTCGGAGGTGTATGAAGAATCAGAAATTCATCATTTTTGGTGGGGATGATCTATGTGCTTATTAGATCATGCCCACCAAAAATCAAGTCTTGGTTCAGCCTAAATTATGTTTTTGGAAAAATGTTATAAGAATTTGTGTCGAAATTGTTGTCCACGGATCTTGAACCATGATAAATAAGCAGTCTAGATTTATTTTCTTGTACTTTGTGGAGAGTTTGTTGATTAATTACCACTTGTTTGTAATTTTTGAATAAGTAGCTCAATTACAAATTAAATTAATCGAAAAATGGATTGGGATCAGTCTATGACCTGACCCAAAAAAATATGGGTTTTCATAATCGTAAATGAACCGGATATGGATTTATGAAATGCGCCCCGCATGGATATGGATACAGGTATGAATATGAATATGGATATACCTCGATTCGTTTCAAACCCGACCCATTTTATTCCCTAGCTAGAAACTGAAATGTTGGAAAAGTAGAAAAAGGAAAAAAAAAAAAAAAATCAGAATTTAGATTTTCCACAAAACAAATGAGGCCAAAGAAAGTAGTCACTCACCTATCTTTCGGGGAATGCGTACTAAGCAATTTTAATTATACTCAATTTTTTTATCTAACAACCATATAAAGTGTCTTACAATAGGCACACCAAAGAGAGGGTTTTCGGGGACGGGATAGTTTGATATTTAATGACGGACAATATCTGTCCCACTTACCAATAGTATATGGCTTGATATTTAAAGTTTCCGTTACTAATATAATTTATTATTTAACTATTTCTTACGAAATGACGACACGTATTTTTTGTTGCTAATGATCTAATCATACAAGACAGAAGATGGTTTTGCGATTATATCGCGACTCCCCTCAATCTCCTCTTTTTTCTCCTACATTTCCTTTCTCTCTCATGACCCTATCTCTCATCCAATCTAAGGAAACTAACCAATCTCTTTATCCCAATTCATTTGGTGCTCATCTCGGCCATTGAAGGTCGGCCATTGAAGGTAACGACCATGGACCATGGACCATGGTACCTTAAGCATTACCCAACTTCTTACGCCCTTCTCTCATCACTGTTGCTGCTGCTACAACTGCAATTACTGATACTTCTTGTGAGTCCATCTTTGATCAACCCCAAGAGTAATTCTCGTCTGCCCTTTTTTCATCTTAGTTCATATTATGTGTGTTGATGCATGAAATTGGGAATTTCTGTCGTGTTTGGTGAGAATTTGAGTTGGAATTTCATGTTTTTATACCCATGTTGATGTTTTGTTTGGTTTTAGTTTGAGTGTCTTGCGTTTGTTCTACAAGTACATACCCACCATGTGTTTGTGATAATTTTGCAAAGAAATTAGCTTTTACTTAAACATCTGCACATAGTATAAACAATAAGGTTTATAATGGGTTTACCTTGTCTAGGTGAAGATACTCACCCTCGTTTCTATAGGGTATTTAAAAGCTTTCTCGAGAAAATTTATGTGAACCTAATGAAGATTAGGGGTGTAGATGTGAAACTACAAAAATGGACCCAATGAGTGTCCAACGACTTGATCTGCTGTAACTTTGTGGAGCCGTAAGAACAAGGAGCTTCCTAGCTGATACAAAACATAATGTTCCTCGCCCCTTCTCGTTAAGCCAAAGTGTCATTTGATTATATATGATCAAAGTTAAGTTGGATATCATTTTTGTTCTCGTACTCTTCATCTTCTCTGTCAAATCATTTTAGGAAAAGAGCTCTGAACCCCTACCACAAATGGAATGTGATCATAGAGCAAGAAATTAAAGTATTAGTATGAAGACTCTTAGTGGGCATTAATCCACAAACAAAACTCAGAAGGTGATGAATTATAAAGTCACTATATGGAAAATTAAGGTTAAAATGCAATCGAGTTTATCAGAATTAATGAAATCAGTTGCTAGAGTTAATCCAAGTATTACCAATGTTGAGGTTAAAAAGCTTTCGTGCTTAATAACTCTATTTGGTTCATGATGTTATTCTATAATGTTTTTAGTCAAGCTTATGTGCTTAGCAACTCTATTTGGCTCATGCTGGCTTTTTATATTATTTTTAGTATTTAGACTTGAAGGTCTAGCTCTTTTCTATTTGTCTGCCTCCTGTTTACTTGGTTGAGCACGTGTTGCATGGTTATTGTGCCGAAATGAATCTTAATGTCAATTGTTCTCATCGACATTGCGTCTAACATTATCCAGTCAAATATCTACTTTTATATTATTGCATCTAGGATTACTCATCATCCATTTTAAGCACCTATATATGGGGTTGATCGACCGCATAATAGACTTTTAGTCATTCTTATCTATTGTATATGTTTTAACCTTGGTTTTATCACCGCAGTGCTCACCTTGAGTGGAACCTAGGTGGCTTATTGGAAACAATAAGGGAAATCTCGACCTTACTCACATTTATACAATGTCCAGGGGAATGAACCCAGATTATGAAGACCCCACAAAATCTTTCTTCCAGAAAGAGGACTATTGAGGACTTTTGCATCTGAATTTAAAAAGATACGCTGAAGCAATTCAAATAGTAAGTTTCAGAAGCCCGTTTGCCCTTCTTTTAAGTACTATGTTTGTTTAGTTTTATTGGAATATTCTGCTTAAGTTATTTGAAAGAATCCCAACTAGCACACTTTGATATACATACCTATCATCTATCCCCAAAACACCTTAAATCATTTCCACCATCTCCATATGTGCAAGTGGAGGTTCAATTTTATTTTTCAGTATTTCTTGCAATGATATGAATCCTTTGATTTCGTTTCTGCCTCTTTTCGCATGAATATGTTATTCCTATACTTTTGAATATTTGGTTTGAGAATCAAAATTGAAATACAGGCCTCAGAGGGATCAAATTGCAATTTTTTTATTGTGGTATAGTAATGCTAAAGTGTCATTGATTTTGAAAGACTCTTCCACTTGCCCTACTGGTGATATACTAAAATGGTATAAGTTTAACCATTGTTTAGGCATAAAACAACTACACGTAAGCAACTAAAGTTCGTGCAGTTATTGATATATATATATATATTTTTTGGCCATAAAGCGGTCTGTTAAGCGGCATCTAACTTTTCCTTCTAAGTGTGTCTCCGTATAGCTTAATTGCTTAGAAAAACTTTTTTTAAACCATTGCAAATAGGAATACTAAATTATGTATTTACTAGTATATAGGATCATCATAGAAAATTTTGAGTTGAACAAAAGCAACTTATATAGATAATGTAACTATGACGTATTAATAAAAGTGAGCTCTCACCTTGGATATGACTTGATAATGTAGAGATATCTCTAGAGACATTATGTTGCCTTTTATTTATGTTTTTCAATTTTGTATGAAGACTAATTATGCAATATATATTTTTCTATTTGTTGGTACAAATCAAGACGCCAGGACCTTAAGCAAAAATGGTGAGCATAAAGGATATTTGTTATTTAATTTAGTTATTGGCCAATACAATACATATATTATTGGTCTTGGTTAATAATCCATCTAATATCATAATTATATGTTGCATAGATCATACCAGGTTCGTCTCTGAGGTTGGTTAACCATGGAAGGAGAGGGCGATGAGCAACCAAAGGAAATGGTCTCAATGGGGATGACTGTAACGTAGCAAATTAGTATATTTTATAATGTTTACTGAAGTATAAAAAAAGGTATATTGTTAATGAGTTAAATAATTTGTATGCGGTTTATTATATGTGGATAGAAAAAACATAATATTTATCCTTTTTTTAGGTGCCATTACAACATTGTAGGTGATAGGTTTTTAGCAGATGACCGAAAATATGAAGGTTATTCATCAATTTTGGATGTGGTAGCAATAACGAAGAGTTCAAGAGATGAACACATGAGCAAATTCTATAATGATAAATGAATTGTATCAACCATTAGTGCTTTTAGGAATTGCTTGAAAAGGACCTTCTCTAAAATCTATATCATAAATCTCAGTTTTTTCCGACGTGGCATCGATTGTCCCGTGTGGCAACGACGATTGTCCCGCGTGGCTTCGCTTGTCCTATGTTGCGCACAAAAGCTGATGTGGACATCAATTAGGCGTAACAGATTAAACATTGAATTCTTTTTAAAATCTAGCACTCTTTCTGTCTTCTACAACCATTACTGTCTTCTCTCAAACCAAAATGTTACTCTTCTTCTCCCTTACTCTTGTCTCTCAAACCCTTCCCCTACTCTTCTTCTCCCTTAACTCTTTTTTACACATGATCTAATAAGTATAAAAGCAAAACTAAATGTAACTCTCTTTTTCTTTGGGTATGTCTCTCTAAAACCTCTCTCTACAATCGTTCATGTTCACAGACTCTCGATAGCACCATTTTCTCTCTTTACAACCCTAAATTTATACCCTAAACCTTGATTGAAATCAGATCTGAATTGAAGCATTTGATCATGTGGTTCCCGATCTGAATTTGGGAATTTTTGGATAACTGAGACTCACTCTAAAGCTGTGAATGATTTGGGTTTCAAGGTTTTCAAAGGGGTAGATTCAAGCAATCGTTGAGTTTCATCACAGTTTCTCTCTCTAAACCACCTCTGATTTCTGTGAGAATTTAAACTTTGATCTAAAGTTTGATTACATTGGTCTGATATACAGTTTGATTACTTTGGTTTCATCTAAACTTTGGTTTCTTTCTCAATTGAATTGTTGATTTTGTTGTATAATTGAGACTCAAACTCAATTACCGTTCTAGCTTTTGTTTGATTATATTAATTCTGTTCAATTTGCAGTTTCTCTTTCTTGAACCAACCTGCAGATCAATTTCACCATGGATTCTCAGTCGACCAAATGTCTTTAATTTGACATTAGATGATGTACGCTTTATTCTATCTATTACATGCGTTTGGCATTTTTGTGATATTCACGTATTTACTTTTCTCTTTTAGATATGTAAGATTTTTTTAGAGGAACCGAGCATGTGATGTTTGTGGTCTATTGGAAAAATAACGTATTTGTATATTATTCGGGTTTGTTGGATTTAGAAGGTGAGATTCCTTCCAATCTCTCTTGTATTTTTTATTTGTAGAAAAATATTGCTTCATTCAATTTCTCATATACTTTGTAATATTTGTAATGATATAGGCCATGCCTTTGCACATTGGGAGGAAACTGCTCATTGTTATTGCATCGACATACAAACTTAACGAGTTTGGGATTTTATAGGAGCCAAATATACGTACGAAATCAAGAACTCTGTACATGACAACAGCTCCACTTTAGATGAGGTATGATCTTTGCATATTTGATTTTTCTTAATGTTCATAGTTATTTGGTCACGAATAGGGTTTCCCCAATTTGGATTAATTAATCTAGGTAAATGAGTTTTACGCCTTATTTAGGATATTTTGGGTCTTAATTTTGTTAATTCCCTGATGAATCTTATGAGACCAGAATGGTGGGTAAATGGGTATGATATTAGAGATTTGTGAAGTTGTTTCTGATGTGGTTTTGATGTGGTTTGGCGAGTAGGGATTTTGCTTGCTTAAAATTTAGTTGATGTTGTGGAAATAACTTATTAACAAATCATGCTTTAGAATGCACATGGAGAGGGATAACAAGGTCAAAAAAGAAAAGGAAAGCTGCCTATGCAAGATGTTCGTGCTTCTTTTTTCTATAGTTATTATTAATGTATATGTTGGATCTTTATTTGCATCCTTTTGCTTTATGCTTTTGAATCCACAACAGGGAGCGGAACTAGGTAGAAAAAAGAAGAAGCAAAGCTGCTTATGCAAGAGGTATACTATATTTTAATTTAACTTTGAGCAATGCATTTTAGGAGTTACTCATAATCTACATTTTAGGATTTACTATATTGTTATGCTTCGTATTCAACTTAAATTTGTTAGCTCCGCACTATGATTACCTCAAACTATAAGCCATCAGCCATGTAATAAAAATAATCTTTTAGATGTTAATACTTTAGTTAATATTTGTGTTATTAGTCGTGGTATATGTCGTTTATAACTGTGTTCCTAAGTAGATATTTGCACCTATCCTTCACATCGTCCATTCATTATTTAGATGGCATTAAATAGATTACTATATTTATGCTATGAAATATTTTAATGATACCCTATAACCTTATATATATTTTTCATTAAGCAAAAATAAATCTAACTTCGGCAATATGTTAATGATACCTCTAAAGTGATCGCTTGAAGAATCACTTTAGAGGTAATGCCGAAGTTAGATGATATTATTTCCTAGAAGAATCACTTTAGAGGTAATGCCAAAGTTAGACGATATTGGTTGATGTTATTAAGGGTACTCAAATAGGGAAAGTTTTACATTATCTAGACTGATGACAAGGATATATCAACATCATATCCTTTGCATGTTTGGCATGACACGGGATAGTGCCGTAGGCACGTTGCTTGTAATACATACTGTGGGGATTTAAAATGACGTGATCCGTGGTGTGTATGCCCACATTTTTTTCAAGGTAAGATCAAGTCTCTGAAGGTTTAAAGGGTTTATCTTTGAGCATCACTTTGAAATCGTTTTTCCATAGTCGTTACACCAAAATAACAATTTTGCCATAGTCGTTTAATCTGTAGCAATTTAAACTTAATTATTTTATTATTATTTTGTTCGGCCTTTCATGTCTTTTGTCTAATATTTAAGTTCATTCCCAAGTTTTCCCTTTTGAATCTTCAAAAGCCAAATCTCAGCCAAAAACCTAATCTGATTTAGTAGATATTTTTGGTGCTATTTAAGTTAAAATTGAGATCGAGGTTTAATGTGATTTGCTCCCTCTCTCTTTCTGGACTTCAATTTGGGCAAAATTTCTATTGGAAGAGTTGAGGGTCTGATTTGGATTCAAAGGCTTCTCAAGGTAAATCTGATTTGAATTCTTAGTTAATTTTTGTTTATATGTTTTCTTGAAATTGTGGGTGATGAGAGTGTTTGCACCAATTTTTTCTCCTAGATTTGATGAATTTATTAGGGAAAATGAGGGGTTTTGTTCGTGTCTGCAACTTTGGTTTTACAGTTGAATAATAAAAGATGTCTGGGTAATGAAATTGAAGTAATTTGAGTTTGTGTAGGAGTGAAATTTGCTCTAACTTAGCCAATTGGATTGTAATTAGGTTGAGAGAAAGATGGGGGAGACTCTCTTATCACAAACTTATTTATGGAGAAATATCTTCATCCATCAATGCTCCTGTCAATGGACGAATTCTCCAAGAAAAAAAAACTTTCCTAAGTTTAATTAAAGCAACTGTAGGGACTGCGTTTAAACACAAAACATCTTTTTCAAGGCATTCATACCCAAAATAACACTTATATGTTATCATTTAATTGACAACCAAACCAAGATTCTTATATTTGATCATTTTGTGTTGGTTTATTTTTTATCATTTTTAGACGATATGCCAAGTTTTGAAAATTATTATTTTCCATATTTGATCTTCTATTCCTACCAACTTTGTTTTTGTTTCTTTTTCAATCATTCAATTACTACAACTTTGCTATAACCAACTTCTTTATATTTGCAGATGATAAGGTTCCCTGATTGTTTATTGGTGTTTTTCCCTTATGCCCTCATTAACATTCCAAGTAATACAGGGAAGTAAGGTTAGTTTCATATATAATCTTACTACTCATTTTTCATGTCTTGAATCCATACCAAGGAAACTAGACCTTAAAGTTCTAGCTCATAACTAAAGTTGGCATCTTATGTAGTTATATGAAAGCTAGAAGAGAAGGTCATTTCGTCAATGTTGAAGTGACAAACCAAAATGTAAGCAATATCAATTTTACTTGATTGAGTACTCTAAATATCACATTTTCATACCATATTTTTCTTTGATGCATTGTACCCAAATTCAAGTTAAAATGCTTAATAAAGCAACATAAAAAGTGCTATTTCATACCAAAATGAACTCTTCTTAAGGTAGGTTAAAATATACTAGACTTATAGAGAGATGAAGATAAAAGCTTTGGATTCTAGTTTCACATACACACTCAAGCTAAAGTGTGATTGCAATTGTATCTTTGTTTTATGACTTAGAGAAAAGATGGGGCTTGAGGTAATGAGGGCCCAATTTCTTGCACTTTTGGAGCAAAAGGCGATTTGTGTTTAACACAGTTTTGAGTATAAAAAATCGAAATGGGAGTTAGGAAATGGATGGCTAAGTGAGGAGTAAGTTGTCTTTGTGTAGGAGAACAATTAGATACCAATGAAATGGTTCCGTCATCCAATTCCCTGGCAACAAGGGACTATTCAGCGAATGGGTATTCTTCACGAACTGGTGAAAGTAAGCAGAGGCCCTATAATGGAAACATTGAAGAAGCAGAATCTTCTCTTCGTGAAGGCAGTTGTCTCAACTATGAGGAAGCGAGAGCATTGTTAGGAAGGCTTGAGTATCAAAGATGAAACATAGAAGCTGCTCTTCATGTCTTTGAAGGGATAGACATTGGCTCTGTGACTTCTAAGATGAAGCTCTGCCTTACTAGAAGAGTTGATTGCCATAAGCGCCATTCCCAAAATGATGTTGCTCCTCTCATATCTGTACATACTATTATCTTACACTTTGAGGCAATCTATTTGAAAGCAAAATCGTTGGAAGTGCTTCGAAGATAGAGAGAAGCTGCTCAATCATGCAAAGTTATTTTGGACACTATTGAGTCTGCCTCGCCAGATTGCTTGCTTCGTAATTTTGGTACTGATAGAAAATTGTAAGAGACTCTAAATAAATATGTTGAGTTGCTTCTAGAGTTATGGAAACTTTCTCAGTCTTCCCAAGAAGCAATCTTGTCATATCGACAGGCTCTTCTCCATCACTGGAACCTTGACACAGATATCGAAACAAGGATTCAAAAAGAATTTGCAATTTTTCTTCTTTATAGTGGCAGAGATACTACTCCAGCAAACCTACATTCCCAAGTTGAAGGAGGATAGAAGAGGTCGTTCTCCTTTTGATGATTATATTAAGGAAATCTATTCAAAAAAGGATCAAGTTTGATGCATTTGTTGCTGATCATCTTTCTTATTCCTTATCTGTGGTTGAGGAACTAAGGGGTTTAGCCGATCAGATTGAAGAGATACTCCCAGGGGATTTGGATAGGGATGAAAGATATTATTCTCTTGCTCTCTATTACTATGGAGAAGGTGAAGATTTGGTTGCTTTCAATCTACTGAAGAATACGTTCAGCCATTGTTATTGGCTTCAAAGGTATGTGGGGAGAATTCTGAGCGTGCCGAAGAAGGTATAAGTTATGCACCTAAAGCGCTGTCCATCTTTCAGGGAGGTTGTAGTGATATCAGTGGCATGGAAATTTTCTTACTAGGTGTTTCACTGTCATCTTATGCAAGAATATTAGCCGTATCTAATTTTGAGAAGATTATACGACAGTCACAGGTACTTGAAGCACTGGAAATTGGTAAGAGAACAATGAGAGAGACAGATCCTAAAGTTATATTCCATCTCACTCTAGAAAATGCCGAGCTGAGAAAGTTGGATGTTGATTTTTGTTATGCAAAAGTATTTCTGAGATTGCAAGTTGAATCAAATATTAAAGGATGGGTATTGTTAGCTTGCATATTCTCTACTCAGAAAGAGTTTAAGGATGTAGAGATTGTCATCAATAACGCACTGAAGGAGACAGGGAAATGGGATTAAGGTGAATTCTTGAGAACAAAAGCTAAGCTCCAGATTACCGAGGGTGAACTAAAGAATGCTATTGAAACATATACTTAACTTCTTGGCATTCTTCATGTTCAGAAGAAAAGTTCTCATGTTGGAGGAAGTATTTTGAAGGGAAATAGCAACAAAAAGTAAGAGTTTGGAATTATAAACATGGCACGACGTGGCAAATATCTACACAAGCTTATCATGATGGCAAGATGCTGAGTTATGTCTTTCAAAATCAAAGGAAATTGCTCAGTATTCGGCTTTGAGGTGGCATACCAGAGGTTTAATGTGCCAAGCCAAGGGTTTCCATAAAGTAGCTCTTGAAGTTTTCACAAACGCGTTAGACATTGAAAATTTGGAAATAATTTCTCTTAATGGATGGCACTGATCAATCTTAGAACCCCCACATTTTGAGGTACAAGTCTTACCCACTGCTATATACTCTTTGTGTTTATGTTTTATTGCCTCTCAACTCTCAAGTAACAAGCTCATTTTTATGAGGGTATTTGAACTATTTAGTCCATTGATTAATCATGGTTACCCAATCCTCAAGACATGATTACTATTGTAAATCTTCCTTTCAATTCTTGTTCACTATGTTCAGGTACTTAGTTTTTATTTATACCCGCGATAAAATTTTGAACATTGGCCTTTTCGAACTAGATATATACTTTACTTAAGACCTTCATTTACATGGTAAATTAAATTTTGGTCGAGATGTTATAGGCCCAATAAGATTTTGTTCACAATTTTAATTCAATTTTGTTTGCCTCATTATTGTGCAGAATGCAGTCCAGATAAAATATTTCTTTTGGATATGGGTAATCAATTATCCTCTTATAATCACTCACTGCAAATACTTACATTCTTAATTTCATAAAGATTATGTTTTAATTAAGTTTCTTAATGTAAGCATATTCCAATTTTGCAGTATGAGTTTGAGTTAAAATCCTATTTCCATAAGAATTTTACCATCATACTAATTAGAGTTGCCATGGGGTAAGTAATTTCTTCTTGCTCGTTAAAATCTTTTTTTAGACTTATTTTTTGATAAGTCTAGCTTTATTAGTACGTTGGTGTTTGTAATAGCCTAATTCCGGGATCCGGACTTAGCCTTTATACCAGATATAATCAAAACGTTAATAATAACTAACACAACAGTTTAGCGCCGAAAATCTTTGAATATGCTAAAAACTACGACCTCTTGAAGATTTTAGAAAGAGAGAGATATTATTGAGAATGCTAGCTATTATAATGAGCACTCTTAATCTATGAAGTTTTGGAGTAGAGATTCTTCTGTATCAAATTACTTGTCCTTAATCTGTAGTTCTCTAGTCCTATTTATAGGTCTCATCATATGATCGTTTGACGACCATTAATATTCTTAATGGTGGACGTTACAAAGTAGATGTAAGATATTCTTTGACCAGATGATGTAACGTCCTGACCTCTGTTACTATACAACTCAACTGCTATATTGTGACTGTACACTTGTGTACATCAAACTGCAAACGTGGAGGTCAAAAGCGATGACTCGAACTGAAGAATATTGAATATGTATTTAGTAGTATTTCCTGTATGCTAACGAGGTCGAGGATGAAGCTTTGAGTCTGAGGTATGAAAAAATCTATTACAAGACGGCTCTCAACCAATAGCACGAGGAACTTCATGGACGAGTGGTGTTGGTTAAGAAATTTGTGTTGTATTTGCTTCCTGACGTTGCTGTCTTGATATTTTCTGTGTCACGTACTCTGTTGGTGAGATCAAAAGCTCGTATGTAGTTTGAAAATGAAGTATGAGTTCGAGATATAGAATACGCCACTACAACCGCCCCCTCTCAGCTAGTCGTACGAGAAACCTTGCGGGTAAGTGGTGTTGGTTGAGAAGTGTCATTAATGTTGTAGTTAAAATCTGGGAATCATTTCCAATGCATATTCATAAGTATCTTGTTTGTGCTTTTTGAGTTTTTTAGAACCAATGGTTCTAGTCAATGTTTATTGGCATGGGAAATCCTTTTGTCACTGGGAATCTAAAGAGTCTATTTTAAATGTTGATCATAGTATAAAAGGCATTCGAAAGTGAGAATGAGGAACCAAGTCTTCGTCTCTGGCTCTTTTCTTCTCCATTCTTGACTATTGAGAGTATGGAGACTACCAAGAACCAATCTCGAGAGTCTAAGATTCGTAGAAAGATGAAGAAATTACATATCCGATACTTTGGATACCAACCTCTGTATTTGTCGACACCGATTCTTGTGTCACCTACCTATCATCGCATGTCATATGAAGAAGTGATGGAAGCGGGTGATGATTATAATCAGATAGCGCAGTTTTACTATCTGTTGACATCATAGGCAGAGCACCGAAATGGGCTTCATTTGCTGGTGGAGGAGGCTGTTACAACTGAAGATGAAATGGTAGGCGTTCATCCGAGGGAGTCTCACCGGTATTCTGCTAGTTAATGGGTTCTTTTTAAAAGGTAGGACCTTTCGTCTGTCTCTAGCATGTGGGGTGAGGGTTATGGTGGAAGAGGTGGGTGGATGTAGGGGATCATTTTATTCCATGGACTATAAATTTTGGCTATGAAGAAGATATTTCATTTGTGACTTCTAGTTCTGACTGTTTCCTGGATCTTGCAGCATGGGATCAGAGTTTGGAAGTTGCTTCAGTTTTTCATCATCTTCTCTGTTGATTCTTGAAAAGTAATTCAAACTGTAGCTTTGTGATGTAATCTGTTATAACCATTGGGGACATTTTGTTATCTATAAAGTATCCTATAAAGAAAATTTTGAATTAATGAATTAACTTCGTTCTGAGGTCATGATTCTTTGTTGCGAACTTGTCTGTGTAGTTTGCTGTTTGTAAAATAGGAGTTAGATATCATAGGGTAAGATAGGGTTAGATATTGTTTTTTGCTATCTGTGTACCCAAACTGGGTGACAGAGTTTTCCAAACTGTGAGAAATGGTGAGCATTGATCTGTAGGTGCTATTGCTGGATTTGCATGATCTTGTATGTTGCCTCTTGGTATATTTTCTTGTACAAAATCGGAGGAGATATTTCATACTATGGAAAGAATGATCTGTCACAATATTCTGCATTTGATATTGATATTCTGTTCTATGAACTTTCTTTGAATAATATATCCTTAGGCCAAATTAGTGGGGTGATATTTGTAAAGATCTTCCTAGCGGTTATAAAATCATGAATCTTGGTTGTTTTGGTTTACATCTTCTGCGGGGATAATTTTGTTGTGGAGGTGGTAAGTTTATCCATGGTGAGCACCCGTGCTCAGCGTGCTCATCAGGCGGCAGATGGTCGCTTTCATATCAAGGTTGTTGAACTTTGTGAGCGGTATTTTTGCCGACTCCCTTATGATGCCGTGTTGCCGGAATGGTCGTTGAATCTGACCGGACTAGATGAAAAAAGGAAGCGTGTAGAATATGACTAATTTTTTTGGTGCGACGTATTTCAAAGGTCATTGTTGAGTGCCACGGTACGGGAATTGACTGTTCGACAGCTCGCATGTGACAAAATCATTAAAGAGGATGCTAGGGCAGCAAGAGAGGAGATCATTCTGTGCGGGGAGGCGCATCACCAAGGTTGTTTTAGATGTGACTAGAGAGTTCAATAAGCTCGAAGTATTGGAGCTCGTAATAAGTAATCTATTTTTTAGTGTTTTATGGTTGGGTTTGAATAAATGTAAGATGAGGGATCTTGAGAGGATAAACGAATATTATGTCTCAATCTGATTGAATAAAAATAAAATATTATGTTTTAATCTTTGTGTACAGATTTTGTGGGAGACAGCTATAGAATTTTAACAATTGTATTGATATGTTTTAGGAAAGTTGTACGATTTTGGCAGGGTATTAAAGTAAGGTGATTGGTCATTTGTACTGTGTTTGTGGAAGAGGTGCAAAATTGTGTAATGGCAGATAATAGGGACAGACGTGATGGCGGTAGACGTTATCACAGAAGTCATGATGATGCAATAGACGTTCCTGTGGAGGCAGTAGGGTGGCTGACATATGTCAGAAGGAGTCGTCGTTTCACAAATTGAGGAAGAGTATAAAAATGTGCATCTCTTTCCCTCATAAATTATTTACAGTTTCAGAGATAAAAAAAAAGGTTGTGTCAATCTTATTTCCAAGGAGATGAAACGTTTGAGTGTCGAGTGTGATTTGAGAAGGAAATTTTCATCAGGTGATAAAAAACTGTTTGAGAGGCAACGGGGGCATTCATTCTTGAAAAGACTTCCGGGTAAATCAGAGGATTGTTGTTCTTCAAGTACAGGTTGGTAATAAACAGCTCTGTCGAGTTGATTTGTTTGGTAATCTGTATGATATTTGTAGTAATCTATTTGATATGTATAATAACAAGTTTGATATGTATATCTGATAATGTAGGGTTTTTGGGGTGTTAGAATAAAAAGGAGGAATATGAGTTTAGGTATATGAATAAACTGTTAGAGGGAGAAAATATATATTTGGTGAAGAAGGGGAAAATTTGAAATGATTGATTTTGCATTTGTTTTGGGAATTTGTAAAATAAACGTGTTGACTGGGTAGAAGGTGGGTTTATTTTGTCTGTATGTAATGTAGAGAAAATGACAAAAAATATATTTTTGTATATTATAGGCTTGATATGCGGTCTAAATCTAGTATTTCCACTAGTAAATTTGTAGTATCGTCCAATTTTGAGGAAACATCATCATCGGGGATGGGGGATGGGGGATGAGTATAGTGTGATGGAGGAAGTTGTAAATAGTGGTGCGAAAAGCATAGAGGGTGGGGAACCCAGTAAGGTTGAAGAGGTGATAGAAATGGAGGATAGATCAGAGAGGAAGAAAGTCCTTGTGATATACTCAAATGGGGTAGATGTAGGGAAAGAGTATTTGAAATAAAAAAAAGAAATTGCAGAGAGAATGGGGAGTTTATGCGGAGGAGCAAGTTTTATGGTTTAGGGCCTATATCCCCGGTAAAGGGGAAGATGTTGTCTATTACCAAGTCTCATGCTTGGCGAAGTGGAAGAAGGATAGAGGGATTGGTGAGGGGGTTAGTCTCTCATATTATAATGGGATCGGGCTATCAGGCCCGAGGGATGGGATTTAGTATTTTTTGAATCAGGTCGTATACGGCCTTATAATTCCTTTGACCTTCTTTCAGAAATGGGTTATGAATGTGTTACAGTATTACCCTGCCCAGTTAAATGAGAATGTTTATGAAATGATGAGGGTATGTGAGGTACTAAATGAGAAATGGAAGAAGGAAGGGATTGCGAAGCAGTTCGAAGCTGAAAATGTAATGAAGTTTTATAAATGAAAATATGTCGAAGGTCAAAGTAGTGGTTACCTGTATAGTGATTTAGCTAGGCCAAATTTTTTTGATTTCGAATCTGCGGGTAGACCATGGAATGACCACATTGTGTGTGTAGAGGATTATTATATGCAGGTTCCAGATGAACCGGCGCTCGAACGGCGCTCGAACTGAACCATAGATATTATAATCCGAGTAAGTAATGTTGACCAGTCTTCAAATAAACTATACTTGTCTTCGATCTGTTACTTAATGTTGTGCTCTTTGTTGTGGCAGAGCCCAAGCCTTTATCTACGCCGGACAAGACCAGCCTGTTCGACTATGTTACTCGAGATCTAAACAAGCTAAAATAGGTACTCAATGAGTTGGGTATCCGTAGAGACAAAAGGGTAGATTCTGCAGTTCTCAAGGTTCAGTGAGCTCAGGAGAAACGAGTTATGGCTGAGGGAAAAGCTATCTTGACTGTTGTTGATGTTCTTAGCATGCCACTTCCAGTATCTCAGAGCACCAAGCGGAATGTTCGGCTGCCCGTGGCGCCAGCTCGGCAAAGTTCCCCTGTCACTAGGGGGGAGGCCACGACACAAGAGATCGCAAAGTCTATATTTGACGATGTGGCAGAGAATCTTAAAGTTGCTCCTATTGAGGTCGAGAAGTCCTCGTTAAAAAGAAAAGGCACGAGGAAGAGGGTAGTTACCGAACTAAACCTCATACCTCAGCTAAGATGGCAGCTGGAGTTAAAATATTGCTCGATGGCTGCAATGGATCCGAAGCAGCTCGATACGGAGTATTACGAACATACTTTTGCGGTACTCTTTTGTTTTAAGTCCTTAATTGTTTTTATATTCGAACTGAAAGCTGTTTTGCTGATTTTGACTATGTATGCTTGTACTGGCAGCTCTCAATGCTGCTGAAGGGGGTGCAAAAGTGTTTGGAACATAAGAGCCAGAAGTTCGGGGCTCTTATAGTGAGGTTCAAAGTTCAATCTACTCGCTTAAAGAAGTTCGAAGACCAATCTGCTCGTGTAAAGGAGCTCGAAGCTGAGCTCAAGCTGGAGAATGATCAGAGAACTAAAAAGGCTAGAACAGCTGCAGAGCTCACGACAAAATACTCAGAGCTGGTTATGGTGTCGAAATCAGTTGGGGCCCTAAAAGTGGAACGGAATCACTTCATCTAATCCTACTATGATTTTGGATTGAGCCCAGCTGATGTGGAGCTAGGTCGGGTCGGAAGGTATAAAGAAATTAAGTTTTTTTCAGAGGTGATGGTGGATGCTGGTGTTTCTCCTGGGGAAGCGTTATAGACTCCACCAGAAAGTGCTGAACCAGTCTGAGTGGCTAAAAAAACATTAGATTCTCCTTCTGAACGTGTTGGTCCAAGTCAGCTGCTGGTTGGACAAATATTGGATCCTCTATCTGAGGTAGAGCTTAGTAAGAATCTTTAAACCTTCTGTGGTATTCTATTTTTGATTTAATGCAGCTCGTATGATATCGAAGTGATAGTACTCTGTATTTGTTAAAGTTTGAGTGATGATGTGAAACATTTTTGTTTTGGATGTCTGTATTATAACACCATATTTATACTTTGTGTAGGAGATAGAGCGATTGAGAAAAACGAACTCTGAACTGGAGAGATCATTGAGTAGAGTGAGGGATTCGTATTCAACAGGTACTTAATAAAACTGAATATGAGAGAAGGAATTTTAAGTTGAATTCAGAGAAAACTTTAAAAAAGCTATATGATCTTCAATGTAGATATGTTAAGATAAAAATAGAAAGGGATGAGGTGTTAAGGAAGGAAGAGGAAAGGGGGTTATTAGTTCAAAAACCAAAAGAGTTGACTTGTTTTAACGACCCAAGTGATAAAGTTAGTTGTCAAAGTATGTTAATAGCTCTGACATTGTATTTTGAGGTCGAAGTAGATAGTGAACGAGGATTAAAAGAAGCTTATGTAGAGCTTTTGAAGGAGAGAGGTGTAGTTCCAGACCCAGCTCGAGTTATGTTTTTAGCTCAAGAAGTACGTAATCGTCATAGTTTAGAGGCGAGAAAGTGTTTTGCTCAAGCTGGTGTGTCCGTTGTATGGGGTGATGTAGAACCTTTATCCGATACGTTTGGCTTTATGTAGGATCGGAGGGCTATGAGAATTGTATTTTTCAGGATAAGGAAAATTAAATAAATGTTTAAAAGTAATTAGAGGGTGAATTAAAGGGGTTACAGGATGAGTTATTGTAACATGTGAAGCAAAAAATTTCTTTAGCAATGTGGTTGTCGAAAGATGTGGTTGTTCGAATAAAGGTAGAAGCAGATTTGAGGGCTTTTGGTGTATTTCAGAAAGATACGCGCCAGTGGCTGCATAAAGCGCAAATGGCATTAAATGATCATCTATATCCGTCGCGAACAAAATTCGCTGCTCGAGCAGAACATGGGCGTCATATAAACAGTGTTATTGAATTTTATGGGGGAGAACTGTCAAGGGTAGATAATGAATTTAGGAAGTTTGTGAAGGGATGTGGGAAAGATTTTGATATGGAAAATGTCAAGGCTGAGAATATGTGTTTTACCAAAGTTGACAAACCCATTCCGTGATCGAGAGAACTGTCATCAGAAGAGGGTGAGAAGGAGGCCGAAAGCCTGATACCCCGATCGCGGTGTAAACAACGTCCGCAGGAGGTGGTGACCTTTACCACCTATAAATGTACAAGTAACAAACAGAAAGAGTGCGAGGGAAAAAGGGCAGTCTTCTCATTCCTTGAAGAATCAAAAATAGGGTATTCCCAGTTTTCTTTACCGGCCTTGCATATGTGTTAGATCGTTGTATACTGTTATTAATGATAAATGACATTTTTTTTTTGTGATGATGAATGAAACAGTGTATTTATATTATACAGATACCATGTTCTTGTTTTAAACTTGTTAACTGTGAGATGTAATCTATTGGTACAATCGAATTGTTTCTAAATATAAACTAGATGACAGGTGGAATTGGTAGCTATTTAAAATTAGTGTGACGCTTTACGCACCCATAATGAACAACTGAATGCTGAGCTAAGTTCAAGTCAGGTCACACTAAAAAGTGTTACTGAATTAGTAGAAAGAACGAAGGTGGAGATGGTGAAAGTGCGAGACGTTAGAGCTCAATTATCCGAGGATCTGTAGAAGAAAAATGCAGATCTAGCCAACGGACTGAGAAAAATAGAGAAGTTGAGAGAAATTATAAGAAAGAAAGAGGTTGAATTTACAGGTAGCTCGAGGCAAGTGAGCCAGCAAGGAGTAGAGTAGACATCAGCTCGAGTTTGAATTTTAGAACTACTAGCAGACTTAGAGGAGGAAGCTAAGAATGTGAAAGACTTACAATTCCAAGTGAATGGGCTCAAAGCGGAGGCAGCTGATACGCGAGCGCGAACTTCTAAGTATGAAGTGATATGGCTAGTCGCTGACGTTCTGATAAATAAGATGGAAGAGGCCCGTAATAGACACAATGAAAACATAAATGCTGCTTAGAACAAAGTAGTCATTCTAGAGCATACCATACAAGGGTTGAAGTTAAATGCCTCAGAGCACCTGGATGAGAATGCGAAGTTACGGGATGCGAACACGAAGTTAGATGTTGACCTATTTCAGGCAGAGATAAGTCTCGATGAAAGAAGGGTAGAATGGGAGAGTCGCAAAACGAAACTTGATGGGTCACTGTCTCTGATCTATCATATGGATGAGTTCATAATAGTGTTGGAGTCTCGAAATTCTACTGTGCAAAATGAGAAACGTTGAGTAGAGAAGCAGTGCGAGCATTTGAAGACTTCGTTGCAGGAAGCTCAAACTAAACTCAGCGAGCTTATTCTGCCTAAGCAGGTAAAGACTGAAACAGGTAGTGTGTATGAGAGAAATATGACAACGGTAATTTTATTCTTTGCGTCCGAGTTCCAGAGATTAGAAAAAGAAAGTGAACTGGTGCATGACGTTGTCGTTGGAAAAAGTATGCAGTGCGACATGAAGGCGATACGGTATGAGTATTTAGGTCCTCTGGTAGCCAAAATTGAGGTTCTGAGACACTGTATGGTTAAAGATGGAAAGAAGATCGTTACTGGAAAAATGCCAGAGTTTATGCATCAACAGCTATATGTGGGTTGTGCACCTGACGTTGCGGGACCTTCTAAATAGGTGACAGCTCGAGTGATAGCTCTAACGAGGAGTAATAATTATATGGATGCGCTATGTATACTAATGTGTATATTGTATAAAAATAGGAATGTCTAGAATGATGATTAATACTAATCTTTTGTTATAGCAACAATACCGTATTAGTCGAACATCTATTATATAGGATGGTCCTCAGAGGTTATCGATCGTAGAGGGACATAGCTGGCTGATCGGTCTGGCCTAAGCAACAAACGATCGGTAATGTAATAGATGATCAGTTAGGCCGTAGCAACAAACACTCTGTAATGTAATAGATGATCAGTTTAACTGAAGCAACAAACGATCTGTAATATAATAGACAATCAGTTTGGCCGAAGCAACGAACGATCTATAATGTAATAGATGATCAATTTGGCCGTAGCAACAAACGATCTGTAATATAATAGATGATCAGTTTAGCCGAAGCAACAAACAATCTGTAATGTAATAGATGATCAGTTTGGACAAAGCAACAAACAATCTGTAATGTAATAGATGATCAGTTTGGCCAAAACAACAAACGATCTGTTACTTGTATATAGAAGTACTTGTTAGATATATTAGAAAAGTATTATAGTGTAGGGCAATCGAACACAAGTATTTCATTGGTGTAAGATTAACATACTATGAATGTGTTAGATAGAGTACTGCATGAAATAGTAGAAAGTACTCAGATGTATTTGGATCGAACATAAGTCTTTTATTGATATAAGATCGTCCTACAAGATGATAGATTGATTTGTAGAAAAGTACACTATGATGGATTTTTATCGGCGATACAATTACAATCTCCTCGTGTTCCAAGGATTAGGGATTTGATCTCCATGTTCAATGGCGAGATCATAAGAACCAATGCCTCTTTTTTCGATAATAACAAAAGGGCCTTCCCAATTTTTGGACAGTTTCCCAGCGCTTGCCTCCTTTTTATGTTTGGGAATTTCTCGTAGTACGAGGCCTTTGATTTAGAACTCTTTGTGACAAACGGGCTTGTTGTAAGATCGGGCTAGAGCTTGGTGGTATTTTCTCAAATTCATAATTGCTTTGTCTCTAGTTTCCTTGATCCAATTCATATTACATGCCAACTTGTACTTATTCTTTTCATTCGTCATGGTATGGTCGCGTATTGGGTGATGATATAGAGTGAGAATGATTATTTCTGTACCATAAGCAAGTAAGAACGGTGTGCATCCAGCTGATACCTGAGGTTTTATACAATATTCCCACAGGATATGTGGTAGTTCCTGAACCCAATTGCCTTCTTATCTGTCAAGTACTTTTTGATCCCATCCACTATAGTTTGATTAGTGATTTCCGCCTGGCCATTTCCTTGAGGGTAATATGGATTTGAAGGGGAGTGGATGATATTGTGTGATTGAGAAACTTCACAACTCTGGAGCCAAGGAACTGAGGTCCATTGTCAATTTTGATGAGATAGGGGCAACCGAATCAAATGATAATAGTTTCTCATATGAATTTGACGACTTCATCTTCGCGTGTGTAGCATAGAGGGACTGCTTCTACCTATTTTGTGAAGTAATCCATTGCGACTAGGAGGTATTTTTTTTTGCCCGGTGCCATGGGGAATTCTCCTACGAGGTTGAGGGCCCATCATTTAAATGACCAAATAACGTTGCTGGAATGGAGTTCCAAAGCTTGAGCTCGAATTTGGGGGCCATGTCTTTGGCAGGCATCGTACTTGTTTGCGAGTTCAATGGCTTGAGTTTTCATCTTGGGCCAAAAGACTCCTTGAGTAAGAGCTCGATTTGCGAGAGATCGTCCCGCTGCATGGGAACCACAAGTCCCCTCATGGAGTTCGTGCAGGAACTTCTGAGCTTCTTTGTTCGAGAAACATTCGAGGTACGGTCCTGTGACCAAAATTTTGTAAAGAAGACCGTTGTCCACGATGTATCGCTTAGCATTATCAAGTACGCGTCTCTTCTCCGTAGGGTCTGTAGGGAGTACACCGTCAAATATGTTTTTAGTCCCAATATACTTAAGGTAAGGTCGTCTCCAATCGTCCTCGTCCTTTTCAACGCCCCCATTATTAACAGAATTCGAGCCTATGATGTTAATGCAGGGGGTGGATGATACTTCAATCTGTAGATAACGCGCATTCGTACCAAGTATTCCTTCTAGGTACGCGAGAGAGTCTGAATGTCAATTTTCTTTGCCTGGTAAATGTTTAATAGTAATTCTTTTAAATCTGCTCATTCTGTCGGCTACTGCTACTGCATAGTCGACCATCTTTCCGATCTTCTGGAACTTTTATGTGTAATGGTTCACAATGAGTAAGGAGTCTCTATAGACAGATAACTCGGAGACTCCAATCTCTAGAGCCATATCTAGACCGTTAATTATTGCTTCATACTTGGCCTCATTGTTGGTTACTTTGAAATTGAGCTTGACTGCTTTCTCGATCATGTCATTGGAAGGTGTGATAAGTACGATTCCGATACCTGACCCTGCAGGTCCAGAAGATCCATTAGTTAAAAGATGTCATTCGTTTTGAGTTATCCAGTCTGACTTTTCTTTTAACTGTTTCTCACTGTTATCTGTACTATTTTCTTCCCAGTTAGGATCTTCTACTGGGAAATCTGTGAGGAAATCTGCTACTGCTTGACCCTTTTCAGAGTGTCGTGGTTCAAAACGGATGTCGTGTTCGCCAAGCGTGATCGACCATATTTGTATTCGTCAGGATTTTTCCCATTTGGATAAAATTTCTTGTACACGGTAATTTATCACCACTTACCGAGTATACTTGAAAATACTGTCTCAACTTTTGCGATGTGTATACGAGAGCTAAGAGCAATTTCTCGATCTTGATATACCGAGACTCTGCAGGAGTGAGAGTCTTACTGATGAAATAGATGGGTTTTTTTGTCTTCCCATCAAGTCGAATGAGGACAGAACTTAACGATTCTTTGGTAACCGCAAAATATATTGTAAGTTCTTCTTTGTTAGGTGTACTCATAACTAGAGGTGATCCCAAGTAAAGTTTGAGCTCATGAAATGCTCCTTCACATTCTGTTGTCCACTCGATCTCGGGATCCTTTTTAGGCTTTTGTTTTGTTGTCCCGTCAAGTAAAAGGTTGAACAATCATCGACATCGATCTGAGAACTTCGAAACAAAATAATTTGTTGCAGCGATCTTGCTTGCTAACTTCTGTACGTTTTTCTTTATTTTCGGCGAAGGCATAGATAATAAAGTACGAATATGATCCGGATCAGCTTCTATACCTCTCTTGTTAATTAAGTGTCCAAATAACTTTCCTCACTGGACCCTGAACTGGTACTTTTCTGGGTTGAGTCCCATCTTGTTGGAATGAATGATGTCGAAGTAGTGCGCAAGTTTGTGATATGGTTATCCTTTTTAAGGCTTTTACACAATATATCATCAATGTAGACTTTCATCTTTTTTTCAAGATGATCTTTGAACATTTGTGTCATTAACCGTTAATAAGTGGCCCCAACATTCTTGAGACCGAAAGACATCATGACCTTATAACAGTATATGTCATGTTCTATAATGAAAGATGTCTTCTTTTGGTGATCAGGTAGCATAGGTATCTGATTGAATCCTGATGCGACATCTATTATGAACAGGAGTTCATGTTCCGCAGTAGAATCGATCAGATGGCTGATAATAGGAAGTGGAAAACTGTCCTTTGGAGTATGTTTGTTGAGGTCCATGAAATTCCCGTACACTCTGATCTTGCCGTTCTTCTTTGGCACTGCCACAATGTTCGAGATCCATTCTAGGTAATTGGCCTTTCTGATAAAGCCAACTTTGATAATTTTGTCGATCTCTTTATTTACTTCTTCTCGGAGTCTCGGTGTTAAGGTCCTCTGCTTCTGTTTAACAGCTTCAGTTTTGTCTTATAAATTGAGCTTGTGGCAAGCTAGATTGGGATCCATACCCGGGCATTTCGTAAAATGTCCAAGCGAATACATCACTGTTGTCTTTAAGGAACTGAATGGGGACATCTTGTTCTACTATTGGCAAAAGAGTGCCAATGTATGTTCCTCGCTTTTTGCCACTGATTTCGACGTACTCTGTTG
This sequence comes from Kingdonia uniflora, assembly GCA_014058105.1. NCBI lineage: Eukaryota > Viridiplantae > Streptophyta > Magnoliopsida > Ranunculales > Circaeasteraceae > Kingdonia > Kingdonia uniflora. Next base: position 897,516 of record JACGCM010000719.1, on the reverse strand, counting down.
TTTCTGCGCTTGGCAGTTGGTTTTCTGTAGAGCTTACTGTATAGTTTTCTATAACTTTTCCTATTATTTTTTATAATTGTTATGCGAACTGCAGATGTGGAGGTTGAAAGCGATGACTCGAACTGAAGAATATTGAATATGTCTTTAGTAGTATTTACTGCATGCTGGCGAGGTCGAGGATAAAGCTTTGAGTTCAAGGTACGAAATAAGTTATTACAATGTTGATTCCACCTTTGATCATTTCTCTTAGTATGCTTGGAAGAGCTTAACAATCATTTATCCCACATTCTCTTTGTTTGTTTGTTTACGAGAACGTACTATTTCAATCTTTGGATAATTAACAAAGATTTTAAAGATATAAAGACCCAATAAGGATTACGATGTATGTGGCCTTATAATTACTACTAGGGATTTTAATATGTTTAAGCTTCATAATTAATTTTCTATGTTACTTTTTGCGGCTTCCTATACTTGGACCGGAACTTCTTTTGCCCTTATCCTGACTGGAACTATGGCCTTTAAAGACATTGTTATTTTTTTTATTCTATTTTGTTATTATTTTCTTTTTTAGCTGTCATGCGAACCATTGTATATTGATGCTTTATTGCTTATTAATGAATGATGAAAGGAGTTATTAACTGTCATTTTTATAGAAGATGTAATACATAATTACATGTGCATCAGGTGTATTATTAGAGTGCTTAAAATGGTAAGCACGTGCAATTTCTAGATTTGTGCGTTTTTTTGAAAAATTGAAAGAAAAAAAAAAATAGCCACGGAGTTGCTCTGTGGTAAATATATAACCACAGATGAAGTTTGTGGTTTACTTTGTTTCATAACACGGTTTATATCCGTGGCAATAAATTAACCACATATTAAATCCATGGCAAAATAGTTCATTAAGCTCGAATAAAGTCTGTGGCAAAAAAATTGTCGCGCACCTTTTAGTACAGACCTCTACCACAATTAAAGTCTGTGGCAAATAACATTTTACAATAGAATGAGTCCGTGATATTTTGCTAAAATTGGTGTAGTGAGTACTTATTGTATATTTTTGACTTCAGATTGATTCATATGATTAATATCAGAATAAATTATTGGCTTGCAGTGAGTTTTGCCTTCTACATACTTCCAAATTCTAAAGTTTACTTGGTGTATTTTCGCATTAGCTTCTATACCATGGGCTTTATTTGAAGAAATAAGTCTACTGTATAACCTAACAGGAAAGTCCATTGTTGTAAGAATAGTAGTTGAAAATGCATATTATATCATCGATGATTTTAGGCTAAAAATTTCTACGGTAAATTGGGTATCTATTGAATGTTTATAAGATACCATTAGTTTCATAGTATATTATGAAACATTTTTATTGATACGGGTCTATGGCTCTCCCAACTTTTGGTAAATCTCTCTTTTTATAATTTTTCTCTTTCCTGCCCAGCTATATTGACATGCTGCTAAGTTCGTCTCTGACTTAAACTTAACTTCACTATGCATGCAATATATTCAACCAGATTTTTATATATTTATACAGGTCATGTTGCTTATTAGAGAGTGATTTAGATGAATGATAAACACTTTCTTTTTAAAGAAAAGTTTCATTTTCTTCTTCTTCTAGAAACATGATTTTTAATTTTGTACACTTTTGTTGGGATTTTACAGAGAATTTTGAGCACCATAACTCTTAATTAATCTTTATTGGTAAATCATGTGATCATTGATAAAAATGTTTTCAAATAGTAAACCCAACTCTAGAACCTCAAAGGATATGTTTCATTATCCTCTGTTTAGGCTTGGATACAATTAAAGGTCTTTCATCAGAAGCATAATCCAGGTGTGTTACTTTCAATCCCTCTTTCTATAACTATTTGCATAAATTATTTCTATGATTTATTTAGAGTTTGTGTACCACTTTTCTTGAAAAAAATATATCATAGTTTTCATAGTATTAAAATTCAATATCCTTTACATTATTTTTTTCTTCCATCTTATTGGTTGTCGAGGATTTTGTTCAATTTTCGAGTATCTTCTCGAGGAGGTTCATGACCAGTTGTTTCCCTCGGTAATAGAAATTTGAATGGCAATCAATTTCCCTTGGTCACTATTTTTCGTGGCAAATGCTTTATTATTTGGATTGAATCAAGGAATATTTGCGTCTGTGCAGCATTTTATTTGGGTTGCTTCACTTTTTTGTTCATTGTAATGTGAACTCCTCTATACTCTTGATCTTCCTATAGCATGTGAGATCTAGTCGGATAAATTCCAATTTCTTTCCTATAGTTCTTTAATGAATTTCCTTCATTCAAATATTTAATTTTTTCTAACTTTGTCTACATGCAAGCTTTGGTATGCAATTGGAGTTACTATGGAAGTTCCGATTGTATCATGTTACAAAAATAAAATAAAAAATTCTTAGAAGATACGAAGGTTACTATTTTTGGATGACTTACAACTTTATATTTATCCATTTTTTTTCTCTTCATTTTGATCTCGAGCTTCTTTTTTTATATTTGTGGATTTGCTTCATATTTTTTCATGTTTTCGGAGAGGGGAATAGTTGTATCCTACATTATTTTCACAAAGAACAGAAGTTATATGCTCCATTCTCCAGAATTGCCATAAGAGCCCTGCAATGATGTTAGGGGTCTGTAATCATCTGTGTGAAGACCTTGGCAGCTTAAATTCCTAATAGTAGCAATCATATTGGAAAATTGATCTATACACCCTATTTTTCCCATAGACTATTTTCTTAAAAAAAATGGTAACCTTACTTTACTGTCACCATTCCCTAACAAAGAATGGTTACTGGCGTATAAAGGTTACTTGAGCATACTGATCACTGAGTAGTACTTAATCATTATTATATTTTCTTCCAAATGCTTTGATTAAATTAGATTTAAAAGTTACAAATATTAGATAAGAATGGGTAACGACAGATTACATTATATTGAAAATAAGGGTGATAATTGATTTTGTGAAGCTACATTCACCGATGGTTCAATCATGGTTGTAGATTATGTAATTAATCCAATTTCGTAGGTGTTTTGGAAGTTGGGATTCAAGATGAGTCAGGTATGTTTAGTCTTCGCCCCCCATCTTTCAAAGCTAAGAGATGAGAAGACCCCAGATTTGATGTGATTATAAAACTATTATTTTGTATCATATCAGCGAGTTCTCATTCTAACAATGGGCTTCTCACCTATCTCATTCAGGTTTCTGAGGCCAAAAGATGTCGTGGATAATGAGAAGAACATCTTTATCTCTTTCTATAAATATAAAAGTTCATGTTCAAATCTACTTTGGCATTCTTTTTTCCAAAATATTTAGATAAATGTGTAATAGAGGTTCTTGATTTTTTATTTTTTTTTCCATCTAAATCTTTCTTCATGTAAGGAGGAAGCCACCACTATCAATCAAACTACATGTTGGATAAGTCTAAGTACAATAACTACAACCCGAGCTCGAAAAACTTTGGAGCAACATGAGGCAATAAAGTATCAAAATTTGACATACTATTCGTATAAATTCGATTGGAGTATAAGTTGAAAAAATAAATTATATTACTATTTTTCAGTTCAGCATTTTATGCATATTGATTTTGTGTGCTATACATTTACTTTCCACATACTATAGAGTATTTTTATTTAAAGGGCATGCACACACTTTTCCTCTATGTAAATTGGCTATGTAATTCATGTGTATTGCACATACAGTAAAGGATTTTACTTAAAGGAGTAAATGTGATTTCTTATTAGTTTGCAAAGTCTTATAATTTGAATCATTTAAGACAGGTTTTTGCGGTGAGACTTATATCAATATCAGGTAGCATCTTTGGATTCCATAATGTATTTTTTAATGGATAATATGCATTTGTTATAACAATTTCGTCATATTTACTTTATTTGACTACTATTTAAATGAGCAATTTTTTCCCTTATCAAGGTTAAACTAGACGTGTTGTGAGCTATATTAATCATACATATTTATGCAAGTTTTACTATAGTTATCTGCATTGTGCTTTTTCAAGTAAGCCCAAAGGCAGATGCTTATAATAAAATATTTATGTGTATAACAGTTCTTCACATAAATAAACACATATAATCATCACAAATTGATTGACAAACATATTGAAGTCTTTTTTAATTACGAAGATACCTTATGGGCTTAAACATTTGTGCGTATCAGGGGCTCATAACCTAGTGCTTATATAAATGTGGGCTGAACTTTAATTTATTGTATAAATTTCATTTTGCATTTATTTGCAAGATAATTTTTGTTATGATGTTTAGTTTAAGCCTATACATATATGCATGTATTTATTGTTTTCTTTTAAAACTAAATGGTGTTTGGTATCGGAATTTCTACCATCGCGAAAGCCAAAATTCCAAAAGAAAAAACAACGAAAAAGATTTTTCGGCGATGATATCCTACTCTCGCAATTGATGGTGATGCCAAAACTTTTGCAACGACTATTTCCGTATCAAACAGTTAATAAACCACGACATGCAATATTTGTCGTAAAAACTTTGGCATATGTCCATCGCCAAACATCCTTTCTCTCTCTCTCTTTTCAAAACCAAACTCCCTCTAATGTGAATTTACGAACACGAAAGCTAGATTCGTATGTGATTAACACTAAGTTTGAACTAGATCTCAACTAAAGTTTAATAAGAGAAAAACTCAACTCTTTTCATAAAAAAATTAACTCTACTAACTACTGAAAAAAATAACCTAGACCTTCCTTTTATGAAACATAAGGGGATTAGAATTAACAACTCTAATTAATATATATATATATAATTCTACTTAAATTGGGAAAACTTCATTTTTAACCTTGTGTTGGTTAAACAAGCAAGTCCCTGAAATCTATTTAGCATTTCCAACAATGGAGAGGCTTGAATCAAAATAACATAAATAAAGATAATGTATTGACGGTGAGAACGACTATTAGATGGCGATTCTCATCAAATCCCTCCATCTCCAGAAGATTTTGACCACGAAATCGACAAGTTTTTGAAATATCACGGAACTCGAAACTTTTGGATATGGCATATCCGTCTTCAAACTTCGAGTTCTATCGTAAACCGAGGTTGTACCCATGTGCGGAGGTATGATATTGTCACCAACATCCCTACGTCCATTAACGTCTAAAATTTAAAGCTAAGAAAATACTCTGGCCCGCTCCTCAAAACTTGTTACGAAGCTTTCCCAAAATAGGTCATCATACAAAAATAATTCTTCGCTTAGAGCCATCATTTTCCTCATACGAATCAAATATTAGGATACCTCGGACTGCAACATTTGTGAACGAAGCTCTTGGATAAGGTCTATCAGCATCTTGTGTTGCGTACGTGTCTCTTGAATCTATTGCTGTATAACGCGGTGATTGAGAGCTACTACTACTAGAGCTGCTTTATTGGTACTAGCTTGACTTGGTTTGATTTTGAACTGCTGGAGCTCCATTGGTAACAAAACTATTGGAGATACTTTCTTAAGTTGGAGCTGTTTTGGCTTGACTTAAGTGGTTTGGATTGGGTTACTTCGGCTTGAGCGACTTAGGTTGGATTACTGGCTTTAAGCATAACCTGATGACGTGGCTATGTTAGGCTTGGGTCTGGACCAGGGTTGGGTGGCCGGTAGCTGGGCCTGGATTTGATTTAAAGAAACCACGTGTGGGTCACATGTTGCTCCTTCTTCTCTCTCAAACGTGAAGTTTCTCTTCTTTATCGCGAAAATTGTAACTCTGTTATTTGGGTACGTTGAACCGATTTTTTTTCAGATCAAAACATAGATCTTAAGCCCTCCTTGGACTCTAGCAAAACTTCCCATGAGCCATCTATTTAGAACCTTTCCAAAATTAGCATCGAAATCTTTGTTACTAGCGGCGAAAAAACCATTATTAACAGTTGTACTACAGGCCAAAGCTCTTATTGGGGATACCCACTGGACCCCATAATGAACTTCGGTATCTCATTTATCATGAATCCTCGTAATATCGTAAATTATGGATGTCTTTTTTTATCGCGTAACCACAATCGAATTGAGATTAACCTAAACGAAGAAATTAATGTGAAGAATACAAAATTGATGGGTAAAACTTCACAAAAAAAGTTTCAATTGCTCAAATTAATTATAATGAATTCCTCTTTTGATCACTGTCTGGATCTCTGGATCCCTTTTACATTTCCTAGTATTGCCCTCTTAAGGTTATAAGTTCCTAGTTATAACATAGGACATAAATACCCTTGAAATGCCTAAAATAATGAAGGAAACATGATAGTCGTTTGAACGAACCCATGGGTCGTTCGAACGACTGGCTCAATTAAGCCCAGAAATTAAGGTAGATAGAATTGGCCTTTCTGGGAACCTAGCCGTTCGAACGACTCAAAATATCGTTCGAACGACATGCCAATTTATGCCTAAAATAAGAGGCAGTCATAATTGATCTTTTGGGAAGCCAGTCGTTGAACGACTCCAAATGTTGTTCGAACAGCTTGCCGATTTATGCCTAAAAAATAAGGCAGTCATAATTAGTCTTCTATTCCTTCAAACTAGTTCAAACGGCTCTAAGGCTCGCCTGAATGGCATGACATATTTTGAAGAGGTTGAATGTCAAGCAGGGGTGAGCAATAAACTGACCAAACCGAAACCGAACATTTATTTCGGTTTAGGTCAGTTTCCAGAGTATTGGTTCAGTTTCGGTTCGAAAAGACCAAAAATGATAAAATTTGGCTCGGTTTTTGTTCGACTAGAGAAACCAAATGAAAACTAAACCCAACCGAATATTAGCTTATTAAGTTAATAAGTGGTCCACCGCATTGTGGTCGAGTAATCAGTCCATCTCTAGACAAGATCATTAAGAACGTAGCTTAAAGGAAACACTTTAATCTCGTCTCCTCTTATAAATCTTCTCTCGATTTATTCCAAACCATAATCAACTCTCCCGATCTAATCCCCAACTCCCCTTTGTTTGGTCTCTCTCGCGCTGATGCTGAATCGGTCCCCAACCGTTGATCCACGCTATTGAATCAGCTTTGATAAAAGTCGTGGAACCTACACTAGAATGTACCACAAAGTTCTTCTCTTTGTGTTTGATTCACGGTGAGATCGACCCGATGAGTGGAAGTTTGTTGGCTGAGTTTCGGTTGATTGATATGGTGTTTAAGTGTGGAGGGATGGGTGATGATGGTGTAGAGATTGGGATTTTAAAGGTTTTGATATCGGCTGTGAGATCGAATTGTGTGTTGGTGAGAGGTGAGTGTTTGACTCAAGTAATTAAGACTTGTTATAATGTGTATCTTTGGAGTGTTAGTAGTAGTAATCATCTCTTTTATCCTCTGATGAAGAAGATGGACCGGACGGGCCAAACGATTACCAAGAAGTCACTTATCCAATGGCCCAAAGTAACTTTAGTAGGTTGCGAGTATGATCGTCAAAGATCAACTATGATGGTTAAATACTTTTATAATACTAACAGATGGTCTGATCGGCCCACAATCATATAGTTGATAGAACTAAACTGGGCAAAAGTCTCATACCGTTGTCAATCACCAGAAGTTTATACCAAGAAGATTTGTTGCTGCTTGCAGAAGACCAATGTATATGAAGCTCTTCTAAAACCAAGCTTTGCACTGGATTTGTTCTTATATATCTCTCTCTATGTATATATTTCTTGTATCAGGAATTCGGTTTTGATTTTGGTTCGGTTTATACTTTGATTTTCGGATCGGTTTCAGTTTCAATTTTGGTTTTCCATGACTTTCCATCGGTTCGATTCGGTTTTGGCATAGTTCAGTTTCGGTTTCTGTTTTACTATTTACAAACTGAATATTTCAGTTTCGGTTTTGATTTTGGCCCAAAACTGACTACCACCAACCCATACTCACCCCTAATGTCTAGATCCTCCTGGATCATGGCTCCCCCCTTTAGGAACCTTGAGCTCCTGCTCAAGCTAAAATTGGAGATGAGAGAATGTGGTTGTGCTCATTTCCCTGTTGTACCACTTCGACTTGCTAGGTAGTTGACATTTCTTCCCAACTCGGAATGACTCGATACTACCCCATCTTGTAGCATAAACTTTTCTCTCTATAATACTATCCTCCTGCAATGGATCTTCTCGTTCGATCCATAAGTTATTAACTGACGATAAATGAGTATTGATTGTAGAGTCTTCATCTAAAAGAAGCGGCTTAAACAACTTCAAATACTCGGCATTAATCACCAAATACATCTTCATGAAAGGTGGCAAATCCAATTGGAATGTGTTGTCACCAATCTTCTTGAGTATCATAAATGGACCATAACGGATAGGGCTTGAGTTTTTTAACTTTCTCCATTTAGTCATTCCTTACCCAAATGTAACCAAACTAGGTCACCCTCATAAAAAATATACTCAACCCAATGTTTGTCATGTTGAGCCTTATACTTCGCTTAAGTCTTCTTTAATTGTACTTTAATTGCCTCATGAACCTTGTTTATCATCTCAATGAAACGCTAAGCTTTAACTTATTCCTCTTCCTGATATCCCGTTTCAAATCGGGTGCTGTAATATAGGTTAGGGTTGTTGTTCTCAGGGATGGGTAAATCAAATCATATTTCTCTTATCAAATTGAGTACTAAAAATTGTAATATAATACTAGTATACGGGGTGCCGGTGGGACCGACCGCTAAGTTTTTATATTCCAATGTTTTTCTGACAACAACATTTTCTCATTATATTTTAAAAATCTATGTTCTTACAAAATAATTATCATGTTCTATGTAGCACAAAAAAAAATGATTGTAGCAAAAACATGGAGATGTGGTTCCCATGAGTGATAAAATGGGTAATAAGGAACTTATTTTGCACCCTTGTCTCAATAGTCGGTCATCGTGACATTGAAATATTCAATAAATGATGCGCGCGAAGTAAATGTACGAACATAAAACACCCAGTAAACATAATGCGTTGTCCTCTTTTCGATCCTCTTGAAAGTGTGCATTCAATGATCTAAAATAAAAACCAAAATCACTACGTAAAAAAGTATGAATCCTCCAAATTGTAAAAATAATCATTTTAAAAGAGTTTGATTTGAAAATAAATGCACCTCAATATATATATTTTTATGTTGGCTGTTGAATAGCCATTAGTGCTAAGCGACTTTCCTCTAGTAGTCGCAGTCTGAGCCCTGAGTACTTGCCAATCTTTTATAGTCTCTCTAAGGTGAACATAGGGTTAAAAACTAGATTACATAATTTTCTCGTGCGTGATAATGCTACAAATGTCAATCCTAGGCTTTCCCTATCACCAATATCAACAATAGCTCAATCTAATGTCAGACTTTGACTTTTGTGTACCGTTATTGCCCAACCTAGAAGTAGAGGTAGCTGGGTTCGTTGACACGAAGTACCCAAAGATGTTTTCCAGTTCATAGTTTGAGGAAGAATAAGAGTCACATTTGAACCTTCATGAAATAGTGTACCACGATAGTTATCAAAGTCTATCATGACAGCTAGTGGAAGATCATTTGGTGGTTTTGAAGATGATAAATACACAATTTCCACAAATGTACCCATTGCACCATTAACAAGTTCATTTTGTGTTGCAAGGTTGGATAGTAACATTACACGAGCACCAATGGATAGATACAAAATATTTTCAAGACCCTTTGCATCATCTGAAGAAGCATTACATGGTTGTATCACAATTATTGGTTAAAGGAATTCATGATTGGTTTTCCAAGTTTAAGCAAACGATCCCAGTTGTGATTATTTGCTACTATCTTTGTTAGAAATAAACGAAGACCATGTCTAAAGTTTTACTTCTCTTCAGCTAGTACGAAAGACCAATCTCGGGTACGAAATAAATCCCAATCTTCCATAGTAGAAGTCTAATCACTTAGTCTTCCTAACGCATCTCTAAAACTTGCCTGATCATTGCCAGATTTCCTAAAAATATGTGAGAGACGAACACATTTCTCAAAACTAGCATATGCAATCGCTCCGCACTGTTGCATATTATTACCATTTTTCACATACAAAGGGCTATCAAACACTAGCGGTAATTGGCGCATATCACCTACCAAGATAATGGATACATTTCCAAATGGTTCGTCAATTGCAAATATATCTCGACAGCGGAGGTCTACAGTTGCTAGCATCAATCTTCCAAGCATGTTATACTCATCAATGATTAGTAATTGGTATCCTTGAAATTTAATTGCATTCGAAGACATTGTTCACCAGTAATATGTTTATAAGGTTGGTTTGGTCTTCGTTCAGCAGCAATTGAAAGTTCATGGTGGATGGTAGCTTCTCCTATATTGAAAGCAACAACTCCAGTTGAAGCCATCATACAAACTGACTTGCATTCCAAAATATTAAAAAATACTGTGGACAATAGAACTGATTAAAGTTTATTTACCCGTCCCTGCGCCTTCACAAATAATTATTCAAATGGTTCTTCCTGCTTAAATTTCATTATGTACTAATCATGTGCCAATCGTTGCTGAATGGACATTTGTTCTAATGGAACTACAAGGGGAGTATTTAACATCTCATTAGCCAATTCTCTAATTCTGCGTAAATTATTGTGGATGAATTTTCTTTCCACATCAATGTTTGCATATCGATCTAGTTCTTCTCCCCAGTTGTGTGAGGTATCAAAATATCTTAATCCCAATTATATTTCTACGCTAGGAACAAATAGTGGACCCATTGTTGCGGCCATCATCCATTCTTCATTTTGATTTTATACCATTGCAGGATCTATATTGGGTTCATCCTCAAAATCATCTTCAATTGGATTAGGAAGAGTCGAATCTTGTGTTATTGCCAACTGCAGGATTCTATATTGTTCTTCCCAAGTTCCAAAACCACCTTTAACGCCCTCAATACTTCTGCAATGGTGCTTAAGTAGCATTTCTTGCCTACAAAATGCTTCTAATTTTTCACAATTATGGGGAATATCACCCTTAAGATGTGGAAATATTCTAGCAACTGCTTCCACCCGAGATGTGACCCAAGTGTTACAGTTGAACTTATGTCTTTTGGTCATGTCAGGTAGTGAAATCCTATCATATTCACTTGGCCGATTCATATACCTTAGTACAAAGTTTGGGTCTGTTCTACTAGTATCCTCATCATCGTTATATTGCCTTCGTCTAATAGTTGTAGACAAACAACTTTTTTAAGTCAAAGTTAAAAAAACTATCTTTCTTGATGAACATTGAAGATGGTAACTCATCAATAAATGGCAAACCTCCTGTGCTGATATGTCTATCTCCGATACTATTTTTATTAACAACCTCTTGATTTCAGATCTGACAGTTTGACATGAGTGACGAATATCCTCAACTACTTCACGTAGAGTATCTATAAAGTTTTTTGAAGCCGGTTATGATTTAGCAACGTATTTTCCAATATAATTAACAACAGCTTACACGGAAAGTACAGGAGACCAATCAATATTAGCGCGGAAAGCTTGTAAGAGCTTTCGATTATCTGAGCATACCAAAGGGTCATTTCTACAACCTACAAAGAGGACCATATTACTATTGGGAGGTTCCTCAATGATCTCGGACTGTGGAAGCACATCGAATGGGTATCTGAAACGATAAACTAATTTCTTTGTGGTTTTATGAAGACGCAAATAATAACTTCCACATTTAAAGTGCCGCATAACCCAATTGATCAACTTTAAATAATCATCATCATCGATATCTATATTAACTCCAGCTAAGATTTTTTGTGCACAAGGATGTCCATCTGACGTCAATGGTTCATTGTGATTAAGGTTCATAGTACAGACAAGACGGTCAAACTAATTGATTATTCTTGCATTATCCGATGAGTTTGTAGTGACGTCATTTAAGCCAGGTGCATCTTCCAACCAAATAAATCCATGTACATGGAAACTTCCATGATTTTTCCATTCATACCGAAACCAATAATCTTTTACGGAGAATTATGTAGTAAGAAAGTATTTTAGAAAAAGCTTTACTCTTTTTTGAAAGAACCACGAAGCAACCAAAGGATTTTCGTTTAGCAATTGAGCCTTAGCATTTTTCTGATCCGCAACATTCATATTTTGTATCTCGTTAGTTGGATCCAAAAGTTCCATTAAATTAGGCCATTGCATATCGGTTGCACTAAGTGTAAAAATATTATTGGGGCACCCAACTGTTATACCATGGCAATAAGCTCTTGTAGCCTTGTGAACCAGTAGGCGCGAGTTCCACTGATACTTATCGTATAATATGAGATACGATTCAAATATTGCTGATTTCCAGAAGCTAACATCTCTTTAATGTCTTGTATCAACAATTTTCCATCTTCTGGATTCCTCTGTATGTAGATGTCACCAAGTGCAAGTGTTCGGCATCTAGAAATTGAGTTCCAAGAAAAATATCAAAATCGAGGATCTTTGGCAAATCGACCGTCTTTATAGTTCATTAGATATTGAAAGTATTCACTTGGATTGACCTTTCTTGGTTGTGCTTGCCTTAAGTCAGCAGTTCCATAAGGAAATAGTGTTGGAGGCCATAGTATTATATCCTAGAGTAGAGAACTCGTCAATTGTGTTGGTTGTGAATGGCATATGAGTTGTTATTTCATTATTCTTTGCAACTCGAATAACATTAGATATACATGCATGTCGATTAGGTTGAATGGAATTTGCAACAGTTCCCGCAGTTTCAAATTCATCAATTTGAACATTCTCTAATTCAAACTCTGACGGGCCCTCAAAGTCGTTATGAAGGGATGCATCAGAAGAACTTGCATTCGGATCGCATGATCGGGTATCTTGAACATGAGGGAAGTTATCGGGTACACCGCCCTTAGGTAAATCTTACAAGCAATTGCCATTGATATGAATGTCGGAGTAGTATATATTATTTTGCTTTAGCCAAGCTAAAGCTTGACGCGCGTACTCTCGTCGCACTCGAAACTCTTTGCATCCATGTGTTCTGACTCTGTTCACAATCAGAATGGCTAATAAATTAGATGGTTTACATGGGAGAGATGTTACTATTACATTGACATCCTGTGCAAAATTAATGTCATTTCCGCTATATTTGTATTGTTGTCCTTTGACACGATAAACAGATCATCATTGGATGGATTCGAGCAATGAGAATTCATTTGAAATTGGTTAGACGTAAAAGTTCCATTAGAACATTGCGAGGATCCATGCAGTTGGCAATACTAAATTTAGGGGGTAGGCCAGAGGGTGGTTTTCAGAGGAGCATAAAGTGCAAGACGTAGAAGTCATCTTAACATCGAAGAAGGAGCGTTAGCAATCTAGACATCCTTTTCATGCTATTTTCTTATAGGATTTTTTGAAAAGCTAACCACTTGACATTTGTATGGTTGGTAGTCGGAACTTGTTCGCTATTGGGATTTAAACTTTTACCTGTTTTCGAAATACTTGTTACCATTGTTGGAACTTGGTTGTTTTTAGCTAGAACTTTTACCAGTTTCCCAAATACTTGCTCGTCCATGTAAATAGTTGTCCATTGATTGTTCATAAGTGTTTTGGTTTCTTTAATTACGAATAGCTCTTTGACAAAAATTATGGTTTGCTAGCCTAGTTGCTCTATCTTCCTCAGACTCTTGATCACGTGCCCATCTCCCGCTAAGCGGAATTTTGGGTTCGTTCAACTGTGATTTCTTCTGGAGTTTGCAATGTCTTAGAGTTTCTTCTTTGAGAAGACTCAATTTGATTACGTTGTCGTCTATCCTCGCGACTTTCTCGTGATCGGTGAGCTCGTTGTGAACCTGAAGAATTTGAAGACATGATTAATTTAAGTAGAATTTAGTGAATTTTCCTGTAAATTATATAATCTATATTAGTTAGAAATACAATTCATTTTGTGTTTGGCTTAGATAAGATTGTTCAAAATTTTAATTATTCTAAATTATTTTGGTGAAAAGATTTTGTTGTGACCTCACAGTACATACCACAAAATACAATACATGTTTCTAAATGAGCAGCATTACCACTACATCATACCTATTCTTTGGATGGTGGCTTTGAGATAAGGACATAGCATAAAGTTGATCTCGTTTTGCAGAGGGTCTAAGTAGAAAGTGAAGTTGATCTCATTTTGTAGAGGGTCTAAGTAGAAAGAAAAGCCGAAAGCGCCATAAACACCAATGAAAGAGAAGTCGAGAGCGCCGTAGAAAGAGAAAATCTGAGAGCGCCGACGAAAGAGAATCCAAGAGCACCGATGAAAAAGAAGCCGAGAAAGCTGATGGTTAGTTCCACAATAACATTACTTTAAATACTCTTGATCCAATTTTGGGTCATCGTCAATATGTAATCAATACAAACATGAGCCTAAAGCAGATAAATAATTACTAATTGAGGAAAGAATTAAATCCCATTTTGCATGCAGATAATGAGATGGTTCAAAACAATACACAACGTGTCACGTAGACCGATAAACACAATATCACAATATTAATGGAAAAATTACCAAAATTGTAGAACTTTAATGTTATAAACATGGTTACTAAGGCAAAGAAAGATTACTAGGGAAGAAAATGTGTACCTTTGTAGAGTTGAACCAACAAGGCTTGTTGTTGGCTACCGATCGGGAGTACCACCAATGATAGCAAACAATTTATGCCACGGAATCGAGTGCAATCCTTGTTTAGTTTTGTTGAAGTATTCTCCGGTAAGAGGGAGACGAAGCTACCAACTGTTGAAAATAGTGACAGCGATGCAGGATTTAAGGAGTTTGTAGTGAACACCTTGTATTGGGTGGTGTTACAGAGGAAAATTTACTTAGCTTTGTAACAAGTATTTTTGGAAAAAACTTTAATGGGAGCTTTAATGAGATTTGGATAATGAGTGTTTTAATGAGATTGGGATGAGAGAAATTTGTATGAAGAGGAAGAGAGTGAGATACGAGAAGAACAAAAAGAGTTTTTGATGAGATAAGTGTGGGGAGCCATTGGTAGAGAAACTCCTTCAAACACAATGACATAAAGGCCATTTGGATTTTAACTTATTTTTGTTTACACCCAAATATAGTAGAAAAAAATCAAAGGACACTTTAAGAAGCAAAGAAAAGCTTTGGTCAAATTCGCTTGAGGTTTTCTAAAATAATGGCAATGGATTTAAAAGGCAGAACAGTCTGAAAATTGCTTCAGACGGACTACCATCTAACCTCTTTGTAACCACCAAGAGCATTTTTGTGTAATTATGTGTAAACTGACATCCCTACCGGTCGGTCAGATAATAAATATTGATCATTAATTAAAATTAACTTATAATTCATAAGAGACAAGGAACTCCCCAAAAGTACTTCCAAAAATAAATAACTTTCAATCATAGAGTAAAATACTCTTCTTTTCTCTCTCTTCCCCAAAAGCACAAGAAAGTTATGGTTGATTCAAGAAAAATATTATTTTCTCCCTCTCTCCCTATTTGTTTTATATGATATATAACAAAAATCCTCCTAACTCTTAATAACTAATATTTTGTGAAGATATTTTAGGCAAATCTTGACTACCAAGTCTTCCAACAACTCTTGCCACGTCTTTTCCTTGTTGGTTTAGAATCTATCTTTACTATGCCATCTCCAGTAGTAGCCTTTAGCTTGTAAAAGTTGAGCTTTAAGAAGGGCTTGGTTACAAATGTCTCATTACCTACAATAGTAAAAAAGTACTTCAATTAGGCCCAGTAAAACAAGAAATAAGGTTCTAGATCATGTAAATTGAAGAACAAAAATAGGCATTTTTTATGCCCATCAAATATCCCCAAACTAACATATTACTACTCCCTTAGCAAAAGAAAAGAAAACTAAACTCTTTCATGGTTTCTTACGCTTGCATTTAGTATATGCAACAAGCCTTTCAACCTATAGGTTACCCTTATATGACGAGTTGTGTCATGTGAGCATTTTTAGTGAATATACCTAGAAAATTCTATCACAGACATTCTGGTATTATAAACAACTTATAATTATTGCTCATGGAATCTCTAAAATGGATTGAATTCATCTCAAAGATATAACACTTAAACAAGGGTTAACCATTAGACACGTTAGAATTTATCAAGTTAATTTTACTACCATCAGATTATATCAAGTTTCAGAATTTTATCCTTTTGTGTAGTAAATTTAGTTTTTGGAATCAAGGTGTTTGTTAATCCTTCCAAATAATCTTAGTCTTATCTCGAGTATGGTGAAAGAAATCTAGAAGTCAGTTTGACAAGTGCCCTAGTTTGTTCTCTATCTTTAATTGATATTTTAGAGAAAATATATATCCACACAAGCTTTTCAAGGTAAGACGTTGCATTTGAGTTTTTATTTGTTTTTTTATACTTGCAACTTGCCCTCCTTCACATAGTTCTTAACTATACTCGTAGAGACTCGTATTTTACTTTTTGTCTTTCTTTTACATTGATTTATGGCTTTCCTCAAGATTGGTGAAAATTCTTCCTCTTTTAGTTCTAAATCTTGCGAGGGGCCTTGAATTATAATGGTCTTTCTCTCTATCTTTTTCCAAGTATGCCAGCTTCATGAAGGAGTCAATATCTTGTAAAAATATATACAAGCCCTTAGTTTGAATTTTTGAAAAGCGAATATTCCTAGGTAACTGTCTTCCTTATTACAGATTTTTCCTAACCCAAACTATTGATTAATCAAAAAGGTGACAGTTAGTTTTAACAAAACCTTAATAACATAACTACGTGAAGTACGATTATAAAAATGATGTTCTTCTGAAACACATCTAATAGGATGGTAGTACCAAAAACTTAAAAAATTCTTAATACACTAATAATTTACGGTCTAAAATAAACCATAACCTTAGAATTGTATCCCAAGTGCAACTCTAGGATTCAAAGAATGTCCAAAGATCAGAGTATACCAAAGATGTGTCTACAATACCAAAATGCCCTTGAATAATAACTTTTCTTAAAAAAAGTTATGAAAATCTTATTTTCCCCACTCTCAAACTGAATCAGCATGTGCTCCTACAGTTGCCTCCCTTGCTACAGATTCTTCCTAACCCAAACTGTTGATTAATCAAAAGATGACAGTTAGTTTTAAAAAAACCTTCATAACATAACTACGTGAAGTATAATTATAAGAGTGATATTCTTCTGAAATACATCTAATAGAATGGTAGTACCAAAAACTTTAAAAAATTCTTAATATACTAATAATTTACGGTTTAAAATAAACCATAACCTCATAATTGTATCCCAAGTACAACTCTAGGATTCTAAGAATGTCCAAAGATCAGAGTATAAAAAAGATGTGTGTATAATACCAAAATGCCCTTGAATAACAACTTTTCTTGGAAAAAGTTATAAAAATCTTACTTTCCCCACTCTCAAACTGAATCAGCATGTGTCCCCACTGTTGCCAAAAATGAAAAGAAAATCTAGAAATATTACCTAACACGATAAGGCTTGCCTCCCGTAAGTGCTAAGTTTAACATCTTCAGCCAGACGATGGTAGATACCCCCAAACTAGATAAGACTATGGGTAGAAATAAAGATACATATGTTGCATATGATGGAGTCCCGAAGATTCATATCCTCGCTTGAACCCGTAAAGTACTCGTGAAATGTTTTAAGTCTCTGTCCATTTACCTTATTAATGTTGCAAGTACAAGGGTCAAGAATTTTAATAGCTCTATGGGGAGAAAATAGTGTTGACAATGAACGGCCTGGTCCAACGGGATTGAAGTTTTCCAGGAAACAAATGAAGATGTGAAGAATACAGTAGAACTTTTTGATCAACTTCAAAGGTCTTTTGCAAGATATTTTTATTATGGAAAACATTGGTTCTTTCTTTGTATATCTTTGCGGATTCATATGCATCTCTTTGGAGCTCATCCAACTCATTGAGTTGTAGCTTACGGTGGAACCCAACCATTGAAGTGTCAAAGTTAAATATTTGTATTGCCCAATAAGCATTATGCTCAAGTTCGATAGGAAAGTGACATTCCTTGCAGTAAACGAGTCAGCAAGGTGACATTCCAATCGGGGTTTTATATGTAATGCGATAAGCCCAAAGTGCATTAGTTAATCTTACAGACCAATCTTTACAATTTATGTTAACCGTCTTTTGGAGAATATTTTTGATCTCACGATTAGAAACTTCTACTTTCCCACTCATTTGCGAATGATAATGTGTTGCCACCTTATGGGTTACACTATACTTTTTGATAAGAGGAACAAAAAATTTGTTGTTAAAATATGACCCTCCGTCGCTAATGATAGCCCTTGGTGTTCTAAATCGAGAAAAAAATATTTTCTTTTAAAAATTAATTACAACTACACTGTTTTTCATTCTTGATGGGATAGCTTCAACCCATTTTCATATCCAAAAGACTTGGGAAAAGGGTCGGCCCGTAAAATCAATGCCCCAAACATTAAAGGGTTCAATAACCAAAATAGGGGACAAGGGAATCATATTTCATCGTGAAAAAGCTCCTATTTTCTGGCATCTCTCGCACTCTTTACAAAATACATGCACATCGCGAAATAAGGTAGGCCAATAGAAGCCGTACTGTAAAACTTTTGTCGTAGTCATCTCAGAGCTAAAGTGACATTCACATGCTTGGGTATGGAAAAATGATAAAAATGTTGGTAAACTTCGACTGGGGGACACATCTCCTAAAGATTTGCTTACTACAATACTTAAACAAATAGGGATCGTCCTAAAAGAAGTACTTTACTTTACTAAAGAATCAATCTTTGTCAGGTTTAGTCCAATGATCGGCAATGGTGGTTGTGGCTAAGTAATTAGCAATATCTGCAAACCATGACAAATCAGGAATTGAATTTATAGCCATAAGTTGTTCATCTGGGAAGGATTTCCTAATCGGTAAGGACTCGTCAGCAGCCTCAATCACTATACGTGAAAGACGGTCGGCTACTACATTGTTTGACCCCTTTTTGTCTTAAATCTCAAGGTCAAACTCTTACAAAAGTAATACCCACCAGATTAGTTGTGCCTTAGCATCTTTCTTTGACAAAAGATGTCAAAGCGCGGCATGATCCGTGTAAACAATCACTTTAGATCCTATAAGATAAGATCTAAATTTTTCTAGTGCATAAACAATGGCCAAGAGTTCTTTCTCGGTGGTCATGTAATTCAATTGGGCATCATTAAACGTTTTACTAGCTAGTAGATGGCATGGAGACGTTTATCAACCCGTTGTCCCCAAATAGCGCCTATAGAGTAATCAAAAGCATCACACATTAACTCGAATGGCTCACTCCAGACAGGTGGTCAAATAATGGGTGATGTTGTGAGCTGTGTCCTAAGCTTTTTAAAAGCTATAAGACAAGGTGCATCTAACTCATAGGCTACATCTTTGGCCAAAAGGTTACTTAATGGATGAACTATCTTACTAAAATCTTGGATAAAATGATGGTAGAAACCTGCATATCCTAGAAAGGAATAGATGTCATTAACATTTCGTGGTGGGGGAAGGTTAGAAATGACATCTATTTTGGCCTAGACAACTTCTATTTCTTTTTCAGAGATGATATACCCCAGAACTATCCCCCTTTTTACCATAAAGTAACATTTCTCCTAATTTAAAATAAGGTTATTTTCTTGGCATCTGAGTAATACTAGGGAAAGATGGTAAAGGCACTGGCCAAATGAGTCGCCAAACAATAAGAATTCATTCATAAAAACTTCAAGGAATCATTCTACCATGTCAGAATAAATGTTTACCATACAACGCTGAAACATCGTAGGAGCATTGCATAAACCAAAGGGGATGCGACGGTAGATGAATGTGCCGAAGGACATATAAAAGTCATTTTCTCTTGGTCCTCAGGTGCGATGGGTATTTGGGTGTACCCAGAGTAACCATCTAAGAAGCAATAAAATTTAATCCCAGTGAGTCGCTCGAGCATCTGGTCAATGAAGGGTATGGGGCAGAGATCTTCCCAGTGATCGAATTAAACTTTCGATATTCTATGCAGACTCTCTATCTAATGGTTGTTCTAGTGGGTACGAGGTCGTTATTCTCGTTCTTTACAATGGTAATTCCTGACTTTTTTGAAACAACATGGATCAGGCTAACCTATGGACTATCAAAAATGGGATAGATAATCCCAGCGAGTTTTAAATTTTTTTTCCGAACTACTTCGTCCATTGTCGGGTTCAATCTCCGTTGTCCTTCTCTCGACTTTTTTGCACTATCTTTCAATTTTATTTTATGCATGCAAACCCTAGGACTAATTTCTTTAATGTCCTCTATACTCTAACCAATAGCTTTTGTATTTCCCTTAAGAATGCGAATCAACTTATTTTCCTGAAGGGGTTCCAGGCAAACTGCAATAGTGACGGGCATAGTTTCGTCTGGACCTAGATAAACATACTTAAGGTCAGAGGGAAGGGGTTTAAGCTCGATCTTTAGAGAGGTTACTTGAGCCTTCAGAATGGGTTTCTTAACATCTAAGATTTCATGCTCACCTTCCAACTCTGAAATCTCTAAGACCAAATCCAATAAGGCTTTTGATTGATTATAAATCGACGTCTTAAAAGACCCGCAAGCGCATGGTGTATCGTTGAGTACAAAGGAAAGAGGGGTCGTATCCCAAGAGACTTATGGTGCGAATTATACTTAGAGTTACTAGTTTTATCCAATAACAACGAGTTTATGCAGGTTTTAAAATAAAAAGAAGAGCAAAACAAATTACAAGATAAATTAGAGTGGAAACCAAGGCATTGATTCCACTCTACCATTTATAACCGTTAGATAACATAAATAATTAAAGTAAATTACGAGTTCCCGTATCGCATATCCTTGGTCGGGCATATGCAATACATCAAAAGATACAAAAGATTTAGTAATTGGGAGCTACCCATAAACCAACTTATTCAACCATGGTCCGGTTGATAAGCATGGATTATGTTTTCTTCTCCATGTTCCTAACCTATCTTGTAATGGTCAAACAAGATGGTTACTTATATTCCTTATTCATCATAATCCTAGCTATGGTCAAGCCTAGGATGAAGAAATACAAATATGCAATATTCCGGGATAAAGATAAAGTAATTACTCTAACTAAGCTACACAATCTATACTAAGGCTACATTGGGTGGAGCTTCCTCTAGCCTTGGCTAAGAAGATTAGCTACTTATCCCTTTGATCATTGCCATACTACTATTACTACAAAAAAAAGTAAAAGACAAGAAAAAGAGAAAGAATAAGCTTTATTGCTATGAACTTTTATTTACACTCTCTAAGATGATCTCTCATGGGTAGGATTCCCCTCCTATTTATAGAGTATAGGAAAGGTTACTAAAAATCACCATTAATATAAAATCTTCTAAACAATGCCTAAAATCATGCATTACAACTCATGAGAATAATATATATATCTAATTCTCTTCAATGGGCTTCCATGCATGGGCCTTTGGTTGACAACTTCAAATGAGAATCATTATTGGAGTGTATCACCCTTGTTCTTCGTTAAAAACTAGAAAATTGTACAACTTGTTTATCATGTGACCGATTTCTGTAAATACAAACAAAAATACTATTAGTGTCACATTTATTTAATAAATGACTAGGTAGATATAAATTTAGGAGTTGTTCACGTAAATATTACGTGTCTATCAGCTTTCATCTCATGGATGTATGAATCATCCTCACAATCTCTACCAAAGTGGGCCAAGAATGCCCCTAAAGGATCTGAGGTACTTGACCTCTTAAAAGTGTTACTCACAAGACTCTGGAATAAATTATACTTGAGTAGTTCAAAATTATAAGGGGAATGCAACACATTATACTGTCATGTTCCCGAAGGTCAACTTCATAATTCTATTACGGCAGTTGATTACCGCATTAGCTGTTGCCAAAAAGGGACGACCAAGAATCATAGGAGTCTCGTCCTCAGGGTTTGCTACTGGCTTAATATCTAACATAACAAAGTCTACTGGATAAACAAACTGCTCAATCTGGATCAACACATCTTCAACCACTCCCCTAGGAATCCTATTGGATCGGTCTGCTAGCTGCAGGGTTATATAGGTGAGTTTAAGTATTCCGATATCCAATTGCTGATAGACAGAGTAAGGAATGAGGTTCACGGCGGCACCTAAATCACGTAGAGTTCTTTCTATCTTATGGGTCCCAATCATACGAAAAGTTGTAGGGCATCCCGGATCCTTGTACTTGGGAGGGAATTTACGCAAAAGGACGAAACTAACATGTGCATCTAAAAGAATATATGCATCATTCTCATGAAAATGAAAAGCCTTTTTTAGGACATGTATGCGCCACTTTAAAGTGCAAAGATCCTTGAGGAATTTGGCGTACTGAGGAATGTGTTTTATGGCTGTAAGTGTAATGGCCTAATTTTGTAAGCTCGAAGTGGCTTAGAATCAGCTCTTACACCAATGCACCTGTGACAAAAATCTAATAGAAAGCAAGAAATGACATAGGTGTTTAGCATAAAAAACCTATGAATAGGTAAAAAAAACTACAACCTCGGGCTGATGATTCTTGTAATAGTGATGTTTATTGTTTGAGGCTGATATCTTATTACAAGTGATCTCTTGACTTAGAAATGCTAGATCTTCTGAATAAGAAGTTGAAAGTTTTTGAGAATCTAGAAAAAAAATTTTTTTTGTGATTTGTCGTATAATTTTATGGTCATCGTCTCTTCAGGAACTTCTTCTTTATATAGGCCTTCTTTGCAGTTCTTCATCGTACTTAAGCACGTTCTCCGAACAATATGGTTAGTGGTGGTTAATTAAGTAACTGTTGAGTTCGTGAGAGACAAGTGGCCTTGAATTGTTCAGGTTTTTTTATTTGAGCTCGACCCACGTCTTTCATCAGTTCGTGGAGTAGGTGGCAATGTTGACTGGAGGAGTCATGTAGAGAATGTACGGATCTATCATGGAGGTAGTTTGAACTGGAGATAGCTCGATTTAGGTAAGATCGAGGGGTAGGCCCTTAAAATTTCCCCCTCGCAACCGAAGTCACGAGTGGCTTTGGTTGAGAAAGATTTTTTGGGTATTTGGATATTCAGGTTGGGAATTTGAATAATGAAAGAAGTAATGATGGTGTTTGACTGCATTGAAACTGTGCGTATTAGGGGGGATGTACGTGCATTGAATGTTTGATGGGATTATTGATGTACGCGACGGTTAGGGTTTGAAGAGTTTCATTTGTATTTAATGATGACGCTTCAGAAAACGTTCCTGTACAATAATTGTAGGGTTATATAAATAGTACCTGTACCGAGGCTTGTGGCAAAGTATGTTTGTTTTGTTACAATATTATCTAAAATTGTTGAAGATGGTGAAGACCCATACAATGGTTCTTGAGGAGAGAATTGTTTCTAAAATGCAGAGGTTGAAGTTGAGAAGTTGAAGTATTTTGGGGACCAGTCCTTAGATAATCCTACTCCTGTTCCTGTTCCTCCGACATATCAAGAAATGTCGGAAAATGAAGCGACTGAAGCTGAGGGGGAGTTTTACTGCAGATGGAGGTTTCACCAAGTTTTCTTAACAGGCGAACCGCGTTGGGTTTGTGTCTGCATTCTTCCTAAAGATAAAGTTGGGGAGACATATGCAAGGATAGGCGTGACTGGGGGGTAATTGCACTAATGACTTGCACTCGATTGGATTATAAGGTTGGGCCCTCTTCATCTCTACCAGCTCTGCGAGGGTGGTGGTTAAAGGAGAGGCGGCGATAGAAGCGGAGGAGGAAGACGGAGAATTAAAGTCTATTTTTGCACTTTTATCGCTACTTTGCACTGAAAAGACCTTCAGTTTGATGAGCTGGTTCAAGACTGAGTCTCCTACTTTTATAGTTTACATTTGAAGTTTGTCTGGACTTCGACCAAACTCATGGGAGGGAGGATACTCGTTGTTTCTAATCTCTACTTTATTTTAGGGTAAAAAATTACTGAAGTAGAACGAACTGAAGGATTTGATATTTTGGAGTACCTAAAAAAATTGTTAGCTGTAAAAGCACTTCAAAAACTTGTTATCTGTAAAGTACCTGATGTTGAGTACTTGAAAGACTTGCTATCTGTAAAAGCACTTGTAATTTGTTTCGAGATGAATAAAATTATTATCAAAACTCTGCATTGATATAAAATAGAAAAACTCTAGAAATCGAATTGTATGATCCGAAGACTTTCAAATATTGTATGAAAAGCAATGCATGAGATCCGAAAGTGTATTTTTTTTATAATCGAACTATAGAAATTTGCTTGCAAAGTGAAAATATCTGTAGAAGTGTCAAATATAATTCGACCTGTGTGCTAAAAACGTGAGGGAGAGAAAACTGTAAAAGTTTTAGAATAAAGAATCGATCTCGGAGAGGTCGTTCTAGAATATTAGATTTGGAAAGAATAAGCTCGATTTGGAATAGAAGGAAATGACTGAGGTCGATAGGGAGAGATATGTTCAAATAACTTTTCTCAAGATATTAGGGTTTCTGTTTCGAGATAATGAGATTATATCACGACTTATGGGGGATTGGTAGTAAAAATATATAAAATAGGAGGAAATGAATTATAAGTAAGGGTAAGGAAATAAGAATGGTTTAGACTCGATCTAAGAGAATTCGCTATGTCGCTGAGGGGCGGTTGGCTATAAAAATAGCCAAAGTACGGGAGTGAATTTTTGGATTGTTAGATTTTGACACTGAGTTGCCAGTAAGGGAGGTGCAACTAGAAGGTTTAGATGGGATTGGGAGGGAACGCGAGTATGAACGTCATTTCTATGAAGAGATGTTCCGAGAAATTGTGGTAGATCCAGCAGCTCGAAAAGTATATGTAAGAGAACTTGCAGTAGATGAGATCGAACTGGAAGATGTGAAGATTACTGAAGGATATTTGATCGGATGTGGTTCCCCAGGTCATCAAGGCTGCTTTAGGTGTAATTATATGTGAAGAAAATAAAAGAATATAAATAGGAGTAAAATATATTTATGTAATCATATGAGTTTGAATAATTTCAAAGAAGTGGAATGAGAATAAGAGTTTAAATAGATCCTCTATTGTTGCGAATGCTGTTTGTGACAGTTGTGAAAAACGAATTTGAAAATATTTGAAATTTTGTTATTGAAAATTTGTTATAAGAGCTTCAAAAATGACGCCATTACTACTATAAGTAGAAGAAGCAAGCATAGAAAAAATAGGGAGCTTCTAATTTTGTCCCTTGTGTAAAAGCTGTGAAAAATCGATTGCATGTAAGCGTGAGTCATCATGAGCATGGTTAGGTTAGAGGGTAATTTGGAAAATAGAGATAAAAATATATTAAAATATAATGTAAAGGGCCATGACAGGAAAACATTTTCACCGAAAAGGTGCAAAACGTCTTATATGGATTATGGAAGGGATGCCTCAGTTCCAAAACTAAGGACGACTTGTGTGAGACTCAATAACTGTTAGTAGTTAGAGAGAGAAAATATAAATACTGCTTCATCTTTGCTATTCAAACGTTTCTCAACTTCTGAAAACTTGAAGAACAGTGAGAGAGGAAGGAAGAAGAAAGGCAAAAATAGCAGAGAAACTCGTGAGGAGTTAATCAAAAGTGATCAGTAGTCCAAGTAAGAGAGAGTTGCTGAGACTAAGTCACAAAGATGGTTATACAGTGGCGTTGTGAGGGAAGGATTTGGCGCTGCCTCGGATTCGCATTCTGACATAGAAAGTTAGTAGAGAATTTGTGTTGTACGTATATGTTTTTTGAAGATCATACTTTGTATTTAGGCAAATCTAAAAATTACTATTTATAGTAATCTATGAAAATCCGTGTGGTATATGATGTATGAAAGATATTTGTATGCGAATGATGTATATACAAAAGATAATGATAGATGCCTGGACCTGCATGTAGGTTGATCGTGAGGAGAGTTTGAGTAGGATAAAAAATTATTTTATGTAGTTCATATGGTGAGTTCCCTTATAAATTAGGCATCGACTCCAGGTCGGTCAGCTGAGTCTGAGACTAAAATGTCTAAAAGTGAGGAAGAAATAGGTGTTGATCAATTTCTAGATTTCCCTGGAAGATTGGCATCCTATCCTCCTCGCTCGGATGCATTCAAAGAGTTTAACAAAGTCAAGGCTTCTGTAGGAGTTAGATGGGGCAACTATATATAATACACCGGTAGGCAATTTAGGGGTTGCACTGTAGCAATGGGGGAGGAATATTTTTATTTATTGGCTAATCTGGCGAAGGAGAAAAGGGCTAGGGGTATAGACGAATCGATCTTTTTGGAGTATTTCAATGGAAATATTCAGAGTAAACTTTCAGGTGGTTTTTTATGTTGCCTTTCTCAGTTGGAGTACGGGTTGAGTCTTCCCCTTAGCAATCTGGCGAAAGAGATTATGAATCTTATCGGGGCTTATCCCGTTCAGATGAACAGAAACATGTGGGAGGTGATAAGTGTTTGTGAATCTCTGAATACACGGTGGGATAGAGATAGGAGACGGAGGAGGATATCCTCTGAGAATGTTTTGCAGTTTTATGGGGTAAAAAGCTATTCTGCAAGTGGAGGGGAATATTTCTTTACGAGCTAAACTCGGCCACGCTTCTTCGATCTGAACTCAGCAGGTCGACCATGGAATGATAATGTGATATGGGTGAAGGGTGATTGCCTTAAGAGAGATAAAGAAGAACATATGGAACTTCTATTTAGGACTGTTAAACAAAGTACGTATAACAACGTATAATATATGAGATTAATAGTTGAAATTGTATGATGCTTTGCTGATGATAATGTTTTGTGAATGACAGCTCCCAAATCTCAGGTGGCGAGGAAAGAGTCGTTGTTGGATATGGTTGCTCAAGAAGAGACAGAGCTCGAGACTGTGTTGGAAGAACTGGGCATTAGCAAGAAGAAGCGCATTAACAGTCAAGCCGAAAAAGTTCAAAAAGCTCAGTCGACGAGGCTAATGACAAGTGTTGACGGCAGTAAGAAAAAGGAAACTGATGATGAAAGGCGAGCCAATTTTCCCAAGCCCCCTGGAGTGGACTGCACAGGGTTACTTGAGTCCACTACGTCAATTTTCCCAATAAGCTGCTAGTCTGATAAAGGGAATATGCCTCGGGGTCGAGGAGGAGAGAGTTGAGCTGAAGATGAAGAAGGTCGAGCTCGAAAGGAACGTAGCTCGATTAAAAATTGATCTGCTCAAGAAGGGAAAAAGGATGGAGGCTCTGAAGGCTTCGCAAGTGGTAGAGATCAACAATCTACATGAGGAAGCAAGAGTGAATTTGGAGGAGGTTGTAGCTGAGCGTAACAGACTCGGGCGCCACCTTATTTCAAAAGGATAGTCCGAGGATTAGGTGGATGCCACTAGGGCAGACACCTATGTAGAGGAGGAGGAAGATGAAGAGATTGAAGACGTTGTTGGCGTTGTGGACGGCCTGGACGATGTTTCTCCTCAAACGATGAGGGACAACCAAGGGGATGACAACGAGCATCTAGAAGGGGAAATAGAGAAGGTAGAGTAGGGTGATGGTTTTGTAATTGAATGAATATTTGGGAATGTTTGTAAACTGATTGGATATTTATTTATTTTAATAGAATTTTGTAGGCTAAGTTGCATTTGTAAACCTTGCTGTAGGAACTTAAGGAAATACGCCTCAGAATAAAAAATTTAGAGGCTAAGCTTGCTAAGAAAAGAGACGCCTCAGCGTCCCTGTTGTCTTTGCAAGCGGAACTCCAAGTTAGAACAGAGCAAAAAATATTTGATTTGTATGCTTCATTAGTATAGAGCTACAAAGTAATAAATAGAACGTAGAGATGGACCAAAAACAAAATTTGTTACCGGCTTAGGGGCAATGGCACTGAAATGTCGCACAGAAAATATCAAAGTATTGACAAATTTAAAATATAGAAAATGTGTACCTTAGACTTGGAAGTATGTGTTATGGAGCATCCATCTGAGATTGTACTTTGACCTTGTGTTTTGAAGTATTCTTATATGGTAGATGTCAAAAAATAGATTTAATGTTTGAAATGAGTCATATATGGTGACTAAGTGTTCTGAATCGAACTTGATATAATTTATATGTAATGTGCAGGTCGAATTGGAGACAGTTTGCTTGCGCGAAGTGATGCACGCCAATGTAGCCAAGAATTTGTAGAAGAGTTTGATAGGATAGAGAGGCAAATGAAGATAGAGAAGATCAACATGTAAAAGTGTACTTCAAGTTTGTTGAGACAATACAGATTAATGTCGACCTAGCTCGGCAAATTGAGAAGGATGCTGAAATTGAGAAAGGAAAAAAAGAATTCGCGGAATTAAAAGATCATACAGCGAAACTCAAAAGCTAGAATGACGCATTGACGGTAAAGAGTAGGGAGGTTGACATGGCTCGTTACCGTATACAGGCGTTAGAAAGATCGGAAGAAGGTTTAAATCGGTCGGTAATCGGTTTAAAGAATGATTTGATCAAGAAAACTAACAATCAGGAGCAAACTCGAGCTGATCTAGCGAATAGTAGGAACGAGCTGGAGCGATTGAAGAAGAAATTAGTTAGATAAAGATAACGAGCTGAAGAGAGCTCGAGACGATCTATCTACGTCTGAAGTTATAGTTGAACAATTGTCTATAGCTTTACCGTCAAAGATTTAAATTTCGGACGGTACAGTGTAAGTGTAATGAGCTGAACAAAAGAGTGGCACAATTGAAGACCGAATTGGCGCATGCCAATTTACGTACCAGACACGCCGAGGCCGGAGAATACTCAAGGAAGAATAAAAATGATGCCAAGGTCTCCCTTGTGCAAGGAGATATAGTCAGCCTATCAGCTCGAATAAGAGGGCCGGAGGGGGATGTCACTCGAATTCAAGGTCATGTGCGAAAAGAAGTTAAGCGGTTGAGGGAGAGCGAAAAGAAGTTGAATGCTACTCTTTTCAGGGAATAAGGGTTAGAGTGGTCTATCAGAGGGAAGGATATTTTGATACAACAGAAAGACAAAATTTTATAGAAAATTCCGGATATGGAAGAGCTGAACAGGGAGATTGCGGTACTTCGTGCTCAGGTGGCAATTTGGAGACTATTAATCGAGCTGAATCAGCGAAAGCCGACAAAAATTGGAAGAGATCATAGCTTTCACAGATCGAGTAAATAAAGAAATAACATGGCTAAAGGAACGGTATGCGAGGTCAGAAAAATGCCTATAGAAGGCTATAGTGAATTTCTCTAGGTCGTTTGTAACTGAGGCATCGCACTTAGAATTGCTGAGGGCAGTCATCGCCTATTTTGTAGAGGAGGTAAAAAGGATTGAGTCAGAAAGAGATACCTTGCTCAACAGTTTGTCAGACAAGGGATACATTTGCAGAGCCGATACAGATCGAGAAAATTAAATACAGTTCAGGGAAATAGATTTAGACCCTTGACCTGCTGAATTGATAGAGCATGGCAGGATTGTTGTGACTGCTCAAGCTCAAAAATTTATGGCTGATCGGCCTCCTGTTGCAAGGGAAACTCAAGAATTTATGGCCTATTAACCTCCTGTTTCTGGGGAAAGCGTAGCTGACATCCCAAAAGCAAAAAAGGATCCATTGTAGAGGTTGTATATGTAACCTGAAATAAAAAGTAATTGTTGCAGACAAGTTTAGAGATGAAAGCTAGTATTACCTTTGTTTTATCTTATGTTTGTTAGAGTCGTAGATGTAAAATAAGTGTTACCTTAGTTTTAATCGTAGAGATTTAGTAGAGTTAGCCAAACCAAGTATTATCCTTGATTTAACTAGTATGATGTTACAGCCGTATTGAGGTAGATGAAAGCTAGCACTACAGCAAATTTGGCCTTTTATGTCATCTAAATAAAGTCATTTATCTCAAATATGACATTAGAGGTCATATTTAATCTTTTACCCCCGGAACACAGCTTTCTTAATTGGGTTATAATGTCTCTTTTTAGAAAATGACGTTAAATATAGTTGTTTCCGAAAATAACATCATTTTCATAGATGACGTAAAAAAAATGTATTTCACATTATTTCATAAGTGAATTTAATGTTGAACGTTTAACATTTATGTCATTTTTAAACGTTAAACGTATTAACACACAATATAGAGATCGAGAAACTCAAGGGGAGGAGAAAGACATAAGATAATTTAGGGTTTTAAGGAAATCTTCAGCCCCTAATCGATACCATATGAAATCTTCACCTCCCTCAAATTACACCTTTTGAAGGCAAAATACAGATCTTCACCACCTCTTTTTTAATTGGGAAATTGCTTTGAAAACAGAAATCTCCAGTAGCAGGTTAGTGAATCCAAAACTCTTCCTTCTTTAATGATTTATATATTTGTTGTAATGTTTTTCGATTTCTTCGTTTGATGAATTAGGATTCTTATTAAGATCAAAAGCCCCATATTTTATTTTATGTACTTATGGGGTTTCTTTGTTTGAATGCTTGATTAACTCGGCAAATCTAGAAATCTAGTATGTAGCATGCCTCTTTTTTTTACATGACTGACCGCTATGCAATTCTTCCAATGTCAAATATTGGGTAGTGCAAATGATTTAGTTGTGTGGGTGTGGTGGTGATAGCCATCTCAGTTCTAATACTATTTGATTTGCTACATTATCACCCCAAAATTTCATCTTTCTAAGAACTTGTTTAATACAGTTTTTCTAGATGGGGTTTCCTCTTCAGAATTTTTAGATGTAATTGTAGTTTTCAGAGCACAACGTATCATGGAGTTGACCTGTTTCCTCAATCTGGCCTTGTCAATGAATAAATTTTTCAGCATCTTTCTAATTATGTTGTCTGTTGCTCCTAGATCATCTCCATTTATATCATTACCAAAACTAGTTTCTTCATCTTGTGTTAGAAGTTGTGCCTCTGCAAGGAGAAGGCCTATTCGGTTGTCAGAAGTTGTCAGGAAATCCAAAGCATCTGATAGCAAAGAATCTACGGTAAATGTATCTTCCTCTGCAAAAAAATTAATCTTGAAGCCGATGTCTAAGAATACCACATTTATGCAGTAACTTTCCTCTAGCGTTTTTCGCATGTTCTGTTCTATATTTTTTCTTTTGAAGAACTTTCTCTAGTTCTGAGTTTTCCTTAAATGACCGACCAAGCTCCTGCTTCAATTCTGTTTGAGAATTTCTAAGAAATTTAACCTATTTAATAAGAACTTTAGTATCAACTTTGGATTTCATCAAGAGCTCTTGATGAAAATTCTGCAAGTTTGCAAGTTTTTTTTTGTAGAATCCAGCTCCTGTGCGAGATATTCCTTCTCCCTAACATCAGATGTCTTTGTTGACTCTGTACATAACTTTTCATCCTGTTGCGCTTTGAACTTTGACTCCATGTCTAAAGACTCCCTCCTGAGTTCTTCCATATCCCATTGCATTTAGGGGAATCGTTCTCTTTCAATTAAGATAGTTTGCTGAAGATTTTCTTTACTTTTTTGTTTAATAATTTCGAGTTCTATTTCCAAGTCCTTAGCCTTTGTTGTAAGATATTCTTGCACGGCTATTTCTTGGTTCAATCGTGCAATAAGATCCTCCATGTCTGTTTTTGCAGTAGCTAGTCTCCCCTGCATAGTCATAAGAACCCTGTTCAATTTATGGCATTGATCCAATGGAAGAGCTATTTGAATATCTCCAGGAAACTCAAAATCTCTGTTTGTTAAAGTTTCAGTTCCACCAAAGTAAAAGGTTTCGTCACCTAGTAAATTAGCTATCACCCCAGTGTTTGACACTTCACTATCATTTATGGAACTTATATAACTTCCAATATTATCAACAGAAAGCTTTCGAGCGTGTAATGTATGTAGCATGCCTCCTTTGTATGTTTGATGTTGTGTTTAGAAAGCTCTAGGGGTTTTGTTGAAAAAAAATCTCAGAGCAAAGCTTGGTGGATCCTGAGTTTGCAAGGGAAATGATGTAGAAGTAAGCTTTGTGAAATTATAGGCTTCAAACTTCCTACAAAATTTGTTCGGGGACAAAGGAAATATTTTGGCTCTATACTTACAAACAACTGATAATCCGGGAGTGTTTTACGCGAAGTGAGCTAAGCATCCTAGGCAATGTAAGGCTGGTGTAGGTTCTTTGACTTGAGATTGTCAAGTGTGTTATTGTTTGCTTTCTTTTTGGTTAATTTTACTCAGACGATGGAGCTACTTCTTCTTTCTTTAGAAGAAACATTTATGATACAAAACCAAGAGGTGTTTATATGTTCTTGCCGAGGTTTTTGATTTGGGTGTTGCTATATTTGCGCTTTAAACTCCGTACATAAAACATAACCCTTGTGGAATCATGTCATCAGGTGTTTGCCATTATGTACAATGGGATATTCTTAGTATGGATATGGTAGAGGGTAAGCTAAAATGAATATTAAATGAGATTAATAAAACAAGGTATGTTTGCCTTTCCCGTCTTAGTTTTGTGAGAATCTTTTTGTTTCCTTTGATTGATGTTCATGATGTTAACTCTGTGATGATAGGAGATGAGCTCAATTATAGTGGGTATGTTGTCTCTCACGGTTCTATAGATTGCATTGGACTACATTTGCAAAAGAGGATTAACTTTGGGCATTTCAAAAGAAAAGAAAATAAAGTATGTGTTTTAACCTTTTTTTCTTTCTTTTTTTCTTTTGTTATTTGCTAACTATGTTTTAAGAATGGACCAATGCATTGTCTCTGGTGCAGATATGCAAAATATATACTTCAAAGGGAAATGCTTCCTCATGGGGGCATGGGAGAGTGCGATAAAACCAAAAAAGCTTACTACTTTGGGTAAGTAATTTTCACTTAGGTAATCAGCTATAGGATAAAATCAAAAAGTTGCTTGAATCTTCTCTTACTTCTGCTACTTTTGCTAGATGTATCAACCGTCGCCTTTTTCTTTGTACGCTTTGTCGAAGGCCTGAATGCGACAGGGACCACTATGGCAATAAAAGACTCGATCTTGTCGTTCCTTTACTTGGTAATCTCCCTGATATAGTAAGAGATTTCCTTGATTAAGTAGGGGAAAGGTGAAACCCCAAAATTAAACTTCAACACTATGATGTCAACCTTCCCAGCTGGTGCACAAGGGACCCAATGATGCGGCACTTAACATTCAAGCGAGTTTCTGGACACTTCAGAAATACTTGATTAAAGCATGGCCTTAGTTCTTATAGTCTTTCAAGATCTGGACTATGCATTGGCATAGTTGCAAGCCTCCAAATTGGTGAGAAGGCTAATGAAATCATGACTATTTTTTATAGTAGATTCATTATTTAAAAAGAATGATTAAGTGCAAGAAATGTCTCCAAGATCTGCCCTTAATGTTAGATAGTAGTGAGTACTTTATACTAGAATTATGTTAGTGTTTTGGTCTTTAAGTGAGATGACAACTTTTAGATGTTATGTTTTATAAAGGATCTGCACACTTGCTTTTGTAGTTTATGAAATCCTTATTTTCTTGTCAGGTTGAGCTTGAATTTTCCAAGTATGATGCACGGAAGGCGATTATAGGTATAAGCCCAATTTTTTTTTTCATTTAACAATGGTCGTTTGTTTGAATTTGTTTCTTCATACTAGTATAGAAAAGTTATTTAAAACAAATAGTGTTAATTTTGTCGTAGTGTCTACAGGAATCTATTTTGGATCTATAATGATGAACAAGCACTTGGAAGGGAATCTTCAAACTCAAGAGCTATTAGTAATTCAAGTCTGACACAAAAGAGTCCATCATTATGTGCCCTTTGATGTTTCTCTTTCCTTACAGGTATTGTGTTCTCTAAGATTTAGTATATTCATATCAAATCACTTTTGCATAAGGATTTCTTAAAGCCTTTATGCTAAACTTTCTCATAGCCATTAATTTAGGTGTACATCTCTGATACATGGAAATGGCTAAGGATAGAACTTTATTTTTTTTAATATGTATGACTAATGTATGTTAATTATTCTTCCTTGTAGGTTCAAAATTGCCATGGATGAAAAGGAAACACTCAAAGGCACTTAAAGGTTGTAAGCATTCTGGCAGTGAAACATCAGAGACCCTTCTTTACTTTATTAGTTTTTTTGTGTCTTGGTTAAGTTTACCAGTGATTTAGCTTTGTAATTTAATTAATAAAGTGATTAAGTTCGAACATTTTATATTAAATGAAAGTAATATAATTTAGCCAAATATTTTATCTTTTTGTAGAATATGGAGGTGGTCCTGTAGAGAGGAGGACAGGGCAGTGGATTGACAATATTTGATTTGATTTTTATTTTTTTGTATTTTTCGAGGTATTGATGTCATTTAAAAAATGTCATTGTTGATATATGAAAACGCTACCATGTCACTTCAAATATGACGTTAAAAGATTTTAACTACGTCATTTTTTAATGACGTTATTTAGTGACGTCAATAGAATACATTAGCCGGCCAACCATCGAAATTGGGTATCAATAACGTCATTTTTTAAAACCCTTTATACGTCACTTAATTAATGGCGTTAGTGCCTAGCTCTCTCCATCACTTATTTAATGATATTGTTAGTCCCAACCTTTCCACGTTATCGCCTTCGACGTCATTTATACAAATGACGTTAAATCTATTTTACGTCATTTTTTTAATGACGTTAAAACCGATATTTGTTGCAGTGTAGTTTTACATTTGCTTTATTTTATGTATGGTAGAGTCTTTGATGTAAAACAAGTATTACCTTAGTTTTAATCGCAGAGATTTAGTAGAGTCAGCCAAATCAAGTGTTATCCTTGATCTAACTGGTATGATGTCACAACCATATTGAGGTAGATGAAAGCTAGTTTTACCTTTGCTTTATCATATGTATGACAGAGTCTTTGATGTAAAACAAGTGTTACCTTAGTTTTAATCACAGAGATTTAGTAGAGTCAGCCAAACCAAGTGTTACTTGATTTAACTGGAATGATGTCACAGCTATATTGAGGTAGATGAAAGCTAGTTTTACCTTTTCTTTATCTTATGTCTGGTAAATTCTTTGATGTAAAACAAGTGTTACCTTAGTTTTAATCACAGAGATTTAGTAGAGTCGGCAAAATTAAGTGTTATCCTTGATTTAACTGGTATAAATGTCGATTGAAAGGTAGTATTATCTATGCTTTAATCAATTTGTTGTCTACGAAGTAGAGAATAAGAGAAAAACTTGTAAGTTTTATTGAATAGAAAATGATGTACATTGGATGGAGATGAAAATCTCACTTTTGGAATGGAAAAAACAATAATTTGAAATGGAGTAGTAATGGACTTAACGATAATACTATTTCAGTCGCCTAGTGTTCCAAGGATTTGAAATATGAACTCTCTATTCTGTCATGAGGTAATATGATTCCAGGCTTGAGAGACCTGTGATAAGGAATAAACCCTCTCAATTGTCTGCTAGTTTCCCAGCATAGGGCTCTTTGCGGTGTTGAGGTATCTCACTGAGGACGAGATCATCGATTTGAAAGGTACAACTTCTGACTCGCTTGTTGTATGAACTGGCCAACATATGGTGATATCGACCTAGATTAGCGATGACGCGTTCCCTGGATTCATCAATCTAATTGAGGTTGTAAGCCAATTCAAACTCATTTTCCTTGTTAGTTAGTTCATGATCTTTGACTAGATGATGGTATTCGGAGGAAATGGTGGCCTCAGTGCCATAGGCAAGGAGGAATGGAGTACAGCCTGCCAACTGGCGTAGAGTAGTACAATATG
This sequence comes from Kingdonia uniflora, assembly GCA_014058105.1. Taxonomy (NCBI): domain Eukaryota; kingdom Viridiplantae; phylum Streptophyta; class Magnoliopsida; order Ranunculales; family Circaeasteraceae; genus Kingdonia; species Kingdonia uniflora. The sequence continues at coordinate 861,901 of JACGCM010000719.1, read as the reverse complement.
CACATAAGATATGTGGAAGTTCACGAACCCAATTCATTTTTTTTTGTATAGTCTTTTCTTGAGCCCATCCACGATGGTTTTGTTGGTGATTTCGGTTTGGCCATTACCTTGAGGATAGTAGAGATTGGATGGTGAGTGGATGATGTTATGTTTATTAATGAATGCTACGACTTTTTCTCCAATGAACTGGGGCCCGTTATCGATACGAATTAGGTGGGGGCACCTAAACCGAGTGATAATGTGTTTCGAGTTAAAAGAGATAACCTCTTCTTCTCTGGTTCGACAGAGTAGAACTGCTTCTACCCATTTTGTTAAATAATTGGTAACTACAAGTAGGTGGTGGCTGTTACCTGGATAATTAGGGAATTCGCAGACAAGATTGAGCGACCATCTTTTGAATGGCCAAAATACCTTGCTTGTATGGAGTTCGAGCGCAGGGGCGCGGATCATCTGTCCATGTAGTTGACATGCGTCTTAGATGAATAATCTTCTGATTGCTTGCGCATTCCAGGCCAAAAGACTCTTTATGTAATGGCTCTGCTTGCCAGTGATCGACCTACGGCATGAGAGCCACAAGTCTCTTCATGTAGATCACGGAGAATCACATCTGCTTTTTCTGCTTGGAAAGGCACTTTAAGTAAGGCACCGTGACTGAACGGTGGTATAAGGTACCGTTTTGATTAGTATAGCACTTTGAGTTATCTATCAGCTGTCGGTGCTCCTTCAGATTTGCTAAAAGTGGTCTTTCGCATTTATTATCGATTTTGAGATAAACTAAGAATGGCTTTTGTCAATCGTCGTCTCCCACTTTATCGCCCTCGGTGTTGATCGTGCATACAAAAATGCGATCAATACTGGGGGTTGAAATCACTTCAATCTGGAGATATCAAGCTTCTATGCCTAAGACCCCGGCTAGATATGCCAAGGAATCGGCGTGTCTATTTTCTCCTCGCAGAAGATAATTGAGAGTTGCTTGTGCGAACTTGTTCATCCTATCTGTAATGAGGGCTGCATATTCGATCATCTTTCCATTCTTCTTGTATTGCTCAGAGTAATGGTGAACGATGAGTAGTGAATCTGCGTAAACTAAGAGTTTGGGGACACCGAGCTCAAAAGCGAGGTCGAGTCCGTAAATGAGGGTTTCGTACTCGATGACATTGTTTGAGGCCTCAAAATCCAAGCGGATTAATTTCTCAATTCTGTCGTTAGACGGGGTAATCAATACGATTCCAATTCCTGACCCTGCGGGTCTTGCTGATCCATCTATTAGAAGTCTCCACCCTTTCCCTGTAATCCATTCAGCTCGTTCATCAAATGTTTTGGAGGTGGATCTTCTATAACTTCCTCTGCAAGGTTAGGATCGTGCTCCTCCCACTCAGGATCTTCTACTAAAAAATCTACAAGAAAATTGGCAACGGTTTGACCCCTTTTGGAATAACGTTGTTCGATCTTGATATCATGTTCTCCCAAACTCACTGACCACTGTTGCACTCTCCTTAATTTTTTTTTCTTGGACAGAACCTCCCAAAGTGGGTAGTTTATCATGACTTTGACTGAATGAGCTTGGAAGTAGTGCTTGAATTTTATGTAGTATAAACAAGAGTGAGAAGAAGTTTCTCAATTTTATAGTACATCATTTTCGCTAGAGTGAGGGTATTGCTGATGAAGTAGACTGGTTTCTCAATTTTCCCTACAAGTCGAATGAGAACTGAGCTGAGTGAAGTATATATAACTTCTAGGTAGCTAATCAGTTCCTCATTATATATTGGGGTGCTCATAATGGGAGACTTCCCCAAATAGGTTTTGAGGTCCTGAAAAGTTGCTTTGTATTTTAATATCCATTGAACCTCTGCATTTGGCTAAACTTTTCCTCATTTGGTTCAAATGCAGAGTAATAGGAACAACCAACGACAGTAGTCTGAAGATTTTAAAATGAGACAGTTGATAGCAGCAATCTTGCCGGCAAGTTTCTGAACGTCTTTCATCGTTTTTGGAGATGACATGTTGAGGAGAGCCCAAATCTGATCTGGATCAACCTCAATCCCCTTCTTACTGATGAGATGGCCTAGAAATCGACCTGAATCTACTCTAAATTGGCACATATCAGGATTGAGATGCATCCTGTAAGATCGAATAATATTGAATATTGTGTTAAGATTTGAAATATGGTTGATAGATTATATGCTTTTGCACAAAAGATCGTCAGTGTAGACTTCCACGACTTTCCCAAGATGTGCTCTGAACATAGTAGTCATCAACTATTGATAAGTTACACCAGCGTTCTTGAGTCCAAAGGGCATGACTTTGTAGCAGTAAAGTCCTCTTTCAGTGATGAAAGTGGTATTTTCTTGATCTTCATCCAAGAGTAGAATTTAATTGTATCCAGAAGCAGCGTCCATCATAGATATGAGTTCGTGACCTGCTGTGGAGTCAAGGATTTGATGAATGCTGGGAAGAGGAAAACTATCCTTTAGAGTATATTTATTTAGATCGGTGAAATCTACACAAACTTGGACTTTTCCATTCTTCTTTGGTGCAGCGACGATATTGGATATCCAATCTGGATATTTGGCTTCTCGAATGAATCCTACTTTGATCAATTCCTCGATCTCCATGTTAACTTTATCTTGAAGTTGCAGTGATAGGCGTTGCTATTTTTGTTTGACCGTCGTGGCATTGATGTTGATGGCCAATTTGTGACATGCCTTGGCCGGATTAACCCCAGGCATCTCTTCGAAAGATCACGCAAAAACATCTTTATTTAGTCGTAAGAACTGAATGAGAGCGTCTTTTTTGAGCTGAACCAGCTTAGTACCGATAAAAGTACCTCTGCTAGGTCCATCAATATTGATGTATTCTTTGGGCTCCTCTGTGGAAGGTTGATCATCGGGGTGATCAGCTCTCTGTAATTGTTATGCATCATACCTGTCCGAGATACCTAGAATAGCAGAGACGGTGTTTTTGTAAACTCGAGAAAGCTTTTGACTACCCCTGATCTAATAGATACCATAGTTGTGTTTGAAACATAGTGTTTGATGATAGGTGGAAGCGATTGCCGCAATGTTATGAATCCAGTAACGGTCCATAATTCGAGATAACAAGATTTGGTGCTGATCGCATAGAAGATGATGTCGATCGTGGCTGGTCCTACAATAATAGGTAAGATGATCTTCCCTACTCGTTCTTCATTAGAACCATTGAATGCACTAATATCGGTGTCGCTTTGAATAATTTGATCGGCCAATCCCATTTGGTCGATAGTGCTTTTAAAGAGAATCTCAATACCGCTGCCAGTATCGATCATCATTGTGTGCATGACAAACTTCTTCATCTTGAGCATTATGACTAATGCATCATGTTGTGGAAACTTGACATGGCTAGTATCGCAATCTTCGAATGAGATCCCGAGTCGACGATTGCTCGACTCAGGCAGAAGTTTGGATTCTTTGTCTTGAGTTATGAGATCGTAAAATTCTGATAGTCTCCTACATTTGAATCTATTAGAGTTGGTAATCTAATTGACTTTGATCATGTTCCTATGGCGCATATGGTAGAGATGCTTCTCCTCAGCTTGATCTTCGACCTGAACAACTTCAAACTGTTTCTTATAGCTGCCATCCTTGTATGATTCCTGGTCAACAATATATTCGAGCATTCGTCCTTCTTTGAAAATGTATTCGAACAACCTCTGTAAAGCATAACAATTGTTAGTAGAATGATGGTTTACCTTATGACGTATATAGTACGACCGGTTCTCGATTGGTTCCAATGGTTGGGAAAGACGGTAGAGCTTATCTTTTGAAAGGATTGGAAAAATTGTGGAGATCCAAACATTCATCTTTGGGAGGACCGGTTTGACTTGTGAACCGCCTTTCCGAGGGTTACCAGTATTTCCCTTGGCGTGCTTTTGGTCACCATGATCCTCCTTTGGTTCAGTGTTTCGATCTGTAGATGGACCTTTCGTGATAAGGATGGATTTAGTAGATTTATGCCTTTCGAACATCATCCTTTCCAGGTCGACATAACTATTAACCTTGGTGATCATATCCTCCAAGATCGCAGGCTTGTTGAGGAAGAGGTACTCTTTGGATTTACAGTCGAGCTGGAGCGCGTTGGTAAAAACAGTAACAGTTGTTTTCTGATCGAGATTGCCTACTTTATGCGCGAGCTCCAAAAATTTCTTTGTAAAGGCCTTGAGCTTCTCTTCGTGCGACTATTTGAGACTGATAAGATAATATAAATTTTCTTCTTTATCTCTGTTGTGAGCATCTGTCTTGATGAATTTTTTCTACAGCTGGTCGAATGTGTATATGGAATCTTCAGGTAGAGAGTGTAACCATCGGAGCGGTTTCTCCTGCAGGCTTGTGGTGAACAGACTGCAGAGAATGTGGTTGAGATTGGAGTACGACCCCAATGAATTACGGTATTGTTGAATGTGCACCTTCAGATCAGTTCCTTTGTATTTATGAATTTTTAGAGTATGGAAACCTTTCGGTACTTCCATATCAAATAATTCTTTGGCAATTTGACTTCCTTATAACTTGGTAAGGTCGTCGGTAGTGCCCAAGACTTAAACTATGATTAACTCCTTAATACGCTGGTCCATATGATCTTGTATGATATAATGACGGGCCGGTTGAGTGGTTTGATGAAGAGTTTGAAGATTGTGAGTACCGGTACCCTCACTCAAATGATCTCGGGCTGGAACTCGAAGTTGAGGTCGATGATCTTCCTCTTGACGTATGGAACATCGTTGACCTCAGCTGACTCAGACTGAACCTCACCGCCCAAATAAATGTAAGGTTGAGGTCTATTCTAAATAATTATGGAGATAGCTTTGTTGGTTGCTCCTTGAGGTCCCAATCTTTCCTGTGTAGAAACCTGGGAGGCTTCTGACACCTGATCATGATCTCGTGTTGGAGAAGCATACTGGGTATTTTGTAGAGCTTATAAGGAAGTCTGCATTATTGTTATTTGATCTTCATGTCATTTGAGCGTTGTCAAACGAGCTTGTCTTTCGGCGTCGAGCTCCTTCTCATGGAGCTCTCGATCGAAAGTTAATTGACGTTCGAGCTCATTGCATTTCTCTGTCTCGGTGTTGAGATTTGCCTGTAGATCTGTAAGTTATTCCAGCTCAACTAAAAGATTGAGCTGGATTCCGGTTGCTGGTCGTCTGGATGTGACCATGATTAGAATTTGCAGTAGAGTGGATGAATACCTTAGGATATCGTGGAAATGATTTTTTTTCCACAGACAGCGCCAAATATAATGGCCTAATTCTATAAGCTCGAAGTGGATTGGAATTAGCTCTTACACCAATGTACTTGTGATAAAAATCTAATAGAAAGCAAGAAATGACACAGGTGCTTAGCATAGAAAACCTATGAATAGGTAAAAAAACGCTACCTCGGGCTGAGGATTTTTGAAATAGTGATGTTTATTGCTTGAGGCTAATATCTTATTACAAGTGATCTCTTGACTTAGAAATGCTTGATCTTGTGAATAAGAAGTTAGAAGTTTTTGAGAATCTATAAAATATAGTTTTCTTGGTGATTTATCGTATAATTTTCTGGTCCTCGTCTCTTTTGGAACTTCTTCTTTATATAAGCCTTCTCTGCAGTTCTTCATTGTGCTAAAGCACGTTCTCCGAACAATATGGTTAGTGGCGAATGACTGAGTAACTATTGAGTTCGTGAGAGACAGGTAGCTTTGACTTGTTTAAGTTTTTTTGTTTGAACTTAACCCACGTCTTTCATCAGTTCGTGAAGTAGGTAGCAATATTGACTGGAGACGTCATGTAGAGAATGTGTGGATCTGTCATAGAGGTAGTTTGAACTGTAGATAGCTCGATTTAGGTAAGATCGAGGAGTAGGCCTCTACAGTAAAGATCAGAATGTTAATCACGCAATGCTTAAAAATCCTTAGAATCTCCTCATAGATGTTGCCCTTCTTAGCCAAGGATAACCGTTGGGGAAAAGGAGTCATCGGTTGAACATGTGTTATCGCGGTTTCTTCCTCACTCATAGGTTCTTCTGTGGGTTTACTTTAAATTTCCTCTTCGGGTTCCTTAGGCATGTTTACCAGATTATCAACTGTTTTACCACTCCTAAGATAAATGATGACGTTGACTCCATCATGATTAGAAGATCTAGGATGTTCAGTATTCCCTTTAGGATTAGCTTGAGTTTGGCTAGAGAACATTCCTTTGTGTCTCGTGCTTATCTCTATTGCCATTTGACCAATTTGACCCTCATGTATGGCAATAGACGAATGGGTTACTTGCATAAATGCCTTAAGAGTATATTCTAAGGACTTGGTTGGAGTTGGCAGATTTCTATTGTGCGGAAGAACATAAGGCACATTAAGGGGAGCTTGGTATGACGGATTTTGTTGCCACAAGGAACTAGACTGGTGATGGTTCACTTGGTTGTACGGTTGATAAGGGGCGCTACCAGAAGAACCTCCTTGGTGGTAATTTCTACTTCCCCGAGAATTGGAGTTGCTAGATTATTATTCCATCCACCATTAAAAGGTTGGCTATTGGGACATTGATACATGGCATTGGCCTGGTCTTTCCTACCCTCTAATAAACTAAGCACGTCAGGGAAATCTTGGACATGGTTTGAACTCTTACAAACCACACAAAGTGGCATTGACATATGGTTAACAGAAGAAGTGTTAGAGTGTTTCTCCCTTTTGTTGGTCTCTAAGTTCTCGATTTTATCAAGAATGGTTCAAAGAGTGGCAGACTCTGAATTAGAGTCCACTTGGTGCACATTTGCACGGTGATAAGGTATTTCCTCTCTTATAGATTGCCATTGGTAGGTCTTATCCTCTATATCATTTAAAAATGTCCAATCTTCGATGTCAGTTTTCTCATAGTCTAGTGTCATAGTCTAGACCTTCATAGAGAGTTTAAACTATATCAATCAGTTAAATCCCATGATGTGGGCATCCTTGCTCTAAATCCCTAAACCGTTGTAGGTAGTCATATAATGACTCTCCTCGGTTTTGCGTGAAGCTATAGATACTTTGTTGTATCTTAGCAGTTTTGTGGTTAGGGAAATACTTCTTCAAAAACTCATTAACAAGTTGTTCAAATGTGTTTACAGAGTTCTCCTCAAGAGTATACAACCAATCGCACGCGTTTCCCATAAGAGAAAAAGGGAACACACTTAATTTTAGAGACTCCTCTGTAATACGTTTAAAGTTTAATAGAAGCATATGATCCCTAAAGTCCCTAAAATGGTTATACGGGTTTTCAGTGGGACTACCATAGAATTTGGGGAACATAAACAAGAATCCTAGTTTTAACTCAAAGTTTTCTACTTTTCTGGGAATCACAATACATAAATGTTTACTAACCACTATAGGATGCATTCGATTGCGGAGAGTGATTCTCTCTACAGCAGCAGGAGCATGTTCGGGACCGTTCTTATAAGCTAAATTCATATTGACTTTAGCAGTGTTCTTAGTCCGAGTTTGGGTGTTACCCCAATTAAATATATAACTTAATCAATAGATGCGAACACACTAAAAAAACCTAAGAATGATGCAAACACTCAAAAATGTTTTACTGATCTCTTTTTTTTAAGTCAAGTTACGAACCCAGTCTCAGGGTTCAATACTCCTACTCCTGATAGTGGATCGGTTTGCACTTGAGTTATTTGTACTCGCTTTGGGGATAGCTCGCGTGCAGTTTTAGTCACCTAGAAGCACTTGTACTGGAAGGCAAGACGAACCGCTTAGAGTCACCTATCCACACTAGTTATGCCAGGGAACGTACGTCCTCCAGCAAACGTAGCCACTTATCGGGTTTTCCTATTGAGCGTGTTGCTCTGGGTCCGAGCGAAGCCTTTTGATTAACTATGTTTTTTATGGTTTCTTATCTGAAAATATTTTAAAATGGTTAGGACTGTCGATACCGAAAAGATTAAAATCGGGTGATGAACTTCCAGGGTCCTAATGCGTGGGCACGTACGAGTGATGAAATCCCATTTTGGTTTACCCTTATCTAGGCATTGTTACAAAAATTAAACACTTAACCAATCAATCAATAATTGAACAACAATAAATCGCGACAGGGGGGGTGTGGTGAAAAGATGATTACCTACAGGGCGGCCTTTTAAGGGGAACGTTTGGTTACCCTGGTAAAACCGTTGGGAAGGCTCACCCAGGATCGTTGGAGAAGTACGTGCAAAAACAATTTTCTGGCCCGAGTGGGGATTCCAAAGTTGTACCTGTAACAAAGTACAATTTCCTCACCTTACAGAGCGTTACTCAATAATCTTTACACCAAAATTCTTCTCAATCCTTACAAAACTAAAATAAAACAATTTTTTGTTGTTGTTAAGAAACTAGAAGTCTTCGTTGCTTTTTATTGCTTTGATGTTGGCTTTACTCAATCAGAAGAACTAACAGAGACTATGATTGAAACATATCGCGATACTTTTCATTATCTCTTTTCTTTTCTTCCTTCCTAACTTTTATGTGGGTCCAACTTTAACCTTCTTAATCAACCACGTCCTTCTCTAAATCACCATAGTACCTCCAAAACAAAACAAATCAAACAATTGCACAATAATATTTTAAAAAAAACAAATCACACAATGATTACACAATAAAATAAAATAAAGAAAAATGACGAGGATTAAAAATAAAAACAAAAGAGATAAGAGGGATGGTTGTAGTCTTTGATGATGCAGAGCTGACTTAAGCTACCACGTGCTTTTCCTAACTTCGGTTACTCTACCTGAGAAAGTTTAAGTTTCTAGACCCCACATTGTCTCACATTTTCTTAAGAGAAAAAAATGCCATTCAAACGGAAACGAAAACGAAAACGAAACTGAAATCGAATAAATAATTATGACTAATTAGTAACCTAATATTGATCAATTATCAAACGGAATGAAAATTTAATAAAAGACGCACGATTTGAAAATTATTGTATCCCCGACAACGGTGCCATTTGATATTCTGTATCAAATCGGGTGTTGAAATATAGGTTAGGGTTGTCGTTCTCAGGGATGCATAAATCAAATCATATTTTTCTTATCAAATTGAGTACTGAAAATTGCAATATACTATAATAAATATTAACTTAAAATTCATAAAAGACAAAGAACTCCCCAAAAGTACCTCAAAAAATAAACAACTTTCAATCATAGATTAAAATACTCTTCTTTACTCTCTCTTCTCCAAAAGCACAAGAAAGTTATGGTTGATTAAAAAAAAGATCATTTTCTCCCTCTCTCCCTCTTTGCTTTATATGATAACAAAAATCCCCCTAACTCTCAACAACTAAGATTTTGTGGAGATATTTTAGGCAAATCTTGACTACCAAGTCTTCCAACAACTCTTGCCACATGTCTCTTTCTTGTTGGTCTAGAATCTATCTTCATTATGTTATCTCCAGTAGTAGCCTTTAGCTTGTAAAAGTTGAGCTTTAAGGACTTGGTCACAAATGTCTCATTACCTACAATAGTAAAAACATACTTCAATTAGACCCAGTAAAACAAAAAATAAGGTTCTAGATCATGTAAATTGAAGAACAAAAATAGGCATTTTTCATGCCTATTACTTCCTCCTTCCCAGACATTGTCTTGTCACCAAGACTAAAAGCCATATCTAAGGGGCCTTGAGACAAGTACCCAAGACAAACTTCAAATGGAGACTTCAAAGTGGAACCATGAATCGTTCGGTTAAAGGAAAACTGAAGATACGGTAAACTCTCATCCCAAGTCTTGGGATGCTTGGTATGAAATCCCCGTAGTAAATAAACCAAAGTGTGATTAACTACCTTTGATTGCCCGTCAATCTGCGGATAAAAAGTGGCACTTAGTGTCCATCATCCCCCATAATGACCTCTAGCAATGCCCCAAAAAGCGGTTATCCCTATCATAAATAATAGAAGAAGGGAGCCCAAAATACCTCCAGACATCTCAGAAAAACAATCGCGTTACTCCTTCCCCGGTGATCATCTTCTAGCATATAATAAGAACTATCATCTTGCTGAATCAATCTACCACCACAAACAGATAATCATTCTTATACTTGGTCATGGGCAAACCACCCACAAAATTTATCGAAATGATCTCCTAAGGTCGGCTAGAAGCTGGTGATGGTAAGTACAGTCCAAAATTACGATTGGAAGACTTCGATGTGTTGCATAGAATGCAACCACGAACCACACGAGCAACATCCACCTGCATCTTCGGCCAATAAACATAACACCACAAATTCAATCAAGTTTTTTCAACCCTGAAATGACTTGCCACCCGGGAATAATGCGCATCTCTAATCCAATGTAAACGATCTCCACCCTCAGGAATACATAAAAAACTGTCCCTATAAATCAAGTTATCCTTCAATTCATACTCACATGTATTGCTTTGCAGCAACTTCTGGAAAATCACACTAACCTCCCTATCCTCGTCGTACCCTGTAACATATTTAGACAAAACAATAGGTTGTATCTGCATAGCTACGAACAAAACGAAAATAGTTGGTAATGGGGGTCGAGATAATATATCAGCCATTTTTTTGTCCACTCCTTTCTTATACTTGTTAATCAAGGTGAATTGGTGTAGGTATGACATCCACTTTCTATGGTAAGCTTGTTGTTGCTTAGACTGCATAGATAAAAACTGTAATAGTTTGTGATCAGAATGAACCACAACCTCCTTCCCCAATAAGCAACTCCGCTAATGCTTCACTGATTGATATAATGCGTAGAACTCCTTATCGTAGGTAGAATAGTTGCATACTGCTCTTGTAAACATTTTAGGATGATAGGCAACCGGCTTCCCATCCTACAATAAAATTGCCCCAAATGCATAGTCTGACGTATCTATTTCGACCTTAAAAGGCTGCTGTAAATTAGGTAATACTAATACTGGTACATCTGTAATCTTGCGCTTTAATAACTTAAAGGTCTTCTCAGGGTGATTTTCCCATACAAACTTCGTACCGGCCTTTGTCAAGGAATGCAAAGGTGTGGTAATTTATGAAAAATACCGAATAAACTTTCGTAAATACTAACAAGAACCCATAAAACTTCTCACTTCCATCACTGTACGGGGTATAGGCCAATCAATAATGACCGAGACCTTCCCTAGATCTACCTTAAGTTCACCTCCACCAACAATGAATCCTAAGTACACTAGCTCCTTCTTCCCAAACTCTCACTTTTCCCATTTAGAAAGAGTTATTGTGATCTCAAAGCTTCCAACACTTTGCGTATATGCACGGGTGTTCTTCCCATGTTTGACTATATATCAAGATATCATCTAAATACACAATCATAAAATCATCAATAAAAGTACGAAGTATCTCATTCATCAACCACATAAATGTTGTTGGAGCATTGCATAATCCAAAAGGCATCACCAACCATTCGAAAAGCCCTTGTTTGTTCTTGAAAGCCGTCTCCCATGTATCATCTTCTCAAATTCTAACTTGATAGTCACCCGACTTAAGATCCAACTTGGTGAAAAGCCGAGCCTTCTGCAACTCATTTAAAAGCTCGTCAATCCGTGAAAGCAGATAACAATTCTTTACAGTAATCTTGTTCAGCGCCTGATAATCCACACATATTCTCCAAGACCCATCGTTCTTCGGCACCAATAATACCCGTAAACTACAGGTGATCAACTCGTATTAAAAAACCCTTGCTCGAGGAACTCTGGAACCTTTTTTTTGATCTTATCATACTCGGTTACAGAAGTCCAATACAACCCAATATTGGGTAGTGGTTCACCATTCACCAATATGATATCATACTCCACATCCCTCTTGCGCGGCATCCCTTCTATGCCCAAAAACAAGTTTTTATACTCCTCTTACAACTTCCCTATTTCTGTTTGTTGCTTAGGAGACATTGCCAAAGTAGACAACACCTTAGCTGATGGACCCTCTTGAATCGGTCGCACTAACAACAATACAAACTTGTCGCTCGCATTAGCCAACCTCTTCATCTGAGTCGTTATTACTAAATAATTTATGGTAACATGCTCCTTACAAGCATTGATATGAAACTCCTTCCCTCTTTCACAAGATGATACTTGCGAGCTCTACGGCAATGAATCGCACCTCAGTCCCAAAGATAAGGGATACCCAAGATGACTTGACACACATCTAAAGAAACCACCTCATGCGTCACCTCATAAAAAAACAACTAAGTGATTGCATACTTAAACATACGCTATTTTGTGATCTTCAACTCCGCATTTTTTAGAATCTACCCCAAACCATACAACTTAGGATGAGTTATAGTAGCCAAACCCATCTTCTTCACCACCGCCTCATATCAAATTCTGCTGACTGCCCAGATCAATAATGGCCTCTACTAAGCTCTACTTCACCTGAATACTGACATTAAATTTTTTTTCCCGACTCGTTTCCTCGGTAGACATAGTTTGCTTAAACATAAGGGTAAACTTAGGATTTGGTTTATCTAAATCTGAAAGATCAATAATTATTGTGGCTAGGGCACGTTTCTTTTTCTTGCTCCTCTCCTCCTTCGACCTAAGCTCTGGGTGAAGTTTCCAACATTTATCTGAAATGTACCCATTTTGCCTTATAATAACTGCAGTAATTCCCCTCGGACCCATCTCCTTTGGACTCCCCTTTGTGCTCATTCTTTCAACTAGACTTGTACCCCGACTTGCTCTTGTCGTCTTTCTTATCACTCCTCAAGTACTTGCCTTCAATAGCAATTACTTTTATGGTAGATTTTTGATATTCTCCACAGTAAAGAGCTTCAACTCCCTTCTTATTAACTCTGACAAACCTCCGTATACTTCATGAACATCTCATACTCGTCCACATCAATGTCCAAAACTAAAGCTTGGTTATGAAAGTCCGTATTGAACTCTTGTACGGATTGCCCATACTTTTGGTATAAATAATGTCATTTAAACCATTTTTCTTGCCCATACCCAATAGGATAAAATTACTTCCAACTCAAGCTTTCTACTTCGTGACATTTTTTATAAGACTTCCACCACGTGAGTGCATGACTTACGAATTTTAATGTAGAAAAGCGAATTTTCTAAGCATGAGAATATTAGTAAACTGAAAAATAGGTTTCTAACATATCTAGCTAATTATCCAATTTCTTAGCATCGATTTAACCGTCGAATACTTGAATTTTAATTTTAAAATCGATACGAAGATTACGCACAAGATTCATGAACTTACTAATAATCGGTCTCTCCTTAACAGAATTGGTATCACTAGAATCTCTATCTTCATTCTCGTTACCCTCGTCTCTCTCATCCTCCGCAACTCATTTCGTTGAAGCGGATACTTTTACAAGGTTCACGAGATGTAATTACTCTACCAACTCCTCTAGAGTAGTAGTTAGGCCATAAACTTTTGTTTCCAACTTCATAAGCCGATCTTCAAAATCATTCATCTCCGAATTTGCCTTCTTCTTTGAGTTAGATTTTTGGTAAATCTTCAACGGACTCATTAGAATCTTCTTCGTTTGCTTGAGTTGGTCACGTGTATAGACCATAACCACAATCCCCTGAGAATCGTTACTTGAAAATCTGATACCACTTAATCCACAATCGAATTAAGATTAACCTTATCGAAGAAATTAATGCGAAGAGCACAAAATTGGTGGGTAAAATTTCTCAAAAAGAGTTTCAATTGCTCAAAGTGATTATAATAAATTCCTCTATTGATCTCTCTTTGGATCTCTGGATCCCTTTTACATTGCCTAGCCTTACCCTTTTAAGGTTACAAATTCCTAGTTACAACATAGGACATAAATACTCTTAAAACGCGTAAAATAATGAAAAAAACACAATAGTCATTCGAATGAACCCATGACTGGCTCAATTAAGCTTGGAAATTTCGGCAGATAGAATTAGCCTTTCTGAGAACCTAGTCGTTCGAACGACTCCAAATGTTATTCGAACGACATGCCAATTTATGCCTAAAAACAAATGCAACCAAAATTGGTCTTCTGGGAACTCAGTCATTCGAACGACTTGCCAATTTATGCCTAAAAAATGAGGCAATCATAATTGGTCTTCTATTCCTTTAAACTCGTTCAAACGGCTCCAAGGCTCGCTCGAACGATATGACATCTTTTGAAGAGGTTGAATGTCTAGATCCTCCTGGATCATCGCAGATTCGGCAAAAACTTAGATACCGTTTGGCAATGCCTTTGGGTGCGAACTTACTGTCGGTGATGGTGGGTCATTGACCAGACCTTCCAAGATGGTCAGCGTCTCTTTGCTCACCATATCAAACATCAGGATTTTCGTTCTCACGTCGCTATCGACGGGAAGACGTACAAACAGAGTTTCTGTTTTACCAGTCTTTGCGGTGGTGTTCCAATCTTCGGGATAGTCATTGTAAAGATGCGGTAAAATCGTTATTGATTGGGGGGGGGGGGGGGGGGGGGATAAAGGTTCCCGTACCCAAAGCCTCAACAAGCCTATCGATTTTTCCCATCAATTTCACTACATCTTGAGCGAGTGTAGGTTTCTTCGTCGCGGGTCTTCCACGAGGTATTTTGCTCTTAAAACTTGTTATATTGGGGGGATGCGAACAGGACTCTGATGCCAATTAATATGAATCTACGAACGTGGAAGCTAGATTCCTATGTGATTAACACTTAGTTTAAATTAGATCTCAACTAAAGTTTAATAAGAAGAAAACTCAACTTTTTTCATAAACAAATCAACTCTACTAACTACTGAAGAATAAATAATCTAGACCTTCCCGTTTATAGAACACAAAGGGAATTAAAATTAGCAACCATAATTCTAATATAAATATAATTTTACTTAAATTGGGAAAACTTCTCCTTTAACCCTGTGTTGATTAAAGAAACAAGTCCCTAAAATCTATTTAACATTTCCAGCAATGGAGAGGCTTGAATCAAAATAACATAAATAAAGATAATGCATCGATGGTGAGAACGACTATTTGATGACGATTCAATTTCACATCACCCTCGCTCCGTCGTCTCTCAATCGTTTGCAATCCACCATAAACCGTCTTTAATCCTGACTAGGGGCATCATTGTAATTATCTACCCAGGTCCGCTAAAACTGGCTCACTACAGTATTACTTGAACTGTTAAACACCAGCAGATAAGAGAGAGAGAGTTGCAATGGCGTCAACCACATCTCTATCATGGACATCTTCATTGCTCCAAAACTTCGGAGCAAACCCAAATCAACACACCAAAACCTCTCCTCCCAACAATGGGTCATCACCAATGGGGATTGTAGCTCAGAAGAAAGCCACTAAAATCCGAAAAGTCAGTTCTTCTTCATGAACCATTTAAACAAAAACAAACAAAATTTTAATTCCCCAACATAAATTTTGATGTTGGGGTGTAATGATTTTGGTTTTTATGTATTGGGTTTGAATTTGGTGATGACCCTTTGTTTGTTTTGGTGTTTATTTTGGTGTTTGTGTTGGCAGATAATCTTGAAAGAAGATGTGGAGAAACTAGGAAAGATGGGGCAACTTCTTGAAGTGAAAGCTGGGTATTTCAGAAACTATTTGCATCCTTTGGGGAAGGCTACAATTGTCACTCCAATTATACTCAAGTATGATATAGTATATTTACCATTTTATATACTTATTTAAGGTCAACTATAAAATCTAGATGTGTCTATTTGATGTTCTTTTAGTAACAACTTAATGTTTGTAGGTTACAGTAGATACCATGGTAATGGTCACTCTAGGAACAGAATTCTATCGTGGGTTCCTCTTTTAGATGGGATGTTATAAATCTAGTTTTTGATGTACATATATATTATGAGATTTTGTTAGGGGTAGACAGGTTTTGTCCCAGATTGTCTATCAATAAGAGGAATTGTCAGCAGTACCAGGATTTAATCGTACTTAACAACAAAGGCGTAAAATAAAGTAATTAACTTTGTTTAGTCATGTTTAATTGTCTTTAATATTTTAATCAATCGTATTATGAAGTGTTTAAAAAACACTCCCTGGCATATTTTATTGTTGAAAAAATCACAATTAATATAGCGATTAGTCATGAACCTAGTTGATAAATTATATGAAAACATTTTTACAATTTATTGTATGTGAAGAAAAAGCACCCAAATCTCTTATTTTAAAGTTCTTATGTTAAAAGCAAAAGTTCACACAACTAATAAACCAGTAGACCGAAATTTGGGCAGCTCAGAACCCGAATGATATCCAATTGGCATGCTGCTAAAGTTTGTTGTCTCGCCCCCGCTGTACCACTGATATTATCACTACTTACTCACTCTCAATTAAAGGTGTATTTTTACCTCAAAAGTCCTCAGTATCAATTAAGTGGATTGAACCCACAATATGAATCTTATTCCAAATAGAAACCTCAGCAAAGTGCGACTAACTACTACTCGACCATGACCTCTACATGGTTAGGCACCTCTTTGATATACCCACTCGGGGTATCATAGTCCCTACACCTTTAGGATCAGGTCTTCATCGACTCTTGGTACACTTTATCACGCCCCCTCACTACCATCGATATTGTCCCCGCTTAACCAACCCCAAAGGAGGTGTTGGTCTTTACCTCAAAATTCCTCCTAGTATATTGTAAACTCTCAGTTTGGATCTCACTACAGACAGAAAACTAATCGATGTGAGACTAACCACTAGTGCAACCATAGCCTCTACAAGGTTAGGCACCTCTCCAGTATACCAGCTCGGAGTATCACAACGATACCCAGTAAACCAACATCAGAGTTATGATGTGATCAATAATGATTGTATTCGCGCTGGCGCCCACCTTTACAACATAATCGCAAGCCATATTTCTATCCCTTGTGTGGCATGACTGGACAAGTTCTCCCTTGAGAATTATGCCTATGAATACCCTCTACTCCTATAGTTACTACAAATAGATGTCTCTTTTCTAATTAGCACCAGACACATAAACATCCCTGGCAAAATCAAATCAAAATAGGAAAAGCACCACTACGACTAGAATTTGAACTATCATCCACAACAACCGTATTTTTTATGTTCCGTCTTTGTATAGCCTACAATGTATCTCGTTATAATTCAGAGGGAGTGTAGTACTACTGGGTTGATCGACTCAACGGGATGATCTCCTAAAGCGACAATCACCACATCTTAATTATCCAACTAGGATATTGGATCCCATTTTGTAGACTTTAGTCATTCGTATATTGGTTCGTGATTTGTCGTTGTCAACTGCTTTCCTGTCTCCATATCTCTTTTCTATCTAATTTATCTTGAGTTCAAATTATCGTTATATACAAGCTTCACTAGTCTTTGCCGTCGTAGTCGATCCCTCTTGTTATTGTGTGTAAGGCCGAGAATACTCCAGTTACGGTGTGTTACAGACACAACAGAGGAAGACGCGGTTTGCGAGAAGATGCTTATCGCCATAGCTCTTAGAATGGCTGAAGAAGATTTCGAGTTCAACTACCACTTAGCTAGAATGGTAGAGGTTCTTCCAACATTGCAGCGATAGTTGATAACGAACCGGTACTATTGCGAACGATTCTCACCTTCATGCAAGGATGTTGAGAGTTCTGGTTCACAACAAACAAAGTTATTTTTTCTTAAGTGATTAATTAACATTTTCATTACCTAACTCTTGTATTCAGAGACTTGCAATTTAGGATCACTTGCGTACATTGTTCTCGCCACCTTCAAAAAACCTTTATCAGATCATCTGTGTATCTGATCCTTTCCTTGTAATGATACATGGGGTTCAAGTATATAGGCTAAACATTATATTAGATGTGGAACTAAAATTCATATAAACACTGCATGACTAAGTGTAAGTCACCAGCAGCATGCAACGGATTTTTAAAATTCTTCTTTCACTTGTGATCCAGTATCTTTAGAATCAAGTGAGACTTATCTATTGTAGATTTCATTGCCTTAACTGCTAAAAAAACATATGGCATAATGACAATTTTTCTCCCTATATCAACTTCAAGCATTAAGAACAGGGATCCCAAATAATATTTTTTTCTTTACCCTAGTCCGAAATATTTTATTGTTGATGATCTCTTTCACCTGTAAACCTTGTGACGTATTCTATCGGGACAACATATTTAAGAAATCGTTTGATCCAAACAGTTGCATAAGTTTCACGTTTTGTCATAAGGCTTCTTAGGGCAATACGACTCAACATAGAGAAGATTATATTTCCCGTCATTTAATGTGGGATCATCCAATAAAGAGGAAAATCCAGATGTTCTAATGGACAAATGTGTTTGGGATGTCAGTCTTGTAGAAGTCTGATAGAGAAATCAGTTTGTGGGATCATCCAATAAAGAGGAAAACCCCCGGATGTTATAATGGACAAATGTGTTTGGGATGTCAGTCTTGTAGAAGTCTGATAGAGAAATCAGTTTCCTGGATTGATGCATGCAAGAAGTTCTGGGTTAAAACTTATTCATCAAATGAAACTCGATTCATTGTTGAGACCAAACAACACTTAGAAATCCTCCCTTGAAAGTTGAAAGCACAAAGGACGTAAGAAAAGGGAATCAGGGTGGATCTACATAGGGCAGAGGAACCGCCCACCCTGAAATTTTGTAGTTTTGATTTTCACAGGTACAAATTATTAACATTTTAAACAAATGCCCTTATGCAAACTCTTTGCCTACCCTGGCTGGCTTTTGTTATTACAGGCTTAACCATTCAATTTCCCACCCTACTTTAAGAAACTAAGGGTATCTTAGCAAATTTCTGCTGGGTTCAATAATTCAATTATTCAACTCTACTCATTTCCCAAAACCACATTCCCAAGAACACACTCTTTATAATAAATGAGTTTGTTATTGATAATTATTTTCATTACAATACATAAGACCGCTAAATCATAAATATGAGTGCTGGGAATTTAAAAAACAACAACTACAGCAGCTCTACAAGTATTATTTGGGAGGAAGATATTATTCAATCTATATTTTTCACCAATGAATTGAACCTCTAAGGGCCCTGAATGCCACACAAAAAAAAATTGTTGGGGGAAACCCCCGGTTTGTGCATTATACCTCGCCCACCCTTGCCAAAATCCTGGATCCGCTACTGAAGGGAAGAGCATATAATGCAGACTTGATAACTTGTTCCGAGATTGGTGTATTGTGCAGTTATACTAGCTGCGGAGGAACCCATTCACATGACCTTCTATAAGATACGCTTCTCCTAAATAAGGCGACAATATTCCTCCGTCATTTGTGAAAGTGATGGTCCATGCATCGATGAGTATTATGAAGAATCTTGCACATACATTAATGGTTTAGCAAATAGTTGGCTCATTATAGGGGTTACGCTTATGAGTGGCAGGTGAACGAAGACTTCAAAATGACCATGGTCAACTTCTTAGTAAATGGTGCAGAACACCATTTTTAAAAACTTTCTTGATTCTTCTAGTAAAATGAAAGATGTTGTTTACCTATATGAGAGCGGATTCGTGGAGACTCAAAACTGGGACACTCTCTTGTAACCACTCATCTATGAGATGGATGGTTCTTACAATAGAAGAGGTGGAAAAAAAATCAAAACTATTAAGTGGAAATGAGGTGTCAAGAGAGACATGCCTCTCTCTTCACGTGATTATTTCATAGCTGTCACAATCTCTCTTTCTCAATCAAAATCAAATTAATTTGAAACCAGACTTTTCTCTATATATATAATATTTATATAGACCTCAGTGAAGAACAATTGTCTCTCTCACAAATTAAAGTCTATCTTTCGCTATCAGTCTAGAACAACCCAAATCTTAGACATCGAAGACGGTTGATTTCAAGCCAAATGAAACCCCAAAATCAAACAGAAAACAGTGTGATATGAACATCTTCTGTGATTGTTTCCCACATGTCCTTGTACTATTCCTATTTTACTTTATGCTCTGCTAGAGATGTTCTTAGGAGTTTCTATTTAGGTTTGTTTCTATTTGGAGAGATATTGGGAGATATTCTAGGGGAGATATCCTAGGGTTCTAGGATATATAGGAAAGGGTGGTGTAATCTTTAACTTGATTGTTGCAGAGAGAATTAAAATGTTTAGTTTATGTTTTGTGTTTTATGTTTGAGTTTTAGAGTTTAGAAAATCATAATTCTAATTAGGTTAACGTGTATCAATCCGAGTTCTTGCTTCCACGACTCAGATTTACGTTATATTATGGTAATGTCGATTAATTGTCGAAGATCCCTAGTGAACGATAATTTTTTGTCGATCACCACAGTACTCGACAATATACTGTATGGAATTCTCGATCAACCACATAATTGACACATACCTCGAATGGCATGTTGTCGATTCATTGGTATCTCGACAATTCCTCACTCCAATGTCGTTTAGACTATGTGGATCTCGTAAAATACTCAGTCACTACTGATAATACTAAAATTGGTTTTACACAGGTATTTACACACCGGTTGTGGCTCTTCCCGATCTTGGTACTTTAAAACTGATTACGAATCTTCAGTGAGTGAGAGAGATCGAGAAACAAACAATGCTTTTTGTTTTTGCTTTACTCTTCACTGATAGAGAGAAAAATTTTTCTTTTCTAAAGAGCGATTTGGCCTTCACTGATGGGGACAAGGATACTTCAATTGAAGATTTTTGCCATTTTAACATACAGGGAGCCCGAGTGAGAGACTGATTTGACCAAATTATGTGGAAGAGGGAGAAGGTTTGGTTTGAAATCAACCGTCTTCGATGTATGAGATTTGGGTTGCTCTAGACTGATAGCGAGAGTGATCTTCATTGAGGTAAAGAGAGGGAAAGGTGGGGTTTCAAATTAATTTGATTCTGATTGAGAACAGAGGGAGATTGTGACAACGCTGAAATAATCACGTAAAGAGTGAGGCGTCTCTCTCTTGACGCCTTATTTCCACCTAATAGTTTTGATTTTTTTTCTCACCTCCTGTATTATATAACCATCCATCTCATAGCTGAGTGGTTAGTAGAGAGTGTCGTAGTTTTAAGTCTCCACGAATCCGCACCCAAAAATAAAGTTGTTTTGCGATCCTTAAGTCTCAACATCCTTTTATGCATGCGACAACTTTTTTAATTTGTATCAAGTCATTCTCTACTGTATCTACAATAGTTGGAAGAACTTTTTTGCTTCCAACTAAGTGGCTTTTGAACTTCAATCTGAGAGTTGTAGCAATACACATCCTTTCGCAGACCACGTTTTCCTATCGGTGCAAACATAATTGCCTGGAATATGTTCGACGTAGTGAAAAAAAGAAAGAGTGAACCGTCTAGGGCATCAGAGACAATTGAAGCACGTATTTACAATATAATTTGGGACTCAAAATAAAAATTATTAAGGAGATACAACCAGACAATAGATGATGCCCCTATGTACGTGTGACTGAAATCTGCAAAATGAGATGCAAGAATTGATTCTGAGTTGGGTCCATATGAGATGATTATGGCTTGAGTAGATCCTCCTGTTGACTCGACCAGCCTCAGATTAATTCTACATTCTCCTCGAATGACGGAGGAGACATGTCTCAAGATGATACAGAGGCTCAACATGAAAATGACGTGGTCGATGTTGCCCAATGTGAAGATATTAATGTCTGGTGTTGATTTATATGGGAGACCGCTACCTAAAGGAGCTAAAGGAGTTGAGGGTAGTCCTAGTGAGAATATTGTTTACTAGGAATAACTTGTACACTCAAGCCACACACAATAGTAATCATGTCTCTCGACTAGATCGGGAAGGTGGGTGTGCTACACAATCGTTCTTCATCACGTTATAACTCTGATGTTGGTTCAATGAGTTCCAACTTTAGTGGCATGTCTATAAAAGAATATTTAGGCTATAAAGGGATTCCAGCACGAGGGTATGGATATTTGTCTAAGCAGTTAGTTGTATGATGTTTGATGTTTTCACCCTATGAGGTATGATAGGTTTGAATAAAACATACAATATAGTGTGGTCTACCGCTCAAAATTCTTCATTACATCTTAGAGGTTGAACACGAGAAACGTGTCTTCTTGAATCATGGAATTACATGGGCTTAATTTTTAGTGCTTGTTGAAGAGCATAACAAGACAAATGTATTTGAACCAGGAAGACACTGTAATTACTATTAGTTTTTCTTACTGTGTAAACAAACCTTCAGATGCAGTGATATTGTTCGAACTTTATTATTTTGCTTTTAACTTGGAGCATCAAAATAAAAGATGTGGGGAGTGCTTTTTCTTAAATGCAATAAAATACAAAATACATATCTCAAAAAAGTTATTGATGAAACACAACTTCTACGTTTTTACAAGTGCGATTAAAGCGACTAATCATACTATTTAAGCAATTAATTTGAGTAAATTGAAGAGGGTAGAGCAAATGACGTTTAAACGGAGAAAATGGGATTAAAACTTGAATCTCTATTGCAATAACTTTGATTGCATGGACAACAACATGAATAAGATAAGATAAGAAAACCACTTCTTGCATGAATGAAAATGGTACAGATTAATTCAAAATCCACTAGTTCCATGAGTAAGATTCAAAATAAGCAATATCACAATCCTATTGTAGTAATCGTACCCGTAAGAAATTTAAATAAAAAGATGACAAATAATATACATTCCCCTAAAGATTGGTGATAATAGTTGTAGTTAGGGTAGTGAAATATGATATTTTGTCTTTTCCTTTTTTGGGTAGAAGATATTGGGAAAGAAGAAAGAAGGTTGGAGAAATACAGTAACATATCCCCCCCCCCCCTCCCCCCCCCCCTCTCTCTCTCTCACAATCAAAGACCACATGTTTCATTCCCTCCGGATTATTTTTCCTGCCACATGTTAATATCTTTTGTATGTAGGAGTGGACTTTCTTGGCCTACTAGCACCCGTTACTCAAGGCAACTAATATAAAGTTAAAGGAGGTTCAAAACTTTCTTTTGGAATCCATGCATTGTCCTTTCTGCACAAATATTAGCAGGTACTGTGTGAAGGAACACGGGTTACTTATCAAATTGTTTATTTTCCAGGGAAATGCGAACGGAAGAGGAAAGAATTCAAGCAGAGAAGAAGCGGGTGAGCAACATGTGTAAATAAATAAGTATTGACGTCTTCTAACCTGCTTGGTGCTCATGTAGCTTAACGTCTCATTTTTATTCCCGAACGCTGCACAATGGCCAAAATAAATTGGCAAATTCAACATCCGTCTATTTCCACGTCCATAGTGGATAGTGAAGTTGTACTGATTTTCATAGCAATTCCGTAGTTTAGGGTAAGGGTTCCATATTGGAAGCAACCAAGTCGTAATGCTACCTGTATCCCATTAGTTGTTCCAGCCTATGCATAATTAAGTATATCTCCTATGAAGCTCAACATAATTTTTTTAGTTCTGAAATAAATCCACAAACCACTATTTTTAATTTCAGTGGGTTATTAACTTATTTACCTTCTAATCAGATTAACGGTCTAAACAGCAAGATTCTATGTGCAGGTAAAAGAAGAGGCACAACAACTTGCTCTTATCTTTGAAACCGTTGGAGCTTTCAAAGTGAAACGCAAGGGTGGGAAAGGAAAACAAATTTTTGGAGCGTGAGTGAGACTGAACACAAAGCTTAACAGTTTTCTTGATTCATTAGTTCCATAATCTATCTAAAATGCACTTTCATGTTTTCAGAGTTACTCCTCAGGATCTAGTGGACATAATCAAGTCACAGCTTCAGAGGTACTGAATTCCAAGTCTTTCAACGCAAAAAGTTATGCTGTATCGCCTACTATTAGTTATAAAATAATAAACGTAAAAATGATTCCAAATTAGAAAACCAACTCTTTCAAAATCATAAAAGGTTTCAGAAATTTTGCTGGTCCACTTGCTATGCTACCTACAAGAGTATAAGCAATTCACATACAAAAACTAAAAGGAAAGACAATGTTAATTGAAGATATCACCAGAAGACTATGCTAGCAACAACTTCAATTTTATTTTTCTTAAAAGAAGCAATTTGAAAACGGGAAAGGAGAAGAAACTCATTTGTCCGTAGAAGACGGTCCTTACCTTCTTGCAAACCAGGGTGAGCTCGACTGCCAGACTAATCCCTGGGGCACGTAAGATCTTCGCCGACACACGTGCTGGGTAAGTCATGTGAATGGTCCCTGTTGGTGGTGAATCAAACTCAGGACCTCTGCCTCTTGCAGTACGGTCCTAACCGCTACACCAATCTCCGTTGGTTGGATGGTCCTTGCCTAATGAAACTTTGGATGAGTCTGGGGTTCTCATATAAAAAGTTTCTATGTTTTCAACTGGTCTGAAGACTCCCCAAATCGTGGTTTCTATCGATCATATAAACCGCACATATGGTATATTGGCGACATACCTTAGTAACATATGTTGATACAGAGTGGAGTCGGAATACTTTATAATATCTAACTAGATTGGTAATTATTACTAGATTTTGCACTATAAACCTGTTCATTAGTATATATAATAAATGAAGTATATCGATAAATCATGATTTGCCTAAATTTAAGTTTAAGAAAAATAGGGAAATATTGGTTGATATTGCAATATTGGGCTGAATATCTACTTATAGCTGCAATCCATAATTCTCAATAGAAAAATTCAGGACATATGATTAGCTTTGTACTTACTGTTACCTTTTATATGTTCTTTTTTCTCTTAAAAAAATCTGTAGAGATGTGGACAAGCGGTTGGTTACCCTTCCGGAGATTCGTGAAACCGGAGAATACATTGCTGAACTGAAGCTTCACCCTGAAGTTATTGCTAAAGTGAGAGTGAATGTGTTTGCTAACTAGGATAAGTATCGCTCGGAATCATCTAAGATTTGGAACACTGTTCTGAGTGGATGGCGTTTGAGGTAAATATGCCCAACCTAAGAAAATCATTTGACTTTACCTCCCATATAACAACTGCTGTTAGTGATTAGCCCCCACTTCTTTCAAAAAATGACTTTACCCCCTAGTCCCTAATTTTATGATGGTCAGACCGACACATATTTCAAAACCCAACTTTACCATTGTCATTTGACTGATTAAATTTCTTGGAGGTTAATAGGATCTAAAGGCTAAGATTAAAAAAAAAGTTATCTTAGATCGATACTCTTCTTTATTTGGTGAATCGACAATCTTCTTCTATTCGTTAATCAACAATTCGTAGACAGATAATCTACATTAATGTCATATGCAACACCATCAAAAACCTATAGTAATCAAGTTTCCATCTCCTCTCTATCCACACTAAGTAATTTCTTTGTTCGTGTTTTACAAGTTTTGAATTTCGGATTATGATGAAGCAATAATAGATTAATCTAACACTTGAATTGATCTCATATTTCCGAATTGATTACATAGCGGAATCCTAGAGAGAGGCATATTTTTTATACATAGTTTTGAAGGGTGCCACTAGCATTAGTAGTGAACACATAATCAAGAGTATAAATGATTTTGTATATAATCCATGCCGGTCAAAGACGTTTAACCATCGGAAAATCTTTAACTAGGGGGTAAAGTCAATTTTGCACAAAAGTGGGGGATAATCACTAGCAGTACACTTATTTGGGGGGTTAAGTCAAATTTACTCAAAATCATTTTAAAGGAAAACGACCTCAGATTTTGAATTTCTATTTCCTAGGTTTTGTAAAAAGATCTCCAGTAACTTATAAAATGACTTGAACCCAAAAATGCTCTCAAATGGCTTCTGCTGGAAGAGTAAAAACTGAATAAGATGCTTTAGACCAACCTGTTTTAGCATTTTGGACTTGGATGTCAAACATAAGAGCAAAAACACCAAAATGGTGCACTCATGTCTTAGGCGTACTGCCACATGCAATGGTAATGAGAAAACGGTGACGAACTTTGGCCCTTCTTGCCTAATGTCAGCCTTCAGAATCATTCAGCAATTAACCAATTAGAGCAGCTCTAATGATATCAGACTTTAGACCTTTACATTTATGGGTACTTCAATCTTAAAGTTTTTCACGGAAAATATAGATATAATTAGATGTTTGTTTTCTTCCTCCAAGCTTGAGAAACTAATAAATAAATGAGTGATAAAAGATAATGTGCTTATAGGAAATACCTCTTGTTTTGGATTCTGATGCGCAGGAATTCTGAACGACTTTTTATCGTTCTTGCAACTGTGCAGGAGGTCTGTGCAGGAGGTCTGTGCACAAAATCGAGCAATGACACCACTGGAAGGAAGTCAAGAGTACATTTTACACTTTGTATTGAAGAGCATCCATAACCTGGAGTAAATACAAGTGTCTCTCTGTACTAAGATTTCTCTAGTTGTAAATCTCCTTTTTTTTTCTGTCAAACAATGTGTAGTTGGCATCCAAGATCTAATGAAACAATCTCATTTATGTACCACGCCTTCACTACAAATACTCTGTTAGAGCATTCCCAGCAGCTGGGCATTGGCAGCCCAAAACCACCAATTTCTTTGCCAAACCACTTGAGAAGTGGTTTTGGTACCCCAAGCAGTCAAGCCAATATGCCAAAAAAAACACAAAGCCAATGGCTCTGGACCGGCTAATGGTTGGCTTAATGGGTGCAGCGGTAAAGACTTTCCCATAGCTCATCTTACGGCTAAAAATGTGCCACGTGGACGGTTAGTTTTATTTCCCAGTTAAGTCAAGTAAATGCGGCGGTAAAGACTTTATCGCCGCACCTTTAGTGAAAACTCCAACGGCTAGTTTTTGAATTCCTTCCTTATTTATTCTGTTCTTTATCAAATTTATTTTTTCTTTTCATTGAAATAATCATGTCCAACTCAAAATCAAACCCTAAGTCCAACTTTTCATACACCCTCCCTTAAGAGCAGGCCAATTAAACTCATTCAAACCCCAATTCTCATTACACAGTATCTTAAGAACAATCCAATCAAACTCACCAAATCCCCGCATCTCAATACGGTCCTTAATAAGGTGGAATTGTGCGCAACTTAATGTTGGGCCACACCGCGGAACCGATTCGATCCGATAGCGATGAACAAACTAAATGAATAAACACAATCAAATGATAAACACACATTTACCGTGGTTCGACAAATTGCCTACATCCACACAAAATAAAGAAAGAGTTTTATTCAATGATCTGAGGTTACAATCACTCATAAACAAATTTGAGGTCTCTCAAAGTTTTTCTCTCAAAAGATTTATCACCAAAAGATCTAACCAAGGGTGGCTACCAAATACCATAAGTCTCCCTTATATACTTAGGAGACTTATTACATCAACACGGATCACGAGGTAAAACCAACGTCTTCAATTCAACACTCTAAAACTGAGTTTACGATGTCTATTCGAAAAGACTCTAAAGTCTATTCGAACAGAAGGTGTGCTTCTTCTGTTCGAACAAAATAGACTTTGAAGATGTTGGTGAAGATAACTTTGAGGATTGCGAAGATGGTGAAGAAATCATTGGTGATGAAAAGAGGAAATGGGTAACTTGCTCTTACGTGAACTTAAGTCTCCATGAACACAATAAAGGGTGCTAACATGGACGGTAGAGCGTTTTGGACATCGGTTCTCAAGCATTTCAACGAATTGGCCAATGAAGGAGAACAGCGGTCCTACAATGACATTATTAGTTTTTGGTGCAAACGTCTTAATAAGTATTTTGTTATCTACAAGGGAATCGAGGCTCAAACGAACCACCGAGGAGCAATTAAAAGCGGGAAAAGTCTGGTTGATTATGCAAGTCTCTTTCCCTCATTTTCTTTTTCAAACTTTTTTTTTTTGTATATCATATTAGTTTTAATGTTATGTGTCATATAGTTGAAACTATGCAATTCAACGTACAAGAAACTAAACAAAGGTGTGTCCTTCAATTACCATGAGTCATACAAAATCATGAAGGCTTGCCCCAAATGGTCTCCTTTGGAGTCTAATGTGTGTGTGTGTGGGGGGGATGTTCGCCCGGTGGAGTGAAGATATCAAGGGCGCAATTAAAGGAGAGAATGGATAAGGAGCACTTGGGAAAGAAGCTAATCGAACAATCGGTGGTGTACTTGACAACCGTTAATTAGAAAATGGAAGAGAAAATCAAGAGGAGGAAGATAAATGACGAGCATATAGTCGCGGAAATGGCCGCACAAAGAGCGGAACGCATAACAATCATGTCCACCCAAGTGAATGGACTACTCCCCGAGCAATAAGAGTATATGCGATATGCGGTGAAGAAGACTATTACCAAGTTTAGGAATGAGGATCATGATGTTTAATTTGTGTTTATGGCTATGTTTTTTTTCCAATGAAGTCATGTAACATTTTAGATTCTTAATATGAAATTTTTGTTTGTGATGACAATGTATATTTTCCGTTGCGGTATTTATGTTTACCATGATATTTGTGTTATGAAGAAAATTGTTAAACAAGTTAAGGGTGGGGTGAAGAGTTGTTGTGGTTTTTCTACGTGTAAAAACCAAATATTCTCCCTACCAGTGCGGCGGTAAAGTCTTTGTTGCCGCATGTATCTAAACCCAAACGACGTGGTTCATATTGAACCGTCCACGTGTTTTATTTTTAACTGCTGGATTGCGGCGGTAAAGACCTTTACCGCCGCATTACTTCAAGGTAAATTTTTTTGGAGTTGTTGGGTTGGTCTTTGGTTGTTTGATGACGTGGCAGTGGTATTGGCCAAAGCCAATACCAAGCTGCTGAGAATGCTCTTCTATAAACATTTGTTTGATCATTCTAGCCACTTTTTTATCACAAAAATTTTTAGGCTTTTTTTTATTTTTCTACAGCTGGATTTTTTATAGATTTTTTTATATCGGTAGATTTTCTTTGTAGATTTCTCTACAGTTATATATATATATATAACTTAATCAAAGGCCAGTACAAAAGTGGTTTTATCTCCCGCTAGGGGCTCCTGGAGCCAGCCAGGGGTTGAACCACTCCAATTCATACAAAAATTGTCATCCATGGGCCTAGTGGCAATCGCATAGGCAACTGAGTTCGCGCTACGCGACACATAAGATATACAAATATCAACAAAAGAACTGAACATATCCATACAATCCTGGAGAATGGCTTTGGTAGTCCAGGAGACATCAGCATCACTATTTCCACAAAATAAACTAATAGCTTTGGCATCAGTTTCAATAGTCACACGCGGAATACTCCGCGTCCTGGCCCAGAGAATGCTTCCCATAACTGATAGCGCTTCGCCCTCTTCAGCAGACGCAAATCTGCAGGTAGAACCTCGGGCTGCACCAAACACTTTAAGATTATCACGAATAACTAATCCAAGACCATTAAAAGCTTTACCTTTACTAAAGGATGCATCAACATTTATTTTCTCCCAGCCAACAACCGGGGGACGCCAGGGAACCTTGATAGCCAACCGTTCAAACCAACTGGAAGGTGCATTAAGAATCATTTTATTGATGGCAGAAGAAATATGAAGGGGATGAGGGATCATATTCTTAAAAACAAGGTCACATCGCGCCTTCCAAACCATCCAAAATAGGGAAAATATCACAAGGGCTCAGAGCTCTTTATCAGCAGGCCAGTCCGTGGGGGGAGGGGAAATCCACAGCAAGATCCAATCCTGTACAGGGAGTTGGGAAAAGAAATGGATCAAACCCCCGAAGGCCGTGTCATACCAAACCGCCCGCGAAAAGGGGTAGTCAAGGAGAAGATGGTGTAAAGTTTCCGATGGGGCCTCACAGAACAAACATGAGGAATCTGATAGGACCAGGCGGCCCGCCTGTTTGGCTCGACACAGGACCATATCCCGGAGGCATTTCCAAGCAAACATCTGTGCCCTGGGATTGGCTCTATTATGCCAGAGTTTGAACAAAAGTTGTGGGGGCCATTCCAACACCTCCATGGGAAAGCCAGACATTAGTATTCGATAAGCTGATTTAATAGAAAATTTACCATCTTTAGATGGATCTCACTTGAGAGTATCACTACCCCCCAAACGGGGAAGAAGATACGGGAGATAAGATCGACCGAGACATCATCACACCACTGGTATAGTTCCCCAATTTACCAGGAATGATGAAGGGGGTCAATAAAATGACTTACCAGTTGGGGCCGGCCAACAGTTGGGTTACCCGCCCGTGGGGACAGCTTCCTCACCACGGCCGAGGGGAACCAATTGTCTTGCCAGAAATTACTGAGGTTCCCAGAACGGATCTGCCAGCACGAGTTGACCTGGATCGTACTAATAGCCGACTGAACACTTCATCGCGTCCAAGAGGCATCAACTTTCTTACGGGCCTGGAAGATTCCACATTCGGGGAAATATTTCACTTTTAAGACCTGAGCCCACATCTCAAAGGGATTCTGATGAAGACGCCAGACAATCTTGGACAGGTGTGCTTTGTTCGTGGCCTGCGCCTCACGTATACCCAGGCCCCTTCCCTTTTAGGCCTACAGACCTCTTTCCATTTTTTCAGATATAGAGGTTTACCCTTGTCCTCCCGCTTACCCCACCAGAAGTCACGTTGGAGGCCATTGATAGTATTACAGGTAGATTGTGGTAGGGTGAAATAGGATATCTGATACGTCGGGATCGCTGAAGTGACCAATTTAATCAGGACGGTACGGCCTGCCTGGGAGAGGAGTTTTCCCCGTCAGGACTGCAAATGGTTAGAGATCTTTTCCTCAATACGTTAGAAGGTTTGTGCTTTAGATCGATTAAAATAAAGATTAGTACATAGGTACCGTTCATCAGACTGCATGACTTTGACTTTGAGGTGTCGCGCAATAAGACGACCCAGACGGTGGGGGAGGTTTTTACTGAAGAAGACGCCCGATTTGGGCAAATTGAGTTGTTGACCAGTCGTGGCACAAAAACTATCCAGAATAGATTTCAGCTCATAAGCTTCATCAAGGTTGGCGCGCTCGAAATGGAGGCAGTCGTCTGCAAACAATAAATGGGAGACAGGGAGTCCTCTCCGAGATGCTTTAATTCCATGGATCTGATTTGCCACCTCCTTCATCCCCAGCGTAGGGCTGGCAATTTAACCCACCCCGCCGGGGCCCGGCCCCACCCCGTCCTTAATGAGGCAGGTTTGGTATGACTATAGCGGGTATGGGACGGGTTTGGTTTTTAAAAAAACCCCATTTATTTAATGGGGCAGGTCTGGTTTAAGGCTTAAATAAATGGGGCCCCGTCACCGACCCAGTTATACATGATATGACGTAAATACCCTTACATACAAGTTAAACTTAATTCTAATTTCTGAACTCTGAAGACATGTTACTTCCTCCTCTCCTATAGTCATGCCTTCATAACTTTTTTTCAACCTCCATCTGTCCATCAGCTTCTCTTCTTCTTATACAGACCTATCAAAACTAGCTGGCTTCATTTCAACATTATTTTGAAGACATGTTTTCAGTTGTGGCTCAATGCAGAAGTGAGGGTTAAATTGCTTCTGATCCTCAGTTGGCTCAAGTGAGGGTTAAATTGCCTCTAATCCTCAACTCATTTTTCCTCATTCTATTGAAGATTAAATGAAGAATTATCTCAAACTTATTCCTAGTAGTTTTTTTTTTGTATAGGTGATTTATGATTTTTAAATGGATGTTAAACGGGTGTTGGGGCAAGTTTGGTATAGGCAAATTTAAACGGGGCAGGTTTAGGTATTCCTCATTTAAGTTAAATGGTATTGGGGCAGGTTTGGGGGTAGGGTAATTTAGTGGGTATGGGGATGGTATTGCTCCACCCGCCCCAAACTCGACCCATTGCCACCCATACCCCAGCGCTCTAGATAGGCCTTCCATCAGGATAATAAAGAGAAATGGGGAGAGAGGGTCCCCTTGCCGGAGGCTACGGGTGGGAGTGAGAAAGCCATGGGAGGAACCATTGAGGAAGACGGAGTAGCGCACCATATAAATATATTGTTCAATCCATTAACACCACTTCGGGTCAAAACCTAGTGTCGTTATGGCTTGGATCAGTGTCCTCCATTCTATCTGGTCATTGTCTTTAGACATATCAAGTTTGACTCCCATCAGGCCAGAGCGACCTTTCTTCCTCTTCATCGTATGTATGAGTTCATGCGCTACTAGCACATTATCAGAAATTTGGCGTCCGCTAACGAAAGCTCCCTGGAGCGGATAAATGATTTTGCCAATAGGGGTTTAAAACGCGTAGAAAGAATTTTGAATATAATCTTGTAAATCACATTACACAAGCTAATCGGACGGAAATCACTGGGTTGTGCCTTAGAGGAATTTTTCGGTATCATTACCACTTGCATAACATTGATATATTTGGGCATATACC
This sequence comes from Kingdonia uniflora, assembly GCA_014058105.1. NCBI lineage: Eukaryota > Viridiplantae > Streptophyta > Magnoliopsida > Ranunculales > Circaeasteraceae > Kingdonia > Kingdonia uniflora. The sequence goes on along the minus strand of JACGCM010000719.1, from coordinate 829,690 downwards.
CCGAGGCAAAGAAACTAGTGACCAAATTGCAAATATCAGGGCCCACCACGTCCCAAGATTTTTTAAAAAAAACCGCGGGGAAACCGTCTGGACCTAGAGCTTTATGAGACCCAATACTATTGAGGGCTGCAAATATCTCCTTCGGGGTAACAGCCGCCAAAAGTGCTTGATTGTCATCTGCCATAATGCACGGGCTGAAATGAGCAAGGAACTCCTCTAGGATACCAATCGGGTCAATTTTTTTGAAATTACTGGCCATGTCCCGCAAGAAAAGATGCCCGATTTCCGTCGGCTCTGATGTCCACTCACCATTATCCCGTTTGAGCCAATCGATAGAGTTCTTTTTTCGTCGAGAGAGGGTTTACATATGGAAGAATTTAGTATTCCGATCCCCTTCCATCAGCCAGTTAACACTAAATTTCTAACGCCATAACATCTCCTCCCGGGCTTGTAACTCGTCTAGAAACCTCAAGAGCTCCACCTCTCGCTGTGTAAATGCCTCACAAAAGGGAAGGGCCTGAATTGTATTAATCTCATTTTTGATCTCCAGAATTCAGCTGGGCACATGTCCAAAAAAATTCCTGTTCCAGGACCTGAGCCCCGCTTTAGTATTAGCTAATATGCCTTTAACCCGTTGGGCTGGGGAACCATATTCTGAAGTTTGCCATAGGTTTTGAATCATATAAGGGAACTGGGGTTCTCGAGTCCACATGGTTCAGAACCGAAAACATTTGGCGAGAGTCGAAAATAGAGGAGTAGTATAAAGGCATAGAGGTGTGTGGTCCGAACCCAGGGCGGGTAGGTGAACCACCTTAGCCGTAGAGAAGGTAGTCATCCACTCTGCGTTAGCAAGACTACGATCAAGTATTTCCCTAATATTAGCCCAATCCCGGCGTTTGTTATTCTATGTGAAAGGGTTACCCGAAAAACCAAGGTCGATAAGACCCGCTTGTTGGATAACCGCCTTGGCATAGGCGCATCTAGCTGCTTTATAAAGTTTCCCCCCCCCCCCCCCCATTTTATCATCCCGATCAAACACAATATTAAAATCCTGGACGTGGATGGCTCGGCTCTTGGGATCCCGGATCCCTAGTAGAAGAACTCATAGTACCGACTGGGCTAGCAGCGTGACGCAATGCTTGAGAAAAAGGCAGTACAATCTGTAACTCCCTAGAGCTGCTAAGAAGATGTAACAACTGATCCCCCCCCAGAGTTAGGCCCATGCCCATCCCCCTGTACCGGGTCACCCCCACTCCTGCCCCCTGAAACGGGAAGACTCCAGAGCTGTTCATCCCCCCTACGACTCTGATATCCAAACGTATCCATAACTGCCTGAAAAGTCAGCAACTCCTCCTCGACAACCAGGTGGGCCATCCGCCCCCCTCTTCTCGATCAGACCCTCTAAAGTGCCCTGACCCTCCTCCCCCCCCCCACCGTGAAGGCTGCCTACTAGCTATGAAGCCCACATCCACATCAGGGATGCCCTCAGAGACCCCAAAAGTAGGACCTCCCCGATTACCTCCTCAGGAGATATTGCTCTCCTGACCGTCGTCCTGATCGGTCAAACCCCGAGGCGCGCCTGGAAACCCAAGGTATCAACGTCCCAATCTAACCGGGCGTTTCCCTCTGTCTCTGCGTCTATGCAGATTCACATCAGGAATAGGAAGGGAGGGAGACCTCCGACCTTGATCCCCATCCGCCCTGCCCACCTCCAGAACTAAAGGTCGAGCCCTCATAGACACGTGTGCAGTAGCCTCTCTCTCCCCACTCAGATTTTGTATCGCCGTATTTCCTAGAATCGGACTACGACCCGCTTCTGCGGCTTCTCCCATGCTGTCCTCTTCAACTATCACAGAACAAGTCACAACTCGATGCCCCATCTTAAAACAGCGAGTACAGAAATTAACCGAGGCTCTTTCATATTTGGTCGCAATCAAAAGCGGCCCACTGACTAAGTCCGTCCAAACCGCCAGCGAAAACACCCCATAAATGTCCATAACCACCCGTGCGCGATAGCCATACTTCGTCACTCGCCTATTGTCCATATTGGGTTCAGTAGCCAGAACCTGGCCAAGACTTTGCCCAAAATCATGCAGGAAATCCGGTGTGCCGAAAAAAGGGTCAGATATCTCAAATTTAACCTATAAGGGAACAAGTTTAAAAATCAGAGGTTCAATCGGTACACGCGCTTCATACGATAAGAGAATCATTGTATGGCCATAAGGGTTCCAAGTTGATTAATCAAAACATTATTAAGATCATAGGCATTTCTGAATTTAAATAGAAAATACATCTTACCCGCCACTTTACGTTCAAACACTTGAAGAGTCTCGGAGGTCTCCATATTCTAGAAGCTTATGAGGGCAGATACAATTTTTGTAAAACTTCTTCCCGTCTCAAAAGACATTGTACCAATCAACGTGTGACGCCAATGAGATTCCTCTGCCACAATCCTTTCCTGGGCCAAAAGAACCACCGCGGTTCCCCGTGATTTAGTTACCGTCATTCGTTCCATGCTCCTACCAAATTCTTAAGTGATAGAAAAAGAGGCCATTGCGTACACGATTCACTACCAGAACACTACACTCGTTTCCCACAACCAAAACACCAAAACCCCACCGTCTACCCAAAGTCCACAAACCCAAAACCCACCTCCAAAAAACCAGAACACCCACAGGTAGATCCAACTTAGACGGAGAAAGAGGGAGATTACAAAGCAACCAGGCCGCATGTAAAAAGAAAACAGAGAGACAAAAGGGAGATAACTATCAACTCATTCAACGCCCACTATTAACAGCCAAACATCCCTCCCACTGTATTAGTGTTCTCCTTAAAAGTAAATAGTTGCCTCGGTAAAAGGAAGAAACGTAGCCCCACACAATGAGTGACATACCACAAAAGAGAATTAAAACAAAGAGTTACTTAAAGTTGCACGTCCTCGGTTCAAGACCCATAAAGCCAAGAGATCCAAACAAAAAAAACCCATGTTAACAACCAAAACCAATCCACAACAACACACCCTTAGGCCCACATCAAAAAAAGAGGATCCGGTCCACCCACAAAGCCCAATCGGATCAGTCCAAATATTTTTACAAAAATTGCCCCTCAAAAACCCTCGATCCGTTGTTCCGATCCGTCCGCCTAAGCCAATCTTCCTCTATACTATCTCACTCACCGCAGCACGGCCAGGAGTCCCAGACTATCTCACCTGCAAACGCACAAACACACAACAAAAAAACCCGAAATCGGAAATCAAGGGATCAAATCAAACAAAAGGAAACGAGAGCTCTCCACCACGATTTACCCAGCCCCAACAAACTACCACACGACAACAGTCACGCCCGGCCGATCAATAAGGGACGATCTCCCGAGGAAGTCACTAAAAGTTCACTCGAACCAAGGAAACCCATTCCAAAGAAAGGGGATGAAGGAACACCCACAAAAATAGTAGAGATGGAGGTGGATCGAAAACGCCACTGATGAAGAAAACCGAGCACCGCCCTAGTCGCTTACCTCTCCGTACCAGATCGGACCTTCTCTCTCTAGAAGTCCTTTTGATTTTTTTTTGTAGATTGGTGGTAGAATAATTTGACAAAAATTAAGGACCTTTTTTTTTTTTTTGAAATTGTGAAGTGAACTGCTTGTGAAGTTTGTCAAAAATGTGGTGTGTTTGGCAGACCAAGCCAACTTCCTACTTTAAATGTACTTCACACCTTCTTGTCGTGTTTGGCAAACCAACTTCCCACAGACCAAAATTAGAATCAAACCATCAAAAACACCACTAATAGTGGGTAAACGACCAAAACCCTTAAAAACACACTTTTAACACCAAGTTAAATCTCTGTAACACAGATATTTAACAAATCCAACTATACAACAAATCAAAATAATAAATCACAATGTCACAATAAATCACAAAAGACAATATCATAATATCAGATAACACTCCATAGATAACATAAATAACATCCAAAATATACTCTCAAACTGCTAGAGTACCAACATGCAGTTAAGCACGCAAAATCCAAAAGGGTCTCACAAACACTCGGGAGATAAAAGAGAGAGATAAAATAAACTTACTCATCTATCAAAGTAGAGAGCGGGTGTAAAGGGCAAATAGGACCAAACCCGTCACGCAAATTTTTTGTCCTAGTCACATCAGCCATACCGATGAACCATGTGGTTGTGTGCCTGTCCCTCCCAAAGACCTTCATAACAGTGAAGAGCTTCCTCATATCAAACCCTGCAATTCCTTGCAATAGTTGCTCACACTCACAAGATTAAGTCCTGTCTAGGGTAGTCCTCGCGTTGATATCACCTCTAAGACTAACCAGCTCAGTAGTAAATATTCCAATAGCCGACTCTAGAACAATAGAAGTAGGCTTGGTCTTCTGCCTCTTGGTCGTGGGCGTGGTTTTTCTAGAAGGATAACTAGCGCCTACTACTCCTTTTGGGTCAGTGGATGGATAAATGAAATCGTAAGCAGACTCTGCCTCACTAGTGTACTGTCTTTAGCTCTGGTCCTAGGTAAGTGGTATTGTCTCTGCCTCACTAGCAAGATCTGTGTTGCCTATGTCACCCACAATGTCATTGTCATTGTCATCATCATCTACAAATTGGCCAACATTTTGTGCCCTCTCCCCATTTGCACCATCCTCGCCCATGATATCATATAGATCTTGATATTCATTCAAACATTTACCTTGGTATGCCAGTAGCTTCCACTGAAAAATATAGCCATTATAAGCATCTCTAATACAATGAACAATAATGGATAACAAGCATTCAACAATAGGAAAAAGGTAATATACCTCAACATGGTCCAATGCAGCCCAAACTTTGTCATCGGCTACGACAATCCAACTCACCGGATCCCACCCAAAACCATTAAGGCTCCTCAGTTCCCTCATCTTACTCAACATTTTCTTCCAAGTCTTTATCCTGCCTCGTATATTTCCTGTAGTAATCACTATGCCCATTTTGTCCTTCATAGCAACCCAGACTCCGTAGTATGCTTTAGGTTTCCAACCATTGTCCGATTTATTCCCTGCCAACACCTGTTCCTTCAATGTATCAATAGCAACTCTGTCCATACGCTTATTCGAGTTCACCTGAGGGGCTCTACTTCATTTTCTAAATTTCGAAGGCATGATCACTGCAAGAAACCCCCAATCACAAACCCACATTCAACCATGTTAAAAAAACTCACATTCAACCATATCAAAAAACTCGCAATCACATACCCACATTTAACCATGATTATCAATACTATAGTACAATTCGCAATCATAATAAAGAGATAGAGAGAGAGTTTGTTACTGTCGAATCGTAGAGAGGAGGTTGTTAAGGCGTGGCGAGAGCGGCTGTCGAAACGTGGGAGAGGAGAGGTTGTTGGCGGGTGGAGAGGCTGTTGGCGAAAGGAGAGTGATGGGGAGCAATGACGCACCGGAGAGCTCGATTTAGTGGGGGAGAGGATCGGAATTTTTATTTTTTTTATATGTTGAAAAGAGACAAGTGATATGTTGTTGTAGCTAAATGAGCCAAACCAAATGTCAAAACAGAGGGGTTACGACGACGGTGTATGAACGACAAAAGTCAAAACTTGGGAAGCATAATTGATAATTCATACCAAAACAAGGAATTTCGTTTCTCGGGGCGTGGGGACTTCACTTTTGGAACCTTTTTGAAAACCTCACTAAATCTTCTAAATTTTTTTATAGAAGCCAAACACACCATAACTAAAGTTAACTTCACTTCTTAGGGCTGACCGAAAAACAAGCAGACCTAATTCAGAGGTTATTTTCCACATTACTTCGCTAAAAACAAAAACACCTATGACAGAAATTTACTAAAACAGACAACAGCTCAAATATATAATGCAAAAATGATAACGTTACATCAATCATCAAAGAAAAAATTATACATGACTACCCATGCCAACTATAATCTACAAAATTGATAGTGAACATGTAGCTTTTGTCCCAACACTCATTGCTTGGTGTATGTAATTCTATCCTCCGATTTATCTTTTGTGAAGCGGAGAAATCCAAGGACTATTATATGGTTTCCTGGAGTCACAGTTGCCATTTTAGCGTTCATAAGCTCCCCATGTCATAAATTCACATTTTCACCTGCAAAACTTTTTGCCTGAGACTAGGTCAGGCTTCGGTTAATTTTTCATTTGAAGTCTTCCTTTTCTTCATCCTTCGTCTTTCTTCTTTCGTAGTAGTCCTTGCATCTAGACGTTTTGACTTCTGAGAACGGATTTCCTGTACCTTTCTCTTAGCATCTTGAAATAGGGCATCCGATTTTGATGACAGCAATTGCTACAATATTAATTAAATCATGTGTCGGTCTGTTTAGTCCGTATAAGTAAGTTCACACTAAACACTAAACACTAAACACTAAATACGTGTCTAGAGTCAGTCAAAAGAACATAATAATAAAAAATAACCAAAAGCATATATAAATCACCTTAAAATGATCCATTGCGGCAAGATTGAAACCAATGGTGTCTTTGCATTCCTGACAATGGTTTGAAACAATACTTTTACCATCAGTTAACAGCTAAAATTTCTTCTATTGGTTCTTGAGAATGAAAATGGAGTTTCCAACTTTACATTTCCATAAAAACGGAATAGAGGATAGGTTGTGATAATATTGTGTCATTAAGCCCACATGCGATATATCTTCTCGAATATAATTGTCTCGTCATGGGGTTTGTCTTCACTAAATAGCATATAGATCTACAACTTCCAACTTAAACACTATACTTTATCAAACAAAATAGGAGGTCAAAATCGAAGAACTTTATACCGTCCCAAAAGAAAATGAACTCCATCTTTGAAGTGATAGGCAAATATTTTGTGACGGCAAGACCATATCCAAAAAGATACGATCGCAAAAATATCTCCGTGTTATATACATTGGTCTGTACATGAGACGGGATTAGCAGATATCCACACATGAGTGTACATAGGATCCAGTAAAAAAACCGATAAGTAACATAGGATACAGTAGATAGGGTCAGACTAAGTGAGAATGTTCTCTAAGATCATCATTATGGCCAATCCTTCTAACCCCATAAATATACAATTCAATATTACAATAGAAACCAAGTCACTACGATATTTTATGAGATTGTGTCTACTCATGATAAAGAAGCTTCTTACTGGATTAATGTATATTTAACCTTTAACTCCAACTGATAGAGTTGTGTCTACAATAACTATAATGTCCATCCGTGTACGGGCCCTTCTTACATTTTATATTATTTGCAGTACTTTAGGCACAAAATGAAAGCAGCAGATTACCTTAACTCTTGCTTGAACCACTTCGAGATTGGTCAAGATAGACCTGGCAGCAGGCGTAGCAACCAATTGGTTATGATGCGTCTGTAAAAGTATTGTAACAACTCTGCCAACCATCTCAACCTGCACACAGTTTCAAACTGTCAGCAATTTTTATATATAGGAAATCACATTTTCCATCAATCAATCACAACCCTACATACTAGGGAGAAGGTCTAGAAGTATACGTTTCTAGCAATGGATGAATTAATTTAAAGATGTTTGTGTTACTGTATGACCAAACAAACTACCCATAATTATACCTTGTCAGGGCTGGAAGCCCAATCCTTCAAATAATTCATAAGATTCAATGCGTCGGAAAATGGTAAAGACTGCAATTGCGAATATCTCTAGTCAGTACATCAAATCATATGTGACGAACTCAAACATTAAAGAGGGAATATGCATGAATTCATAAGACATGTTCCTAGCAAAGCGAACTCAAATACTTGTTATTTTCCTAGATAAGAGGGTTCAGGTTTTTCAAAAGTAAACTCAAAAACACACTTTATATGAAATTTTAAAGCCATAATTAGTGTCTTAAGAAAGTAGATGAGCAGTACCTACTTGATTCTTTATAAGCAAGTAAGACTCATTACCTAGTTAGATGTTTTTATTTATATCATTTATAGATAAATGAAGAGATTTCATTAGTCACAATCACAGGCCAAAAACTGACCATATTGAAAAGGTAATTGTACCCAGTGCTCACACTGTTCAACAATACGTGGTCAGAACTCAGACGGTCACTGTGTACTATTACATTATTTTACACAATCAAATAAAATTTATAATAATAATAAATATCTTCCCATTCTTACTATGTATTAGGTTTATGATGGTCATCAGGTCATGCAACTGCATTCAGTGCTTGTAGTGTCCCAACAATATGACAGTTAAATTGGTCGCAACGTGCATTAAGTTATTAGCCGTTTTAGTTGAATAATAATAAATAGGAACGGATCTAGAGACACTCGTTTCCTAAACACTCTCTAGAGACTCAATCCCAACCACCCACCTATTAGGGAATAGGTGGTTGAGATTAGAGATGATGTGTCTAATAGAAACAAAACAGCTTTATTTTGAACCAATGGTTTATCTCATTATCTCTATGTTCGCTTTCTCTCACTAAAACCCATTTCTCAACTTGCTTTATCTCTCTAAAAACCCATCTCTCTCTCTCTCTAGATTGGGGAAACCCTTTTTGGTTAGGTAAACAACAACGCTAATCGAGAATAACAATCACTGTAATCATTTGTCTCCCGTATTTGGTCTCTGTTAAAGCATGAGTCGAATTAGAGGTTTGGGTTTATCAGAGAGAATGATGTTTTATCCGAGTTAATGTGATAATCATTCTCTCTCTCTATAAGAAAACACCCATCACTATTTATCTCTCTAAAAACTTTTAAATAAGGGTTTATTCGCAATATTGGCGAATAAGGGCTTATTCGACAATTTATGAGGGGCTTATTCGAAAATAATTCAAAATTTTATTTTTGGTGTCTTTTTGAGATGGGTTGTTTTAGAAAGAAAGAAAAAAAGAGATGAACTATTTTTTAGAGAGAAAAAAAAGAGGTTATTTTTTAGAGTGTTGGGTTTCTTTGTGAGAGAATGAGAGTGATGGGTTATTTTTAGAGAGAGAAATAGAATGATAGGTTATTATTTGAGAGAAATAGGACTATATGTAGCTTTTTAGAGATTGAAAGAGAGTGATTCCATTTTAGAGATGGGTGGGGGTTTTCTCCTTCATATCGGGTTCTTCATGGCAATTCAAAACGTTTCCTTTTATCGGTTCCTCTTCTTCATGATTTGGGTCATATCGGGTTCATCATGACGGTTCAAAACATTTCCTTTCATCGGTTCCTCTTCTTCATGATTTGGGGAATTTTGTAGAGAGAGAAAGAGTTGTAGAGATATAGAGAGAGAGCCCACTTTTCAAGAGAGAGAGAGATAAGATTTATATTTCAAAATTTAAAAAGAATCTTTACACCTCACCTTTAATCTCAACCACCCATCCCTGATAGGTGGGTGGTTGAGATTGAGTGTCAAAGAAACGAGTTTCTCCGAATCCGAACCCATAATAAATTTTAAAATGTTCCTATCATATATTTTATACACAAGTATTACCCTATTTTATTCATGTTATATTGAGAGCTGTTTTCAATTATCAAAACAATTATTTTTATATATTTCTTCTCTACTCTTTAGATATATACTTGTACTCATAATTTTACCAAATTTTACCCTAAATAGGCTGCACACCAAGGAGGGGATCTAGGATAACTGTGATATGATGCAATTACCTTACTGTTTACCCCAATAATTTACTAGATTAGACAAATGGTCGCTAGTCTGCTATCCAAGATAGTTTCAACTCTTAGCAGTGTCAAGTTTATTACAAATAAATACATTAATTTCATAAGTACCATTAAACAAATTAGGACACTCCTTAATTCTCAGAAGTAATTAATTAGGACACTCATTATTTCGGAAAATACCATAATCTACCTTGTATAATTGTATTAATATAAAACTGATGGATAGAAACATATTGACCAACACAAGAAAGAAAATTCCACCAATGGAGGGAGATGGATACTCAATAAAAATTAATTAAATGAACTTAAAACTAGATTTACATTAGATACCCTTTTGAACTAATAACAGATGTGTGCAAACGTACCAGTAGTGTCTGATCCAAATCATTGGTGCGTACATTGGAGAATGCACGGAGAACATAATCAGATGGTGAGAGACCGAGCATAATAATATTGGGTTGGAAGTCACCTGCTCTTCCTGCTGCTTTCTCATCTGCTTTCTCATCCTGAGCATTTCAAATATTTTAGAGTTTAAAACTACATATAACATTATACCATTCTTTCTTACTAATATTGTTTTATTATAAGAGACACAATTTATTTATTATTATATGAAATTAGAATTTATTCGTATGAAAAAAAGAGCATATAACAACAAACACAAAAAAGAAGGGCACTCAGAGATGCCCTGTAGTCGACTCTCCATATTGGCTTAAAAGGCAACTATGGACAGCCAAATCCCCATTAAACACCTACATCCGACTCCAAATTAAAGTCAAATTGTCATTTAGGGTGGTCCAATGTGACTACTTATTTCACTCTCCAAACCAAATTTAATGCTTACGTGGCAATCGAATTTGGCTTGAATTATATCAAAATATACATTTGTTTTGTGGTAAAGATGACATGAGGTATTTGGCGAGAAAATTTTGAGTAGTTGAATGTAGTGGAAAAAAACTATTTGACTTTTATTACCAAATTAGGCCAAATTTGGTGACTAATATTGGGGATTCAACTACTATAGATGCTCTCAAGGCCTTCAAAAATAGAAAACAAGGAAAAACGAAAACACCTCCAAGCAAACATTTAAACAAACCAAATCAAGGCCTCCAAGATAACTTTCTTCCACCCAGCCATAAGAGAATCAAATAATACCCCTTATGTCCGTAAGTCACTCTACTCCACCAAAATATAAATGATGTTATCTCAAAAATAATATCAGCTCTTGTTTTCTCCTTTTCCTCAAATTGTCTACAACTCCTGTCCGGCCAAATGGGTCATAAAACTACAAAGGGTGAAAACGCCAGACTGCCTTGCCCCGGCCAGATAAGTTTATAGGCTCCAGCTTGAAAAGAGTCGCCTTAACATTATGAGACAAAAAGTCACAAAACTAAACTAGTTTTGGCAATCAAGTATATCCCAATACTGTAAGCGAAACAACAGTACAGGAGAAGATAATATATGGATTATTGGTCCCTTTACATGGAAAATTAGCCATCCCCCAAAAGCTTAGATAAATCAAATTGTCTATTGCCAAAGCTTTGTTATGAAACACTCTCCAAGTAAAGAATGCCGCCTCGGACAATAATTTTGAGACCCAAGTTTTCTTCTCAGCAAAGCAACGGACAGCTATAGGAAGTGGCTTAATAAAGCCTTGAGAAAAACCTTACAGAAGAAAACCCCATGAGCACACTCTTATCAAATTCTCTTATCTCTCTCACCTGGATGAGGATGAAGCCACTACAAAAGCCCAAACTGTTCATGTTACCTGAACAGTGAACTTGTGATTAGGTAGGAATCTTTCAAAGAAAAAACAAGCAGACACCAATCTTCCCAAAAACTCACCTTGTTCCCCCATACCAACCCTAACCCACATTCCCTACCCAAAACTATTTCTTGTATTTACGATCAACTCCACCCATAATTTTCTGCCACTTCCCTATTATTCCATTGAAATTTGTCACGACGAACCTAGACATAATAAATCCTCTCCATAAACCATGGTCTTCAAGCCGAAACTTCCAAAGCCACTTACTCAACAATGCCTTTTGCATTTGAGACAAGATTCCAGTCCACTATACTTGAAGGATTTTCTGTTCCTTCTCGAATCATTCCAAAAACGAAAGACAAAAAAAAAACCTGATGTTCTCTAAAAAAACTCAATCTTCTCGCAAATAGCTTAATAACTAGATTTAATAAATACAACCTTCAAATTATACTTAGCTCCAAGTAAAACAGGGGTAAGACCTACAAATCACACCGTATAGTACTTGCAAGGGCACATTTCCATGCGTATCACCTTTCTTTTCTTGAGATTAATGATAATGCTTGACACTAGATTAGTTACAATATTCATGATTCCAAAATTCTAGATTTATTGAAGAAATTTGGCAAAATTCGCGTTTCTAGAATTTTCATGAGAGCTCACAATTCACGGAATCCAAACCGACTGAAGCTTTGATTGACACAGTTTAGTGTTACTGTGTAAGAAACAATTTAGTGACTAATATAAAATCGGTTTTCATATTTCATTTGAACCATATAGTTCAATCACTAAATCATAAGTTTTTCATAACATTCATTCTGTAGATAGCCTCATACTCCTTAATGTGTATTGCAAAATTATTATTTTAGTTTGAACCTTGGACCCATTTATAAGCAAATAGGAGAGGTTGATAAGCATTGAAAGAGATCTGGAAATAAGAAATACACAAGTTAAATACCTTGTGCTGAGTAATACGCTTTAGTTCCACTCCTGCCGTGTCTAATGCATCAAGAATTAAGTCAGCTGCTGTGAGAGTTTCTAGAGTCTTTTTCCCCACCAAGCCCACAACTCCCTCTTCTGGAACTTCTTCCTTCATTGCAAATCTATTTTCAAATGAATTGTCAAAATCTGCTTCAAACTTCTTCTCCATCTCTTTTTCCTTCTCTTCCTGCACATCCAGAAGGCATAAATGTTATCCACAGGAAAATGATCAGAATAAGATTTACATCTTAGATGAGTTTCAAAACAAACTAAAATAGAGACCTTAAGAGGGTGTTAGGATGTGCCTACTGTCTAATACTTCATCCCAATGACAACTTGAATAGTCAGAAAATATGGTAATCACACTCGCTTATTGGTCTAAACCAGCAAACAGGCATTCAAGTGAATGCCCATCTTAAGAAATAACTACTAATAACTCAAGTCAGTAAGAAAATTGGGCTATTCTAAAAGCCCTCTTTCGAGTTCCCATGAGTGAGTTTAATTTTGCACCCAAAAGTAACCTTTGACTTCTATCGGTATGTTCAAACAGTCTCTAACAAGATATTTCATGTCCAATTCTTAAAATAAACAAACCTCAATAAAGAAGGGTTCTTCAGTACGATCCCAACGCCGCATAGATCGATCGTGAGAACCAGTAATGATAAAATCACCACGATTGCTAATTGAAAGACAGCATACTCCAGCATGATGTCCTTCAAGAGTTAAGAGCAGCTCAAAATTATCCGCATCCCAATATTTTACAGTCCGATCTTTCCCAACACTAAATACATAGTGTGTGTTTTGCACAAATTGAACTGCCATCACACTGTTAAAGAAAGAGTTCATCATAAACAAGCATCAAATTTCTAACTCTAGTGATATATCAGCCAGCTAAGATTCCGGGGTACCTATAGCTCATAATATAGACTGATATCAATTGCATTAGACCGATAGCAAGTCAAACTTAATGGAAATATCGGACAATATCATAAAATAACATGATATATCATCTGTATCGTGAAGGACCTTATGAAGGAGGATGCTAGGGGTAAGAAATATGTTAGGATGTAAATATTTTTATTTATTTGCATGGATAGTCCATGGGACATCTATCCCCAGCTTGCTTTGCAAAAAAAAATCGTGATATTTTCACCAATCAATTTTTTTTTCAACCGTATTCAGCCGATAGGTTGTATATGTCAACTGTGAGAGCAGAAAGCCATATATCTTTCAATATATTTAGAGTCATATATTTGATAGAGTGATGGCTGACATTTTGAGCAATAAAAAGGAAGTCAAGTAAAAATTTGATTTATCCACCATATTAAAAGGCAATACCTATTTGATAAAAGCATAGCAACACTAACCTGTCCACATGAGCAAAAAGGGATCTGTGAATATCACCAAAAAGCAAACCCCAAATCCTTAAATTCTTGTCAAGAGAACCCGTGACTATAAGTTCTCCATCAGACGATACATCCATGCAAACCACAGGCATGTTATGGCCATATAAGGTCTGAAAAATTTTCAATGTATCCATGTAGTAGATCTGAAAGATGGTTACAAAAGAGTCTTTTCAATTGTCAGAATTATAAATAAATAAATAAATGAATCACAAGGAAAAATTGCAGTTTGATTAATATTTAGTACTTGTCAGTTATCTTTGCACACCTCTAACTTACGACTAGCTGATCACAAGCTATACAATTCCATTAACAACTGGCCATTTTGATTATTTCGCACAACTCGATGAATTTAATATATCTTTTTAGGAGTTAATGACTGAATCGAACTTATCCACGCATGTCGGTGTCTGGCAAGGGTATGAGGTGCCGGTCATGGTGAGTTCAAAATAAGTGAAAAAGGCTTACTTTTAACAAGGTAGTTTTGTCTTTGTAATTCTTAAACATTGCCTTATTACGTTCAGATGTAAACATTTATGATACTAAACTTTTGTTAAAATGTTACAAACACATGAGCCGGATAACCCTATGTCAATCTACAACTAATAAAAACAGATAAGCGACGATAGAACTTAGAAGGGTTGCGCAACATGTCTATAGAATAAGAGAATTTAAATGATATGTCAAAAACTTGATGATCCAAGCAAGGAGTACCCATGTCGATAGAACTTGATGATCTTGCTTATCGATTGGACCATGCACTTCAGTCGTGGTCGTCCCCCACTTGAACTAATCATTGATATTCTTACAATCAAGTGAGATAGAATAGGCTCCTAGCAATAGATCTTCTAGAACCTTAATTGCCCTTGTATCCCAAATAACCAACATACTTAACAAAACTTTGATCCATGTGTTGGAGTTAAGTTTCTTGTAATAACAAAATGAAAGGCTTGAATTACCTCACATAAAACATGGCATCCCTCCTTTTTTTTCCCTCGTACCTGCCCCTTGCATTCCACATAATTATTTAAACGCGCTGAAGTAACCATCTTCCCCTTCCTTGTCTCATCCACCTTACTTTGACCTATCACATAATCCAAGACCGGCTTAGAAAATATGATCCAACACCTTTCTCCTCATCAGATTTGTTAAGATATATAGTCCCACATCGGACACATAGAGCATTGCACCTCAAAATATAAGATCCTGGGGCTACTCCTCTCATTGCCAATTGGTTTTGAGATGGAACCTCCAATTCTAAGATGGTATCAGAGCCGACTTTTCTTTCACGTGTCGAGCCCAACGGTCCACGTGCTACTCCACGTCACCCAAATATTCGTCCACGTGTTGAGCTCAAAAGTTACGCCACACGTGAGGGGGCGTGTTTTGAGATGGAACCTCAACCTCCAGTTCTAATAAGAACTATCACTAATCTCATCTTCATAAAACTTTCCTGCCGTGCCGCACTTCCAAAACATACCTCCCCCGTCCCATTCCCCGTCCTCGTAGCTCGAGTAAGCTTGTTATTCTCCTCACCTTCCATTAATGAAATTGCCTCCCTGATTCTATCTTCTCCTCAATAAACATCTCCACCACATTCCCATAATTTGTGAGACTTTTTGAACCCCTAGCAGTTTCCTCTTTCAAGTCAGCATCAGCCAACTTGGTCCCCCCCCCCCTTATACTTAGTAGGAACAGTTATTCGAGTATCAATCGACCCATCGGACGATTTTTTTTCCATCGGCAGAATTCCAGTGTTAGTAATAAATCCCGTTAAAGGACATGAAAATTCAACGATTCGCGAAGACAGTCAAGAGAACTTTGAGGATTTCTTTTCCTCCCCAAAATTCCCATAAACTTGCGCATATCGATCGGAAGAAACCATGTTCTCCCCCAGCCAATTCTCTTTCAAATGTTACCATAGTTCTTCCTACCATGTTCCTTACTAACACCCTACCATTTGCTTTCTGGGTAATAGACTCTAATGAATTCGCAATTTGTATCATTAATTATTTTTGGTTTCAATGGGTTAAACCTGGCAACAACATCCTGACTTCTATTGCATGTGGCTCGAATGACCCCTCCACACCTTACACTACTTTATCTGAACATCCACTTTGAACATTTCCTCCATCCTCAGTTTTAGAACCCGATTCCTCTCTTACAGAAGCAGTTTACCTATCAAACATAGTTGTCTTTAATGCTTTATGAGATAGCTTGGGTCCCAAGCTCCTTGGCTCAAGGCCCCTGCTTTGTGTATCTTCGTTCATCCTTTCTACTCATACTGGCTGGAGCGATCCACCACCAATGCAAGCGCCTTCCAATTCTATGATGGTAGTGATAATTGATGCTTTGTCAAGAATTGGAACCCTCATTGGTAAAGCATTTCCACCGATGTCTGAACCCTATAGCTGAAAGAACGTGCCCCGGAATTAGTGTCATGATCAACTTCAAGGAGTCCCCGCAACACTCCCCGGTGAGTTTAATGATTTACATCAACCATAAGTGCAAAGGAACACCAAAGACTCTAATCCAATTAAGCATTTAATCAAACACTTCCACTTTCTAACCCTTTTAACTCTAGCAAGTCAATCTATACCAAGCTCCTCCTGCATCCCTCCTTAACCCTCACGCGCTCTGGCTCTCAAGGCCTCTCTTCTATCTCCACCATACCTTACTTTCTCCCCCTCAAAACTCTCTACACTCACTCAAAATTTCCACTTGATAACTTTATTGAAGAAGTTTCGAATAACGTGTGATCAATAACATGGAGAGTACATTTGTAGTGCAAAATGCATGCAACGTACGATCAAACAACGATTGCTACCATGGCGAGCTACGGGAACAACTAGTACTAGTAAATAATTAACTTTGGCATAAATAATACATGTAGCAGTATTAGTTGTTGGAGTACATGGTACTTTATTCATGGTCCGGGTTCAAAACCCAGAAGCAGCAATTTTAATATTTCCAGAGTTTACCCTTTAGTACAATTAAAGTAGAACTAAATTGTTTCAGATCCTGATGAATATAATTCACACTGGTTTAAATCTGTAATTTTTATCCCATAGCATATAGGATTAAATCAGATTGGTTTCACTGAACAGTTATCATTTGAAAATTGATCGATAACAACCAGGTCCATTGCCAGTCCTAACCCCACCGCCACCAAACTCTTCCAATTAGAAATTTTCTCCAAGTAACATCTTTTTAGTGTAAATCATGCCTATAAGAAACAGCATAAATAGCGTTACCATAGGCTCATCTCAAATGCGCAACAAATACATAAGATTCAAAAATCTGTCGGGCTTTCATCTTGATGTGATCATTAATATGCTCATAACAAAAAAAAAAAACTTTAATTGCCTCTAGCATTTATAACATGTTAGTCAATACTTCCATAGAGTTAACATTAGACCAACAAAATTGAACCACAGGTCCATACTTTTAGAGAGAAGAAACCGAGGATAAGAATAAGAGCATGGTAAAATATCATCACCGTATTTCTGAAATTAGAACTATTAACTTGAGAATAACCATTAGATCATATAACTAATATTGATATTAAATTATTAACACAAATAAGCAAAGAAAGTAAAGAGTGTAAAATAATACTAAGAAGAGTAAAAGAGACTTTGCAGAGCAAGCTATATCATCTCAATCTAAGAAAAATCGAAATGGGCCATTTCTTTTTTTACTTACTACAATTTTCACATGAACAATATTAGATACATTCGGGCAAAGGAAAAATATGAGAAAATCTAACTGACCTCGACTCTGTTATCCAATAATGCAACAGCAATATATTTGGAATCAGGACTGACAACAACCACAAGAACATCATCTTTCATGGTCATAGTCCTCGAATTTTTCACAGTTAGCTGTTTAGAATCCTGCAAAAATAAACATTATCAAATAAAGAATATCTCGAAAAAAAATCAAACTCAATCAAGAACCCTAAAAGATCTCGATAATGACAAGAAATTCATTTTGTGCAACCGATTTCAGAATAACGAGAAAGTGAACTCATCATATCTGTAAAAACGAATCTAGTTAGACGATGGGCTGGTAATGTGAAACTTTAATATACTGATGTAATACAATACAAGATAACTTTTTCATTTTAAGAAAAGATATTTTCACACTCAATTTTTACTATATTGCAAATGGGGTTGCTAAATATAAATGAGTTCTCATCATGTATAAGTGCATATGAAAATCTATCATCATGTAATGAGTTACGGAGCTTGTTGCATACAGAAATAAATAAGGTGTTTTGCACACCTTATTCAACATTTTATCTAGCAGCAGCATATTCATTATCAGTCTTATGACACAATAAGTTCAGTATCTATGATAGACCATAAAACTATTGGAACATAAGCTTATTAAGTCCAGAGAAAAATGAAGAGGGAAAGAAAATACAAGAAAGATATGAAAGTTGAACATACTTGTCCAGGTTTCTGTATAAGCTGATATTCCCAGAACTTAACATCATGATCCTCGCTCCCTGTAACAAACCCACTATTATCTGGGAGTGTCACAATCGACGGAATTGAACCACCATGAGCTTCTACAACTTCCATACAAGTGCCATTTCCAACATCAATGATTTCTAATGTTCCACTTTTAGTTCCAACAAGTGCAAACTTATCACCAGGAACAAAGGTACCACAAAGACCATATCCAGAGTCGATGGTTCGAAGGCAAGAACCAGTACTCGGGTTCCATATTTTGACAGCATTGTGACTTGTTGACATCAAAAGTGTGTTGTCTGAGCTAAGAGTAACACTTCTAACAACAGACCGATGCCCTGGAAGTTCTATAGCAAGTTTTTTTGACGGTGCACTGGTCTCAATAGAATAAATCTCAATGGCATTATTGTTCAAAGATAATGCCAATGTGGCTAACGAATTCTTTGTAGTGATTGGACAAAAAGAAATGGAGCAAATCTTCTTGTCGGCTCGTAAGACTTGGAGAAGCTTAAAAACATCAGAAACTGTAACAGTGAGAGTGCTTCTTTCCTCCACAAGGCCTGGGTTCATTTTGCCATTTTCAATTTGCTCAGAGACCACCTTAGCTGAAGACTTTTTCTCTTTCTTTCGATTAACTCTTCTTTTAGCTTTTCGCTTAGACTCGGCCTCATCCAATACCCGAAATATCTCTACTGTCCTACCTGCAGCATGACAGGCAAGTAGGTTACCAAACTTGTTGAATCTCACAGTTCCAACCCTGTCCTTGCTTTGTCGTTGGATTTCGCCAGAAAATTTCAAGACCTCCCATTTTGTTTGAGAAGCAGATTCTTCACTTTTCACAGATTCTGTTCTTTCAAGCTCATGCTTAATTGTATAAAATCGGAGTTCTGCGTCAGCGGAACCAGTGACCAGATACCTCTCCTCTGGGTCAACATCTATGGACCATATCTCGCTATGATGACCACTAATTATTTGAATACAATGCTGGGTGTCAAGATCCCATATCCTCATAAATTTATCCTTCGACGAACTAACAAGCTTTTTACTCGAATCCAAGAAAGCAATATCTGTAACCTACAAGATATTAAGTTAACAAATTTCATCATTCCTGTAAAAAAAAAGGCCATAAACAAAAAATTACACCTAACGGGATAAATTGATCAAATTCATGAAACTTTAAAAATACAGTGAAACCTAGATAAATGCACATCCTTGGGACCGCCAAAAGTGTGCAAATATAAAAGTCGCAATTATATAGGTTGCAATTAGAAATGATTTGCATTTTGGGACAAAAGTTTTTGGCGCATTTAGAGAGGTTGTGCACTTATAAGGGTACAATGAGACAGGTTTCATTGTAGGAAACTCGTACATTCATTAATTTGGTTGTTTAACCCAATCGCTAATTTGTAAAGTTTGATAATCAAAAGACAATCAATCACACGAATGCAACTACAAAAACTAACCAAATCTTCAATAACTAATAAAACTAGTAAATACCAATTACAATCAACTATACCTGATCGCGATGTCCCCGAAGACGAAAAAGCCCAGTCTCCCCCACCACATCCCACAGAATAACATCATTATCCTTGCTACCGGACGCGAGCAAATTCCCAAGCTTGTTATATCTAAGCGAAGAAACCGCGCCCTTGTGCCCATTCAACGTAGTTTCACAAACCCCTTTCTCACTATCCCAAATCCTTATACTCCCATCAGCATAACCACTAGCAACCTAAAACCAACATTCCCCAAATCACACAAACAAAACACATAAAAATCTAATCTTTTTGCAAACTGTCAAATTGAGGAACAAAGGGGTCGTCAGTTTTACCAGAGAAGAGTTGGAGGAGGCGACGAAAGTGACGCCGAGCGAGGGACCGGGAAAAGGCGTGGAGGGTAAGAGAGATTTGGTGCAAATCCCTTGCCGAACGTTCCATTGTTGGAGCTTCTCGAGAGCTGGAGCGAAGAGGTGTTTGCCTGTGTTGTCATAGCTAATGTTGGAATCAACAGAGACTATTATTCCAAATGCTACTGCTGGTTCGTATCGAAGATATGATTTCACCATTGCTGGAGTTGGAGCAAAACCCTAGGTCCTGTTTGGTTGAGGTGAAGTTGGAATAATGAGTTTTTAATGGGGTTTAGAGTTTTAAAGAGAGAGAGAAAGAGTCGACAGTTGTGAGTTGAGAGGAGAGCAGTGAGGTTTTAGTTTTTACTTTTTACAGAGCGAGAGAGATGTTTTACCGCCAATGTACCCTAATTGAGCAATCTTCCTTATGATTCGTGCTTAGTACGTGAATTATACGTTTTGTAGTTAAAAATACGGTCTACATTTTTTTTTTTTTTTAAATACGGTCTACACTCTACATGGGTTCCAAGTAAGGTTGTCAATGGGTTGGATTTGACCTGTATTCGATCCGGTCCGATCCAATCCAATCCAATCCATTAACAAATGATCAGGAAAAAAATGATCCGATCCGATCCGATCCGTTAGGACCCGATCATTTACCATGACCCGATCCTTTAAAAACACGATCCGCAGAGGTATATACTTATTGGTTTATCTATATTATAAATCTCAGTTTTGTCATACATGGCGACGATTGTCCTACGTGGCGTGCAAAAAGCTTACTAGGACAACAATGTGAAATGGCAGTGATTAATAGGGTGTTTATGTCAATTTGATAATAACTTATTTTAATTTTGAAACATCTTCATCAGTTTTCAAAATGCTCATTTCTCTTCACTTCTCTATCTCTCCATTTTTTTATGATTCTCCGCCATAAACGTTTTTCACGATAACGTCTCTATGTCTCCCTTCTAAAACTTCATGAAGCAATATCTCCATCTTTCAACAACATCATTACCCATTTCTCATTCAGTTATAATGAAATCTTAGAGCTCAATTCATTTGAAAGTTGCAGTGAAACCGTGACTACTTCATACCAAAGAATCTCTCCCGCATTCTTCTAAATCAAGTAATCTCTATTTCTCTTTTCGATTGAATGATTCAAAGCAAAATTTAATTTATGATCCCTCAATATATTTTTATTTTCTTCCATTAAATTTGTAATTTACTTAGATTAAAATCTTAGGTTGGATAATGCGCAATTGTTGATGAACCAAAAATTTGAACTGCAATCTCTCTTCATGGATGCCTGCTGGAATTTCGTATTACTGCTTGGTAAGAAAAATTAGGCTATGTTTGGCACCTGAAAATCTGTTTTGCTTTTGTCAAATAATGTTAGTAGAATTTATATGAGTTTCTTCTCTAATTTACTCTTTTTATCTCTAACTTTGATTTTGAACTGAGTTCTACGGTATCATCAGTTTTCAAATTTACTATTTTTAAGGTAATTTGATGGAGAAAGCTGGGACATGGGCAATCTGGTTTAACCATGGTAGCTTTACATGTTAAAATTTTCTCAATCTCCATTAAATTAAATAGTTTATAGTTTATAGTTTTGAAGTTTTTTAATTAATTTTAGTTTTTCCAATTATTTGGTTTGAGTATAAGATATTGTTTTCAACCATTTGAATTTTTATCTTATTATATAAATGTACCTTAAATCATCATTTGTGGCATAATATTTTATCTCAGAACAACAATGAATAATTGGCTAATATCATAACATCCCCTGGAAATTTTATTTTTCTGTTACCAAAAGCCACATCCACTCAATACAAGTAACTTTATTCTGTTATGCATAAGTATTTATAATATGCTTTAAGAGTACTGTTTTAAACTTTATTGACCTTGGTTTCGAGGGTAATTTCATAGGAAATTGTTAGGTTTAGTTTTTTATGGTTTTATTTGCATAATGAATTTGTAGAATATTCTCTTATTGAATGTTTGGTAATTGAAATTGTTAGGTTTAGTTTGTATAGTTTTATTTGTCTTTATGCATTTCGTCGAGTTAGTTTCTGATCCTACAGGATGTTGGATTTTATGAAGAAATTTTTGTATAAGGCCTAAAGTGCCTTAAAAACTACATTTAGTACCCCATACTTCTCTAAACTACGAGAAGCCCCTATATTCAATTTTTAATTTCATTTAGTACCCCCAAATTCTTTAATACCAAATTTGTCCCTATTTTTTAACTCCAAATCTACTACTTTAACTTGAAACTTGGTTAACAGGTAATAGGGAAAAATAGTCTTCGTTCCACAAGTAGGAAAATCACATATTTAATTAGCTTTAAGAGTTTCAGGCATAGCCTCAGTAGAAACATTTTACCTTCTCTTGCAAACTTCAACATGCGGATTAAAATGAGATAGAAAAATTTAAAGCATCATCACTTTGGGTCATTTTCTTCATAAGTCGAAGTGGATTTGCCCATGTAGAGTAGCAACCATGACTTTGTTACTTATAATAACATGACCACTATAAGAACTATTGCCACGACCACACAAAACATAAGCGACAATATTGCAGATGTTTTTTTTTTGGCACAATCAAAACAACCTACAACATTTTGCAACCTAAAGTATAGCGTTGTAGTTGACATAAGTTTGCAGTTTCTCTACATAGACAGACTCTGGGGACATGACTACTAAAGAGCAATACGCTTTCCTGAGATGGAGGAAGAATCATCTTCCACTCTAGCTATGATTATTTCTCCATTGACATAGGCGCTGCTAGGCTAGAGTGCATGGGTGGATCTGAACCTAGGATTGGGAGGTATATAGGCCTCTTACTTCTGATCTTCTTGCCTGCTCACCTGATCCTACTTTCCATTCTTTGGAGCCTGGATGAATGATGGATTACTAGCTCTGCTCTTCAAAATTTGTCTGTAAGAGTGTAGATAGTGAATAGGATAGGCGTAGATAGAGATCCATTTTTCGCATACTAAAAGCAAACCCACTATGAAGCGCCATTTAGCAAATAACTACTACACATTTGATTCTTCCAACAAACATGTATCTCTAACAGTACTCTCCTTAGGATTTATATCCTTGTTGAAGTGATAAGTTATGTTCCTGAGTCCATTCTTTGTGCACAAACATTATAGCAGGAAGCAAAGACGAATGTGAGACTTCACCCTGAATCAGTATTATGATCTTTACAAGTCGCGATAAACTTCTTCTTAAAAAGTGGCATGTAAAACGAAAGGTTATAGGGTCCCCATGAGGCTTAAGGTGGGCACAAACTTCACTCATAATTCCTTTGGTGGCTTCGTAGATACCTCAGTGCACAATTACATCTAGTTCCTATAGAATAAATATAGATCAATCCATTATAAAATTTACTTGGAAGGTGATCATATATTGACTAGAACTTTAAAGTACTTCAAATGAAGCATGCAAAATCTGATACAGAGTATGCTTCAAGTTACAATTTAGTACTACCAGTTTATGAATTGTGCATAATACAAAATAAACAAAGACGAAGCTTATCTAGTTCATCAAGGATTTACCTATGTATAATCATAAGTACTCATAAGTAATGCATAACAAAAGTACTCATAAGAACATAAAAAAGGAAAAAAAGAAAGCTGAATCAATCATCACTTATATCTTTATTAAAAGTTAAAGTTATCATCTACAAAGTATTCAGAAAAATATAAAGAAAGGAACCAAATGAAAGATGGTGAATCAACCATCACTGATGTATTTATTGAAATTCAAACAAAACAAAAAGCAATCCAAAACTTCAAGGCTTGGGTATCATGAAGGGTTATCACCACAACTTCTTTTCGTATGTCCAGATTCCTTAAAAATTGAGCAATACATGACTCTTTTTTTCTTTTATGGCAATCCCATAGATGTAACTAAGTTATTAAAGGTGATAACATACTAGTAAACAGTGAGAGAGAGTCACAAAAATTACATAGCCTACGAGAGAGAGAGAGAGAGAGATAGAGAGTTTAACCGTGGAAGAAGAAGAAACTCTACCGAAAAGGATTCTCTTCTAATTTTGAAGAACCCGGACCGGTTGAAAATTCACTTTAAGAGTTTTAAGAAATTGAAATTGGGGTTAGTTCAGGCATTTTAAAAACTTAGGGTATTAAATGTAACAAAACATAAAAAGTAGGGTCTAGTCGTAGTTTTCTAAACAATAGGGTACTAAATGTAATTTTTGGACAACTTTAGGCCATATTAAAAAATTTCTTCAAATTTTATTATAAGACTCTCCATGTGATTTTTTTATTTTTAATTTTTTACATATCAACACTTAAAATTTTATACTAAAGAAGTTGTGATTACCCAAGTCGCATTATGGATTCCAAAACTAAAATTGACCTTAAGTAATAAAGAACCTTGAGCTTGGTATAAGTGTCCAGTCTAATGGCTTCATTAGTAATGGATGTAGCGTTTACTAAATTTTTGCTAAACTCCTACACCAGATAAGAAGAAAATTTCATAATTCTTACTAATTGCTTCTCCGGCTCATCTATATTTCAGATGCTTTCCTAAATTTTAGGTATTTTAAATTTATTCGTTTCTGCAGGGGCCTACCCCTCGACCTTACCCAAATTGAGCTATCTCCAGCTCGAACTACCTCCATGCCAGACTTACGCATTCTCCACATGACTTTAATAGTCGACATTGCCACCTACTCCGCGAACTGATGAAAAATATGGGTCGAGCTCAAACAGAAAAACTTGAACAAGTCAAAGACACTTGTCTCTCACGAACTCAACAGTTACTCAGTCAACCGCGACTAACTACATTGTTCGGAGAACGTGCTTCAGCACGATGAATAACTGCAGAGAAGGCCTATATAAAGAAAAAGTTCTAGAAGAGACTGGAACCAGAAAAACACATGAGAAATCTCCATGAAAACTATATTTTCTAGGATTCTCAAAAACTTCAAACTTCTTATTCACAAGATCAAGCATTTCTAAGTCAAGAGATCACTTATAATAAGATATCAGCTTCAAGTAATAAAATCACTATTACAAAAACCCTCAACTCGAGGTCGTGATTTTTTACCTTCAAAGATTTTCCACGCTAAATCACCTGTGCCATTTCTTACTTTCTATTAGATTTTTATCACAGGTACATTGGTGTAAGAGCTAATTCCAAGCCACTTTGAGATTACGAAATTAGGCCATTACATTTGGCGCCGTCTGTGAGAAAGATTGCATTTCCACGATATCCTAAGGCATACTTTCACGCTACTACAAGTTTCAATCATGGTCACTTCCAGATGACCAACAACCAGAATCCAGCTCGATCTTTCAGTTGAGCCAGAACAACTTACAGAGCTATGGGCGAATCTCAACACTGAGACAGAGAAACACAATGAGCTCGAACGTCAATAAACTCTTGGCTGAGAGCTCCATGAGAAGGAGCTCGATGCCGAATGACAAGCTCGTTTGACAACACTTAAACGACATGAAGATCAGAGGACAACAATGCAGTCTGCCTTACAAGCTCTGCAAAATACTCAGCAGTCTCCTCCAACAAGAAATTACGATCAGTTGCCAGAAGCCTCCCGGGTTTCTTCACTAGAAAGATTGGGACCTTGAGGAACCACCAATAAAGTTATTTCCAAAAATATTCAGAATGAAACTCAGCCTTTCATTCATTTGGGTGGTAAAGTCCAGTCTGAGATCAGTAGAGGTCACCGATTTTCCATATATCAAGAGGAAGAATATCGACCTCCACCTCGAGTCCCAGCACGAGATTGTTTGAGTGAAGGTACCGGTACTCACAATCCGTAACCTCCTTGTCAAGTCACCCAATCGACACGTTACTATGTCATACAAGAGCATATAGATCAGCGAATTAAGGAGTTAATCGAAGTACAAGTTCTGGGCACAACAAGCGACCTTACTAAGCTACAAGGAAGTCCAATTGCCAAAGAACTATTCGATATAGAAATACCAAAAGGTTTCCATAATCCAAAAATTCGTAAATACAAGGGCACCGATCCAAAGGAACACGTTTAACAATACCGTGATTCATTGGGGTTGTATTCCAACCATAACCATATCCTCTGCCATTTGTTTGCCACGAGTCTGTAGGAGGAACCGCTCTGATGGTTCTACTCTCTACCTAAAGACTCCATATACACATTCGACCAGCTGCAGAAACAATTCATCAAGACGTATGCTCACAACATAGATAAAGAAGAAAATTTATATTCTCTTATCAGTCTCAAACATTCACATGGAGAGAAGCTTAAGGCTTTTGCGAAGAAGTTTTTGGAGCTCACGCGTAATGTAGACAATCCTGATCAGAAAACAGCTGTTACTGCTTTCACCAACGCCTTCCAGCTCGACTGCAAAGCCAAAGAGTACATCTTCCTCAACAAACCTGTGACCTTGAAAGATATGATTACCAAGGTAAATAATTACGTCGACCTAGAAAGGATGATGTCCGTAAGGCATAAATCTACTAAATTCATCCTTACCACGAAAGGTCCATCCACAGATCGAACCACTGAACCAAAGGAGGACCGGAGTGACCAAAAGTGTGTCAAGGGAAACACGTGCAACCCTTGGAAAGGCGATTCACAAATCAAACCGGTCTTCCCAATGATGAATGTTCGAATCTCCAGAAATTTTCCAGTCTTCTTAAAAGATAAGCTCTACCGTCTATCTTAACCATTGGAGCCAATCGAGAACCGACCGTACTGCATGCATCATAAGGTAAACCATCATTCTGTTGACAATTGCTATGCTTTACAAAGGTTGCTAAAATACATTTTTAAGGAGGTACGGATGTTTGAATATATTATCAACCTGGAATCAACAAAAATGGTAGCTATAAGAAGCAGCTTGAAGTTGTTCAGGTCGAAGATCAAGCTGAGGAGAAGCATCTCTACCATATGCGCCACAACATGATTGAAATTAATCAGATTACTAACTCTAATAGATTCAAGCACAAGAGACTATCAGAATACTGCGATCTCACACCTCAAGATAAAGAAGCCAAACTTCTGCCTGAGTCAAGCAATCGCTGGCTTGGAATCTCATTTAAAGATTGTGACACTAGCCATGTCAAATGTCCACATCATGATGTATTAGTCATAATTCTCAAGATGAAGAAGTTTGTCATGTACACAATGATGATCGATATTGGCAGCGGTATTGAGATCATCTTTCAGAGCATTAACGACCAAATGGGATTGGCTGACCAAGTTATTCAAAGCGACACCGATATTAGTGGATTTAATGGTTCTAAAGAAGAGCGAGTAGGCAAGATCATCTTACCTATTACCATAGGACCAACCATAATCGACGTCATCTTCTATGTGATCAACGCCAAATCTCATTTTCTCGGGATTATGGGTCGTTGCTGGATTCATAACATGGAAGCAATCACTTCCACCTATCATCAAGCACTCCGCTTCAAACACAACGATGGTATTTATGAGATTAAGGGTAGTCAAAAGCTTTCTCGAGCTTACAAAAATACTGTCTCTACTATTATAGATACTTCTGACAGATATGCTGCATAACAATTACATAAAGCCGATCACCTCGATGATCAGCCTTCCATGGAGGAGCCTACAGAATACATTAACATTGATAGACCTAACAGAGGTACTTTTATTGGTACTAAGCTGGTTCAACACGAAAAATATGCTCTCATTCAGTTCTTGCGACTAAATCAAGATGTTTTTGCGTGGCCTTTCGAAGAAATGCATGGGGTCAATCTGGCCAAGGCATGTCACAAATTGTCCATCAACATCAATGACACGGCAGTCAAGTATAAATAATGACGACTATTACCGCGACTTCGAGATTAAGTTAACATGGAGATCGGGAAATTGATCAAAGTGGTATTCATTCGAGAAGCCAAATATTCAGATTAGATAACCAACATTGTCGTTGTCCCAAAGAAGAATGGAAAAGTTCGAGTTTGTATAGATTTTACCGATCTAAATAAACATACTCCAAAAGACAGTTTCCCTCTTCCCAACATTCATCAGATCCTTGATTTCACAGCAGGTGACGATCTCCTATCTATAATAGATGCTACTTCTAGATGCAATCAGATTCTACTCTTGGAAGAAGATCAAGAAAATACCACTTTCATCACTGAAAAAGGACTTTACTACTACAAAGTCATGTCCTTCGGATTCAAAAATACAGGTACAACTTATAAACAGTTGATGACTACTATGTTCAAAACACATCTTGGGAAAAGTTTGGAAGTCTACATTGATGATCTCTTGTGCAAGAGCATACAGTCCACCAACCACATTTCAGATCTCAACACAATATTCAATATTTTTTGCTCTTACAGGATGCATCTCAATCCTGATAAGTGTCAATTTAGAGTACATTCAGGTCAATTTCTAGGCCACCTCATAAGCAAGAAAGGGATTAGGGCCGATCCAGATAAGATTCGGGCACTCCTTAACATGCCATCTCCAAAAATGAAGAAAGACATTCAAAAACTTGCCGGCAAGATTATTGTTATCAACTGATTCGCTTCAAAATCTTCATACCACTGTCGTTGGCTGTTCCTAGTACTCCGCGGTTGTACCAAACAAGGAAAAATTTAGCCATATATAGAGGTTCAATGGACATCAGAATGCGAAACAGCTTTTCATGATCTCAAAACCTATTTGGGGAGGTCTCCTATAATGAGTACCCCAATAGATAATGAAGAACTGATTATCTACCTAGCAGTCATAGATACTTCACTCAACTCAGTTCTTATTCGACTTGAAGAGAAAATTGAGAAACCAATCTACTTCATCAGCAAAGCCCTTACCCTAGCAGAAATGAGGTACTCCAAAATCAAAAAACTTCTTCTCACTCTTGTTTATACTTCACAAAAACTTAAGCACTACTTCCAAGCTCATTCAGTCAAAGTCATGACGAACTACCCACTTCAGGAAGTTCTATCCAAAAAAGAAAAATCAAAGAAGTACAACAATGGTCAATCAGTTTGGGAGATCATGATATCAAGTTCTCGCAAATTTTCCAGTGGAAGATACCGAGTGGGAGGAGCACAATCCTGACCTTGTAGAGAAAATTACAAAAGATTTACTCCCAAAGTATTTGACGAGCGAGCTGAATTGATTACAAGGAAAGGGTGGAGACTTCTTATAGATGGATTAACAGAACCCACAGGGTCAGGAATTAGAATCATATTGATTACACCTTTCAACGACATAATTGAGAAATCAATCCGCTTGAATTTTGAGGCCTCAAGCATTATCACCGAGTACAAAGCTTTGATTCATGGACTCGACCTCGCTTTTGATTCATACAGATTCACTACTCATCGTCCACCATTACTCTGAGCAATTCAAGAAGAATGACAAGATGATCAAATATGCAGCCCTCGTTACAGATAGGATGGGCAAGTTCGCACAGGCAACTCTCGATTATCTTCCTTGAGGTGAAAATAGATATGTTGATTCCTTAGTATATCTTGCTGAGGTCTTGGGAGCAGAAGCTCGATATCTCCAGATCGAAATAATTTTAACCCCCAGAATTGATTGTATTTCTGTATGCACAATCAACACTGGGGGCGATAAAGGGGGAGACGACGATTGGTGAAAGCCTTTCTTAGCCTATCTCGGTATCGACAACAAATGCAAAGAACCACTTCCAACAGATCCGAAGGAGCACCGACAGCTGATCGACAACTCAAAGTGTTACACAAATTAAAACGGTACCTTATACCACCGTTCAGTTAGAGGACCTTACTTCAAGTGCCTCTCCAAATAGAAAGTGAATGAGATGCTCTGTGATTTACATAAAGAAACTTGTGGCTCCCATGCCGCAGGTCGATCACTAGCAAACATAACCATTACACAATGAGTATTCTGGCCTGGCATGCGCAAGCAAGCAAAAGAGTACTCACGCAAATGTAATGCATGTCAATGACATGAACAAATGATACGCGTACCTGCGCTCGAACTCCACACAAGCAAGGTTTTTTGGCCATTCAAAAGATAGGCACTCGATCTTGTCGGGGAATTTCCTAATTATCCAGGTAACCACCGCCACCTATTCGTAGCTACCGATTATTTTACAATATGGGTAGATGCAGTTCCACTCTATCGAACCAGAGAAAAAGCGGTTATCTATTTTAACTGGGAATACATTATCACTCGGTTTCGGTGACCCCACCTAATTTGTATCGATAGCGGGTCCTAATTTGTTGGAGAAAAAGTCATAGCTTTCCATAATCAACACAATATCATCCACTCACCATCTAATCCCTACTACCCTTAAGGCAATGGCCAAGCCGAAAACACTAACAAAACCATCGTTGATGGACTCAAGATAATACTTTACTCACAAAAAAAAGGAATTAGGTTTGAGAACTTCCTCATGTCTTATGGGCATATCGTACCATCCCATGTCAATCATTAGGTTGTACTCCATTCCTCCTTGTCTATGGTACTGAAGCCGTCATTCTCTCAGAATACCATCATCCAGTCCGAGATCACGAGCTAACTGGCGAGAAAAATGAGTTTGAATTAACCTGTAACCTTAATTAGATCGATGAGACCAGGGAACGCACCATCACTAACCTACATCGATATCACCATATGCTGGCCAGTTTGTACAACAAACGAGTCAAAAGTTATACCTTCTAAATCGATGATCTCGCCCTTAGAGAAATACCTCAACACCGTAAAGAGCCTCATACTGAGAAACTATCAGATAATTGGGAGGGTCCATTCCTTATCACAGGTCTCTCAGACCTGGGATCATATTACCTTATGGCAGATAAGGGAATTCATATTTCAAATCTTTGGAATACTAGGCGACTGAAATGGTACTATTGTTAAGTCCCTCACTACTCCATTTCAATTTCTCATTTTTTTTAACTCCAAAAGTGAGATTTTCAGCTCCATCCAATGTATATCCTTATCTATTCGATGAAACTTATAATGTTTTTCTCCCACACATCTCTCTACTTTGCAGATATTACATAGATTAAAGCATAAATAATATTAGCTTTCAATCGACCTCTATACCAGTTAAATCAAGGATAACACTTGGTTTGGCTGACTCTAATAAATCTCTGTGATTAAAACAAAGGTAATACTAATTTTCAGTCAAAGACTCTACCAGACATAAGATAAATCAAAGGTAAAACTAACTTTCATCTACCTCAATATGGCTGCGACATCATACCAGTTAAATCAAGGATACACTTGGTTTGGCTGACTCTACTAAATCTCTACGATTAAAATAAAGGTAATACTAGTTTTCAATCAAAGACTGTACCAGATATAAGATAAAGCAAAGTTAAAACTAACTTTCATCTATCTCAATATGGCTGCAACATCATACCAGTTAAATCAAGGATAATACTTGGTTTGGCTGACTCTACTAAATCTCTGCGATTAAAACAAAGGTAATACTAGTTTTCAATCAAATAATCTACCAGACATAAAATAAAATAAAGGTAAAGCTAGTTTTCATCTATCAACACGTCTGCAACAACTACTTTTTATTTTTAGGTTATATATACAACCTCTACAATAGATTCTTTTCTACTGTTGGGATGTCAGCTACACTTTCCCCTATAATAGGAGGTCGATCAGCCATAAATTCTTAAGCTCGAGCATTCACAACAATCTTTCCCTGCTCTATCAATTCAGTAGGTTAAGGGCTTAAATACGTTTCCATGGAGGTCATATAATTTCTTTGATCTATATCAGCTCTACAAATATATCCCTTGTATGACAAACTTTTGAACAAGGTATCTCTTTCTAACTTAAGCCTTTTTAGCTCCTTTACAAAATAGGCAATCACCATCCTCAACAAGTCTGAGTGTGTTGTATGAGGTATAACTGCCTTAGAAAAGTTTGCTTTCGCTCGATAAAGGCGGTCTTCCAACCTCGTATACCATTCTTTTTGCCATACCATTTCGTTATCTACTCGAGCTGAATATGCAATGTTCTCTTCCAATTTCTTGTCAGCTTTAGCTAATTTAGCTTGATTAATTGCCTTCAAATCCACCACCTGGGCACGAAGTGCCTCAATCTCTCTGTTCAAATCTGCCGAAATTTTCTGTAACATCTCGTTTTTCTTATGTATCAAAATCTCCTTATCTCTGATAGCCCGCTCTTACCCTTGTTCCCTGATAAGAGCATCGTCCAACTTAATTTGATACTCTCTTAACCGTTAACACCTTTCCGTATATGACCTTGAATTTGAGCTATATCCCCCTCTGGCTTTCTTATTCGAGCATGTGCCAATTCGGTCTTCAGTTGTGCCACCCTCTCATTCAACTCGTCACACTTCCGTTGTACCGTCCGAAACTTCATATCCTAGTAGGTAAGGCTGTAGACCACTGTTCAACTACAACTCGCTATCTTTGTCGACCATTTTCTTCTTTAATCGCTACAGCTCGTTTCTAGCATTCACTAGATCAGCTTAAATTCACTTCTAATTGTTCATTTTATTGATTAAATCGCCCTTCAAACTGGCCACAAAGCGATTTAACCCTTCCTCTGATCTTTTTAGCGCCTGCATATGGTATCGAGCCATGTTAACCTCCCTATTCTTTGCCATTAATGCATCATTCTGTCTTTTGTGCTTCGCTACATATTCTTTTAACTTCGCGAGCTCTTTTTGCCCGTTGTTAATTTCGGCATCCTTCTCCTCGATCTTTCGAGCGAGGTCGACAGCTGTTTGGGTATTCTCAAAAAATTTAAAGTGTACATTTTCATGCTGATCTTCCCAGTCTTCATTTGCCTCTCTCATCCTATAAAACTCCTCCATGAATTCTTGGTTATATTGGCGTGCCTCATCTCCGTGCAAGCGAGCTGACTCCAATTCGACCTGTACATTATAGATACATTATGTCAAGTTTGATTCAGAATATTAATTTAACACATATATCTCATTTCTAACAGGATATCTATTTTTTGACATCTACTGTGTAAAAATACTTATAAACTTAAGATTGAAGTATAATCTCATATGGATACTCCATAACATATACTTCCAAGTCTAAGATACACATTATCTATATTTGAATTTGTCAATACTTTGGTATTTCCTATGCACCATTTCAGTGTCATTGCCCCTAAACCGATTACAGGTTTTTTGCCTGTCTCTACGCTCTATTTATTACTTTATAGCTCTATACTAATGAAGCATACAAGTTAAATATTTCTTACTCTGTTCTGACCTGCAGCTCCACTTACGAAGATAATAGGGACGCTGAGGCGTCTCTCTCCTTAGCGAGCTTAGTCTCCAAATCTTTTATTCTGAGGCACATACAGTTTCGATCCTAAATTTCTTTCCCATAAACTCAATTTTTAGGTAACCTTCTCTAAATGAGGTGAACATGTAGAGGGGGTTGCAATCTTGCAGATCCATGTACCTATATTTGAAGGTATGCTTACATATCATATATTTCCAATTGGATTTTTGTTAGGAATTTGAAGTTTGTTTTATATTAAAATTTTCATTTTAAATCATGCAAATATATGCATTACATATTTATCCAAATCACTTAAATATAATATGTAATGGTTTCGTGATGTTCTTAACTTCTATAAAGAAGGGTTTTTTTTTTCTTCCAAGAAGGGGTATTTTGAAAATGGTTATATTATTCATGACTTTTAACTCTTTCCCATCAATTTTATCTTTTATATGTGTAGTAGCTTATTCCGCATCTCAGACTCATGCTTCATCTTTGACCAACATACAAACTTTTAACCTCGTCAATAAAGCATAGGGCATATTCAAAATCAAGGCAACAACATTAAGAAATAGGTACATCACAAGTTTATTAAAAAACACCACTCGCCCATAATGCTACTCGTTCTCTTGGTTGAGAACCGTCTTTTAATGGCTTATTTCGCATTTCAGACTCATACTACGTCCTCAACCTCATCAACATAGTCAGAATTCCTAAGTTTGAGTCATCATTTTCGACCTCTACATCAACAGTTTGAGTTAAGAAAATGAACAATCATCCTTAAGGCCGTTATGCAGCAATAAAGATCAGAACGTTACACAATCTGGTCAAAAATAATTAAGCATATATTTTGTAACGTCTATCATTAAGAATCTTAATGGTCGTCAAACGGTCATATTATAAGACCTATAAATAGGACCAGAGAGTTCCAGATGAAAGACAGAAGAATCCTTACTATAATATTCCATATACTCAGAACGATCATTGCAATAAACTAGTAGTCTCAAAAATATCATCTTCTCTTTCTCAAAATCCTCAGAGAGGTCATGGTTTTTAAACTATTCAAAGGTTTTCCACACTAAATTGTCCTGTTAATTATTATTCAGTATTCTTGAGCGTTCTAAACACATATGGTATAAAGGCTAAGTCCGATTCTTGAAATTAAGTTATTACATTTGGCACCGTCTGTAGGAATCGAAGTTCTCAAACACATTATCTTATATACCGTTAATTATCATTCCTCATGATAGAACTTCCAGATCAGATCACACCGGTTACTCCAGCAGAAGAAAATGCTGCCCTAGCAGAGTTGAGGGCTAATTTGAACTCTAAGACAGAAAGGCATGCCGCTCTGGAGTAACAGCTATTGAGTGCACAAGATGCGTTAAAAGTTCTGTAGGGTCAGTAGATCATCGCTCAGAAGAATAAAGGCATACAACCAGAAGGCTCACGAATTTCTGTTCTTGACAGAATTAGACCTCCACCAAAAAGTATTAACTTAGAAGGTACACTTCGATCTAACCATCATCCACTCAAAATAGAGCCTATCCAGATCTAGAAGGTCCACAAAGAAGTCGATTGCGTCCTTGCAGGAGTCCGACAAACTGAGAATCCATTTCAAAGAGTTCGAGTTCTAGCGAAAGATCGTCTAAGTGAGGGGAGTGGCGACTTCAATCCTAGAGAAGGATGCGTCACACACCCAACCACTATAGCTCGACAATATGTGACTCAGGACCATATTAAAAAACAAATCAAAGAACTACTTGAAGCTTAGACTCATACCACTAAAGGAATCTACAACAGATTACAAAAGAACCCGATTGTACAGGGGATATTGAATGGCGAGGTCCCCAGCGGGTTCCATACTTTAAAGATTTGAAAATACAAAGGGACTGATCCAGTGGAGTACGTCTAAGAGTTCCAGGATGCTTTAGGTTAATATTCAATGTCTAATTACATTTTATGCCAGCTCTTTCCTACCAGTTTATCAGGCAAACCCCAACGACGGTTTCACACACTATCTGAAGGATCCATTACAACTTTCGAGCAATTACGGGGACTATTTGTCAAGAATTCTTAGTACAGCAGAGACAAAGGGGAGAATTTATATTCTCTTTTCAGCCTTAACCAAATGCCAGGGGAAAAGCTCGAGACATTCACTAAGAAGTTCCTGGAGTTAGCTCGAAAAGTAGATCGGCTCGATGAGAAGATTACTATTTTAGCTTTCACCAATGTTTTACTCGTCGATGGAAGGGCAAAGGAATACCTCATCTTTAACAAACCTACAA
Organism: Kingdonia uniflora; assembly: GCA_014058105.1. Classification (NCBI taxonomy): domain Eukaryota; kingdom Viridiplantae; phylum Streptophyta; class Magnoliopsida; order Ranunculales; family Circaeasteraceae; genus Kingdonia; species Kingdonia uniflora. The sequence goes on along the minus strand of JACGCM010000719.1, from coordinate 794,027 downwards.
CTTTGGAGGACATAATAAAAAAAGTTAACGGATATATCGATCTCGAAAGAATGATGTCCGATAGAGAGAAAACTCAAAATTTACATTGACAGCTAAAGATCAATCCACAGGCCAAGATTTCAACCGTGCTGCCAAACATAGAGAAGACAGGAAGTGAACAAAATCTAATGATGAACGACCTCAGAAGGGTAGTAACTTGCCAAAATCCTATCTTCCCACGATGAATGTAACCATAGCAAGCATTTATCCTATACTCAGAAGGATAAGTTTTTTTCAATGCTCAGTATCTCCAACCCATTGAGAACAAACCCTATTGCATTTACCATAAAGTCCGACATCATGAGACGGAATATTGCTTTGCTTTACAACGTCTGTTGGAATATATTTTTTCGGATGGAATAATGCATGAATACATCGTGGACGTTGAGTGTTACAGGAACGGGAGTTACAAACTTTCTATAGAAGCCATCCAGATCTAGGAACCGGCAGGGTAGAAACATTTATGCCATATATCCCTCAGTCACTTCATTGAGACTTAGACTATCAGCCAATCAAACAGAAGCAAAAGACAGCATGTCGGCCAATGTCAAGACTTGTCCATGAAAGATAAAGAAGCTTGTTTACTTCCCGTATCCAGCTCCCAACTTACAGGAATTTCTTTTGATGGCTGTGATGTTTGCCATGTTAACTTTCCTCACTATGATGCTTTGGTAGTCATACTAAAAATGAGAAACATTGTACTTTACACAATGATAATAGATACAGACAGTACTATTGAACTACTATTTTAAAACATGATTGATCAGATAGGACTAGCTGACAAGGTCCAGCCCAGTGACATTGATATCTGTGGATTCAACAAATCTAGAGAAAAACATGTTGGAAAGATTATACTTCTTATTACGGCCGGACCAACAACAATTGACTTAGTATTTTACGCTATCAATGCCAAATCCTGTTATTTGAGAATAATGAGACATTATTGGTTATATAATATGTGAGCCATTCCGTGAACTTATCATTTGGCACTGCAATTTGAATGGAATGACGGCATTTACGAAATCAAAGAAAATCAAAAGTTAGCTTGAGCATGCAAATTTTTTGTTATTATCGTTCTAGAACCATTGAAGCCACAACTCGCATAGCAATTATAGAAAACAGCAGGGAACATTACAAAAAAATTACATTAAACTTTACAGAAAACCAACTGCCAAGTGCAGAAATCACAGAGTGCGTTGATATCCGTGGGGATAAGCGAGAAACATACATTGGCACTCTTTTGCCCACATCAGATCACGACAGTCTTATCCAGTTCCTTACAACAACAATGATGTCTTTGCTTGAATATTTAATGAAATACATGGCATTGATCCAAATCTGGTCTGCCATAAGCTTAATCTGAAAGATAAGGCTAATGCCGTTAAACAAAAGTAGAACACTTTAGCTCTGAGACTCCGAGAACAAGTTAATAAAGAGATTGATAAACGCCTTAAAGTTGGTTTTGTACAAAAAGCCAATTATCCATAATGGAACTCGGACATTGTGGCAGTACCGAAGAAACACGGAAAGATCAGGGTATGCGTGGATTTTACAAACCTCAACAAACATACTCCAATGGATAGTTTTCTACTTTTTATCATTAACCATCTGCTCGACTCCATCATAGGATACAAACTATTGTCCATAATGGACGTCGTATTAGGGTACAACCAAATACCTATGTTACCCGACGATCAAGAGAAAATAACTTTCATTACAGAGCATGGTTTGTACTGCTATAAGGTTATGCCATTCAGTCTCAAGAATGCTGGAGCCACTTATCAAAGATTGATGACACAGATGTTCAAGGATCACCTCAGAAAAATAATGGAAGTCTACATTGATGATTTGTTATGTAAAAGCCTCAAGAAGGAGAACCATATTGTAGATTTACACACAATTTTTGAAATTCATCATTTCTACAAGATGAGACTCAATCCTGACAAGTACTAGTTCAGGGTTAAATTAGGTAAATTCTTGGGACATTTGATCAGCAAGCGAGGCATAGAAGCTGATCCAGATCGTATTCGCGCACTGTTGTTTATGACTTCTCCAAAAATAAAAAAAGATGTACAGAAGTTAGCAGGCAATATTACTGTATTAAATCATTTTGTCTCAAAGTCTTCAGATCGGTGTTAATGATTATTCGACCTATTGCGTGAAGGGACAATAAAAAAGTAAACTAAAAGAGATCCTGAGATCGTATGGACTATAGAGTATGAAACAACATTTCAAGAACTCAAAAGTTATTTAGGCAAACCACCAGTAATGAGCACATCTAAGGAAGGCGAAGAACTCACCATATATTTTATTGTTACTGACGAATCATTGAGTTTTATCCCCGTTCACCTTGATGTGAAGACTGAGAAACCTGTCTACTTTACCAGCAAAACTCTCACTCCAGAAAAATCCCGGTTCACCAAGTTTAAGAAATTACTATTAGCTCTCATTTACACATCACAAAAGTTGAAACAGTATTTCCAAACCCACTTAGTTCATGTAATGACAAATTATTCCTTGCGCGAAATATATTCCAAATAAGAAAATTCTAGACGAATACAACAGTGGTCGATAACTCTTGGTGAAAATGACATGCACTTTGAACCATGACATTTCGAAAAAGGTCAAGCAGTAGCAGATTTTCTTGCTAACTTCCCAGTAGGAGATCCTGACTGGGAAGAAGATAATATAGAAATCAATGACGAACAGTTTGAAGAAAAGTAAGACTGAGAAAGGTTAGTGTCTTCTAACTGATGGCTATGTCGGACCTACGGGATCAGGCATTGGAATCGTACTTATCATACCTTCCTAAGACAGGATCAAGAAAGTAATTAGACTCAATTTTAAAGCTACCAATATTGAGGCTAAATATGAAGCAGTAATTTATGGTCTAGAAATGGTTCTCGAGATTGGAGTTTCCGAGTTATTTGCATATACAGACTTTTTACTCATTGTGAACCATTATACCGAGAAATTTCAGAAAAATTGAAAAATGATTGATTACGCAACAGCAGTAGCCGACAAAATACGTAGATTTAAGAGAATTACCATTGAATATTTACCGCATGGAAAGAATAAACATTATGATTCCCTTGCCTATCTGGCAGGTATACTAGGTATAGATGCCTGATATCTCAAGATCGAAGTGATATCCACCCCCAGCATTAACATTATTAGTTTAAATTCTGTTAATACTGGGGGCGTTAAAGAGGACGAGGACAATTGGAGATTAACTTTCCTACTGAAAGACCTCAAAACAAATTTGACGGTGAACTCTCTAAAAACCCTACTGAAAGACGACGCGTGCTTGATAATGACAAATGCTACATCGTAGAAAATAATCTTCTTTACAAAATTTCGGTCACAGGACCATACCTCCAGTGATTATCGAATATAGAGGCTCAAAGATTCCTGCACGAACTTCACGAAGGCACTTACGGTTCCCATGCAGCAGGACGATCTCTAGCCAATCGAGCACTTACTCAAGGCATCTTATGGCCTAAAATAAAAGCTCAAGCAATTGAACTTACAAGAAAATGTGATGCCAGCTAACGACATGGCCCTCAAATTTGAACTCCAACCTCAGAGCTTCATTCTAACAATGTTGTTTGGTCATTCAGAAGATGGGCCTTCGACCTTATAGGAGAATTCCCCGCTGTACCAGACAAAAGGAGGCACCTCTAGTAGAAACAGATTACTTAACTAAATGGGTAGAAGCAGTCCCTCTGTGTCGCACGCGAGAAGACAAAGTCATCAAGTTTATATGGGAAACCATCATCTTTCGGCTTGGCTATCTCAATCCCATCAGAATCGATAATGGGCCTCAATTCGTTGGCTCCAGAGTCGTTGAGTTCCTCAATTTGCACAACATCATCTACTCTCCTTCTAATCCATATTTCCCACAAGGAAATGGTCAGGCCAAAATCACTAATCGCACTATCGTGGATGAAATCAAAAAGCGCTTGACAGAGAAGAAGGGTAATTGGGTTCAAGAATTACCATATGTATTATGGGCATATCACTTAGCACCTCGAGTATCAATTGGATACAGACCATTCCTATTAGCATATGGTACTAAGGCAATAATTCCCACTTAATATCATCACCCATTGCACGACCATACCATGACTGATAAAGAAAATGAATTCCAGTTGGTCTGTAACATGAACTGGATCAAGGAAGCTTGAGACAGAGCAGTCATGAAATTGGGAAGATGTCACTAGGCTCTAGCCATATTTTATAGCAAACGAGTTCGTCATAGAGAGTTTGAAATAGAAGATCTTGTCCTCCAAAAAATCCCCAAACACAAAAAAGAAATCAATGCTGGGAAACTGGTTGAAAATTAGGAAAGTCCTTTCGTCATTATTGGGAAAAGTGGCTTTGGTTCTTACGATCTCGCTACTGAATGTGGGGCTCGAGTGCCTAATCCATGGAAAATAAGAAGATTAAAGCTCTATTGGCGTTGATAATCTATCACAGTATACTTTCCTAAATAAATCTATCATCTTGTGTGTCGATCTTACATCAATGAAATACTTATGCTTGATCACCATACATCTAAGTACTTTATACTATTTTATACAGTACTCCATCTAACATTCTTTGTTCGTCAATCTTACAATAATAAAATACTTGTGTTTGATTGCCCTACATTACAGTACTTTTCTAATATATCATACAAGTACTTCTATATATAGAATTATTACTTCGGCCAATTCGATCTTCTAAATATACAGGTCGATAATTGGTTCGTCAAATGCGACCACACAAATTGCATATTACAGGTCGCTTATTGGTTATCCCAATTTGACCAGTCCATCTAATACATTATAGGTCGACGATAGGTTCGTCCAATATGACCGCACAGATTACATATTATAGGTCGGTTATTTGTTAACTCAATTCGACCAAGCCATCTAAATAGGTAAAAAAAAACACGACCTCAAGTAGAAGATTTTTATATATGTATCTTTATTGCTTGAGGCGGATATCTTATTACAAGTGATCTCTAGATTTATAAATGCTTAAAACTTGCAACTAAGAAGTTTGAATATTTTTGAGAATCTAGAATATATAGTTTTCTTGGTGATTTATCGTATAATTTTCTGATTCTTATCTCTTATGGAACTTCTTCCCTATATAGGCCTTCTCCACAGTTCCTTATCGTACTGGAGCACGTTTTACAAATAATATGGTTAGTGACGGTTGACTGAGTAACTGATGAGTTTGTGAGAGATAGGTGTCTTTGACTTGTTCAGGTTTTTCGATTTGAGTTCGACCCACGTTCTTCACCAGTTCATGGAGTAGGTTGAAATGTTGATTGGAAAAGTCATGTGGAAAATGCATGAGTCTAAGATGTCAGTAGTTTGAGCTAGAAGCAGCTCAATTAGGGTCATATCGTGGGGTATGCCCCTACAATCTCCCCCTCGCAAGCGAAGTCACGAGTGGCTTTGGTTGAGAAAGAGTCTATAGGTAATTGGTGTTCGGGTTGAAAATTTTAAATATTAAAATGGAGTAATGATGGCTTTGACTGCATAGAAGTTACGGGGGTTATAGGGAAATGGTAGGGACCTATCCCTCGATCTTATCCAAAGTCGAGCTTACCTAGTTCGAATTACATCCATCACAGACTCACGCATTTTTAATGCATTTCCCCAGTCAACATTCCAACCTACCCCATGAACTGGTTAAGAATGTGGGCCAAACTTAAACCGAAAAAACATATCCAGTCAAAGACACCTGTCTCCTACGAACTTATCAGTTATTCGGTCAACCGCCACTAACGATATTGTTTAAAAAACGAGCTCCAGCACGACGAAGAGCTGCGGAGAAGGCTTATATAAAGAAAAAGTTCCAGAAGAGACAGGGACCAGAAAAATTACACAAGAGATCGTTAAGAAACTATCGATTCGAGATCCTCATAAAAGATTATAAACTTCTTAGTTATAAGGTTAAAAACATTTCTATATTTAGAAATCACTTGTAATAAAGATATCCGCCTTAAGAAATAAAGATACTTTCATAAAAATCCTCCACACGAGATCACGGTTTTTTTACCTATTCAAAGGTTTTCCACGCTAAAATCACATTTTTTATTTCTTACTTTCCATTAGAATATTGTTACAGGTTTATTGGTGTGATAGTGAATTCCAAGCCATTTTGAGCTTACAGAATTTGGCCATTACATTTGGTGTCGTCTGTGGGAAAGATTGCATTTCCACGATATCCTAAGGCAGTCTTTCACTGTAACTTTCAATCATGGTTACTTCCAGACGACCGGTTGCAGGAACTCAGCTCAAAGTTTCCATGGAGCTGGGGCAACTTACAGAGTTACGGGCGAATCTCAATGCCAAGACAGAGAAACCCGCCAAACTCGAACTTCAGTTAACAAAGGATCGGGAGCTCTGGGAAAAAGAGCTCGATACGGAACGACAAGCTCGTTTGACAGCACTCAAACGGCATGAAGATCAAATGACAATAATACAGACTGCCCTAGAGGCTCTACAAAATACTCAGTAGGCTTCTCCAGCCAAAGGTCACGATAAGCTCCCAAAGACCTCCCGCATTTCTGCAAGGGAAAGATTGGGACCTCGGGGAATCACCAATAAAGCTATTTCCAGGAATCTACAACACGAACTACAACCCTCCATACATTTAGGGGGTGAAGTTCATCCGAAGTTAACCGAGGTCACCAAATTTCCATCCTCTAGGTGGAAGAGCAACGACCTCAATATCAAGTTCTAGCACGAGATTACCTGAGTGAAGGTACGAGCATTCATCATCCACAGCCAGCTCGTTCAGCGATTCAACCAACACGTCATTATGTCACAAAAGAGCATATGGACCAATAGATTAAGGAGTTGATCAAAGCACAAGTTTTGGGTACTACCGGCGATGCCACAAAGTTATAAGGAAGTCTGATTGCCAAGGACCTATTCGATATGGAGATACGGAAAGGTTTCCATACTAACCCGAAGGAGTACATTCAGCAATACCGTGATTCATTGGGGTTGTACTCCAATCTCAACCACATCCTCTGCCATCTGTTTGCCACAAGTCTTCAGGGGGAACCACTCTGATGGTTCCATTCTCTCCCTAAAGACTCCATCTACACATTTGATCAGCTGTTGAAGCAGTTCATCAAGACATATACTCACAACAGAGACAAAGAGGTGAACTTGTATTCTTTTATCGGTCTTAAATAGTGGCATGGAGAGAAGCTCAAAGATTTCTCAAAAAAATTCTTAGAGCTCGTACAAAAAATGAATAACCTCGATCAAAAAACGACTATTACTGCTTTCACCAATGCTCTCCGGCTCGACTGCAAGGCCAAAGAATACCTCTTCCTTAACAAACCTGCGACCTTAGAGGAGATGATCACCAAAGTCAATAGTTGCGTCGACCTGGTGAGGTTGATATCCGAGTGACAAAAATCTACTAAATTCGTCCTCTGTACCAAAGGCCCATCTACAGATCGAGACACTGAACCCAGGGAGGAACAGGGAGATTAGAAGCACACCAAGGATAACACTGGTTACCCTTAGAAAGGCGGTCCACCAAACAAACCCATCCTCCCAAAACTGAACGTCCGAATCTCCACAATTTTTCCACTGCTATTAAAGGATCTACTCTACCGTGTCTTTCAACCGCTTGAACCAATCGATGGTCAACCATATTGACTGCATCATAAGGTAAATTATCATACTACTGACAATTTCTATGTACTATAGTGGTTGCTCGAGTACATTTTTAAAGAGGGATGGATGCTCGAATACATTATTGATCTAAAGTCGTACAAAGATGGCAGCTATAAGAAGCAGCTCATGGTTATTGAGGTCAATGATCAAGCTGAGGAAGAACATCTCTACTATATGCACCACAACAACATGATTAAAATCAATCAGATCACCAATTCCAACAGATCAAAATGCAGGAGACTATTAGAATGCTGCGATCTCACATCTCAAGACAAAGAAGCCAAGCTTCTTCCTGAGTTGAGCAATCGCCGACTCATGATCTCCTTCGAAGATTTAGATACTAGCCATGCCAAGTTTCCACATCATGATGCATTAGTCATAATGCTCAAGATGAAAAAGTTTGTCTGCACACAATGATGATCGATACGGGAAACGGCATTGAGATTCTTTTTTAGAGTATAATCGACCAGATGGGATTGGCCGACCAAGTTATTCAGAGTGACACCGATATTAATAGGTTCAAAATGGTTCCAGGGAAGAATAAGTAGGCAATATCATCTTACCTATTACCGTAGGACCAGCCACTATCGACATCGTATTCTATATCATTAATGCCAAATCTCGTTATCTCAAGATTATGGGCCGCTGCTGGATACACGCTTCAACCTATCATTAAACACTCCGATTCAAACATGACAATGGTATTTATGAGATCAGAGGTAGTCAGAAGCCCTCTCGAGCTTGTGAAAATACTGTCTATGCTATGTTAGATACTTCAGACAGATTTGCTGCATAGCAATTATAAAAAGTTGATCACCTCAACGATCAACCATCCACAGAGGAGCCTATAGAATCTATCAACATCGATGGACCTAGAAGAAGTACTTTTATTGGTACTAAGCTGGTTCAGAATTAAAAAAATGCTCTCATTCAGTTCTTGTAACTCAATCGAGATGTTTTTACATGGTCTTTCAAAGAAATGCCTAGGGTCGATCCAGCCATGGCCTGCCACAAATTAGCTCTCAATGTCAACGCCACAGCGGTCAAACATTAATAGCGACGACTTTCACCTCGTCTTCGAGATGATGTTAACACCGAGATTGAGAAATTGATCAAAGTAGAATTCATTCGAGAAGCCAAGTATCCAGACTAGATTTCCAACATTGTCGTTATCGCAAAGAAGAAAGTAAAAGTTCAAGTTTACGTAGATTTCATAGGTCTGAACAAACATACTCCAAAGGACAGTTTCCCTCTTCCCAATATTTATCAGATCCTTGATTCCACTCCAGGCCATGACCTCCTATCTATGATAGACGCAGCTTTAGGATATAATCAAATTTCACTTTTGGAAGAAGATCAAGAGAAGATAACTTTCATTACTGAAAGAAGTCTTTATTGTTACAAAGTCATGCCCTTCGGACTCAAAAACGTGAGTGCCACATATCAATGGTTGATGACTACTATGTTCAAAGCATACCTAGGGAAAGTCGTTAAAGTCTACATCGATGATCTCCTGTACAAAAGCATATAGTTAGCCAGTTACATCTCAGATTTTAACACTATATTCAACATCCTTCGATCTTGCAGGATGCGCCTCAACCCTGATAAATGTCAATTCGGGGTACATTTTGGCCACTTTCTATTCCACCTCATCAGCAAGAAAGGGATTGAGGCTAATCCGGATCAAATTTGGGCTCTCCTCGACATGCCCTCTCTAAAAATAATAAATGATGCTCAAAAACTTGCCTGCAAGATTACCGATATTAACCGTTTTGTTTCTAACTCTTCAGACTGCTGCCATTGGCTATTCCTTTTAATACGCATATGTACCAAACAAGGAAAAGTTTAGCCAAATACAGAGGTCACATGGACACCAGAATGCGAAGCAGCTTTTCAGGATCTCAAAACCTATTTGGGGAGGTCTCCCATAATGAGCACCCCAGTATATAATGAGGATTTGATTATCTACCAAGAAGTTACAGATACTTCCTTAAGCTCAATTCTTATTTGCCTGGAAGAGAAAATAGAGAAACCAGTCTTCTTCATCAGCAAGACCGTCACATCAGCGGAAATAAGGTACTCTAAAATTGAAAAACTTATTCTCACTCTTATTTATACTTCATAGAAACTCAAACACTACTTCCAAGCTCATTCAGTCAAAGTCATGACGAACTACCCACTTTGGGAAGTTCTATCCAAGAAAGAAAAATTAAGGAGGGTGCAACAGAGGTCAGTCAGTTTGGGTGAACATGATACCAAGTTTGAACAACGTCATTCCGAAAAAGGCCAGGCCATTGCTGATTTTCTCGCAAATTTTCCAGTGGAGAATCTCGAGTGGGAGGAGCACGACCCTGACCTTACAGAAGAAGTACCCGAGGATCCACCCCCCAAGCCATTCAACGAACGGGCTGAATGGATCACTACATCAAAGTGGAAACTTCTCACAGATGGATCAGCAGGACCTGCAGGGTCAGGAATAGGGATCGTTTTGATTACTCCTTCTAATGACAGAATTGAGAAATCAATCCATTTAGATTTTGAGGCCTCAAATAATGTCATCGAGTATGAAGCTCTTATTCATGGGCTTGACCTCGCTCTTGAACTCGATGTCCCCGAACTCTCAGTTTACACAGATTCACTACTTATCGTCTACCATTACTCAAAACAATACAAGAAGAATGGGAAGATGATCGAATACACAACCCTCGTTGCAGATAGGATGAGAAAGTTTGTGAAAGTAACTCTCGATTATCTTCTTCGAGGTAAAAACAGACATGCCAATTCCTTGGCATATCTAGCGAGGGCTTTCGGCACAAAAGCTCAATATCTCCATATCAAAGTCATTTCAACCCCCAGTATTGATCGCATTTTTGTATGCACGATTAACACCGAGGGCGATAGAGGGTGAGATGACGATTGGTGAAAGCCTTTCTTAGTTTATCTAGAAATCGACAACAAATGCGAAGGACCACTTCCGCCTTAAGCAATAAAAATACTTTCACAAAAATCCTCCACACGAGGTCATGATTTTTTACCTATTCAGTGATTTTCCAGCCTAAAATCACTTGTTTTATTTCTTACTTTCTATTAGAATATTGTTATAGGTTCATTGGTGTGATAGCGAATTCCAAACCATTTTAAGCTTACGGAATTTGGCCATTATAGATATGATGAGCATTAAATGAAGATGTGGATGCTGATGTATGTGACAGTTATGGTTTAACGAGTTGCGTCTGTATAGAATGATGACGTTTAGAAAAATGCACCTGCACAATAAATGTAGGGTTATATAAATAGTACCTGTACCGATTTTTTGAAGCAAAGTACTCTTGTAAGTTGTCAAATTATCTGAAAGTTTCGAAGATGGTGAAGACTCGGGGGATGGTCCTTGAAGAGAGGATTACTTTTGAAATACAGAGGTTAAAGTTAAAGTACTTTGGCGACCAATCCTTGGAGATATCCATACCCGCTCCTATTCCTCCAACTTATCAAGGTATGTCGGAAGACAAAGCGGTTGAAGCTGGGGAGGAATTTACTATAGGTAGAGGTTTTCTTGTCGCCGTCTTGACAGGTGAGGAACGTTGGGAATGTCTCCGTACCCTTGCAGAGATTAAGGTCAGGGAAACAGATATAGGGATAGGCGTAACTGCGGGGCAGTTATACTGATGACTTACATCAGATTAGATTCTAAGGTCAGGCCCTTTTCATCTTTACCAACCCTGCGAGGGTGGTAGTTATAGATGGAGCAGTTATGGTTGTAGAGGAAGACGGGGAGTAGAAATTTTCTTCTGCATTTCCATCATCTTTTGGCGCTAAGAAAACCTTCTGTTTGAAGAGTTGGGTCCAGCACTGAGTCTTCTGCTTGCATAGTTTCCAATTGAAGTTCGACCAGACTTTGACAAAGCTCATGTGAGGGATGCTTTATCTTGCGTCCAATATCGGCTTTGCATCAGGATGAAACATCACTGAAGTAGGACGAACTGAAGGATTTAATGCTTGGGGTGCCTGAAAGATCTGCAATCTATAAAGTACTAAAAAAAACTTGTTATCTGTAAAGTACCTAATTTCAGAGTGCTTTGTAAGACTTAATATTTGTAAAAGTATTATATCTCTGAGTACTTTGAAAGACTTGTTATCTATAAATGTATATGTAATCTGATTCGAAATGAATAATATTTGTTATCCAAACATTGTATTGATATAAAATAAAATGTCTCTGGAATCGAGCTAAGAATAATGCGATGAATTTGCCAAGATACTGATAAGATGATATATATGACATCGAAATTATTATTATCATAATTGAACTGTTTAAAATATGTCTGCAATGTATATAATAGAAGTTCGACCTGGGGTTGGATAAAAATATATAGGAATGTAAATTGCATAAATTTTGGAATGGCAGGTCAATTTGTGATAGTTTGTTCGAAGGAATCAGGTCGATATGAAATAGGACCAAATGATGTAGTTTGATAAAAAAAGATGTGTTCTGATATAACTTCTACCTAGATTTTATGGTTATGTTACGAGATAATAGGATAACATCTCGAGCTGCATGGAATTTTACAGCTAGACAGGGTATAAATGAAGAAGGGTCGATAAGGAAAAGTTAGGTGGAAGGAAAAAATAATGAGGTGCACTCATTCTTAGAGAATCTATTACACCGCTGAGGGGAGATTGGCTATTAAGGTAGCTGAAGTGCGTGAACATATTTTTGGGTTGATGAACTATGATGCCGAATTGTCAGTGAGGAAGGTGAATGTAGAGAGTTTGGAAATGATTGAGAGAGATCGTGAATACGAACATTATTTTTACGAAGAGATGTTCTGAGAAATAATGGTAGACCCAACAGCTCGAATGGACGCAGTGAGATTGCTTGCTGTAGAGGAGATCAAATTTGATAATGTGATGACTGCTGGAGGATATTTGATCTGATATGATTGCCCAGATCATCAAGGCTACTTTAGGTATAAATATATGTAAAGTGCTATCATAAATGAATGTAAGTATTTGATTTTTTTTAAGAAAAGATGAAAGTCAAATTGATCCTCTATAGTTGCAAATGCCGTTTGAGACTATTGTGATAAACAATTTTGAATACATTTGAAAATTTTGTTAGCTTTGGAAATAACGTCACTAGTACTATATGTAGAAGAAATAAGAACAGATAAAGTAGGAGCTTCCAATTTAGTTTTTTATGTAAAGCTGTAAAAATCTAATACCGCGTAAGTGTGAGTCATCATGAGTGTGGGAAGGTCAGAGAGAGATATAGAAATAGAAGAGAAAAATAGATTAAAATATGATGAAAGGGGCAATGATGGAAAAGTGGCTTTATTGAAAAGGTCTAAGACGTCTGACATGGACAGTAGAAATGACGCCTTGGTTCTAAAATTGAGGACGGCCCGTGGGAGGCACAATAACTGCCAGCGGTTAGAGAGAAAAAAAATAAATAGTGCTTCTTCCTTATTATTCAAACGTTTTTCAACTTCAGAAAACTTGGAAAGCAACGAGAGAGAAGCGCAATAAAATTGTAAAGAATCTGGTAAGGATTTATCTAAGAGTGATTAATAGTCAAAGAGAATTACGGGGACTGAATCACGTAGGTGGCTATACAGCAACGTTGTAAGGGAAGAATTTGGTGCTGCCTCAGATTCTCATTCTGACGCAGAAGATTAGTTGAGATGTGCGATGCATGTTTGTGTTTTTGCAAATCATAATCTGTTTTAAGCAAATCTCTAAAAAATTATTATTTATAGTAATCTATGAAATTTGAAATACATATATAGAATATATGATGATTTTGTATGCGAATGATGTGTATGCACAAGATAATGATTAATACCTGGACCTGTATGTAGAACGACCGTGAGATGTATTTGTGCAGGATCAAACCCTTACCTATTAACGAGGTGTCAACCTCTGGTCGAATGACAGAGTACAAAATTAAAATGTCTGATAGTGAGGTTAAAGTAGGGATTGAACAATTTATAGGTTTCCCTGGGAAATTGGTGACATATCCTCCCTGTTCGAATGCATTTAAAGAATTTTGTAAAGCCAAGGCCGTTGTAGGAGGGACATGGGGTAACTGCGTAGAATACGCCGGTAAGCTGTTTAGGGGGTGTACTGTGGTGATGAGGGAGGAGTATATTTATTTGTTGGCTGATTTGGAGGAGGAGAAATGAGATAGGGGTATAGGCAAATCGATCTCGTTAGAGTATTTTGATGGGAGTGACATTTCAGAAGGCTTGTTGTATTACCTGCCTCAATTAGAGTACAGGTTGAGTCTTCCCCTTACCAATTTAGTGAAAGGGATTATGAATATGAATGGGGCATGTCATATTCAATTGAATGGGAACATGTGGGAGGTGATAAGTGTTTGCGACCATCTGAATGAAAAATGGTAAAGGGAGGGGAAAGTGAGGAGGATATCTCCTGAGGATGTTTTACAGTTTTATGGGGTATAGAATTATCATGCCAGTGGAGAGGCATGTTTCTGTGCGAGCGCAACTCGGCCTTGCTTCTTCGATCTGAACTCAGCAGGTCGATCCTAAAATGGCAACATAATATGGGTGAAGGGTAATTGCCTTTAGAGAAATGATGAAAAACCTTTGGATCTTCTGTTTAGAACTGTAAAGCAAAGTGAGTATAACAATGTATAACATATAATATTGATATGTTGAAACTGTATAATCTTTTGTCGATGATAAAAAATGTTGTGCATGGCAGGCCCAAAGTCCCAGGTGGAGAGGAAAGATTTTTTGTTGGACGAAGTTGCTGTGGAAGAGGTTGAGCTCGAATATGTGTTGGAAGTACTTGGCCTTAGCAGAAAGAAGCAGTTTGGAAGCAAGTTTAAAAAAAATTAAAATCTCAATCGACAAGTATGATGACAGGTTATGATGATGGTAAGATGAAAGGAACTGGTGGGGAAGGGCGAACGAACTTGCCCAAGGCCCCTAGAGTGGACAGTTTGGTTCATCCGGAGTTTATTACGTCGAGCAAATTAGCTTGAATGTTTATGAAAAAATAGATGTTGAAGCGTCCGTCGACCTCTGGTACCACTAGAAGTAGTGAGGTCGAAGGAAAAGATAAAAAAGAGAAGGATCAAATCTTCGGGAACGTCGGGGGAGAAGGTCATTGAAGAACGACCTGTTACTATGGATGATCTGAAGGAGGTTGAGGTAAGGGCTAGGCTGGCGGCTCTTCATTGGGAAGAGGATATGGGCAAAATGGTAGGTCTCTATGCTCGATTATGTGAAATATATTTTTGTATTGTGCTCTGAGTTCACGCTGAGGTTGAATTGTGCTTTACGGATTGCTCGTTTGGTGAGGGGGATGTCTCGGAGTTGAAGAGGAGAAATCTGAGCTGAAGAAGGTGAAGATCGAGTTTGAAAAGAAGGTAGCTCAATTGAAGGCTGATGCGCTCAAGGATATAAAAAAAGCTGGAGGCTCTGAAGGCTTCCCAAGTAGTGGAGATCGGTCATCTACAAGCTGAGGTGAGAGCGAACCTGGAAGAGGTAGTGGCGGAGCACGAAAGACTCGGGCACCACCTTATGTTAAAGGGGTATTCAAAGGATGAAGTAGATGCTATTAAGGCAGACACCTACGTTGAGGAGGGAGATGACAAAGAGGCGGAAGGTGTTGTTGTTTGAGTTATTAATGGGTTAAATGGTGCCTCACCTCAGACGGTGCTAGACAACCAAGGGGATGTCACCGAGCTCCCGGAGGGGGAACATGAGAAGGTAAGGTAGAAAAATGATTCTGTACGAATATTTTGGAAATATTTATGTAAATCAGTTAAATACTGTATATTGAATAAAATTTTATAGGCTGAACTTTTTTTTATAACCCTTGTGTAAGCACTTAGAAAAATGTGCCTCAGAATAAAATATTTAGAGAATGATCTTGCCAGGGAAAGTGAGACCTCCACATCTTTACTATCTTTGCAAGCAGAGCTGCAAGTTAGATTGGAACAGGCAATGTTTGGCTTGTATGCTTTATTAACATAAAGCTATCAAGTAAATAAGACAACATAGAACGTCGAGGCAGACTAAAAGCTTGTTATCAGTTTTAGGAAAATGACACTCAAATAGTGTATTAGAAAAATCAAAGTTTTTAACAAAGTAGCATATAAAGAATGTATACCTTAGACCTGAAAATATATGTCATGGAGCATCCATCTGAGATCATACTTGGACCTTCAAGACTAGAAGTAGCTGCACACGGTAGATGTTAGAAATCATATATCTTGTTAGAAATGAGATATGTATATGTATGTTGAGGGGGTGTTCTGAATCGAACTGGATATAACGTATATGTATTGTACAGGTCAAATTGGATTCAGCTTGCTCGTGCGAAGATGAGGCACTCCAATGTAATCAGGAATTTGTAGAAGAGTTGGATAGGATGAGAGAGGCGAATGAGGACAGAGAAGACCAACATGTAAATGAACACTTTAAGTTTATTGAGGTAACCAAGACTGTTGTTGACCTTACTTGTAAGATCGAGGAGAAGGATGCCGAAATTGATAAGGGGCTAAAAGAGCTTGCGGGGAAAAAAGAACACGCAGCGAAGCTTCAAAGTCAGATTGACACGCTGATGATAAAGAATAGACATGTTGAGATGGCTTAATACCGTATTTAAGCACTAGAAAGATCGATGGAATAATTTCGTACTGATTTTCAGAATAGTAGATGCGAGCTGCAGGGACTAAAAAAGAAAATGTTTAAAAAAGATAACGAGCTAAAGATAGCTCGAGAGGATCTATCAGCTTTGGAAGCTGCAGCCGAACACTTGATTACTACCTTACATGCAAAGGATATGGAGTTTCGGACGATACAACAGAAGTGTGACGAGTTGAATGAGAGGGTGGCAGGATTGGAGACCTAATTGGCGCAAGCCAACGCGCGTTTCAGGAACCCCGAGGCTGGAGAGTGCTCGAGGAAGATTAGAAATGATGCTAAGGTTTCTCTTGTCCAAGGGGATGTAGTTAGCCTATCAGCTCAAATTAGGGAGCTGGTGGGTGACGTATCTCAAATTCAAGGGCATGTGTAGAAAGGGAATGTAAATTTAAGGGAGTGCCAACGTAAGTTGGATGCCACTCTTGTCAGGGAAAAAATATTGGGAGGGGGAAATCAGGGTAAATAAGATTTTAATAAAGATGAAAGACAACCTGTTAAAGGATTCTTCGGCTGGGGAAGAGTTGAATGCAGAAATTGAGAGACTTCGTGCTCAGGTGGTGGACTTAAAGGCCATTAATCAGGCTGAATCAGCTAAAGCTGTCAAAAAATTGGAAGAGAGTATAGCTTTTGATGTTCTAATAGAAAGGGACATGGCATATCAGGAGCGATGGTATGCGAGGTTGGAGGCACGCCTCGAGAAGGCAAGATCGCACTTTTTAAACACAGTTGTAGCTCATGCATCACGCTCAGACTTGTTAAAGTCGATCTTTGCTTATTTTGTAGAGGAAGTAAAAGACTTGAGTTAAAATGAGATACCTTGTTCAAGAGTCTGTCTGACAAGGGATATATTTGTCGAGTTGATATAGATCGAGGAAACTGTATGGCCTCCATGGAAATGAATTTAGGCCCTTGCCCTACAGATCTGATAGAGCGGGGTAGGGTTACTGTAACTCGAGAACTAAAATTTGATTGATCTCCTATTGTAGGGGAAAACATGGCTGACATCCCAATAACATAAAAGAATCAATTATAGTGGTTGTGAATTCAACCTGAAAATAAATAGTATTTGCCGCAGACATAGCGAAATAGATGAAAGTTAGTATTATATTTGCCTTATCTTATGTCTGGTAGGGTCTTTGATATAAAACAAGTTTTTACATTTGTTTTAATCGCAGAAATGGGTTAAGTTAATTAAACCAAGTGAACCTTAATTTAACTGTAGTAATGTTGCAGACATATTGAAAGAGATGAAGGCTAGTATTACCTTTACCTTATCTTATATCTGTCAGAGTCGCTGAGATAAAATAAGTTTCTACATTTGTTTTAATCGCAGAGACTTAGTAGAGTCAACCAAACCAAGTGTTATCCTTGATTTAACTGGTATAATGTCCTAAACAAGTTGAAAGAGGTGATGGCCAGTATTACATTTGCCCTATCTTATGTTTGGTAGAGTCTTTGATATAAAGCAAGTTTCTACATTTGTTCTATCGCAGAGATGGTTGAATCAGCTAAACCAAGTGTTATTCTTAATTTAACTGGTATGAGATCGATTGAAAGCTAGTATTATCCATGCTTTAATCTATAGAATGTAGTTGAATCTATGTAAGTAGAGAGATATTATGAAAAACTTGGAAGTTTCATTGAACAGTTCAGGATTTACATTGGATGGAGATGAAAATCTTACTTTTGGAATTGAAAAAGCAAAAGTAGTAAGGCATTTAACGATAGTATCGTTTCAGTCGCCTAGTGTCTAAGGATTTGAAATGTGGATTCCCTCTTCTATCATGAGGTAATATGATCCCAGGCCTGAGAGACCTATGATAATGAATGGACCCTCCCAATTTTTGGCTAATTTTTTAGCGTGAGGCTTTTTACGGTATTGAGGAATTCTCTGAGGATGATATCATCAATTTGGAAGGTACAACTTTTGACTCGGCTGTTATACAAACTGGCTAACATATGATGATATCGGCCTAGGTTAGGGATGGCGCGTTCCCTGGATTCATCAGTCATATTGAGGTTGAAAGCCAATTCGAACTTATTTTCTTCGTCAGTTAGCTCGTGATCTCGAACTGGATGATGGTATTCAGAAGGAATGACGGTTGGAATGGGGTGAATCCTGTTGACTATCGAGGAGTGGTAAGATAGACCCAGAGGACATGAGGGAGTTCTCGAACCCAATTCCCTTTTTTCTGTGAGTGAAGCATATTTTTGAGTCCATCCACGATGGTTTTGTTAGTGATTTTGACTTAGCCATTGGCTTGAGGATAGTAAGGATTGGATGGTGAGTGGATGATATTGTGTTGGTTGATGAAGGCTACGTTTTTTCTCCAACAAATTGGGGCCCGTAGATATGAATTAGGTGGGGGTACCCAAATTAAGTGATGATGCGCTCCCAGATAATAGAGATGACCTCTTCTTCTCTGGTTCAGCAGAGTAGATCTACTTTTATCCATTTTGTAAAATAATTGGTAGCTACGAGTAGGTGATGGCAGTTGCCTGGAGAATTTGGGAATTTACCGACGAGATCGAGTATCTATCTTTTGAAAGGTCAGAACACCTTGTTTGCATGGAGTTCGAGCGCAGGGGCGCGTATCATGTGTCCATGTCTTTGGCGGGCATCTTATTTGTGTAAGTACTCTTCTGCTTGCTTGCGCATGCGGGGACAGAATACGCCTTATGTAATAGCTCTATTTGCTAGTGATTGACCTGCGGCATGGGAGCCACAAGTCCCTTCATGTAATTCGTAGAGCATTTCATCTACTTTTGGTTTGGAGAGACACTTAAGGTAAGGCCCCGTGATTGAAAGGCGGTATAGCATACCATTTTGATTTGTGTAGCGCTTCGAGTTGTTGATCAACTGTCAGCGCTCCTTTGGATCTGCTGGAAGTGGTCCCTCGTAACTGTTGCCGATGCCGAGGTAGGCAAAGAAAGGCTTTCACCAATCGCCGTCTCCCCCTTTATGGTGCATACAGAAATGCAATCAATGCTGGGTGTTGAAATGATTTCGATCTGGAGATATCGAGCTTCTGTACCCAAGACTCTGGCTTGATATGCCAAGGAATCAGCGTGTCTTTTTTTACCTCGAGGAAGATAATCAAGAGTTACTTTCACGAACTTGTTAACCCTATCGGTAACGAGGGCTGCGTATTCGATCATCTTTTCATTCTTCTTATATTTCTCAGAGTAATGGTGGACGATGAGTAGTGAATCTGCGTAAACTGAGAGTTCGGAGTCATCAGGCTCAAGAGCGAGGTCAAGTCCATGAATGAGTGCTTCATATTCGGTAACATTATTTGAGGCCCAAAAATCTAAGCAGATCAATTTCTCAATTTTTTCATTAGAAGGGGTAATCAGTACGTTTCTGATTCCTGACCCTTCGGATCCTACTGATCCATCCGTAAGAAGTCTCCACCCTTTTGTTGTAATCCATTCAGCTCGTTCGTCAAATGTTTTGGGGGGTGGATCTTCAGAAGTTTCTTTTGCAAAGTCAGGGTCGTGTTCTTCCTACTCGGGATCTTCCACTGGAAAATCCGTGATAAAATCGGCAATGGCCAGACCCTTCTCAGAATTATGTTGTTAGAACTTAATATCATGTTCTCCCAAACTGGCTGACCATTGTTGCACTCTTCTTGATTTTTCATTTTTGGATAAAATTTCCTGAAGTGGGTAGTTCGTCATGACTTTGACTGAATGAACTTGGAAGTAGTGCTTGAGTTTCTATAAAGTGTAAACAAGATTGAAAAGAAGTTTCTCAATTTTAGAGTACCTCATTTCTGTTGGAGTTAGGGTTTTACTGATGAAGTATACTGGTTTCTTAATTATCCCTATAAGGCGAATGAGAACCGAGCTGAGTGAAGTATCTGTGACTGCTAAGTAGATAATTAGTTCCTTATTATCTACTGGGGTACTTATTATGGGAGACCTCCTTAAATAGGTTTTGAGATCCTGAAAAGCTACTTCGTATTTTGGTGTCCATTGAACCTCTGTATTTGGCTAAACTTTTCCTTGTTTGGTATAACCGCGGAGTAGTAGGAATAGCCAACGACAGAGGTCTGAAGATTTATAAATGGAACGATTGATAGCGGCAATCTTACCGATAAGTTTCTGAACATCTTTCGTCATTTTTGGAGAAGGCATGTTGAGGCGAACCCGAATATGATCTGGATCGGCCTCAATCCCCTTCTTGCTGATAAGGTAGCCTAGAAATCGGCCAGAATGTACCCTGAATTAATACTTATAATGGTTGAGACGCATCTTGTAAGATCGAAGAATAATGAATATGGTGTTGAGATCTAAAATGTGGTTGGCTAACTGTACGCTCTTGCAAAAAAGATCGTCAATGTAGACTTCAATGATTTTCCTGAGATGTGCTTTGAATATCGTAGTCATCAACCATTGATATGTGGCACCCGTATTTTTTAGTCCAAAGGGCATAACTTTACAGCAATAAGGACCTCTTTCAGTGATGAAAGTCATTTTTTCTTGATCTTCCTCTAAAAGTGGAATCTGATTGTATCCCGAAGCAGCATCCATCATAAATTGGAGGTCACAGCCTGTTGTGGAATCGAGGATCTGATGAATATTGGGAAGAGGTAAACTGTCCTTTAGAGCATATTTGTTCAGATCGATGAAATCTACGCAAACTCAGACTTTTCAGCTCTTTTTGGGATAATGATAATATTGGATATCCAGTCTGGATATTTGGCTTCTCGAATAAATCTCACTTTGATCAATTTCTCGATCTCGGTGTTAACTTCATCTCGAAGGCGAGGTGATAGTCGTCGCTATTTCTGTTTGACCACCATGGCGTTGATGTTGATGGACAATTTATGACATGCCTTGGTCGGATTGACCCCAGATATTTCTTCGAAAGACCACACAAAAATGTCATGATTTTGTTGTAAGAATTGAATGAGAGCATCTTTTTTGCATTGAACCATCTTAGTACCGATAAAAGTACCTCTGCTAGGTCCATCAATGTTGACATATTCTGTGGGCTTCTCCGTAAAAGGTTGATCGTTGAGGTGATCAGCTTCCTGTAATTGCTATGCAGCAAATCTGTTAGAGGTATCTAGGATAGTAGAGACGGTATTTTTACACGCTCGAGAAAGCTTTTGACTACCCTTGATCTCATAGATACTATTTTTGTATTTGAATCGAAGTACTTGATGATAGGTGGAAGCAATTGCTTCCATGTTGTGAATCCAGCAGCGGCCCATAATCTTGAGATAACGAGATTTGACATTGATGACATAGAAGATGATGTCGATGGTGGCTGGTCCTGTGGTAATAGGTAAGATGATCTTGCCTACTCGTTCTTCTTTAGAACCATTAAACTCACTGATATCGGTATCACTCTGAATATCTTGGTCAACCTATCCCATTTGGTCGATAGTACTCTGAAATAGAATCTCAATACCGCTTCTAGTATTGATCATCATTGTGTGCATGACAAACTTCTTCATTTTGAGCATTATTACTAACGTATCATGATGTGGAAATTTGACATGGCTAGTATCGTAATCTTTAAAGGAAATCCTAAGCCGGCGATTGCTCGACCCAGGTAAAAGCTTGGCTTTCTTATCTTGAGATATGGGATTGTCTCTTGCGCTTGGATCAGTTAGAGTTGGTAATCTGGCTAATTTTGATCATATTGTTGTGGTATATATGGTAAAGATGCTTCCCCTCAGCTTGATCATCGACTTGAACAACCTCAAGATGCTTCTTATAGCTGCCATCTTTGTATGATTCTAGGTCGACAATATATTCGATCATCCGTCCCTCTTTAAAAATGTATTCGAGCAACCTCCGTAAAGCATAACAACTGTCAGTAGAATGATGGTTTACCTTATGATGCAGGCAGTATGGTCACTTGTCGATTGGTTCCAGTGGTTGAGAGATGCGGTAAAGCTTATCCTTCAAGAGTAGTAGAAAGATTGTGGAGATTCGAACGCTCATCTTTGGGCGGATGAGTTTGTTTGGCAAACTGCCTTTCCGAGGGTTGCCAATATTGCCCTTGGCGCGCTTCCGATCACCCTAATCCTCCTTTGGTTCAGTGTTTTGATCTATAGATGAACCTTTTGTGGTGAGGACGGATTTAGTAGATTTATGTCGCTCAGACATCAATGTTTTGATTTTTAGATGGACCTTTCGCTCAGACATCGCGAGTTTCTAAAACAACACCACTCGCCCATGATGTTACTCATACTCTTGGTTGAGAACCATCTTGTAATGGCTTATTTCGTATTTCAGACTTATACTGTGTCTTCGACCTCATCAACATATTTAGAATTCCTAAGTTCGAGTCATCATTTTCGACCTCTACATCAACAGTTCGAGGTAAGGAAATGAATAGTCATCCATAAAGCCATTATCCAACAACAAAGATCAGAACGTTACACAATCTGGTCAAAGAATAATCAAACATATATTTTGTAACGTCCATCATTATGAATCCTAATGATCGTCAAACGGTCATATTATAAGACCTATAAATAGGACTAGAGAGTTTCAGATGAAAGACGAAAGAATCTTTACTATAACATTCCACATACTCAGAATGATCATTGAAATAAACTAGCGATCTCAATAATATCATCTTCTCTTTCTCAAAATCCTCAAAAGAGGTTGTGGTTTTTAACCTATTTAAAGGTTTTCCACTCTAAATTGTTCTGTTAGTTATTATTCACTATTATTGAGCGTTCTAAACACATCTGGTGTAAAGGCTAAGTCTGATTCTCGGAATTAGACTATTACAATATGCTTAATAAAACTACTATTCTTTATCTTCTCCTCTTCGTCCGTTCAATATAATTGTCTAAAACCCCGAAACATGAAAATTATTGTAAAGTTTATTTTCCTTAATCTTCTATTTATTTATTTGTCCTATTTGTCAACTATTTTAATGTATTATTTCCTTTAAAGTGTAATACTCTTCTCCTTCCCTTCCCGTTTCAGAACTTTCCTTCCTCTATAAAATTTAATAGAGTAATGACGGTCTCTCTTAATGCTAATTATGGGTATTTTAAAACCTCACAATTTACCTTTAGCTTCTCCCATGTACATAAGTGATTCCCCCATTAATTACCTTCATATATTACACCTCTTTCTAATTAATTATAAATTATAGCAAAGTGATGTGAGGAATTAATTAAAATCTATGACGAAGGGCCAAAACCTTTTACCTGACTTTAATTCAAACAATTGAATATGTAGTGGCTTATTCCACATATCGGACTCATGCATCATCTTCGACCAACATACAAACTTTTGACATCATCAACAAAGCATGTGGCACAATCAAAATCAAGACAACAGCATCAGGAAATAGTTATAGCACGAGTTTCTCAACCAACACCACTCATCCATAATGCTCCTCGTACTCTTGGTTGAGAGGTGTCTTGTAAAAGCTTATTTCACATCTCAGACTCATGTTTCATTCTCGAGCTCATCAACATACATGAAGTACTACTAAAGACATTTTCAGTATCCTCAGAGCACCTGCAACAGCTAGGTGAATCGTGATGTGGCAAGGTAGATTTCTCAATCCACCCTCTTGAGCACCAATCCACCTCCCAACAGAAATGTGAATTGTCCACGTGTCCACCCATTTTCCACCTTGAGGGCAGATTCTCCACCCTCTGGGTAGATTTTTGGTAAATTGATGCCGCACAGTTCAGAACTGCATTGGGTAATGGACGCTCCAGATGAAGACACGTGGCAAGATCTTAGGTAATTTGATTATACCGCGCAGTTCAGAACTGCGTTGGGTAAAATTTACCTTAATTTTGGGCTCAACTGCTGCGGGTGGATTTGGGGTGGATTAGTACAAATCTACCCTCCAACTGTTGTGGATGCTCTTAAGTTCAAGTCATCACTTTCGACATCTACATCAACAATTCGAGTTAAGCAAATGTACAATCATTCATAAAGCCATTATGCAGCAACAAAGATCAGAACGTTGCATAATTTGGTCAAAGAATAATCAAGCATATATTATGTAACGTCCATCATTAAGAATCTTAATTGTCATCAAACAGTCATAATATAAGGCCTATAAATAGGACCAGAAAATAACAATCTAAATAATATCATTCCAGAAAATGAGGGACGGAGGAATCCTCAATCTAACATTCCACATACTCAGAACAGTCATTGTAATAAGATAACAATCTCAATAATATCATCTTCTCTTTCTCAAAATCCCCAAGAGAGGTCGTGGTTTCTAAACTATTCAAAGGTTTTCCAAATTAAATTATCTTGTTAGTTATTACTTATTGTTCTTGAGTGTTCTAAACACATATGGTGTAAAGGCTAAGTCTAAATCCCGAAATTAGGCTATTGCATTTGGCATTGTCTGTGGGAACCAAGGCTCTCAAACTCATTGTCTCAGAAACTACTGATTATCATTTTTTAGGATGACACTTCCAGATCAGATCACGCCGGTTACTTCAGCAGAAGAAAATGCTACCCTAGCAGAGTTGAGGGCTAATTTGAATTCTGAAACAGAAAGGCGTACCACTCTGGAGCAACAACTAGCAAATGTACAAGATGCATTGAAGGTTCTGCAGGGTCAGTAAATTGCCATTCAAAAGAATAAAGGCACACAACCAGAAGGCTCGCGAATTTTTGTTCATGACAGAATTGAACCTCCACCGAAAAGTAATAACTTAGGAGATGCACTTCGATCCAGCCATCATCAGCGGGAAATGGAGCCTATCCCGATCCAGGAAGTTTACCAAGAAGTAGATGGCAGCCTTACAGGAGTCAGACAAATTGAGAATCTACCTCGAAGAGTTTGAGTTCCTGCAAAAGATCTTCTAAGTGAGGGGAGTGGCGACTACAAACCTAGAGAAGGATGCGTTACACACCCAGCCACTACAGGCCGACAATATGTGATGTAGGAACATGTTGACAAGTGAATGAAAGAATTGCTCGAAGCTCAGACTCAGACCACCAAAGGAATCTACAACAGATTACCGAAGAGCCCGATCGTACAGGAACTATTGGATGGCGAGGTCCCCACCGGATTCCATACTTCGAAGATTCAAAAGTATAAAGAGACTGATCTAGTGGAGCACGTCCAAGAATTCTAGGATGCTTAAGTTTTACATTCAACGTTTAATCATATTTTATGCCGGGTCTCTCCTACTATGACCTCTTTCCTACCACGTCTAATCATATACTGCGATGGTTCCACATCTTTTAAAAAATTACAAGAACTCTTCGTCAAGAACTACTTGCATAACAGAAACAAAGAGAAGAATCTATATTCTCTTTTCAGCCTTAAGGAAATGTCAGGGGAGAAGCTCGAGACATTCACTAAGAAGTTCTTGGAGTTAGCTCAAAAAGTAGATCGTCTCGATTAGAAGATTACTATTTTGGCATTCATCAATGTTTTACTCGTCGATAAAAGAGCTAAGGAGTACCTCGTCCTAAAATAGCCTACAACTTTGGAGGACTTGATCGAAAAAGTTAACAGATATATCGATCTCGAAAGAATGGTGTTCGACAGACATAAAACTCAAAAATTAACATTGATTGCTAGAGATTAATCCACATGCCTAAATTTCAACCGTATAGCTGATCAAGGAGGAGATAGGAAGCAAAAAAAATCGAATGATAAACGACCTCAGAAGGGTAGTAACTTGCCAAAACCTTGTCTTCCAAAGATAAATATAACCATAGCCAGCATTTATCCTATACTTCAGAAGGATAAGTTTTTTTACAATGCACAGTTTCTCTAACTCATTGAGAATAAACACTATTGCATTCACCACAAAGTCCAACATCATGAGATGGAACACTGCTTTGCTTTACAATGTCTATTAGAGTTTTTTTTTGCGAATGGACGAATACATGAATGCATCGTGGACGTTGAGAGTTACAAGAATGGGAGTTACAAACTTCTTATAGAAGCCATGCAGATTGAAGAACCGACAGGGGAGAAGCATTTATATCATATATCCCTTTGCCACTTCTTTGAGTCTCAGACTATCATCCAATCAAACAGAAGGAAAAGGCAACGGATCGGCCAATGTCATGACTTGTCCATCAAAGATAAAGAAGCTCGTTTACATCCTGTATCCCGCTCCCAATGCATAGGAATTTATTTTGATGACTGTGATGTTCGTCATGTCAACTTCCCTCACCATGATGCTTTGGTAATCATGTTAAAAATGAGAAATGTTGTACTTTACACAATGATGATAGATACTGGTAGTACTATTGAGCTTCATTTTTAAAGAACGATTGATCAGATGGGATTGGCTGACAAGGTACAACCCAGTAACATTGATATTTGTAGATTCAACGGCTCTCGAGAAGAACGTGTAGGAAGATTAAACCTCCTACTACGGAAGGATCAACAACAATTGACGTTGTATTTTAAGTTATCAATACAAAATCCTTTTATTTGGGGAAAATGGGACGCTGTTGGTTACATAATATGCGAGCCATTCCATCGACCTATCATTTGGCGCTGCAATTTGAATAGAATAACAGCATTTACGAAATCAAAAGTTAGCTCAAGCATGCAAAATTTTTGTTGCCATCATACCAGAACCATCAAGGCTACAACTCGCAAAGTAATTATAGAAAACTGTAGGGAACATTACAAAAAGCTTTACTGCGAACTCTACAGAATATCAGTTGCCAAGTACATAAATCACAGAGTACGTTAAAATCCATGGGGATAAACGAGGAACGTACATTGGCACTCTTCTGCCCACAACAGAATGAGATGCTCTTATCCAGTTCCTTAAAAATAATAGTGATGTTTTTGCTTGGACATTTTATGAAATGCTCGACATTTATCCAAATCAGGCCTACCATAGGCTTAATTTGAAAGATAAAGCTGAAACTGCCAAACAAAAGTAGAGGACTTTAGCACCAAGACTTCGAGAAGAAGTTAACAAAGAGATCGATAAACTAATTGAAGTTGGTTTTATCCGAAAAGCCAATTATCTAGAATGGATCTCAAATATTGTAGCTGTACCAAAGAAAAATGGCAAGATCAGAGCGTGCATGGATTTCACGGACCTCAACAAACATACTTCAAAAGATAGTTTTCCACTTCCTATCATAAACTCTCTGCTCGATTCGACTGCGGGGCACGAACTCTTATCCATGATGGATGCCGCATCGGGGTACAATCAAATACATCTACTACCAGACGATCAAGAAAAAACAGTTTTCATTACAGAGCATGGCTTGTACTGCTATAAGGTTATGCCTTTTTGTGTCAAGAATGCAGAAGCCACTTATCAAAGATTGATGGCATAGATGTTCAAAGATCACCACAGGAAAATGTTGGAAGTCTACATTGATGATATATTGCGTAAAAGTCTTAAAAAGGATAACCATATCGTAGATTTTCACACAACTTTCGAAATTCTCCATTTCTACAAGATGAGACTCAATCATGAAAAATGCTAGTTCGAGGTTTAGTTAGGCAAATTCTTGGGACATTTGATTTGCAAGTGAGGCATAGAAGCTGATCCAGATCGTATTCGTACAATGTTATTTATGCCTTCTCAAAAAATAAATAAAGACGTACAAAAGTTAGCGGGCAAGATTACTGCAATAAATCGTTTTGTCTCGAATTCTACAGATCGATATCGACGGTTATTTGATCTATTGCATAAAGGAATAACGAAAAAGAAATCTAAGAAGGATCCTGAGATCGAGTGGACAACAGAATGTGAAGCGGCATTTCAACAACTCAAAAATGTTATTTGGGTAAACCACCAGTTATGAGTACACTTACAGAAGGAGAAGAACTCACCATCTATCTGGCAGTTATCGACGAATCATTAAGTTCTATTCTAATTTGACTTGATGAAAAGATGAAGAAACCTGTCTACTTCATCAACAAAACTCTCACTCCAGCAGAATCTCGATATACTAAGATCGAGAAGCTGCTCTTAGCTCTTGTTTATACATCGTGGAAGCTGAAACAATATTTTCAAGCCCACTCAGTTTGAGCAATGACAAATTATCCTTTGCGAGAAATCTTATCCAAGCAAGAGAAATCCAGACGAGTACAACAATGGTCGGTAATTCTTGGTGAACATGACATCTGTTTCGAACCATGATATTCTAAAAAAGATCAAGCTTTAGCAGATTTTCTCGCAGGCATCCCAGTAAAAGATCTTAGCTGGGAAGAAGACAATATGGATACTAATGAAGAACAGTTCAAAGATAAGTTAGAATAGATAACTCAAAAGGGATGAAGTATTTTAACTGATGGTTCTGCTGGACCTAAGTGATTAGGCATTGGAATCATACTTATCACACCTTCCAATGATATGATCAAAAAAGTAATTAAACTCAATTTCGAAGCTACCAACAATAATGTTGAATATGAGACAATAATTTATGGTCTAGATATGGCTCTTCAGATTGGAGTTTCTAAGTTGTCTGTGTATACAAACTCTTTACTCATTGTTATCCATTATACAGAGAAGTTTCAGAAGAATGATAAAATGATTGATTACGCAGCAGCAGTAGCCGGCAGAATGTGCAGATTCATGAGGATTACCATTGAACATTTGTCACATAGAGAAAACAGACATTGTGATTCCCTTGCCTATCTAGTAGGGGTACTAGGCGCAGAGGCCCGATATCTCTAGATCAAAGAAATATCTACCCCCAACATTATCATCATAAGCTCAAATTCTGTTAATAATGGGGGCGTTGAAGAGGACGAGGACGATTGGAGATGACCTTTCCTTACATATATTAGACCTCAAAACAAATTTGAGGGTAAACTCCCAAAAGATCCTACTGAAAGAAGATACGTGCTTGATAATGCTAAGCGCTACCTCGTAGAAAATATTCTTCTTTACAAAATTTTGGTCACAGGACCATACCTCCAGTGCTTATCGAACAAAGAGGCTCAAAAATTCTTGTGCGAACTTTACGAAGGTACTTGCGGTTCCCATACAACAGGACGATCTCTAGTCAATTGAGCTCTTACTCAAGGCATCTTTTGGCCTAAATGAAAGCGCAAGCCATTGAACTTGCAAGCAAATATGGTGCCTACCAACGACATGGACCCCAAATTCAAGCTCCATCCTTGGAACTCTATTCCAGCAATGTTGTTTGGCTGTTCAGATGATGGGCCCTCGACCTCGTAGGAAAATTCCCTGCTGTACCTGGCAAAAAGGAAGCACCTCCAAGTAGCAATGGATTACTTTACTAAATGGGTAGAAGCAGTCCCTCTGTGTCACACACGAGAAGAGGAAGTCATCAAGTTTATATGCGAAGCCATCATCATTCGGTTTGGCTGCCTCTATCTCATCATAATCGACAATGGACCTCAATTCTTTGGCTCTAGATTCGTTGAGTTCCTCAATCAATGCAACATCATCCACTTTCCTTCCAATCCATATTACCCATAAGGAAATGGTTAAGCCGAAATCACTAATTGCACTATTGTCGATAGAATCAAAAAGTGCTTGACAGAGAAGAAGGGTAATTGGGTCCAAGAATTACCACATGTATTATGGGCATATTGCACAAAGCCTCGAGTATCGACTGGATGCATGCCATTCCTATTAGAATATGGTACTGAGGCAATAATCCCCACTCAATATCGTCACCCATTGTGCGACCATACTATGACAGATAAAGAAAATGAATTCCAATTGACATGTAACATGAATTGGATCGAGGAAATTAGAGACAAAAAAATCATGAACTTGGGAAGATACCACCAGGCCCTGGCCCAATCTAATAACAAACGAGTTCGCCATAGAGAGTTCAAAATAGAAGATCTCATCCTCCGAGAAATCCCCAAACACAGAAAAAAAAAATCAATACGGGGAAATTGGCAGAAAATTAGGAAGGTCCTTTCGTCATTGCTGGAAAAAGTAGTTTTGGTTCTTACGATCTCGCTACTAAAAGTGGGGAACTAATCCTTGAAACACAAGAAGATTGAAGCTATATCGATGCTGATAATCTATCACAGTGCACTTTTCTAAATAAATCTACCATCTTGTATGTCGATCTTATATCAATGAAATACTTATGTTTAATCACCATACATCTGAGTACTTTCTACTATTTCATTCAATACTCCATCTAACATTCTTTGTTCATCAATCTTATAATAATGAATACTTATGTCTGATTGCTCTACATTACAGTACTTTTCAAATATATCATACAAGTACTTCTCTATACAGAATTGTTGCTTCTACCAATTTGATTTTCTAAATATATTACAGGTCACCTATTGGTTAATCCCAATTCGACCAACCCATCTAATATATTACAGGTCGATAATTGGTTTGTCCAATGCGGCCAAACAGATCACATATTACAGGTCGGTTATTTATTAACCCAATTCGACCAATCCATATAATTCTTATATAAACAGATTATATGTCTAAACATTACAGATTGTTTGTTGCTTTAGCCAAACTGATCCTCTATTATATTACAGATTGTTTGTTACCTCAGCCAAACTGATCATCTATTATATTATAGATTATTTGCTGCTTCAGCCAAATTGATCATATATTACATATCAATTGTGGCTTCAGCAAAACCGATCTTCTATGTTCTTCAACGTTTGTTGCATCAACAAAACCAATCATTTACTATTCGAAAACCTTTGGACTCATTCTATAAAACAGATATCCAACTCATATATCATAGTTGGCTCATCACAAGGTTAGTACAGATTATTTTTTTGTCAACAGTCATACCTTATTACACTCTTTTCATAATATTTTTTTTGTATCGTACAAGTAATCTCTCATAACAATTATTACGTCTCATTGCTCATTCGAGCTGTCACTTAAAATGTCATCTGAAGGACTCCCAGCATTACGTGAACTCTCCCTATACAGACGAACACGCATAAACTTTAGCATTCTCCCCATAATAATTTTTTTTCCTTCCATAATCATACTCTCTTTAAAAGCTCCAATTCTTGACACCATTGGGATCTAGGTACTCCGATCGAATTAACCTCATTTTGCACTGCACACCTTTGGTAACTAAACGATCATACACAGTTCTACTTTCTGTTTCCAATCTGTTGAACTGTGATACAACGAATGAAATAACTTCCATCATATCTCTCTCGTATACATTACCTGGTTCACTTTTCACCTTTTTAGGAAGAATAAGCTCACTAAGTTTACCTTGAGTTTCCTTCAACATAACTTCTGGACTTTGGCAGCGTTCATCTACTTTTCATTTTTCATTCAATGTCACAACATTTCGAGATTCCAACAATTCCATGAATTCGTCCATATGACAAACCATAGACATTAATCCCTCCACTTCATCCTTGCAATAATTTCTATTTGTCATACTTTCGTCAAGACTTATTTCAGCCTTACAGAGATCTGTATCTAACTTAGTATTCACATCACGCAATTTCCCATTTTTTGATTAATACTTCAAGATGTTTAACCCCAACAATTATATGGTATACTCAAGAGTATATACCTCAAATTTTTTAGAGAAAAAAAAATCTCCAAATTTTTGATTCTTCGATTCCCCCTCGTTGGACCTTTGATTATTGGGAAGAACCTTGAGTTCGGGGTGGATTATCAAGCATTGGGTAAGGTTAATTATTATTTTTTTGTCAATTTTTGTGAATAGTATTTACTGTTCATATAAATAGTGAAAACCGAAACTACTAATTTCCAATCCAAACCAAAAATGTCTAATTTCCAATTCGAATCCCTAATGGTTCTTCAATATGATCACGATGGATATCTCCACTCTTACTCTCCAGCAAGGAATTATAAATTGGGAAATCAACTTGCTAGGAAATGAGGGACTCAGTAATCCGAATTTGAGGAAATTTACCCCTGCGCCAAACTCTACTGCGACTACAATTCCTAACATCTCTCCAATCAATCCAGCATGCTGAAAGGAAGATAATCAAAGTTTGCAAGTGAGTCAGGTCCTTGATGGTCAACCCGTGCAAGCTAATAAGATCAAATCAATAGTTGCATGTCCCTGGGGATTCATGAACATGGATGAAAGTGAAAAAAAGAACCATTCTTCAGCAAACCAAATTACGTCAGGAGGAAACCCCGATCAAACAACAAAGAATAATCAGGTTTTGGGTAGGAAATCTTCTACCTAGAGTAAAATCCCTGCCCCGGGTGGAGAGATACTATTGTAATCGTTTGCAGACAAAGTTTGTGAACCAAAGACAGAGAGAGAAAGAGACCTGTTGTTCTTCTAGAAGAGAAAAAGATAGGGAGCATCCCAATTCTATCAATCCCTATAGCTAAAATCTCTACTGGAATATTTGTATACCAATTCAGTCTTATAGGACGGTTGGACCTATAGAAAATCAAATTCGCAACAGTCCAGGAATTTGTAAGAAATCACTGGAAAACAAAGGGAACGCGCAAGCTGATTCCTATTAGAAAGGGGCTTTTCATCATTAAATTTGAGTCAGAAGAAGACAATATATTGATTTGGAGTAGAGGACCCTGGATGGTTGAACAAATGCCTATGAGACTCATGCCATGGAATTTAAATTTTTCGGTGGACAGACATAACAACTTCAATGTTCTGATTTGATACAAGTTTCTTGGTTTGCCTATCAAAATGAGGAACAAAAAGATTATCTTGTCTCTGAGGAAGACACTTGGCAACCCTATTCAGATAGACCAATCGACATAAAATCAAGACTATGGTTTCCATTCGAGTGTTCTGGTCGACATTGATCTCTCTAAGCCAATTCCAGACCATATTCTTCTAGAGATTGAGGGAAAAATCATCAAACAATAGGTTATGCCTCATCGAATTATAAAATATTGCTCTCATTGTAAAAAACTGGGACACACGATCGCAAAATGTATGATTGTGCAAAAAGCATTCCGAGCTAATGAAGTGGAGCATAACAAGACCAAACTGATGACGGGAAAAGAGCTAGAAAAAGGAAATAGAGGCAATAAAAAATTAGTAATCCAGGAAAAGCAACCTCAGGATAAGGAGTTGGGGAAGACAATCACTGCAGGACCGGATAAATACACGTATTTTCAAGAATCTATGGAGGCGAGCAATACTGCATCACCATTTATTTACTTCCTAGGCATACCTAGACCATCTACCCATTTGTAGCAACACGAAAATATTGGGGAGACGGTCGAGTGGCCGACCACTAAGGGCACCAAAAGAACACCAACACCACCTAAGAGGGACAGTATAGCTAGCAGGAGTAACCAGTTTGATACACTAAGAGAAGTGGAGGATGATATAGAACAAATTGATTCCGTTGTATTAGGACACCAGAATGGAAGGGGAGAATAGAGATGGAAAGATAGACTCAGAAAAGTCTAATTCAGCGCCACATAAGGACGATCTCGTGGCATATATAGCAGATGTAGCAGACGATCCAACAAAGGTGGCAAACAGAGATGAAGGCGATGCATACATCACGGCGATAAATGAAGTCAGATAAAACCTCAACCCGTTAAGTTGGGCGGATGAAATGGAACATGAAGAATAGGTGCATCTCGGTCCTAATCAAGTTTTTGAAGGGGGCAAGGTGTATACCATAGACCCGAGAGTGACACGCTATACTTGAAAAGATCAATGAAAGTCATATTCTGGAATGCCAGAGGGCTGGGAAATAGGAAATAAAACAAGATATCTTAGGAAAACTACGGGAAGACTATAATAAAATATTGTGGGAATTGTTGAACCAAAAATTTTCAATAAGAATTTTGAGCTGCCAGGCTATGAAAACATAGTCACTTCCAATGAACTAAATACAGAAAAAGGTAGCATATGGATCTTTTGGCTTAAAGGAACCTCTGCACCTGGTGTCATTTATATGACAAAATAGTATATTACGGTGAGTTACCTGGAGAGCTGCTTCTCCTTTGTACATGCAGACCGTAGCAAAATTAAAAAGTTGGATCTCTGGGATGACCTCTCAAATTTTGTTGTAACAAATATCATACCCAGGATATGTATAGGTGATTTCAACGTGGTTCTCTGGGCAGCTGAAAAAGGAGGACAACATCCACCTAATGCAAATGCCATGACAAATTTCAACAATTTCCTAGATACAGCGAAACTCATAGAAATCCCCTCTTCTGGACTTACCTTTAAGTGGTGCAATGCGCAGAGTGAGAATAACAGAACATTGGTGGTCCTCGACAGATGTCTCAAGAATACAGAATGACAAAGCACGTTCAGAGGTTGGAGAATGAAAGTGCTGCCTAAAACTCAGTCCGATCACTCATTTATTATGGGGGAATGTTGTCAGGTACCTAAACCAACAAATATTCCTTTCAGGTATCTTCAATCCCGGGGAGAGGAACCTGAGTTTGGGGATATCGTAAGCAGTAGCTGAGGGAAGCCGATGTATGTTGCCCCTCTTTTCTCTATTATGCTTAAGCTACGAAGACTTAAAGCTGATATTAAGGTATGGAGACATGAATCTGAAACCCCGCAAAAACAAAAAACAAACTTGGAGATAGAGATGCTACAACTAAAGATACAGTTGGAGGAAGATATCACCAACAACTTGATGGAAAAGAGATACCTTGCTCAAATAAAACTCCTAAGCAGATGAGAGGAAATTGAAGAGATGGCTTGGAGGCAAAAATCAAGAATCAAATGGCTATAAGCAGGGGACGGAAACATGAGGTTTTTGCATTCAACCACAAAGGCTAGGAACGAGAATGCCCTTATCACAAATATCCAAGACAGTACGGGAAGATAAATTAAAAGTCAAACGCTCATACAGGAACATATCACTAGTTACTACAAGGCCAAATTCGTTGTTATAGATACACATCAATGTCCAGAACTATTCGATCACATCCCCCACCAAGTTGCAGAAGTAGAAAACAATAGTCTCACTGCAGCCCCAACCGCTGGAAAGATTAGGGATGCAGTATTCTCTATGGGCAACAATAGCTCCCCCAGTCCAGATGGTTTTTCTGGTGCTTTTTACCAAAAATTCTGGGAAATCCTGAACACAAATATTAACGCTAGGATAATCTCTTTCTTTATGGATGGCATGATTCCCATGACATTCAACTCCAACCTCATAGTTTTGATTCCCAAAATCAAAAACCCATCCAAGATTCAACAATACAGGCCAATTTTCCTCAACAACTTTATTTTCAAAGTCATCACTAAAATTCTTGTCACTCGGTTATCTCCTATTGCTGACAGATGTGTCTCGAGGGACTAAAGTGCATTTATCAAGAATTGGAGCATCTATAACAATATTTGCATGGCCTCGGAGGTGACTAATGAGATGAAAATTAAGAGGAAAAATTGGAATGTGGCTCTGAAGATCGATATCAGTCAAGCATATGATATACTGAGCTGGAAATACTTACTCACGACTCTTCGAGCATTTGGGTTTGATTTAAAATTCTGTGACTGAATACAAACTATTATTAGTAGTAGCATGGTTTATATTCTTATCAATGGTGGTAGTCCTTCATGTTTTTTCCAGATGGCTTGAGGTCTCAAGCAGGGGGACCCTCTCTCCCCAATTCTGTTTGCAATTGTGGAGGACATACTGGGCATAAATCTCCACAAGGCCAGAGAACAAGGCAGAATACAGACCATGACGTCGACAAAGGATACGCATGGCCTCACTCACCTACTTTTTGTAGATGATATATTCATCTTTGTGAACAAGAATAACAAATGCCTGAGACAGCTTCTGCTCATCCTTACCGAATATCAGAAGGTCTCTGGACAGGAGATTAGTGTGGCTAAAAGAAAAATATTTATGAGTTCTATACCTCTCACCCGCAGAAGAGTAGTCATTGAGATATTTGGCTTCAAAGAAGGAAAATTTCTAGAGACGTATGTGGGCATTCCACTCATACAAGGGATGGTAACAAAGCAAGCAATTTAACCGCTATTGGAAAATATCATTTAAAGGGCTAACAACTAGATGGGAAGCATGAGCTCATTTCAGGGAAGGGTCACTCTTGCAAAGTTTGTCCTAAACTGATTCATAATATGGCAGTTTACAAATGGCTTAGTTCGCTTATCAAAGAGGGAGACAAAATCCTTAGAAGCTACATCTGGACTGGAGAACCATCAAAAAGGAAGGGGGTGACGCTGAAATGGGATAAGGTATGTAAGCCGACTAAGGAAGGGGGGCTTGGAATACGTAGTCTGGGAGAAGTCAACAAAGTTATGCTCTGCAAACTTCACTGGGTTTTTCAACAAGGAATAGAGGAATGGGCAAAAAAATTTAAAATCCAAATAAGAACGGGGATACTATTCGATATTATAAGCCGTCGACATTATGGAAAGGAATACAGACCGAAGCGACCTTTTCAAAACCACATATAGGATGGCTCATTGGAGACGGACAGAAAATAAATTTCTGGAGAGACACTTGGGCAACAGATATCCCACTCATGGAACATATTGATATGCCTCGACACTTTTGGAAAAAATGCAAAGCAAGGCTCAACGATTTTATCAACCCACAAGGATGGCATTTCCCTAGCGACATTTTACTTCTACTGCTGGCACAAGGGATCAACATACAAAATATCCAATACAACCCCAGTTCCCATGATACTATGATCTGGAATCCTGATATCCAAGGATTTTCTCCACCAAGAATGCATATGAAACACTGCGCAGTAAGGAAGACTCGACATGGTGGTAGAGTACGTCTGGAGACAAGCAATCCACCCTAGACTGGGAGGCTTTACTTGGCGCTTGCTGAACCATATACTCCCTATGGATGATGCCATAATGAAGAGAGGCATCTTTATTGTGTCAGTATGCCACCAATGCCATAACACTTCAGAAACGGAATCTCACGCCTTGTTGCGGTGCCCTTCGCAGTCTCTTTCTGGCAGAGGGCTACGACAAGTTTTAGGTATGCACCTATCACCCTATTAGACAACTGAAGAACTGTACTAGAGAGAGTTAAAGCAGCTAGTCCATACATTTCTGATCTCTGGGTGGCCATGGTTTTCGCAACATGCAGTAACATTTGGAGAGCTAGAAACAAATGGCGGTTTGATGGAGTCAAAGCCCCTATCCAGCAAACTACACTACATATCCTGACTGACGTTGCAGATGCCTCTCTTCTCTCCAAAAATATAATGAAGAACACCATTCAGGACTTCAGGATCATCATGGATCTTTATGTTTAGTGCAAACCGAGATTAGGCAACAACATAGAGAACTGTAAATGGGGGCTTCTTAATCATGACGAGGTAAAAATATGTTATGACGGATCGGCTCTAGGCAATCCCGGTGAAGCAGACATAGGCATCATCTATAGAAAAATAAAGGGGAAGTCATGGGCACATACATTAAATCCATTGGGCAAGCTATAAACTTTATTGCTGAGATTACTTCAATCATATGAGGGATTCAGAAAGCTGTAACACAAGGTGGAGAAGAGTGTGGGTAGTATCTGACTCGGCTACTGGAATTAAAGCTTTCATCAAAGATGAAATACCCTGGACACTTAAAACTGCTTGGGAACAAATCATCCCCCGCCTTCTGTAAATCTAATTCAGTCATGTATGTAGGGAAAACAAATTCTCGGTAGATCAAATTTCAAGGAGAGGGTCAGACCCAAACAAACCAGCAGAAGAATGGACAAATGGTAGACCTGAGTACTTACAAAATATTGAAGATCATGTCACGGACTACTTCAGAGTTAGGAAATCAAGCTGAACTGGATGATAATTCAGTACGAGTGGAAAGTCGTTCGAATGAAGTAGGAGGCCGTTTGAACGAATTACGAATTTTTTTAGAAATTGTCGAGGCAGACGACAAGTTGGAAGGCAAATATCAACGTGGACAGTTTTATTCGAATAGAATCCTTCTCTGTTCGAATACATTCTAGACTACCTTTTTGTATTCGAATAAATTTTTTCTCTGTTCATATACATTTAGGCTGACTCTTTGTATCCGAATAAAATCTTCTCTATTGGAATACATTTTAGGTTGTAATGTTTTTTTGTCTATTTGAACAACGCGTGTTTCTGCTTTTTTTGTACTTTTAAGGGCAGTTTTGTCCTTGTTTTGAAATTACCTTGTACTTATGATCCCGCTTATATAAAATTTTAAACTTTATGCAAATAATAATAATAATAATAATAGAGTATAAACCTTGTTCCAAGATTCATTTATGTTTTTGTTCTGTTTATTACGAGCCTCTTCCATCTTTCTTATAATAACATCAGCAACCTCCCACAAGACCTCATATTTTCGAGCATGAGCTTTTGTCTCTATAACAATTGCTCGCATATCAGTTATCTCCGCCTCCAGCATATTTACCTAAAATTGCAAGTCTTTCACATTACTTCCTTCCTCCTTTAACACTGCCAACAGTTCTGTAATGCGTGTTTGTGTAGATAACAATTTTGTCTCTTGTTGGCTAGTTTGTCCCGAAGTACCTAAAAACTCAACATCCTTTTTCTTTATAACTTCTGTTAATTCATCGATCTTTCTCAGTTTACTGGCTAGTTTAGCCTCTTTCTTTTACAGTTTATCAGTTAAACAAACTACTATTTTTCACTCTTTTAATATCTTCACCTTCGTTTTTTCTTCTAATTCAGTAATACTCTTTAGTGCCCCCTGACACGAATTTAGTTCAGCGTTCAATTGTTCGCTTCAAATATGTAACGCGTCACATTAACTCTGAGCAGCTACCAGTTCTACCTGTCATGACAGTTCGCATTTATAATAGTTCGCTTATACAAGCAGATTACATATCACAGTTAACAAGTTTAATTAGGAACATGATATTTGAGTAATATTGATACATCATTCTATTTATCATCACAGAGAACAGATTTCATTTATCATCAAAAAACAATATACAAAGATCTAACACATATGCAGGGTCGGTAAAAAACTGGAATACCCAATTTTTGCTTCTTTGAGATATGAGAGGACTGCCATTTATCTCTCAAACTCTTTCTATTTGTTACATGAACATCTTTAGGACCTATAAAGGCCACCACCTCCTACTGGCATTGTTTGCACCGCGATCAGGGAATCAGACTCTCGACTTCCTCCTCATCCTCTTCTGGTGACAATTACCTTGATCTAGGATTAGGTTTTTCACAAACAATTTCCTCTTCATCTTTGGTAAACCACATATTTTCAGTTTTGGCATTTTCAACATCAAAATCATTCTCACATTCCATTTCAAACTTCCTAAGTTCGCTTTCTACCCTCGTCAATTCTCCTCCATAAAAATCAATAAAACTTTCAATATGACGCTCATATTCTGTTTGAGCTTCAACTTTTGCCCGCGACGGATATAGATGCTCCTTCAACTGCATATGCACCTTGTGCAGCCGCTGGTGCGTTTCTTTTTGCAAAATACCTAAAGCCCTCACATCAGCTTCTACCTTTATTCGAACAGTTACTTTTTTTGACAATCGTGTCGCTAAAGATATTTTTTGCTCAACATGTTGAGATAATACATCCTACAAATCCTTTAACTCACCCTCTAATTGTTGTTGAACCTCTATTTGCCCATTTCTTATCCTAAAAAATATAATTTTCATGGCCCTCCAATCTTACATAAAGCCAAACACATCAGATAAATGCTCTATATCACCCCATATATTAGATATACCAACTCGAGCTGAACATTTTCTCGCATATAAACTATGACGATTACGTACTTCTTGAGCTAATAATATAACTCAGGCTTGGTTCCGAACTACACCTCTTTCCTAGAAAAGCTCTACATAAGCTTCTTTTAAACCCCGTTCACTATCAACTTTGACCTCGAAAAATAATGTCAAGGCTATTAGCATACTTTGACACCTAGCCTTATCACTTGGGTTGCTAAAACAGGTTAACTCTTTTTGTTTTCGAACTAATATCCCCCTTTCCTCTTCCTTTCTTAACACCTCATCCATTTCTATTTTTATCCTAGCATATCTACACTAGAGGTCATATAATTCTTTAAAAGTTTTCTCATAATTGAATTTAAATTGTCTTATCTTATATTCAGTTTTATTAAGTACCTGCTGAATACGAGCCATGGAATCCCTCGCTCAACTCAATGCTATCTCCAGTTCTGAATTACTTTTTCTTAATCGTTTTATCTCCCATACAGATTACAAATATCTTGTTATCACACAAACATTCAAAAAGTGCATACTAAAAAGCATCTGTCAAAATTAATAGTTTATGATCACACAGAATACACTCCCATTAGATTTAAAATATCTTGGTTAAGGTTTCTTGCTAATTTCTACCTCTGAGAGAGGATTCAACATCTTTTTAGTTGCTGCTGTTAGTTCAGATGGTATAACATATACATTGGCCGGGTCAGCAACATCAGCCTCAACTTTACCTTCAACCTCAGCTGAAAAATTTATCTCATAGTATTTCCCAGATCTACCCAGCTTCACGTTAGCTTTAGTCAATCCAAAATTATAATAAGATTGGACAAAGTGATCTCTTTCCACTTTTAGTACTTTGACTAATTTTAACATCACGTCATTATGCTCTGCCAGCACTTTATGCTTTTCTACAAACTCTGCAGCCGTCTTATCATCTTCAGCTCTCTTATCTTTCTCTAGCTCGAGCTCAGAAAGATAAATTTTGACATCACATCATTGTGCTCCTTAATACGAGCCGATTGAGCATCAAACTTCAGAGCAGCAGCTCAGAACACAAGTTCATAACATATACACAAATACAAGTTCATAATAGAAGCTCTTAGTTTGAATACAGGACAGTTAAATATTTCAAATACATATCGCGAAAGTATGTTCTTGGTACTCGTCATCGAGCTGCTTCGAATTGGTCCTAGCCATCAGTGTGTATTTCTGCTCCACCTCTCACATCTTGGCCGCAGCATGAGGATTAGTATGAGAGTTGCCCTCATCATCTTGCCATTTTCACTTTAACAAGTTCTTCTCAGTCTCTGCAGGAATAACCGCAATTACTTTCTGTCTCTCCTCCATAGTTTTTATGATCTTTTGTTCTGTGGTCACCACCCCAGTAGCAGGCATACTTTGTAAAGCTGACTTCCTCGGCCTCCGAGTAGTCAGTTTCATGTATTTTTATGTAGGAGGTAGAATACTAAGAACATCATCCATAGTTAGGTAAGCTTTCTCCTCAGCCATAGCTTGTTTCTCGTGAGCTCACTAAACTTTGGGTATTACAGAATCTACCCTCTTATCCCTACAGATACCTAGCTCACCAAGTACCTTCTTTAACTTATCCTAATCTTAAGCAATGTAGTCGAACAAGCTGGTATTATCAGGCATCGATGAAGAATTGGGTTCTGCCAAAATAATGGGCAGAACATTATTTAACAGCTCAAAGACATAATAATGGTTAGTCAAAGATTTATCAACGTTACTTACTCAAGTTATAATCTTTATGGTTCAGAACGAGCGTTGATTCATCTGGAACCTACATACAGTTACCCCTTACCCATACAAGGTGGCCATTCCATGGTCTACCTGCAGATTTAAAGTCTAAAAATTTCAGCCTAGATG
This sequence comes from Kingdonia uniflora, assembly GCA_014058105.1. Classification (NCBI taxonomy): domain Eukaryota; kingdom Viridiplantae; phylum Streptophyta; class Magnoliopsida; order Ranunculales; family Circaeasteraceae; genus Kingdonia; species Kingdonia uniflora. Next base: position 752,135 of record JACGCM010000719.1, on the reverse strand, counting down.
AATCACTATACAGGTACCCACTACTTCGACCTGTGACATATTTTTATTTATAAAATTTCAGCACGTCATTGGCTTCGAACTGCTTAGCAGTCCCTTTCTTTCTCCATTTCTCATTCAAGGCCTCACATACCCTCATCATCTCATATACATTCTCATTCAGTTGGGCAGGGCAACACTGCAATATATTTACGACCTCTTTTTGAAAGAAAGTCAGCAGAATTCTAAGGCCATACACGACCTGATTTAAGTAGCATAATAACCCATCACTCGGGCCTGATAGCCCGAGGCCATTATAGTACGAGAGATTCACATCCTCACTAATCCCTCTCTTATTTTTTCACTTTTCCAAACAAGGGACTTGGTAGTATACCGTCTCCTCCCCTTTGCTTGAGACATAGACCCTAAACCAGCGACCTTGGTCCACCAGATAACTTCCCCATTCTACCTACAATTTCTTTTTATATTTCAAAAATTCCTTTCCACGTCTACTTCATCCGGGTATATGACAAACAATCAATCTTTTTCTTTTGTATCCTCTTTATCTATCACCTTCTCTATTTAACTGGTTTCCCCAACTTCTGCAGTTACCTCTATATAATTTACAGTTTAAAACCTGACATTACGCTCGTCCTCCCTCCCCGATGACGATGTTTCTTTCGAACTTGAAGATACTACAAATTTACTCATGGGAATACTAGGTTTGGAACGCATACTGGACCTACATATACACAAAATATTTTATCATTATTTATACTTTACATATTAAACCCCGCATACAGTAAAAATGGCCCCACCCATACTTCTACCCAGTCTTCACATTTACTTTCCTATTTCCCAAACAAAAAACAATCATTTTAAGTTTCCCTCTTCTTCTCCAAACAAGCATTTTCTCTCTTTACAGTCTATTCATATACTAAAGTTTATATACTACAAAACTTTCTTATCAATTACTCAAAGATCTTTAAACGCCTACATTATTAAACTTTTGTATCCCTCAATCTAAAAGGATAACCATACAATTTCATACAGATTACTAGAAATAACAAATCATACAAACAGAGACGTATATCACCAACCTGTACTTCTAAAACAGTAATCTTCCACTTTACCCGATCGTCTTGCCAAAAATGATCTCTCCCATCGCTTTTCCAATGGTTTTATCTTACCCAATGCACCTTTCTTTCTTAGATCACACTCAGAACTCAAACGTTTCCTCTTTTTGGAGATAGGATTTACACAACTTTTTTTTCTCTCTCTACAACTATTGATAATTTATTTGGGAGAAAGATACGAGTTTTTATACTCTCCTTCAGTTTTTGAAATGACAGCTCCTTCTGACACGTGTCAGTTACCCCTACTGTCATGACTTCTGTGATAACGTATTATGTCATCACGTCTATCTCTATTGTCTGCCATTAAAAATTATATACCTCTTCCCCAACATAGTACAAACGACCAATCACCTTAGTTTTATACTCTGCCAAGATAGTACAACATTCCTAAAATAGTTCAAAATTCAAAATTTGAAGATATCTATACAGTTGCTAAAATCCTACAGTTGTCATCTACAATATCTGTACACAAACAGTAAAATAGAATACATTATTCTTATTCATTTCAGATCGACGCATCAACTATGCCTTATCTTATATTTATTGGAATACCAACACAAAATACTAAAAATAGATTACTTATTATGAGCTCTTGCATTTCAAGCTTACCGAGCTCTATAGTTGCATTTGAAGCAACCCGGATGGTTCACCTCACCACATGGAATTATCTCTCCTCTTGTTGCCCTTGCATCCTCTTCATTATGTTTATTACATGCGAGCTGTTGAACAGTCATTTTATGTATCGTGGCATCCAGTAGAGACCTACGAAACATATCGCACCAAAAAAATGGATCATACTCTATACCCCAGCCTTCATCATCTAAACTGATGCAAATTCAATGGCCATTCTGGTAACATAGCATCATAAGGCATTCGACAAAAATATCACTCACGAAGTTTAATAATCTTGATATGAAACCTACCATCTGCTACTTGACGAACAAGCTGAGAGCGTGTCCTCACCATGGTTACTCACACTACCTCTACAACAAATTAATCCTACATAAGATACAAGACTTAGAAACCAAGAATCACCACTTTATATAGTTACCAGGAAGATTTTTGAAAGTCCAGATCACCCCGCAAATTTTGCTTAAAGGTATATTTTCTAAGAAAATTTTTGGGACAGTAGAATATCAATAATAATTCCATAATATTGCGACATGTCATTCTTTCCATATTATGAAATATCACCTTAGATTTTATACGCACAGATATGAAGATGGCAACATACAAAATCAAGCAAGTCCAGCAGTAGCACCTACAAATCAATATCAATTCGCTTTAACAGTTTGAGACACTTTTCAGCTAGTTCGAATACATTGATCGCAGAAAACCATATACCTTTACATCCACCCAGTCGTCTCACAGAAATTATCTACTTCCTACCATCATATTTTTGAACCTCTCTAATTTTTCAAATCACACCTATCACTACCCTTTACCGATATCTACACTAAAATCCTTAAAGTTTGCTTTTCCCCATCATACTCCATGATAAACTAACACCTATTTACAGAAAGCTGGAGAAATAAGTTCAAAGCACAGTAACAAGATAACAGAACGATGACATTTCTTTAGTTTGAAAATTTTTGTACTGATACACTATAACTCCAAACAATATACAAATTATTTTCCAAGTTACATCAAATAACAGTTCGAAATGCCTATCAGCAGTCAAAATGGAATAGGATAAAAAATTGAAGCAACTTCCAAACTCTGATCTCATGCTACAAGGCACAGGAAATAGTGGAAGGAGAAATCATATATGAAAGATCTTCTTCATGGCCAATATATATGGTTCATGGAAAAAATGACCTCCTCCATCATCGCTACCTCTCCCACCATAACCCCATCCTCCCTGCATGCTAGAGACAGACGCAAGATCATATTTCTAATAAAGGACTCACTCACTAGTGGGATACCGGCGATACTCCCTCTGATGAACGCCTGCCACTTCATCTTCAATTATCCCAACCTTCTCCGCCAGTAACCAAAGCCAATTTTGGCGCTCCGCCTCAGACGTCAGCAGATAGTGAAAATGCACCATCTTATAATAATCATCCCCCACCTCCATCACCTCTTCATATGACATACGGTGATAGGTAGGCGACACAGGAATTAGTGTTGAATGATGCAAATGCTGGTATCCAAAATACTTGATGCGTAGTTCTTCCATCTTTCTACGAATCCTAGATTCCTGAGATTGGTTCCTTGTAGTCGTCATACTCTCAACAGTTAGAAGATTGCAAGTACAGAAACAAAAACAGAGGAAAAATAGTTCAGAGATGAAGACTTGGTTTATCACACACAACTCAAAGTACTCTTTATAGTATAATCAACATTTAAGCTGACTCCTCAGATTCCCAACATTAGAAGGTTTCCCATGCAAACAACATTGACTAGAACCATTGGTTCTAGAAAACCCAAAAGACACCAACAGATATTCGCGAATATACATTGGAAATGTTTCCCAGATATTAACTACAACATTAATACATTGAAAATGTTATTCACAAATGCACTTCTCAACCAACACCACTTGCCCGTAATGTTTCTCTTACTGTTGGCTGAGAGGGGGCGGCTGTAGTGACTTATTCCGCATCTCGGACTCATGCATCATCTTCGACCAATATACGAACTTTCGACCTCATCAACAGGGCACATGGCACAATCAGAATCAAGACATCAACATCAGCAAATAGTTACAACACGAGTTTCTCAACCAACACTACTCGCCCATGATGTTCTTCGTAGTTGAGAACCATCTTATAAAAGCTTATTTCGTATCTCAGACTCATACTTTATCCTCGACCTCATCAACATACATGAAGTACTACTAAATACATATTCAGTATCCCTAAGTTTGAGTCATCACTTTCGACCTCTACATCAACAATTCGAGTTAAGCAAATGTACAGCCATCCATAAAGCTGTTATGTAGCAACAAAGATCAGTACATTACACAATATGGTCAAAGAATAATCAAGCATATATTTTGTAACGTCCATCATTAAGAATCTTAATGGTCGTCAAACGATCATATTATAAGGCCTATAAATAGGACTAGAGAATTCGAGATGAGGGACAGTGGAATCCTCACTCTAATATTTTACATACTTAGAGCGGTCATTTTAATAAGCTAGCAATCTTAATAATATCATCTTCTCTTTCTCAATATCCCTAAGAGAGGTCGTGGCTTTTAACCTATACAAAGGATTTCCATGCTAAATTATTATGTTAGTTATTACTTACTGTTCTTGAGCGTTCTAAACACATCTGGTGTAAAGGCTAAGTCCGAATCCCAGAATTAGGCTATTACAGAATACATGGTAAAAATGATTTTTCTCTTCATTTTCCCTTTTTCATCCAATATTACCAGGTTCACTTCGGGGGAAAAATTTGTTATTCAGCTTTCCAAGTACATATTCAATTTTATCTTTCAATTTGATGTGTTTATGGGTTTGTGGTAATTCAAGATGGTCATCTATTGATGTTGGGTTTGTGGAATTGTGGTAATTCATACCGATCAAAGTTGGTCTAAATTTAGTCTTTACCAATGATCATTACATTATATCCAATATTTAAATTGTTCTTGGATTCTATCTGCTATTGTTATTATTATAGTTTAAGTTCTTTTGCCCTTTGATTTGGATGCTTTCTTAGTTTAAGCAGTTGATAAGTTTATTTGTAATATTTACAAAATCTTCTGTAACCCTCCTGACTATTAGATGCCCCATAATCGGTTACACGATACATTTGGGATGTATCCTTAAGCTTCATAAAGGTATATGCGATTAGTTCATATTAGAGCAGATATTTTCTTTAATTTCATTCCCTTTATCTTCAAATTACAATTTTTTTCCTACTAATTTTGATCCATTATATCAATTCCATTCTTAAATGACCAAGTTGAAGTTCTATTATTATCTGATATTGTCGTTTGTTGACAAAAACAACTTCGGTTAAAGTGTGTGTCGGTTGACTCAAGTATCGTCGATATAGTAATAGTGATTTGATCTTTAAGAAGTGTTAAACATGGCTATGGTGATTAGATCATCATGAAGTGTTTAAGAAGTTTTACAATCATCGCATCGAGAATCCCCAAAGCTGATTAGAGAAATCTATTTTTCTTTATTCATTTGAAAATACGGTTTTTGTTTTAAAAACAAAGAAAAATGTTTTTCCACTTAAAATTGATTTTTGGGTAAAACTGTTTTTGACCTGGGCGCCCAGCTAAGCACCGAGGTGATGCCCAGTTCCTCTTGGCTTTTAATTTGAGGTTCTTAGTATGGTACTTGGGTACCTAGATGACCACCCAGGTCGCACCCAAGTTTCTTTCGGAAAGTTCTATTCTACCATTGACTTGACCTCGGGATTTACATCTTTAATGATATTTTCAAAGTTGCTTTAAGAACACGTTTTAGAAAAAATTACGTATTTCTCACCATTCCATCTAGGGCTTTTATCTCTTTGAAGAAAACTTTCTTTAAACCCTAAAACTAATCAATCTAATATTCTCTTGAAACCATAAAGTTTATCTTAAGCTTTGGGTATTTGATTTGAGGAATTCCAAAAGGTATATCAAAACCCTCAAATCGAAAAAATAAATCTTAATCTTCAATTCTACATTGCTCAGGAATTCGAGTGTGGCGAAGCTTTGAGACGCAAGCGACGAAGCTTTGAGGCACAAGCTAATCTAGGTGATTCACGGAGATAGTAAAGACCGGAGGGGGCGCGAAGACTTTGGCTAGGGCTTGGGGAAGCAAGTGGATACTTAGTGAGGTAACAAAGGCATTGTTTAACTCTTGTGTAATGGTTGATTAATTTACTAGTGGATTTCTTAGGGCCGGTGGTTTTCACCCATTCATAGGTTTCCTTCAGAATATAAATTACGTGTCATTTACTTTAAAGCTATTAGTTTTGAATTATGTACGATTGTTAAAATGGGGTATTTCCGCTTCAAAGTATTTATTTCCTATTCGATCATCCTCTAGGTCTATTGGCTAGAACACTAGGATTTTTACAACTTTTGTGCATGCCGCTGAAATTTTAAATCTAAGATCTCTGGAAATTCACATAGGTATGCTGTTCCTCAATATCCATAATTTATATGTTCTTGTTGTTTTGTTCCATTTGTTTTATGCAATAAATATTGGGATCTCTTTAATCATGACGCACTGCATTTCATTTATGAACTTCTCCTTTTCATCATTATCATCTTGCAAAGATTTTTATATGAAGATTTTTTTTCTTTTGTTACCACAAATTTCCTATAGTATCTTATATAAAGATAGTTTTATTTTTCTTATGATAAGAATAAGCAATTGGATTACTTTATAAAGCCTATGAAAGCTCAACATTGATAGTTTAACTTTAAAATGCATGAGATTGTATCTGAGTTATGTTAATAATGCTTAGTAATCAAGATTCAGCATCTACCATAACTTTGAGGTCAATGGTACTAGGCTCAAATGTAGCCCAACGTTACTATTGAAATCGATATTGCAATAGTTAATTAATTTTGTGCATTAAAATGTCACATTTGTTTTGATTATTTATTGTTTTAGTTAATATATTCTTGACCATTTTTATTTATTCTTCTATTGTTTATTCAAATTCACGAGTGTACATCATTTGAGCCATTTGGTCTAGTTGTGTTGTCTTTAAAGGCGAGTATTGAAAGAGATATATGCTTCGGTGGTACAATTTTATACAAACCTTCTAAAAATATGCTTTGAACTTGTTATTATTTGGCTAAGAATTTTCATAAATCCATAAACCAATTAGTTGAATTGTGTAAATTAATTGAGACCTTAAGTGTACTTCTGATTTCATGATAGGTTATCACCCTTTTTTTATTTAGATTCCAGTCTCGGTAATAACGTCAATTCACATATAAAAAATGAAGAAGAAAAAAATATGTTTAACACTCGGACACACGTGTCCAACACTATTTACGTTGTACTTAACAAATTTTTGCCATTTTCGACACCCCGTTCCCGTGTCAGACATCGACACCCATATTTATGTCGTTGTTATTGGTATAAAGGTTGTATTCAAATTTTTATCTTTGGAGAGGGCATTGTTTTTATGCTTGCCAATGGACTGAAATAGCCAAAACTTTATCAACTATAACTTTATTTGTAGCGGAAGGTAATTTTTTGTAACCAGATAAACAAAAAAGTGGAATGCATTTTCTTGGTTTTGTTCCAATCACAAATCTAATTGATTTCAATTTTGATCATGGCTTCATCTGTAATTGTTGTTTTTAGATCAACTCCATAATGTCATTTCTGAGGGTTATGATGATTCTGCCTGGCCATTGCAAGCTAAAAGCGGCAGATAGTTATAGCCAGTAGTACGAATCTCCTTCTAGTTGTTGAAGTAGCCTACTCGCAGCCTTCCAACACCAGTCGAATACTCGAAGGCTACATCGAAGCCTACCAAGAGCCTCGAAGACCAGCAGGACTAGCAACAAACTCAACGAAGCCTTCCGAGATTAATCAAACACTCGAGGGCATCATCAAAGCTAACTACCATAGTCGAAGCCAAAGACAGAAGATCAGCACCGAAACTCAGCACCAGTACCAGAGAGACTTTGACTATAGTAATACATGGTCGAAGGCAGACATACCTGACAACCATCTTACCAGATAGAATAGTGGAAATGAGCCGCCAGATAACTATAGTGTCATAACTGACTCCACGTACAGAACAGTTATCCCAGAGGATATACATGTAATCTGACCTCCCATGGTGACTCGTCCCTTTTCTATTTCTCTATAAATAGGAGGGAGGGGACACTATGAAGGGGTTAGAAAAACTCTCCCCATAATCCCCTTTAAGATTACCCACGAATACCCTGTAACCCACTTCCAACTCGATCTATCCTCTAACTCAATATATATCATCTATCATTCAAGTCCTTACTAGAGGTCATGGAGAACCCAATTCATGGACTCCATGCAAGTATGTTAGCGCATTAAACTAGTTGTCTATAATCTTATAGATTTGCCAATGCTTCTAGCCGAGAGTAACCTCCATGGTGTAAGAGTTAAGTTTCCCTTCTACAAAACAAGGCCCCTACATTTGGTACAGTCTATGCTACACCCACCCTGCCCAATCCCACTTTTTTCTTTCTTTCCCCTTATAGCCATACTCAATGGCCCTCACTCTTCGCTCAACCTCTGCCATCGTCGGAAACTCTACCAACGGAATCGTCGCCCAACTCGCCCTCATTAGCCAACAATTCTCCCAAGCTGAGGAGCGTCATACCAACTAGTTGAATATTGAGCGCGAAGACCGATGAAGTAAACTTGAAGCTGAACGGCAGCGCCGTTTAGACGATAACGACCGACAACATCGTGCTCTGGACAGACTGCATTATACCGTTTATGAGCTTCAACAAGTTCAAATCCAGGATGCTTCTCTGTAATCTCGGGTACCCGTCCCTTCGCAGGCCTCAGCCCACACCTGACTTGGGCCCCGTCCCCAAATCAAGGTTCCCCCGGTTCACCTTGGCGCCACGGGTGCCCCCACCGCTATACCCACCGGCTCGGTCCATCTTAGTGTTCCCCCCATGGAAGATTCCTCTGAAACTGCCCTTCAAACTTTTCGACAACCCACACGGCGCTGCTCTCGGGAATGCCTCGGCGAACGTAGCACTGAATACACCCCAAAGCCATAACTTTATCACCCTTGACCCCAGCGTTCTCCCCCTCATCCCGCTTACCTTACACAACAAAAACTCGACCAAAAAATTTATACTACCATACGCATCAGTGCGAGCCCTACCCTGAACTCCTGGAGCCGTTTAAGAAACTCCATTTGCTCGAAGCTCATCACTATCGAGGTACCTCCAAATTTCCGTACCCCAAAAATCTGCAAATACTGTAATACCGAATCTATTCTTATGTCCTCGAGTTCCAAAATGCTTTAAGCCTATATTCTATAGCTGACCACATCTTGTGTCGCATGTTCCCACCAGTCTCACTGATAGTCTTCTCAAATGGTACCACAGCCTCCCTAATGGCTCCATCCGATGTTTCGAACAACTGTCAAACCTTTTCATCTCCCAGTTCGCCTTTAATAAAGATTATGAGGCTCGAGTCAGTACTCTCTTCAACTTACGCAAGTCACCCACCGAAACACTTAAAACTTTTACCAAGAGTTTTCTCGATGAATCGCACAAAGTCAAAAACCTAGACTTTGTGAATGCCATTCTTGCATACTCCAACGCTCTGCCAGACTACATCCATATTAAAGACTATATCATACTCCAAAAACCATGAACCCTTGAGGAGATGCTATCCAAGGTCAACGGGTACATCGACCTCAAACGTTTCTGTAAATCTAATCGCCAGGGACAAGCCTCGATAACCAACCACAAAAAACCTCGATCATCGACTACACCCATGGTCGCTCCCATCTTGTAAGAGAGCAACGGCCACAAACGTCCTCACTTCAATGCTCAGTCTTTCAAACCTCGCAAAAAATGGCCCATGCCCATCCTACCAAAACTCAATGCTTCCATCAGCACCCTTTCCTATTGAGGTCCAAAAAGATGAGCCCTACTACCAAAATCGTAAATACAACTTCCACCCCACAAACAAATGTTATACTCTGCAACGATCGCTGGAAATGATTCTTAAAGCTAGCCGTCTATATCAATATGTTATCAATCTCAATAACTATCTCGACGGGTCCTACCTCAAGCCCCAACCCACTCTACATGCCAACCAAGCTGGGGTACATATTTTCTAACTCTACCTCATCAAAGTTAACAACTTCGACAGTGGCCATACTCGAAACAAGCACAAACAAGTCAAAGAATGTTGTAAGCTTACTTACCAGTAGAAATTACCCATCCTTCTACTCGAATCTAGCCAACGCCCTCGACCTGAAGGTATATCCTTGATCGATTGTGGCACTTTTCAAGTCCGTTTCCCCCATTCTGACCCTTTGGTCATCATGATCAAGGTCAAACATCTCATATTACACACAATGCTCATTGATACGGGCAATGCAGAAGACGTGTTCTTCCTCCAGACCGTTTGTGCCATGCAAAAGACCGACCTCATCACAAGAGCCAACGTCGAACTCAAGGGATTTAACGGCACTACCGAGGTCACCGTCGGTCGCCTTAGCCTCCCAGTCACCACCGGTCCAGTTACCCTCCAAACCAGTTTTCTTATCATCGATAAGAAATTTGAATATCTGGGCATTCTAGGGCGCGATTGGCTTCATGACATAAAAAGGCATACCTTCTGCCTATCACCAGACATTGCGTTTCACTACTCCTTGTGGCACGTGGAACATGAATGGCTCCCAATGCCTCGCTCACTCCTGTAAGCACCCCGAGATTGATCTTACCAGGAAGCTTATTAAGCCATAACAATCAATGCATCTCTCTCTCCCCATCAGTCCCTCAACCCCTTCTACTACACTTGTCGAACCCACTGCCTACATCAAACTTGACGGCCCTGGTCTAGGCACATTCATTGGCAGTTTCTTGGATGAGGCCGAACGCCACAAACTTACAATGTTTCTTCGAGCTAACAAAGATATCTTTGCCTGAACCTTCCATGAGATGCCTAGCGTTGACCCCATGCTGGCATGCCATCGACTTGACCTCCTCCCCAAATCTACGGCTATAAAAAAAGAAAAAAAAGTACTTTAGCCCTATGATTTCGAGAAGCAGTGAACCTCGAAGTTGACAAACTCCTTGCTACTGGTTTCATCAGAGAAGTGAAGTACGCCGACTGGATCTCGAACATTGCTACTGTCCCCAAAAAAATTGGCAAGATCCAAATTTGCGTGGACTTTACTGACCTCAACAAGCATACGCCGAAAGACAGTTTTCCCCTCCCGATTATTTATGTACTTCTGGATGCTACAGTTGGCCATGAACAATTATCTATGATGGACGCAGCTTCGAGTTATAACTAGGTACCCCTTCTCCCTGTGGACCAACTTAAAACTTTGTTTATTACAGTACAAGGGCTGTATTGCTTTAATGTGATGCCCTTCGACCTTAAAAACGCGGGTGTCACTTACCAGCGTTTGGTTACCACTATGTTCAAACCTTTATAAGGAAAATCCGTCGAAGTTTATATCGATGATATGTTATGTAAAAGCCTCCAAAAACATACCCCTATAGAAGCCTTAACCGAAGTCTTCTTGATACTTTGATCCTATAACATGAAATTAAACCCAGACAAATGCCAATTTGGTATTTCATTCAGCAAATTCTTGGGTCACCTTAGTAGAAAATGAGGCATCGAGATCGATCCCACACATATTTGAGCACTCGTCGATATGCCTTCACCTCAAACTAAGAAAGATGTTTAAAAGATTATAAGCAAAATAGTATCCCTAAACCATTTTATCACCAAATCCTCTGACCGTTGCGCATGGTTTTTCTCCCTCTTATGCGACCAAGGCATTCATAAAGCTAAAAAGAACAACCCCGAAGTTCTTTGGACACCCGAATGAGAACAGGCCTTCCTTGAACTCAAAGCTTACCTCGGTCGACCACTTATCATAAGTATCCCCATCAAAGGCAAAATGTTCATCTTATATATTGCAGTCATCGACACATCTATTAGCTCGGTCCTTATTCAACTCGAAAGCGGTATCGAGAAACTCGTATACCTTATCAGCAAAACTCTGACACCTTCCAGAACACAATATACCAAACTTGAATGACTACTCCTAACACTTGTCTACAGTGCTCGAAAGCTCAAACCCTACTTCCAAGCTCACCCCATACGTGTTATCACCAGCTACCCCCTTTGAGAAATCCTCACCAAAAAAGATAAATCAAGATGGGTACAGTAATGGTCTGCCTATCTCGGTGAACACGACATCACTTTCGAAAAACAAATATCACAAAAGGGTCAGGCAGTCGTTGATTTCCTTGTCGACTTCCCAGCCGAAGACATCAATTGGGAAGAACATGAAGATGATTTACCCAAAGGCCAACCCGACCAAAGTGACCCTTGGAACCCTAACACGGGATGGCGTTTCTTTACAGATGGATCTACTAGACCTAATGGTTCTGGGATATGCATTTTCCTGGTTACTCCTTCCAATAATCAAATCGAAAGGGCCGTCAAATTAAATTTTGAATGTTCCAACAATGAGGCCGAATACGAAGCTTTGATATATGGTCTCGATCTCTCTCTTGAACTCCATGTTCCCAAACTAGCAGTATTTATCGATTCCCAGCTTGTTTAGCGACAGTACATCGGCAAAAGCCAGGTAAACAGTCACATGGTTGACTATACAACACTCTTCCGCCAGTGCATGGATCGTTTCCATGAAAAATCCTCCATTTCACATTACCCTCAAGGTAAAAAAAAACATGTCGATGCCCTTGCCTACATTATAGCCATGTTAGGCCAGTTCGAATATCAAACACTCAATATCGAAGTACTCGAAATCCCAAGTACCAACCAAATGGAAGTCAATTCCATCAATACTAGGGGTGTGAGCCTCGATCTCGAAGACTGGCGCATACCCTTCCTTGTATATTTTAATAGTTCCACTTTACTAAAGGAACCAAAAGCTAAACGTTCCTTAATGGAAAACTTTCGACGGTATACCATCCTTAAAGGCAGTCTACACTAAAAATCCCCAAATGGTGTACACCTCCGTTGAATCTCCCAACATGAAGCCACAACCATACTTACCGAACTCCATGAAGGCAACTGCGGATCCCACACTACCGGCCGTTCCATGGCTCTCCGAGATTATTTTGGCCAAACATGAAGAAAGAAACCAAAGAATATGCGAAGCACTGTGACAAATACCAACGTCATGCCCACAATATTTTAATCCCCTTACAAGAACTCCATTACAACCACGTTACTTGGCCATTCAAGCGATGGGCCATTGATGTAGCAGGACCTTTCCCCAAAGCTTCGGGCCGCAGAGAACATATTTTAGTCATCACAGATTATTTCCCTAAATGGGTCGAAGGCATGCCTCTATGTCGAACCAGGGAAGAGGAAGTCATCAAGTTCCTGTGGGAAAATATCATCACACATTTTGGTTGCCCCCACATGATTCGATGCGATAACGGTCCATAGTCTATAGGGAACAAAGTCTACAATATCCTCAAAAAGTACAACATTATCCTTTCCCCCTCTACCCCTTATTAGCCACAGGGAAATGGTCAGGTCGAAGCAATCAATAAAACTATAGTCGACGGTCTTAAGAAACCCGTCGACCAGAAGAAGGACCAATGGGTTCGAGAATTATAACATGTACTCTGGGCCTATCGTACCATACCAAGAAAGGTGATGGCTTGTACCCCTTTCCTCCTGGCATATGGTACAGAAGCCGTGATGCCTACTCAGTTCAAAGTGCCAACACGCGACCCAGACCTCCCCGATGAAGATAATGAGTTTAAACTTAGATTCAATATTTTATGGATCGATGAAACCAGAGGCCGAGCTATAGCTAACCTCGGCCGTTATCATCTCTCTCTCTCCATAAGTCATACAACAAGAGGGTTGAACCTAAAAACTTTAATATTAGAGATTTGGCACTTCGACGAGTCATACCCTCTTCAAAGCCTCGCAAAGCTGACAAATGTTCATATTACCTGATGACAGAAGCTGAGGAGCCCCTACCCAACCCTTGGAACACAATGCAACTGGTGTCCTACAACAGGCCACAACTATTAATCCTCACAACTAATGTAACCACCATATGTAATTAATAAGCATATTTTCTCCTTTGAGCTTCATCCCCATAAGTCCAGTGAACTTTTTGAGTTGGTCAAACCTAAGTATCATGTCAACCCATCGACCCGACTAATACTTGGGCGTGACTTCAAAGTTTTTCAAGGTTCCAATTCGAGCACTCCCGAGTGGCATGAATAGCCGACAGACCGGACACTCAGGGATGTATTGGGGCCGACTATATAATACTTTGTCTAGGCTCAAACCCGCAGCTAGAAATACCTGGGGGCGACCTTCGAAGTCCTGTAAACTTCTTGATTTGGGCAAACCTAAATATCATATCAACCCTTTAACCCGACTAATACTTGGGGGCAACCTCAATGTTTTTCAAGGTTCCAATTCAAGCACACCCGTGGGGCATGAATGGTCGGTAGACCGAACCCTCGGGGATGCATCGGGGCCAATCATATAATGTATCGTCTAGGCTCAAACCCGCAGCTAGATATACCCGGGGTTGACCTTCAAAATTATGTGAACTTCTTAATTTGGGCAAACTTAAGTATCATGTCAACCCTTCAACCCGACTGATACTTGGGGGCGACCTCAAAGTTTTTCAAGATTCTAATTCGAGGATACCCTGGGGGAATGAATGGTCGATAGACCGGACCCTCAGAGATGCATTGGGGCCGACCATATAATGCTTCGTCTAGGCTCAAACCTACGGCTAGAAATGCCCGAGGGCGACCGTCAAAGTTCGGCGCATGCTCTACGTCAATTTTTAAACAGTAATACCATCATACAGACATACCAGCAATTTAAATTCGAATACATTACACATTGTTCAACTCTGCCTATTAAACACACCAAAGAAAAAATGAGCAAGAGTTTATTAAAAAATAGAAACCAACCCAAGTCCTTCTTCCAAACATCCCGCTTACACAGGGTCACTCACATTCTCCATTATTGTCGCCACTCCTTCCCCACCAATATTTTCTTCTACAGCACCACCTTCGACGATAGGATCCACTACAACATTACCAACATCAACATCATCACCTTCGACTGCGGGATCCACTACGGCATCTCCAGTACTTCCACCTACAGGGTCCACTTCCATCATTTTCATGCGTGCAACATCTTCAACAGCAGGCTCCACTATTAGAGGATAGAGTTTAAAAGTCCCTGGATCGTACCCTAACCCATCCACAAATATATTTAGGGCTATGGTCATGTCACACTCTTGGTCGTACTACGCCTGGAACTGTACATGATTTTTTTACAGCTCCTCCTCCTTACTGGCCAGCTTCGCCTACAACTCTGTTACCCACCCACACTCATCGGCCGTATCACGACCAATTATTCGATTATTATCCCATCTCCTCCCCTAATCCTTAGTATTTCCTCTTTATTGGACTTCTCAGTCCTGTATCTCACAGCTCATTCACCGTCCCTCCCACCCAAGATCCCAACCACAAACATATATACTAATGAAGGATTAGCAAACATACCTGTTTGATTAAGTCAGATTTCTCGTAGATATAATCCAGCAGTTATAATGGCATCTCCTCCCTCCTTCTCTGCAACAAGTTTAACAAGCAACAATGGTATTTTCTTTCTTTCTCTGTTTGTTTGGAATAGTGTGTCTCTTTCTCTCACCTCTTTAAATACAGCCCCCAATAATCGCCTCGATTTCCCCAACCATCATCAACGCTACTACCTCCACTCCCTCTATTTTCAGGCGTTATGCATTTTGACCATATTGCCCCTATTAACCCCCACGTGTGTGCACCATACTTACCCTAGTCTAAGATTTTTTATTACTTCTCTTAAACCTTCTGACACGCTACCCAAGCTGGTCACCTCCTTTCCATACCCGAGGAAGCACAATAATGGTCTGCTATGACACTGCTTGGTGAACAGTATCACCTCGGACACCTCTGCCATTTCGGTTGTCAGCTTTTGTTGTCAAAACCCCCCATGCAATTGTTTTCAGGCAATGGCATACATTCAACCGCAGTCATTCGTCTACATTCAACCATAGAAATCGTACACAACATTCATTGTTGAGCCTTCGGTCAATGCCTTTCGTTCTTATCAAAATCTCAAATTTTATTACCACTATTACTCATTTTCATTACACAAATTTAAAGTCTGAACATTAAACCGTGCCTATATCATCATCGTCTACATTTCCAATACTGTTATGCTACCACACGTCGATAAACACATCATTGTTTTATTTAAATATCAGGCGGGAACACATCATCAACAACAAAAAAAGGTAAACAACTACCAGTCTACAACCAACATAACAACTACTTCCCGCTCAGCCACTTTGGTAGAAACCTCCCTATTTACACGCGGGGCAGTTCCCCCAGTGCCCCGAGCACGCCCTTGTCGCGTCTTCAGCTTCTACCTATTGTTCTGCTAGGCTCTTCAACAAAAAATATCGGTTACTCACATTCAGGCCTAACCATTGCATTACTCTCCACCAGTGTACATACAGATTCCCACAGATATCCTCCCCTGGCTCCAGCTCTACCAGGTCAGGCATTGGCACATTCAAGCCTTGATCCCCAAAAAACATCTGCCTCAGGGCCATCACCTTCTCATGAATACGCCGATCCCTCTCCTCCAGTTTCTTCTGGTAATGAGTATTAGGAGCGGGTTCCATTATTGCACTTACTTAAGAAAGAAGATGAACAATACTTAAACTTCCCTCCCCCAACGTCCCCTATTTATTCATAGATTAAGGAACATTAATTACCTCCTTAATTAGCAATTACCATAATTACTCTCCTCGGAACTGCCCACATTCACAGCAGTCAACATTTTAACTTCCTATGCCTAACAGTTTTTCTCAGCACGCGGCATCTGCAACAATTTCTAAGGCCCCTACAGAAAGGGGGCGAATGTAGTAGTCTATTTGCAGCCTTCCAACACCAGTCAAATACTCGAAGGCTACATTGAAGCCTACTAAGAGCCTCAAAGCCCAGCAGGACTAGCAACAAACTCAATGAAGCCTTTTGAGATTAATCAAACACTCGAGGGCATCATCGAAGCTAACTACCATAGTCGAAGCCGAAGACAGACGATCAATACCAAAACTCAACACTAGTACCAGAGAAACTTCGACCATAGTAATACATAGTTGAAGACATACATACCTGACAACCAGCTCAGCAGACAAAATAGTGGAAATAAGCCACCAGACAACTATAGTGTCAGAAAACTCCACGTACAGAATAGCTGTCCCAGAGGATATACATGTAATCTGACCTCCCATGGTGACTCACCTCTTTCCCATCTCTCTATAAATAGGAGGAAGGGGACACTATGAAGGGGTTAGAAAAACTCTCCCCATAATCCCCTTTAAGATTTTCTTTGAATACCCAGTAACCCTCTTCTGAATCGATTTATCCTCTAACTCAATATATAATATCTATTATTCAAATCCTTGCTAGAGGTCGTGGAGAACCCAATTCATGGACTCAATGCAAGTATGTTAGCGCATTAAACTAGTTGTTTATAGTCTTATATATTTGCCAATGCTTATAGCCAAGGGTAACCTCCATGGTGTAAGAGCTTAGTTTCCCCTATACGAAATAAGCCACCTACAGCTGTATCTTATGTCTTCTTACATTCATTAATAAACATTTTTATTATATAAATTTCAATGCAGAAACTTGGGGGATATTTTTTTCATATGTATTATGCAAATTTTAAGGTGAGTACATTATCTCCACACTATGTATTTTAAGTTTCTAAGTTACAATGGCTAAGGTGTATGATATTTCCTCATCGAAAGAGAAACAACAATGATTGTTGTAAAATACTCTGAAAGTAAGAAAATTTAGTCGTGTAAAAGTGCTTTTATAGGCGCATTAGTTTGGCAAGGTCAGGTTTTAAAGCCGAAGGATTTCTTTAGCGATTCTACTTTGTTAGTGTAAGAAAATGCCTTTTCATATTATTTACAGCCATGTTTCCTTATTTTGCTTCCCCCCTGTTGTGAACTGTTGACAAATATGTTTAAAATTTTGTTAAGAAACATATAATGAAGATTCTTGAGTGCAATGACAATATTGTGGGCATAAAAGGTTAAGTTGCAAATATCTCTTTTGACAAAACAAATACGCCTATATTTGACTTGAAATACTATGTTCTCTTAGTCAGTCTCTTATTTTTTAATTATGTAGAATTTCTTTGGTTATGGCTGCTAAATCATATATTTTTGTCATATGCTTATTTTGCATGTGTTCTTTCCCTAAGGCATAGAAATATAGTCTGACCATAAATAGCAATCCTCTTTAATTTAGACTATTTACCCTCCTATTAGAAATGTTATGGTATGAACTCGAATTATGTTCGAGGTCGTTTCAGTTCTAGTTATTACAGTTCAAGGATTGAAGTCGGATTGAAACGGATTAAAAATAGGATTTTAAATGTTCAGATATGAGCTGATTCTGATCGACTAAAGTTCGAGTTGATTCTGTTACATAAAGTTTGAGTTGGTTCTATTACTTGAAGATTTGAGCTAGTTTTGTTCGACTAAGTTTGAACTGTTAAGTGGGAAGTCGAAATTGTCAAACTCGTTCGAACGAGGATAGAAGTCATTCGAACGAGTTATTTGTTTTTGCATTTGGAAACTTGAGACCGAAGAAGTCGTTCGAACAAGCTTGGATGTCGTTCGAACGACATGTGTGTTTTCTAGGGCTGAAACCTTTAGTCGTCAAAGTTGTTCAAATGAGTTTGAGTTTTGTTCGAATGCGATGTATGTAGGTTGTCTTTGAGAGTTATTTTGGGGCGCTAAGTTTGCCTCGAGATCCGTTCTTCTTGCAATTAATTCTCTAGTATATTAAAAGGACTTAGGTTATTTGTTTGCCTATCTTTCTCTGTGAGTTCAATTATAGAGAGCTAGGATTTAAGAGACTCTATTACAAATCTTGAGAAGCTTGGAGAGATCGTGTAACTTGTTTGATCATAGTAGATTGTTCATAGGAGGGGTTTTTAATCTATAAGGGTTTTCCACTTCCCTCCTCTGGGAAATTACTTGTCTATCTTTATTGTTCTTGCTTGATTATTTACTTGATTGACATATTTCGCGTATCGTTCTTGTCGTAGAAGAGAGATTAGCTATCTCGGTTCTCAAGAATTAATGGCAGAGTCAAGTTGTTGCAGGGCTTGTGAAGAGAAATTAATGATAAAGAGAAATTGAAGATCACGAAGTTCAATGGTTCTAATTTTAGAGTGTGGAAGATATAGATAGAATATTACCTCTATTAGAGGGATCTTGATTTACCACGAGGTAGAGTTGAGATAAAGCCAATAGATTAAGATGCTGCTAAGTGGGCGCGATTGGATCGCAAGGTGCTTGGAACTATTTTTTTTTTTTTTTGGAAACTATTTATCTTATTGATAGTAGAAAACAATTACAATAGAGGGGAGGTCGAAGCTAATACCCAATAAAATTATAACCTTATGTAAGGCACCTCCATTTTGCCAAGCCTAAGAGCTGCTCTAGCTTCTCTAGGAAGTTGATGAAAAACCAATATTCAAAATCACCAAGTGAACTTGCTAACTTAGCTAAATAATCTGTAACTTTCTTCCCTTCTCTGTAAATATGGGTGATGCGTATACCATGAGTTCGGCATATATCAAGTACTTGTTTCCATATGTTAATGCATCTCCATGGTACCCTACTAATAGAATATAACCACTTATAAAGCTTGGGGGAGTCTACTTCAACCTGCAATGGGAACCAAGAATGTACAATACATGCTTTCAAACCATTGAGCAAAGCCAAAACTTCTGCAATCATATTAGTGCCCTCACAAACGACATTGTATAACCATGCACAAATTTGCCAACCTGATCTCTTACTATGCCTCCACCACCACAAGGGTCAGGATTTAGAATAGAAGACCTATCAGTATTTAATTTAAAACCACATAATGGATGAACCCATCTAGCCACTCTTACTTGTTTAGGCATTACACATTTCAGGAAATCTGCATAGCTTGTAAGGTAAGAGATTCTTTGTAAGAGCAGTTCTTGGTCACTTTGAGCTTTAAATTAGCATCCTTTAACCCCTACTTCACCTTTGAAATTATGCGAGAGGCATTAATGACAATATTGTAATATTTGAAAGCATTCCTTGACTTCCAAATTTCCCAAAAAATTAAGTAAGGGAGAATACCTTGCAATATGCCCATATGACTGCTTTTATTAGCTCCTGATTACCACTGATGAAGAATGCCTTGAATTGATTGAGATTAAAATAGCCTTAGACCACACACCCTCCTGAAATGAGCCTACACTTCTCTAGCAATGAAACACTGCACAATTAGATGGCTGAGAGACTGCACTTTATGATCAGAGCAGCAACAACATCGAGATGGAAACTGAATATAACATCTTTGAACCACAGTATCAACGACAATAAGACCTTACAACAACTTCTAATTGAAAAATTATATCTTAGCAGGTATTACCTTATGCCACATCCAGTCCATTTAATCAATAGGAGCTTGGAACTGTTAGGTTAGCGTTGTCATCTCAGATTCTACACATGATCTCAAAAGTTATGACAATGAAGAGTTTGATGGAGACTTTGTCCTCTATGTACTCAGAACCGTCTAAGGCAAATAAGGTACATTTTTTACAGTGCTTGTTTACTTTGAAGATGAAGGAGAACGGTAGTGTACAAGCCCATATCAGTGAGTTCAATACTATTCATGCTTAGCTTGAATTCGTGAAAATTACTTTTACCGGGGAGGTAAGAGCGTGGGCTCTTCTAGAATAGATGCCAAAAATCTGGTAAGGGTTTATTACATCCATGATTAATTCATCGGGGAAGGAAGATATTAAATTTGACACTGCAGTTTCTTTGATTATGAGTAAAGAGAATAGGCGTAAAATGTTTGAACCCTCTTTAAGTTCAAATGGCAGTACGTTGAACGTCAAGGAAAGAAGGAGGTCCTATACAAAAGGGCCAAAATATGGAAGGGGTCGATCACAGTTAAGAGGAAAGTCTAAGCCGCCCAGTGCATGCTGGACTTGTGGAAAGAATGGACACTTCAGGCAAGATTGTAACTCATCTACATTCAAAACTGATATAGATTCAATTATTCACAACACATATGATCCTATAGAGTTTGATAGAAGGTGGAATGAGCTTATGAAGAAACATAATCTTGATGAGAACAATTAGATGCAAGGGATACTTAATATAAGATAAAGATGGATACTTTTGTGGAATAGAGGTACATTCTATGCTGGCATGAGTACTACTGGCCGAAGTGAGTTAACAAACAATTTCTTCAATGGTTGGCTGCTTCCTTCAACTGTTTTATACAGTTTCATGATGAAATATGTAACAAATCTATTGGAGACATTTGAAAGAGAAAATGAAGAGGACTTCCAATCCCAACATAGATATCGGAAAGTCGGATCTCATTAGGCTCTACTAAAACATGTAGTAAAGATTTATATAAGGCAAATTTTCTATAAAGTTGAAGATCAATTCAACCAAATTGTGCGTTTCGTAGCAATAGAAACGAGCGTAGACGACAACCTTTGAGAAATACTTGTGAAGTCAGATTTTTCCATAAAGTGGATCACCTGAAACTTTTGAGTTGAAGGTAGACTTGGCCTGCCTGATAGGCCATTGTGAATACAAGTTGTTAAAGTATGTAGGTCTGCCATGTTGTCATCTCTTTTAGGTTTTTTCCAAACATGATGATCTCTAAATTCCAGATGCATTCATTCTACCAAGGTAGAAAATTGGTGCAAATAAATATTCCTGATCATACGACAAGAGTTTTTTAGATATAGAGAAGTTGAGGAAACCGTTACTCCATAGCTACCTTTCACTTCGTGCAATAAACATATTTGAGAGGGCATCAAAGAATAAAGTAAATTTCAAATATGCAATTTCAAGGCTAGACGAGCTTGAGTTACATCTAGATGTGTACGATGCATCTCTAACTCAACTATCAAGGTTAGATCTTATAATGTCAACTCTATTAACTGAGACAGTGATGTCTTTCACTCTATTTTGGATACTCTTGTGGAACAACCCAAAGGTTATGCAAAAGATGATCACAAGAAAGGTGGCAGATGGAAGGGCAGAATAGAAATAGCTGTGAAAAAAGAGGAAGAGGACATGCAGAGCATGTGGAGTCTTTGTCAGCCACGACAAACGTGCTTGCCCACAATTGAAATTATTATTTTAAAAAGCAGAGGCTGGTGAGTACCCAAAAATGATAAATAAGTATTTCCCAACACCTCTAACACTAACATATGTTGAATATAACTAATTTATTTACCTCGTTACATACATAGGGGCTACCAATAATGATAGACTCGAGGCTCAGTCAGAAGACCATGGTGTAAAGAGTTGCTAAACAACTTCATTTGATTGTAGATTTCAGACATCATTACTGTATTGTTGTACTTAAGATTTTATTTTTAGCGACATTAAGTAGATTATAACTTCGGTATGATGGAGGGAATGTGAGATGAAAATTGATATTAATATAGTATTGTTGTTTCAGCTAAATTGTTAGTCTATATTGTTGAGTATATATGCTGAGTACGTATATTGTTGTGGCCAGGTACAGATGTGTCCAATATATATTCTCTACTGTAGCGATAATTTATTGTCGACCGACACTTGCATCGAGAATAGAATAGGCAAACTTTTGACGATCCCGTAATTGTAGACAATTATAAATGTCTATTGTTTCTTGTACTCGATAATTATCACTATCGACTGTAACTTGAACTTGACAATTACAAATGTTTTGTCAATATAACAACTACTTAGGTCCATATACAGTAAATCAAAGAGACATACCTACAAGCTTCAATACATAGATTAGGCGACAACTTTACATCATCCAAAAATATACAAATATTTGCAGCATTCAAGAAAATAAATCATTTATGCTATAATCTCACGGGTTAGTGTTGTTGTCTTTCGTCAACTTCATCCAAGCTTGGTTTCGCGTGTCAAAATAGCTCTTCACACATGCCTTTATAAAATTATCTGGAATCTTTAATTGCACATGCGCCCACCATAAGGTACAAACCGGAGGAATTTGTAATAGGTTTGGTCTTCAATTTCACAAAGTGTTCATCAGATGTCATCCCAACCTACCAATATTTTATACTATCAGCAAAAATGTTTCAAACCACTTCTCTTTGATAATCTTGTTGTTTACTTTGGGCCATAACATTGGTAAGAACGTTAAGGCCTCCTTGTTGTTGATGAAGATCATTACCTTCTCGCAACATGTTGCCAACAAATAGCCCATATACAAATATTCCACGAATATACCATTAAAGCTAAAGGCCCATAGAAAAGTATTATACCTCCTTTCTCTCAAATCATTGTAAGCTACATCCAATGTCTAACTAAACACACTCTTTCAATAAGATGGTTTCTTGGTCATCAAGGTACACAAGGACTACTTCACATTCAAGAACTTCAATTGGCTCTGATATGTATATGATGCAGTAACCCTAAACCCTGTGTTTCCAACCCTTTCAGCATCACGTATATCAAGTTAGAACCAATTAAATGGTTGAAACAAAGTTTGACTTAGCTTGGTTTTCCAATCAATCTTCTTCATCCTCAAATCGATCATTATGTTATAATCCCCCCCCCCTGGTAAGATCAAGTCATCTTGATATTCCCCTTTAGACCCTCTTGAGTAATAGTTAAAAGTTTAGTGAACTAGAGACTTAGTTCCACCCATGTATGGTATTTAGTAACCTCAAAGTCCCCTCATTCAATGGCACTTTTAAGTGCTAGGCGCCACACTCCCTGCAACGCAAGCACAACCACAATAACGTAATAATAAATTAAAACAAAGTAATTTTAAACAAAACTATAAGCGTAGGATGATAAAGGTGTACACGCCAATTCAGTATTGTCATTTTCAAGGTTGAATCTTATGTCTTAAGATAAAATCAGTTTGGTTTCCTGTATAGTATAGAACTCATTTAGAGATAAATCATTAATATTTTGTAAAAAGTAAATTAGAAGTCAAAGTAAAACTTACAAACCTGTTGGTTTCGTGAATATATTTGGCATACCACCTGTCATGAGTAACCTTCGCCTATCAATCATCGGTTTATACATAAATACACAAAATCAACATACACATGACCTACATATAGACTGGAAAACAAGCTGTCAAATACGATATATATCAAAAATAAATTGTCGATGATCATCTGATGCGACAATAAAATTATCTGCATTCCTATGCTTCGACAATTTGATAATATGGACATTGTCAACTACCACTGTTGTCGACAAAAAATGCATGTATACAGCAAGAAATTATCGAAAACCATAACATTCAATAATATTTCAAATGTATGATATTGTCGATTTGGTGTTAACTACGATAATATTTTATTAGATGCCACACAAGATTTGTCGAGTTGTGCATCAATAGACAATATTTAATTTTATGTTATACAAGATTTCTCGAGTACTGGAACAATAGACAAAAGGGTGTATATATAATATAAAACAATTGAGTACATAGAAAGTCTCCTCTAACAAAAAATAGGTTGTTCCATCAATGTACATTACTACAAAAGTCTCGTCCAATCACTAATATCTAAATCAACTTACATTCTCTTTTTTCTCACTCAATTTCCTTTGAACTTCTTCATATTTGGCATTTAACTCGTCCTATTTTTGCTTTTAGTCTTGGTCTCCTACGACGTTCTCCTCTAATATTGTAAACAAGTTTAATTGTATAAAGAAATAAAGATAATCATGAAACAACATATAAATGGCGTATAGGTACTTAGATATACTATATTCTTATATATAAGATTTTATACTCACAGGTAAGGGATGTGGTTCTTGCTTTGCAACTTGATCCATCAACTTCTCATTGATATCATTCAAGTTGTCGTACTCCAACACCTATTATCAATCATAAATGATTACATCCCCAAAAATGAATAACTATAAATGAACTTGTTTCTTTTTGGCATTTATAATACTTACTTTCTTTTGGAATTGTAGATGCAAATCTGCAAGTGAGTTCTTCAATTCATCATTTTTTAATACATATTCTGCCAACATTTCATTTGATTCTCTTAGTAAACTGCACTCCAATGTCTGATAACAAACATGTATGGTTGAGGTGACTATGAATATCTATGGCATCTATGAACAACACAGAAGGAAAGAAATGCTAAAATATTGTAAACTAAAGTAAGGGAAATAAAACTACAGATAGCTTGTCATTCAACTTCTTTATGGTTTCCCTATAGTTTTTCTCGCAGATCAAGTCGACCACTTACTTCACTTGAATGTCCGTTTCCAATCTATTGTTTGCCTCTTTAAAACTATCACATTCAACTATCTGTAATAGTAACAAAATAAGTATTTAAATTCAATAAAATGTCGATTGAACTTCAGATTCGATAGTTCATATTGTCTGCTATTTATAAATTGTCAAATAGAAAAGAGTCGACAAAAATGCATGCGATAATTGTCGACTATAACACATGCAATAATTGCCAACATCAGATAATTGTCAATGAGATGGATAATCAACAAAATGTATTACCAGACAGCTATTACTTAACAGGTGTGGGGAGTATGTACACACCTTCAGCTACAAAGCCTCAAGCAATTCTGATCTCGCTCGGTCTTCCACCATAGCTGACTTCAAAGAATTGACTTCAGACTTCCAGTTGGAGATATCCTCTTCCAAATGATAGAGATTTTCATTTTGCCCCTTAACCTATAAAAAAGTAGAAGCCAATATTAGAAGAAGGAAGAAATGTACTACCCCAAACATTATAACAATAATCACACTCACATTTTCCCTATGCAAAACACCACCAGCATCCCCCAATATCATCCCATCGTTATTTTCATAAAGATCAACAACATCTGGACAAAGCTTGGTGATTAAAACTGAATTGAACCATTCAAAGTATTATTTACTATATACAGGAATTCTATCGTGTAGTTTCTTCCCCCTCGTCAGAATTAGACAGTCCCTCCATTTTCCTTCAGAGAATTGTTCCTCCCATTCATACTTTGGCCTGTATACACATAGTTCTGCAGCAAAATACAAATCACTTTTCTCAAGACATATGGGAACTCCAGGCACAGTTTGCCTTCTATTGAACTATTGTTGTACTCTACCAAGATAGTACAGCTCTTTGTGTTTAGTACTACAAAGCAACCCCGTGAAACTAGCAATTAATTTGAATGTATCTCCATCTTTCCTCTTTTCTAAGTACGCAAAATGATCTGTACTAGAAGCAGAAGATTGGGAATCATCATAAGCTTCATCATTTGTATTAGAGTCTTCTCTAGACTCTCCTTGGGAATCAGTAAAAGCTTCTACATTTCCCTAAGGGGGACTACTACTTGTAGAAGGGCTTTCTAAATCCTCATCTTCTTGAGGGGTCACTGCCACTTGCAGAGTCCTCCCTTACTTGTTCTGCCTTACTTGAATTTGTTTTGTTTCTTTTGGCATGCACACGGGGAGGTTTGCTATAATTTGGATGCAAGGGATCTTCTTGCTCTGAATTTAGTCTTTTCTTTATGGAGGCTATTGGGGGTATCTTCCCTTTTACCTTTGGTGTCATCCTGCTTAATAAACAAACAAAGATTACCACCTTGCAGAATAGGTGTTGAATGTTATTGTCAAGTAATACAAAATCAAAAATGAAGTAGAAAAAAATTGTCGACGCCTCACTAATCGACAATAAAGCACTAGAAAAGTGTCGAGACCATAATACATTGAGAAATAATTTGTCAAAAATGAAAATATCGACAAATTGACCAGACAATACTATAGTTTAATTGTCAATATAGTAGAAATCGAGAATAATGTACTAGGAAAATGTCAAAATACCAATACATCGACAAATTATTTGTCGAGGAAAAAACAAAATGACAATTGCCTAGGCAAAATCATACAAAAAATGTCGATACATCACAAATAGACAAATAATGCACATGTATATCCCTACATTTTGTGCTACATTTGTCGATGTTGTGATTAAATCTTAAATTTGGGGGAAATTCCTCAAAAATTTCATCTCAGAAAAAAAAAAAAAAACGTAATGTCTTTACGTGGGAAAATTTAAAAAAGTAGAGGAAGAGAAGATAATATAACCCAAAAGGGGAGATTACAATTTAAATTAGATTACCTATTGTATAATTATACTTTTTCATATTACAGCTCGTATCCCCAATATGCGAGTGCAATTGGTGATAGATCACCGAGAGAGAGAGTGAGTAAGAGAGAAAGACTGACTAAGAGAGGATTAAGAACTTCTTTAACACCTCTTCAAATGGCGATGATCGTCGGAGATGATGGTAGAGGGAGACCGGCATCGAGAGATTGAGTGAGTGGAGGCACACAATTTTTTTTAATGTTGTCTTCTACGTAGGTAGTCCAATACCATCTCCTCTCAAGGTGTGTGGTGTTAGGAGAGTGTAGCCCAAAGTGAGTGTAGGCGAATCCTCTCCCCTTGATGATTTTAATGAGATGGTTTTATGGCAATACACATCTCGAGGTTAAGGCAAGTCAACGGTTGATAAGGGTCTATTGCCAAGCAAGAAACAAGAAAATGAATAGATAGCCGCATAAAGTTAGCTAGCTAACTAAACCATTCATTTTAATTGGTACTTGGTTCATATTTCTTTCTCCCCAATAAAGTAGAAAATAGTTGTGAGAATAAAAAAGTACCATTACGATTCAAATGGGAACCAACCAAGTTATCGTGCTTCAATTAAGATGGGGAACGACCATTGTGGGTTCAAATTTAGTATGATGAAAATGGTTATGGCCTCTTAAAGTGATATCCCATTTGAGTTGATACAAGGTGGTAGATGTTTATTGGCATGTGGGTTAGCTAATTTTCTCAAACAATATAAAATAAGGGCTTTAGCTTTTATGAGTTATAAAGAGGATAGGGGTAGTTACATCTAGTAACAACTAGCAAGTGCATAAGCATTATTAACATTGCAAGATTAGTAAATGCAAACTATAATTTACAAAACAAGAAACTGAGTGCTTATTAACATTGATAAAACATCATATCGGGTGTGAAGCTAAGTGCTCCACATCGAAGATCCAGGGACTTATCCTCGAAAGGTTTAACCAAGGAGCTGACAGTCGAATGGATGATCACTTACTCCATGCATTCATCAAGCATTGTTCTCATCCCTATACTGGCAGCTACAACTTCTACATTTGTAGTGTCGTCTCTTTTAGAGCTTATGCCTCTTTAATACCATCGTACAACACTAAGAGCATATCCAACAATGGCGATGATAGGGAAATAGCTTATCAGGGAGAAATTTAATTTGAAATGTGCTTGGAACTAAGTCGTTAAGCGCCTAACAACCGTGTAACCTCAAAATTGAGTTACGGAATCGCATACTTTGGAGGATACCCCCATAAGAAGGAACTTTTGTCCAAATATGCGCAATCGGATACCCATATCCCATTTGTTGGAGAACCACTTGCCCTATATGTTTTTTACCAATCTCAAGGCATGCGCTAACGTGCGTGCTAGCTCGGCAGTTCAATTATTAAGGTTTGAAGACATTGGTTGTTGTTAAGATGGCGGTTTTCATGTGTTTTAATAAAAACCATTGTCTTCAAATAATTAGGGTTTTAAAATGGTGGTTTTTAGGGTTTTCATCAAATAATCAAAGCCCACTATTCAAATCAGTATTAAGTCCTTGAATCTTCTATATGAACCCTTGAATCTATGCTGAAGAAACCCTCAAAATCAATTTCAAATTGAGACCCTGGATTCAAATCAAACCCATTGATTGCATTCACCCCGAAATCATCTCATTGGCTAATTATGAGCGACTTATCCCATTCACCCCAGTATGTTATCATATCAAATTAGCCATTGCCTGAAGACTCTCATCGTCAAGTATTTTTGGCTACAAACTAGGATCTTCAAAATCACAGACTCTAATAAACCTAAGAATTACATGCAAAAGAAGTTTAAGATAGAGAGTATCAAGACAGGTTTTATTTACATCAATTAACGATTCAAAACACAAGCCCAATAGCTAGACAATTAGTAATCATTTAGGCAGATAACTTTTTAATACAGTACATGGAAAAGAAATTACACAATTATTGGAATTTAAGATTTAGAAAATTTGTAAATTTGTACAAGCTCTTTTACCTAAAAATGATCCAGATCTTCTCCATCTTCGCTATGGATTCCTTGAAATCTATATAATGCTTTAAGCCTCCCCATGGAAAAGAAAAGTTGCAGTTTAGGTTTTGACAAAGGTGTTTAGATACATCAATTATTTCCAAAATTTTGAAACCAAGTGATAAAGTTTGAGATCCCATATTTGCGGCCATGAGAATTGTAATGCCCATAGATGTAGTTTACCCAACATCTCTAATACAAACTAGAATTGGAAAGGTATAACACTTCTTCTTACAGAACTTCCCTTGCCCATATTTAACTTTTTCAAATGTGTCTGATCCAGGAGGATCTAGACATTCAACTTCTTAAGAAGACACCAAGTTGTTCGAACGAGCCTTGGAGTCATTCGAACAAGTTCGAAGGAAAGTGAAGCCAAAGGTTTTGTAGTTATTTTTAGGCTTATTTGCCTAGGTCATTCGAACGATCCTTGGAGCCGCTCGAATGAGTTGAAGACCAAACGAAGGAATTCTAGTTGTCACAATTTTTAGGTATAATCTGGCATGTCATTTGAACGACATTTGGATTCGTTCGAACGACTCTGGGTTAACGACCCTGGGTTTCAGAAGACCAGATCTACATGCCTCAATATTTAAGCTTAATTGAGCCAATCGTTCGAATGACCTATGGATTTGTTCGAACGACTATTACAATTACTTCAAATTTTAGTATGTTTAAGGGCATAATTGTCCCATTTTGTAACTAAAAAACTTGTAATCATCATAAAAGGCTAAGGCTGTGGAAGATAAAGGGATCCAAGTTTATGAACTAAAATTTAGGATTTGAAAGATGAATTCAATTGAAATCAATCAATCGAGCAATTGAAGCTCTTAGTGGGAAATTATCCTACCAAATTGTGTTCTTCGTATTAATTATTCGATTAGGATAGTCTCTAATTTGATTGTGGATTAAGTAATATTAGATTTTTAAGTTTCGATTCTTAGGGGGTTGTTAGTTTATGGTCTATACAAGTGATCGACTTAAGAAAATGAACGAGATTATTATGAGTCTGTTGAAGATTCACAGAAAATAAACCTAGCTCAAAGAAGAATGCAAATTCGGAGATGGACGATTCTGAAGATCGACTCACGAAGCTTAAAACTTGGGTTTTTGACCTAACTATGACTCTAAAGAAGTTAGTATAGTAATTATGTCTCATAAACATTGCCAAAGTATCTGCTTCTACAAAATGATAAGAGTGCACGAAGAAGGAGTTACGGAGGAGGAGAGGGACGATGATGACGAGGAGGAGGATAGAAATTATAGTGATGCCGAATCCGTGGAGGAAAGATTAGTTATTGGTAAGTTCATGAATTCTATGCGTAATCTTCATATCGATTTTAAAATTGAAATTTCTAGTATTCGACGGGTCAATCGATGATGAGAAATTAGATAATTGGTTAGATAGATTAGAGACCTACTTTTCAGTTTACAAATATTAAAATGCTCAGAAAATATGTTTTTCAGCATTCATAAGTCATGCACTCACGTGGTAGAAGTCTTGTAAGAAACATCACGTCGTAGGAGGCTTAAGTTGGAAAGAATTTAAGGTTTTGGTTCAGAAGCAATTTTATCCAGTTGGGTATGAGCAAGAAAAATGGTTTAAATGGCATAATTTGTGCCAAATGCATGGGCAATCTGTACGAGAGTTTTCTATGGAGTTTCATAACCAAGTTTTAGTTTTGGGCATCGATGTGGACGAGTATGAGGTGTTTATGAAGTACACAGGGGGTTTGTCAGAGTTTATTAGATAGGAGTTGAAGCTCTTTACTGTAGCCAATATCGAAGATGATATTGTAAAGGTAATTACTATTTAAGGCAAATACTTGAAGAGTGGCAAGAAAGACGACAAGAACAAGTCATGGTAGATGTTTACTTGGAAGAATAAGTACAAGGGGGAGTCCAAAGGAGATGGGTCTTCATCCAGGGGGAATTACTGTAGTTATTGTAAGGAAAATAGGTATATTTTAGATAAATGCTGGAAAATTTACCCGAAGCTTAGGCCGAAGGAGGAGAAGAGCAAGAGAGAGAAACGTACACTAGCTACAACGATTTCAGACCTCCCAAATTTAGATAAACCAAATCCTAAACCTATGTTTAAGCAAACTATGGCTACCGAGGATGCGAGTCAAGAAAAAAGATTCATGTCAGTATTCAAGTGAAGCAGAACTTAGTAGAGACCATCATTGATTTGGGTAGTTAGAAGAACTTAATTTCAGAGGCATTGATGAAGAGGATGTGATTGCCTATTATGGTTCATCCTAAACCATATAGTCTGGGGTAGATTCAGAAAGAATCAGAGTTGAAGGTCACGAAGCAGTGTAAGTTTAAGTTTTTGACCACTGAATTGTTAATTGACGAGGTGACGTGTGAGGTGGTTCCTTTTGTCCTTATCTCTGGGACCGAGATGTAATTCATTACCGTATAGCTCATAATTATCATCTTGTGAAGGAGGAAGATGAGTTTCATATTAATACTTGTAAGGAGCATGTCACCACCAATAATTTAGTAACGGCAACTCAGGTGAAAAGGTTTGTTAATGCGAACGGCAAGTTTATGTTGCTGTTGGTGCGACCGGTTCAAGAAGGTCTATCGGTTAAAGTGTTGTCTACTATGACAATGTCTCCTAAGTAACAAACTAAAATGGGGAAGTTGCCAGAGGAGTATAAATACTTGTTTCTTGGCATAAAAGGTATACCATGTAAGAGGGATTTAGAGCATGATTTCACCTTAGTAAATAATGAACCACTACCCAATATTAGGTTATATAGGTCTTTTGTGACTGAGTCTGAGGAGATCAATAAATAGGTACAAGATCTCCTTAAACAAGGAGTTATTAATCCGAGTTGCTCACCTTGTGGTTCACCGGTGTTATTGGTGCCGAAGAAGGATGGGTCTTAGAGAATGTGTATGGATTATCGAGCGTTAAACAAAATTATAATAAAGAATCGTTATCCACTTCCACAGATTGACAATCTTTTAGATGAGTTATAGAGAAGGCTTGGTTTTTTACCAAGTTGAATTTTAAGTCGGGTTACCATCAAGTTAGAATATGAGAAGAAAATATATGAAAGACAGCTTTTAAGACCAAACAAGTTCGAGTGGTTAATGATACCTTTTGGGTTATGCAATGCTCCAACGACATTTATGCGGTTGATGAATGAGGTACTTCACACTTTTATTGATAATTTTATGATTGTTTATTTAGATGATATCGTGACATATAGTCAAACATTGGAGGAGTACCTCGTGCATATACGTAAAGCGTTGGAAGCATTGAGATTATAATAACTTTTTCTCAATAGGAAGAAGTACGAGTTTTGGAAGAACGAACTAAGTGTACTTGGGATTCATTGTTGGCGGAGGTGAACTTAAGGTGAAGGTCTCGGTTATTACTAATTTGCCTAGACCCCGTTCGGTGATGGAAGTATGAAGTTTTATGGGTTCTTATCTGTATTTCCGAAAGTTTATTCTACATTTTTGGCAGATTTTAGCACCTTTGCATTCCTTAACAAAAACAGGTGTGAAGTTTGTCTGGGAAGATCACCATGAGAAGACCTTTCAGTTACTAAAGTGGAAGATTACAGATGCACCAATGTTAGCATTGCCGAATTTGCAACGCCCATTTGAGGTCGAAGCAGATACGCCAGACTATGTGTTATGGGCAATATTATTACTAGATATGAGACCATTTTCTTACCATTCTGGGAAGTTTACAGGAAAAGTACGCAACCATTCTACCTATGATAAGGAGTTCTACGTATAATATCAATTAGTGAAGCATTGGCGGAGTTACTTATTTGGGAAGGAGGTTGCAGTACATTTTGATAACAAACCATTACAGTTCTTATATACACAATCCAAACTGCAGTAAGCTCGCCATATGAAGTGGATGTCATATCTACAATAATTCACCTTGATAATCAAGTAGAAGAAGGGAGTGGACAACAAAATGGCTTATATATTATCTCGACCCCCATTACCAGCAATTTTTGCTTTGTTGGTTGCTATGCAGATACAGCCTATTGTTCTGTCTGAGTATCTTATGAGGTATGATGAAAATAAGGAGATCAGTGTGATTTGCCAGAAGTTACTGCAAGGCAAGGTATGTGAGTATGAATTGAAAAATAATTTCGGGAGTGATAGTTTGCACTGGACTAGAGAGACACATTATTCCCAGGTGGCAGGTCATTTTGGGGTTGAGATAACTCTGTTAAATTTACGGCGTTATGTCAATTGGCCGAAGATGCAGGTAGATGTTCCTCGTGTGATTCGTGTTTACATTCTATGCATCACATCGAAGCCTTCCAATCATAAGTTGGGACAATACTTACCATTACCAATAACTAACCGACCTTGGGAGAGTATTTCAATGAATTTTATGGGTGGTTTACCCATGCCCAAGTGCAAAAATGATTATCTATTTGTGGTGGCAAATTGATTCAGCAAGATGATAGTTCTAATTCTATGCTAGAAGACAGTCATCGGGGAAGAAGCAACGTGATTATTTTGAAAGACGTTTGGTGGTATTTTGGGATCCCTTATTTTATTATTTCAAATAGGGATAGCCACTTTTTGGGGCATTTTTGGAGATCGTTATGGGGGTGATGGATACTAAGTTGAAGAAAAGTACCGCCTTTCACTCGTAAACTGATAGGCAAATAAATGTAGTTAATCGCACTTTGCTCATTTAATATGGGGATTTTATTCTAAGTATCCTAAGTATTTGTATGAGACTTTATCATGTCTTCTGTCTGCTTTTAACCAGGTGATTCATGGTTTTACTTTGAAGTCTTCGTTTAAAGTTTGTCTTGGGTACTTGCCTTAAAGAACATTTGATATGGCCTTTAGTCTTGGAGATAAGACGTTGTCTGGGAAGGAAGAAGAGGAACAAGTTAAAGCTCAGTGCTTCATTGAGAGGGTAAGCAAGGTTCATGAGGCAGTTGAAGTACAATTGATAAAGACTTAAGCAAAGTATAAGGCTCGACACGATAAGCATCGGGTTGAGTGTGGCTACGGCTCACTATAAGGAATACAACGCACTCTATGAACTACAAGGAATGCATGCACTCTGCGAAAAAGTTATACGACAAAAGAAATTTATAGAAAAGTAATAGAAAAAGAAGGGGAAGGAAGTGAGAAAGAAATGGACAAGTGGAAACTTTTCAAGAAGGCGACCTAGTTTGGCTGCATTTGGGTAAGAAACTCAAGCCTATCTGTTATGGTCTATTTACGATACTCAAGAAGATTGGTGGCAACGCATTCCAATTGGACATGCCACCTTTTATGAAGATATATTCGGTGATTAATGCCGAACATTTGAAACTATTTGAGTCGCCTCTTCTAGATGAAGATTCCACAATCGACACTCGTCTTCTATCAGTTAATGACTTATGTATGGAAAGAGAGGATCCGCTGTAGGAGGAAAGTATTCTAGAAAATAAGGTTCAAATTACAAGATAGGGACGTATCAAGTTGTTCCGAGTTGGGAAGAAAGGTCAACTACTTAGCAAGTCAAAGTGGTACAATAGGGAAATGGGCACGGCCGCTTTCCCTCATCTCCAGTTCTAGCTTAAGCAGGAACTCAAGCCTTCTAAAGGGAGGAGCCATGATCCATGAGGATCTAGACATTCAACCTCTTAAAAAGATACCAAGTCGTTCGAACGAGTGTAGGGACCTAACTCCGTTCGGATGGGGAATTGGTTCTTACAAAGTAAACTTAATACTCAATCAATGGGAGCAAGAAATTGGCCAATGATAAGATAAAACTAAAGGCAAATGCTTGCGTAGAGGCCTGAATGTGACTCCCTACGACCTTTGATGAGGATTTTTAAGACAGATTATATTATTGAAGAGTAAATTAGAGGGTTCGAGTACAAATTTTATGGGTGGTCGAAGGTAAAGATGCCAAGGCCGGGGGAGATTTATCTAACCCCTCCCTGGTTTCCCCTCTCCTCTATTTATAGAAGCATAAGGAGCAGATTCACCAGGCGTGGATCCGGTTTACATGATTATGCTGTCAGAAAATCCTGGCAAGTGATGGACGCCGGTCTTGTCGGTACTATTACTGTTGTATTTATTGGTGATGGCTCTGAACGGCGTTGTGGTTGGGCTTGTCACTGTAGATGTATGGGCCAATCAATGTGGTGCCTTATCTGATGAGGTAGTTGTCTGTCTTATCCTGCATCGACCGCGTGATTGTGAGGTCGAAGGATATCTGCTGCTGGGACGTTAATTCGTTCTCAAAGTTCTGTCCAGTGAGCTGGCTATCTGTATTATCATACTTCGACCGTATGTAGATATGGTCGAAGGATGTCTGCTGCAATGTACTGATCCGTTCTTGAAGTTCTGTCCGCTGTCGAAGGTTCGTCTCTGGGGGATCTCTGAGGAGCCTTGTTAGGGGTTGAAAGGGCTTCGATATATTCGAGTAGGCTATGAAGTGGGCTTCGGCTGTCTGTTCGAAGGCTATGAGTAGGCTACTAGAACGAGCATTGGAGCCGTTCTAACGAGTTTGAAGGAAATTAAAGTAAAAGGTTTTGTAGCTGTTTCAAGCTAGGCTTACTTGCCTAGGTCATTCGAACGAGTCTTGGAGCCGTTCGACCGAATCGAGGACCAAAAGAAAGGATTCCAGCTATCATGTTTTTAGGTATAATCTGGGATGTCGCTTCCAGAAGGCTAGTTCTGTCTATCTCAGTTTTTAGGCTCAATTGAACCAGTCATTCGAACGACTATCATGACTACTTCAAATTTTAGTGAGTTTAAGGGCATAATTATTTTATTTTGTAGCTGGGAAACTTGTAACCTTCATAAAAGGGCGAGGCTAGGCAAGATAAAGGGATCTAAGTTTGTAAACTATAACTTAGGGTTTGAAAGTAGAATTCAATTGAAATTAATTAATCAAGCAATTAAAGCTCTTATTGGGTACCCTATCAAATTATGATCTTCTAATTAATTATTTGATTAGGATAGTCTCAAATTCAATTGCGGATTAGTGTCATACTCAGTGTCTTTTAATAAAGAAAATTCAATTTAATTTTACAAGGTACATCATCAAATGAACTAAAGCATGTTATCGAATTATTGTTTGTGTGTGTATCCGCATTATGAGTAACTAATTCTTCAACCAATTTTTTGCCACTAATCATCTGTTCCACCATATCTGTATCACCAAGAATGGCCTTAACGACGGGAATTTCTTTTGTCTCTTCATTACCAGTTGAGCTTTTATGAATCCCTAGAAAACTAAACGTATTATAATTTGCATCTTCCTTAGCCAAAGCCTTGGTTTTTTCTCTCTCCATCTCCTCGAACAACTTCCATCAATTCCAGCTCTCTTCCCTCCTTTCTAAATGCATTCATAACGACCTTGTTCATCTTTGAACTCAAACCCAACTTTTCATTTGTAACCATATCATCAACCATCTTAAGAACATCATCAAGCTTCCCAGCCTCGCACAACGCTATCAATATGGCTTCATAGCTTCCAACTTATAGCTTTTGTGCCTCCATCATCTGAGTAAACAATCCTTTTGCTTCCTCAATCTTCCCTGATTTCATCAGCTCGTTAACCACCTTATCAAAATCAATTACCTTCTTAAATGCAGGAAGATTTGGTTTCAGCCCTCACTCCACCATGTTGGTAAAATACCGATGAGCGTCATCAACTTGATTTAATTCGGAACAAGATTATACAAGTAAAATATATATAAACTCATCTAGCTTGTTATGCCATTTACCGATGAAGTATCAGGCTTGCATCTCTTTTCACCCATTATTCTAAAAATATTGATTGCATCCATAAACCTTCCTTGCTTACAGTTTTCATTTACTATGATCTTAAAGCTTCCTAGATCCACATAAATCAACCTTGGCAGATTATGTTCCTTCAACATTTGATCAAACAACCGCAATGCTTCATCAAACTTCTCATTTTTGCTCAAACCATCCAACATCAAATTATATGCCATCGTTCCCATTACAACCTTCAAATCCTCACTTAGCACTTCACCATAACACTCCTGTAGTAGCATATTCCCCAGATTCGATAAAGACGAGTTTGCAAAAACATGTCGAAGGTATTTGATCATTCGTGAAGGCGTCAAAGGCCACAACTACAGATCTCAACCCTCCACAAGTAGCCGTTATACTTGGTCAAATAGAGCCAGTGCACATAATCCATGAAGTTCACCCAACACCCATAATGATAGGAAAAATACTTGTAATTATTTGTATCCATCAATAAATACAGGCAGAGCATGTGTCAATAAGCTCTCTGGAAAATCTGTTTAACTTTCATTGTAATACTCTGCCCAATCTTTCTGCAAGTATAATAGATTAGCACATAGTAGATTCAGATCCCAAAATCCTCCTCGAGGTCATGGTTTTTTTTTTTTTTTTTTCAGGTTTCACTGAGTTTCCACGTAAACTCTATTGTGTTATAGTCTTTACATCTAAGTAGTATTCCCTTCACAAAAGTATTGGCAAAGTTTACCAACCGGAAAACTAGTCATTACAATTGGCACCGTCTGTGGGAAAACCTACTTTTTCTTTACCAAATCTTGTCTCGAACAGTCACAACCATGACCAGCATGAACCTCAAAAATGCTTTCAGTACCCATAAGAACAATGAGGACATTCCAACAATCGTTCTAGCTAAAATAGTCAATTTACACAATGTTGTTATCAAGCTTCAGAAGCAAATGAAATTTAACAGGATTCGACAGTTAGAAGATCATAGAATTCATGCTTAAGCCCTCCAAATCGAGAGATACGAGAGGAAAAAAGCCCTGCAACAGCAAGTTGAATCCATAAAAAATAAATGGAGAGCCTACGAAGACAACATGATCAATTAACTACTCGACAAAGATCACCCTTCCCAGCCCAAAGTAAATACCTATTACGAGCTTCACAGAGGGAGAACGTACACAGGGAGGAACAAAACCGACTCTATATCTTGATCAAGAAACCTCGATAGAGTATCACAATATTTTGGACTCAAATTATCGGCATCGACCACCCAGGGAAGTCGACGCACTCGCCACCACTACCTCCTCTGAGGCGATCAGTCAGAGAATGACGGGTCCCTGAAGGACAGGGGGATTTTGATTCTCCAGCTACAGCGGTACCAAACCTTCTCCCACAATTCGTTACTTTGGATAACCTGGACAATCGAATTTAGGCCATAAATTCTAACAACACTAGTCGAAGATCTGCCCTAGACAGGATCGAAACAAATCCTATTTCTCCTCACCTCAAGGTTATACTTATTCTAGACAACTTTCATATGCTCAAGTTTCATCAATATCCAGGACTCACCGACCCTCTCACGCATATCTATCACTTTAAAGCAGCAGTAGGCCTATATTCCAAGCTCGATCATATGTTATGCCGTTTGTTCAACTTGAGCCTCAAAGAAGAACCTCTCAGATGGTTTTATACCATCCCCGAAGGGTCGATAACTAGCCTTGCCTAGCTACAGTAATTGTTCGAATCAAATTATGCCCATGCTAAAGAATGAGAGATAATGGTCGATTCTCGATTCTTTTTCGATCAAGGCGCAAAGGAAACCCTTACAAACTTTTACAAGCGTTTCCTACAAGAGACAAAGAAAATTAGGAATTTGGATCTAAAAATAGTGGTACCAGCCTTTACTTCCACACTCCACATTGATTCTAAAGATTGAGAAGAACTCACTCTTCACAAGCCCAAAACAATTATAAAACTGATAGATGTTGTTAACAATTACATTGAGCTCGAACGATCAAAGAAAAATAAGATGAAAAGCTCTATATTATTCACTCCAGTGATGTTCTTTCACCACCACACCTCAAACCTACCAACAATACTGTCACCAAAGAACATGGGAGATCTAATGAGAACATCAAAGGAAAAGATGGGAAGAAAGATAGACCAATCCCAATTTTACCTCAAATGACAACAACATTGTCAATTATTTCACCCATACTAAAGGGAGCCAAATTCTTTCATGAAGCATAGCAGATCCCTGATATCCCAAGTAAACCTTCCTGCCAATATCACAATGTTCATAGCCATGAGACTGATAGCTGTTATTCTCTCATACCCATTTTTATTCGTATTGTTTTGGCAGGAAGACTCCATGAGTACGTAATCGATGTCCAAAAGTTTCTCGAGGAAGAAAAGAAACAAAAGAAGGTCTTACAAGGATAGGGTCAAGGTCAAGTTCGTCATCTTTACATGATTGAGATTAAAAAAGGCAAAAAATGAAAGAAAGATGCCAAAAATCATTATGCTGTAAGATGACTTCTTCTGAGAAATCTACCAAACTTCTTCCTAGCTTCAGCAAAGCAAAGCACCCATATCATAATTATTTTGAGGATTGCGATACTTCTCATATGAAATACCCATATGATTATCCATTAGTGATAATGCTCAAAGTAGGGTAGTCGACGTCCTAGGCCTTAAAATTTTTGTTAAAGCTTCAACCACAACTATCACAGGATTCAATGGTTCAAAAGAATCAGCTTTGGGATAAATTACATTACCTGTTTGGCCAGAACAAAAGCTACCTTCGTCAAGTTCATTATCATTAATGTCGAATCCAAGTACCTGGGAATCTTGGGAAGAAGCTGGATCTACTCAATCAAAGCATTACCTTCAACATATCATCAGGCTTTACGCTTCCTAACTTATCACGGAGTTTACAAAATCAAAGGAACTCAGGTTGCAGCACGGATGCGTAAAAATACCACTACGAATTCTCATGCATAAAAACTTCTCAAAACATAGAAATTACAGAGATAACCTATCCCATCATTCGAGAACCATGATACTGAAGAGGTTGAATCCATAAAACTCGATGGACTTGGGAGGAATACTATTATTGGCTCAAAACTCTCCCAAGAAGAAAGAGAAACCCTTCTGCAGCAGTAAAACAAAAGCGTCGACATCTTCGCATGGTCTTTTCAAGAAATGTTGGGTATCGATCCTTCAATTGTATGTCATCGCTTAAACCTTGTGCCCGACAACAAGGCTGTAGTGCAAAAGTGCTGTAACTTAGCCCCAAAGCTACGAGATGCAGTTAATGAAGAAATCGATAAACTACTTCAAGTCAGATTCATTCGTAATGCTAAATATCATAAATGGGTCTCGAACATAGTCGCGGTCCCAAAGAAGAATAGGAAAATCAGAGTCTACATGGACTTCATCAAACCCAATGAATTCACACCAAAGGATAATTTCCCCCTTCCTTTGAGTCCTTGCCTCCTTGGCTCCGTATTAAGATATGAGCTTCTCTCAATAATAGGTACAGCTTCAGGGTATAATCAGGTCCCACTTACTGAAGAAGATCAGGAGAATACCATATTCATAACAGAAAGAGGCCTTCACTGTTACACCGTCAGGCCTTTTGGATTAAAAAAATGTCGGAGCAACATATCAACGACTCGTCATAAAAATGTTTAAAGATCATCTTGGCAAATTCATGGAGGTATACATCGACGACTTGATCTACAAAAGCCTCAAGTGAGAAGATAATTGCATCTATCTAGAAATAATTTTCGACATTCATCGTACATACCACGTGAAGTTAAACCCTAAAAAATGTCAATTTGGAGTTACATATAGAAAATTCTTGGGGCATCTAGTAAGTAAGCGAGGAATAGAAATTGATCCATAACAATTCAAAGCACTCATGGCCATGTCATCACCTCGAACAAAAAAAGATATCCAAAAACTCATAAAGAAGGTTGCAGCTCTCTACAGGTTTATCTTAAAGTCATCTGATCAATATAAACTTATTTACCTTCTTCTTTGGGGAAACTCCGCACTAATGGCAAAAAAGCAACCCAAAAAAATCATCTGGACTCCAGAATGTGAGTTGCCTTTTTAGGACCTCAAAAGATACTTGGGGTGTCCTCCAATAATGGGTACTCCTGTTGATGGCGATGTACTTACAATGTATTTATCGATAACAGAAAACTAAATCATTTCCATCCTTATTTGAGAAGACAACGGAGTAGAAAAACCAATCTACTTCCTCAATAAAACTCGCATGCCAGCTAAAAAGAGGTATACAAAAACTGTTCACCTTGGTGTACAGTTCTCAAAAACTTTGACCTTATTTTCAAGTACACCCCATCAAGGTCATTACTAAATTCCCCCTCAAACTAGTGATTTCCAAGCAAAATAAATCTTGAAGGGTTTAACAATAGTCTGTCTTCCTAAGC
Organism: Kingdonia uniflora; assembly: GCA_014058105.1. Taxonomy (NCBI): domain Eukaryota; kingdom Viridiplantae; phylum Streptophyta; class Magnoliopsida; order Ranunculales; family Circaeasteraceae; genus Kingdonia; species Kingdonia uniflora. Next base: position 710,882 of record JACGCM010000719.1, on the reverse strand, counting down.
GAATACGACATCTCTTTCGAGCCACAAATATTGATTAAAGAATAAACAGTTGCCAACTTCATGGCAGACTTTCCCGTCGAAGTCCCTGAATGGGAGAAACTCGAAGAACTGTTAAACGATGGCTCAATTGCAGAACCAGGCCCATGGTCCAAAAGTAAAGGATAGAGACTCTTTACAAACGGATCTGCAGGACCCAGAGGATAAGGGATAGGCATTGTTCTTGTTACACCATCCAATCGCATAATTAAAAAAGTTATCAAACTCAAATTCTATACAACAAACAATAAAACAGAGTATGAGGCTATCTTACATGGCCTCGACCTCGCATTAGCACTGGGAGCAAAAGAAATAGTTGTATGCGTAGACTCATTACTCGTAGCCAACCATTACAATAAAATATTCAAAATATCAGGAAAATGGTTGATTACGCTGTACTAGTTGAAGAAAAAATAAAGAAATTCACAAGAGCCACAATTTCTTATTTGCCAAGAGTAGAAAACTGCCATGCTGACACGCTAGCATACATAATTGCAATACTCAAATATAGTGAGAAGAGAACACTAGATATTGAAGTGATCGAACATTCCAGCCTCGAAACAAGCTATGCCATGCAAATCCAAGTTACTGAAGATGACGATCCTAAAGATTTGAGAAAGTCATTTCCCAAATATTTTAATTCTAATACCTTCCCCGATAATTAGGAAGAAACCCAATCTCTGTTAGCAAAATTTCCAAGATTCAAAGTCTAAGGAGGAGCACTATACCGAATTACCGATGGAGGCCCACTAATCGAATGTATCTCGCAGAAACAAGCTCAAATAAAAATTAAGGAACTTCACGAAGGAATTTGTACCGCACATGTCTCAGGTCGATCACTAGTGCAAAAGTATTCACACAAGGTTTATACTGGCCGAAAATGAGGCAAGACTATGAAGATTTTGTTCGAAAATACTACGAATCCCAAATCCATGCCTAAGGTATCAAAAGTCCAGCCCTTGAGTTACATGTCAGCAATGTCCTCTGGTCATTTAAACAATGGACAATCGACATCATTGGTCTGTTCCATCATGGATCAGGAAACATAAAATTTGTCCTTGTAACTACAGACTATTTTACCAAATGGGTCGAAGTTGTACCACTTTATCACACCGATGAAAATGAAGTGATCAAATTCCTATGGGAACGCATCATCACCAGATTTGATTGTCCACAACTATAAGATCGGATAATAGAAAATAATTTATCAACAATAAAGTCCTCAAATTCCTCTATAAATATAAGATCCAGTTAACTACTTTGATACCCTATTATCCACAAGGTAATGGCCAAGCTGAGGCTATCAATAAAAGCATCAAGTTAGGCTTGCGCAAACGACTCAATGAAAATAAAGGTAGATGGGTCAAAGAATTACTTAGTATTCTATGGGCAAATAGGACATCACCTCAAACCTCCATAAGTTGCATACTATTTATGATGCCTTTTGGCACAGAAGTTTTTATTCCTTCAGACCTCGATTTCTTAACTGCTAGAACTCAGGTCACAGATGAAGAGAATGAAATTAAACTTTTATGTAATCTCAACAAGATCGAAGAGACTCGAGATCATGTCATTGCAAACTTAGGGTGATACCATGATACTTTAAGAAAAGCATACAACAAGAAAGTGAGGAAACGTACATTCGACATCGGCGATCTTGTCCTTCGATGAATTCAAGACGATCAAAAAATTCAGGAAAATTATCAGAAAACAAGGAAGGTCCTTATATTATAAGTAACAAAATAGATAGTCACATACTGGTTAATGACCGAAGACAAATTACAGCTCAAATTCCCATGGAATATAACGTATTTGAAGATGTTTTACAGATAAGAGTTGCAATCAACTTTATTTTTCTTCAATAAAGAAGTTATCTTTCCCATCAATAAATTAACTATTTTACATTCTTTCTTTTGACAAAACTTAACAAGTATTTGTCAACCTCAATCTTTTTTCTTTGACAAACAGATCTCAAATTAAAGGAAATTTCATCTAAACATCATTACTAAATTCAACAACTCATGGCATGGTTGTCTTATCAATCAATCCAGACATCCCATAGAGGAAATATATCTGCACTTATTCCTATACTCGAAAAGGCCATAACATGGCTATCCTATCACTACATTCAGATATCCCTTAAATGGGAAATTTTTGAAATGTCTAACAAAAAGTATGTTGTACTTCATGCAATAAATCATCTCGAATATAACACTTAAGCATATTCAACAACATATTCATTGAGGTCGAGTACCTCTCCATTATTTATCGACAATTTAAAATACTCTATTTTGCAAAATTAAAACTATTTACCAAATCATTCAAATATCTAAAAATTAAAGTTATCAGGTCCCATCGACCAATTGTAAAGAAAAATCCTTTTAGACTTAACCAAGAAAAAGTACTGCAGTTCTCATATCTACTTCTCTAGGGGAGGGGTAAGAGTGGTAATCTTCACTGGTAAACCAGGTGTCAAGTCATCAAGAACTTCCTCTTGGACTGTACCCTCGGGCAGAGCAGGAATAAGATCTTAACCCTCAGCAACCTCCTCTTCAGTATCAAAATCCACAAAGGTCGCCCCAGCAGCAGAGGCCAGACCTTTGTAAAAGTTTTTTCCCTCCTCCATGATATCGAATTTGGGAGTGAAATTCTCCTTCATTCGTTTCAAAGACTCAATCTCAGACATCTCTGACTTTGCGGCGGCCTCAAAAAAGTATTAGTCTTCTCCGTCTCCATCGACCTTCGCGCAACCAGAATCTGTTCACGAACATCGTCCTCCCCCTCATTCGCCAGATCAGCCCTGATCTTCGTGACCTCCTTCCTTTTCTCCCCCACCCAAATTTTCTTGGCGTCACAGATGACAGCCTCCTTCGACTTCACCGCACCAAGTTTTAGCCTCTCCAGTTTTGCCTCCAACTCTTCATTTTCTGCCACCAACTCCTTCTCGATGTTTTTAGAGGCAAGGAGTTCATTGGCTAGGCTTTGCCCACCCAGCAATAGAGGCTTGCCATCGAGAAGAAGCTTCTTGATCTGCATTAGAGTTAAAATATAAAATCTCAAAGAAGGATCCAACGAAGCTAATCAAAATAAGGTATATAAATTCCTCACCTGATTCATCATTTAATGGCCCATTGATTAAGAAGGTAGAAAGGCTCTCTGCTCCTACCAAACAGTTGGTAAATTCATCCTTCAATTGTAGTAGCCAACTCGCAGCTTTCTACTCCAGTCAAACACTCGAAGGCTACCTCGGCGCCTACTCGAACATCTCAAAGCCTACTCAACCCATTAACAAGCCTTCCAAAGATTATCCGAATACGATACTTCGAATCTGAACAAGCCTTGAAGATGAACTCCACATCACATCAGAAATACTTTGACCATATTCGTACATGGTCGAAGTATGACAAGACAGACAACCAGCTCACTAGACAAGACAACGACATTGTTGGTCCTTACGGCAACAGTGATAGACCTAACAACTGCTACATTGTCAGAGTACAGGGACAGACCCAATAACTGTTACAGTGACAGATTTGATATTTTCGGCGTCAATACCAACTCCAGGATACCCGCTCGATATCTGGATAGTACCCTTGTAATGTGACCTAACCTTGGTGACTCAGCCCTTCCTATGTTCTATAAATAAGAGAGATGGGGAACCAAGGAGAGGTTACAAAATCTCTCCCCTGAGCCCTTATAGTTTACCTTCGATCACCTTGTAAAATCCGATACTCGAACATTCGACTACTCAACAGCAATACAAACACTTTTAAAAATCCTCATCAGAGGTAGTAGAGAGTTACATTCGAGGCCTCCACACAAGTATATTTCCAGTAGATTAATTAACCTATAGATTATATACTTGATCCCCTTTGATAAAGGATTAACCCCAAGGTATAAGAGCCGACTTCCCCTTCTTACGAAGTTAAGCCCCTACATTTGGCGTCGTATGTGCCTCCTACCCTACCAATCTCCCTTTCTCATTACCCTCCCTTTATTCTCAACTTCAGCAAATTATCCTCAATGGCACCTACCCTCCGTTCTAGTTCTACCCACGCCGGCAACTCCGTCGATGGAGTGACCGCCGAACTAGCTTTACTTTCTCAACAATTTGCTCAAGCCGAGGAACGACATCACAACCAGCTTCACCAGGAACGTGAAAAGCATTAGCAGGAATTCGAAGCAGAACGGCACTGCCGTCAAGACGATGCCGACAGGCAAAACTGAGCAATTGCACTATACGAAATTAACTAATTTTTGACGGAATTTATGACCGACTTTAGTAGTCGCTTATTTGTGACGGACGAAAAGAGTCAAAATAGGGTCGTTTTTTATACTTAAAAGTTAAAATGGATAGAGCTCATATTATATTCTTATGCTTCTTTTCAGAGAACCCTTGTCTTTTAAATTCATCAACTTGTTTCCCTCCCTCGTAAGTTCATCGATTGCAAACTCGTTCATTCACAAGGGTTGTACTAGAAATTGTATAATATTACGAGACTACTACTGTTCTTGTGAGAAAGAAGTCCTGATATATTTTCTTTTATAGGGTCATTCATTCACAAAGGTTAACTCAGATGGTAAGGTGGACTCAATGCAGACCTTGCACAACCTAGAAGAAGGTATGTTTTGCCATATATTTTAAGGGTATTTAGCTCTTTATGTTTCCTTACGCAACTGTGCTATGGAGCTCATAATGTTCTCGTTTCCTTAGATGAGCTTGATGGGTTTGAAAAAGTATGGGAGGGGAATGCTCAAAAGCACTTACCCGGCTGGAATGAAGGGTTCGATACGCAAGGAAACGTGGGTAAGTTTTTGAGTGGCAATACACTATCAATTTTATATTAAGTATTTAGTGTGAAAAACTTTGTATTAGTCTACCTATATGCAAAAGTTAATTTCATTCCAAATTTTCACCTTCCCCAAGTAATATGGTGACATAACTATAAATAGCAGGTGGAGAGTGTGAGTTACGCTTGTAAGTTGGTATGCTCGTGTTGCCTTTCTGGTTTATCCTAGGTCTTTTTCGTAAGTTCCGTTCGCTTATGGACTATGTTTTCTGAAATTGTCGGGGTTTTCTGACCTTTTCATTTTTGTAGTAGCATACCTTTGTAGATGTTCATTTCGGGTTTGAAAGGGTAATCAACTTGGTCTTTAGACTCCTCTGAAACAACAACTAAGGTTCAATTAACCAAGTAAGGCATCAATTCTCTTGTTTTTGAAGTGTCAAGCTTCTCTTATAAAGCAAAAGATAGTCTTCGGCACTTAGGTAGATCTACCGCTTAGACAAATTGTTGATCGAAGTATAAATAGGACATAGTAGGTAAGATGCAGTCTGAGTCACAAAGTTGGAAAGTTTGTGAAATTTGGCAAGGTAAAAGAATCTGAAAAACAGGTGAAACTCATCAAAATGCCTATAATAGGCTTGATAGGCCAACACCTCAAACTCAAAGCTTCAGCTTTCAGAGCTCAACTGTTACTTATGGTGGCCCAAATGGCGCTTATTACACATCATCTACAACAAGGCGAACGGGTGGTGATGGAGTAAGTACATCAGTGATTTGATTAGCTTAATTCTTCAGGTTTTGCTTAGTTTCTAACAACATAGTTGTTATTTATCAATTGACATTAGAAGAGAGCAAAGAAGCAGATACTACTACTGGAAAAGCAGCACATAGAGTTTCTAGACTAATTCATGATAAGGTACTTCCTCCCTCTCCTTCTTTTCCGTCCTTAGGCTCTCTCATCATTATTGCATGTGATCTCAATGTGTTCCAATCTTCCGTATTTCTCTTTAAATGGTGATTGACAATGTTTAGAAATGATTTTTATGGAGATTTTAATCAAACCAACCTCAAGGAGTGTTTTCTAGATAAACAAAAGGTTAAAAAATAAATATTGAGATTAAAGCAATATTTAGCGAAGGTTAAAACATTCTCAATGTTTTAACATTTATTCAACAATTTTAAACCCCTTTATCATTTTTTGATTTTTTTCTAGCTTGATTCAAACACTTCCAGGGAGGTTTCCACATATGGTAAATTAAACTTTACCAAAGGTACTTCTTTCCTCCATTTACTATTATGATTTCTTTATTTTTCTTTCCACTATTTACTCTCCCTTTATCATTTTGTAATTTTTATGATTTCCCTTGTTTTCAAGTTTAGGTGAACACCCTACTAGAAATTGTTAGAGGATGGATATACAGGATCTTATAATCATGTCCATCCTCGTTCCTATGGTTTGGGACTCCCTTGAGCTCTATTTTGTATTTTTGTTTTCTCCTATTGAATATATTTGTTTTGTATTTCTATTTTCTCTTATTGAATATATCTGCTTAAACAGGTCTAGAAGGGTTCTAAATTTGATTACTTCACACTGTTGAATGCTCTCTTTTAAAGGAATCCCTTATTGGATGGCTCCAAAGGTATTTAGACTTCACCTTCATTTTACCTTTTGCATTTCTTATCTATCATGGTTAGGAAGTAACTCTAGTCTTCAGCCTATCAAATGAAACTTGCATACTTGTGGTGTTATTTTCAGGTGCTGAAAAGTTGCATGGGAAGTTAGATACGGTTTTTAAATGTTAGTTCAAGTTTAAACTATATTTATGAAAGTTCAGGCCGCATTTATTCAAGCTTAGACCATATTTGTGCGAGGTCGCCGCTTAACTACAAAGACCTTAACTACAAAGACAGTATATAGTAGAGATTGTGAAGCAAGTGAAAGGTGGAAGGCAGTTTAAAGATTAGTTGTTGCAAAAGATTATTTTAAGTTTTATTTGGAGTAACTATATACAAAATTTTGAATGAATATGTTGTATGTACTTCATCATTTTTATAATAAAATAGAATTCATTTCTTTCATATGGTGTTTTCTTTTTAAGTTATTCAGCTTTAAACAATGCAATTGTCGCAAATCAAGGATAGTGAATACGACGAATTTATTTTAGTTGTTTTATAAATAGACTTTCCAGGAGAATTAGTCGCAAATAAACAAAAAAAATTCCAACCAACCAAAGCCGTCGTAATAACTATTTTGGGATACTATATTTAAGCAAGTTTACGACGGTTTTGAACTGACGCAAATTATCGACGGGGAGGGACCGTCGTAAAATTTAAGCTTTGCGACTGGACTTTTCTGCCGAAATATATAAACGACGGCTCGTTAGAGACGGGAATCACGACGGTCTAAAACTGGCACAAATGAGCATTAACGACGGTCTTGGACCGTCACAAAATTGAGTTATTCGTATAGTGTTGACGAGTTATGCAACGTAGTCCGAGAGTTGTAGAGACCATAGCCCCTGGAAGCTATTCGACCATCCCAAGCACCTTCCTTGTCTCGCATCTCCGCAAGAGACAGATTGGAACCCTTACCGTATATCCCGTCACCTTCGGCTCACCGTGGTATCGAAGGTGCTGCCCCTACTATTCCCCCCCCCCCCCACTGCCCCCATCCACCTTGGCATCGATCCCACAGAAGACTCCTCTGATTCCACCCTTCGCTCCTCCAGATACCCCAAATGCCACCCTGCCCAAGAACGTCTCGGGGAGCACAGCGCAGAAAACATACCACACACTCGACCTCATCATCCTCGAACCCTTCGATCACCCCCTCATCCTGCCTACTATGCACATCAGGATTTCGACTATAAAATCCAACCTGTTATTCGCGTCAGTGCGAGCCCAACTCCCAACTCATGGAGTCGAATGAATAACCCCTATTGCCCCAAACTCCTCGCCATCGAGGTACCTCTAAATTTCTGTGTTCCCAAACTCAACAAATACCGTAATACCGACCTTCAATCCCATATCCTCGAATTCCAAAATGCTCTCAGCCTCTACTCCACAGCCGACTACCTGCTATGCTACCGTTTTCCCACAGTTCTCACATATAGCCCCCTACAGTGGTACCATAACCTTTCCAGCGGCTATATTCGAAGCTTTGAGCAACTATCCCATCTTTTTATTGTACAGTTTGCCTTCAACAAAGACAGAGAGGTCAGACTTAATGCCCTATATAACTTTAAAAAACCAGCAGTGAAACCCTTGAAGCCTTCACCATGAGATTCCTCGACGAGTCGCGAAAAGTCAAAAACCTTGACTGCGCGAATGCTGCACTCGCGTACTCAAATGCCATGCCAGACCACAACTATGTCAAAGAGTACCTGGTCCTCCATAAACCTCGAACCCTAGAGGAGATGCTCCCAAAAGTCAATAGCTATATCAACCTTGAGCGCCTCCACAAATCGAGTAAACAAGGGCAACCTTTGACCACTACCATCAATAAACCTCGACAAGGCCCACCTTCTACTTCCTCACCCCTTATCACTCCCGTCGCACAGGAGACTGAGAGCCACAAACGCCCTTACAATGGCAACAATGCCAAAGCTTGCAAGAAATGGCCAAAACCGGTCTTACCTAGACTTACAGCCCCTATCAGCAGCTTTCTACCACAGATATAGGTAGATCCCATATGGCGTATCCAGTTCCCATCGAGGTCAAACCAGGTGAACCTTACTGCGCCAATCACAAGTATAACTGTCACCACACCAATAAATGCTTCACCCTCCAGCACTCTCTCGAAATTATCCTCAAAGTAGGTCATCAACACCATTATGTTGCCGACCTTTCCAGCTACCTTGACGGGTCATACCTCAAGCCTCAATCCACCCCTGCTGTCGACTCGGCCAAGGTGCATATCTACCGAATAAATTTAATCGAAGTTAACAATATCGACAGTAGCCATTTCAAGAGTAAACGCAAGCGTGTCGAAAAATGTTACAAACTCACCTACCATGAGAAGTTGCCCGCCCTCCTACATGAATCAAGCCTCTGCCCACGACCCAAAGGCATCTCTTTCATCGACTGCGATACATCACATGTCCGTTTTCCCCATTCTGATCCTTTAGTCATCATGATTAAGATCGAACACCTTGTCCTCCACACAATGTTTATAGATACATGAAGTGCAGCTGATATTCTTCTCCTCCAAACTGTCCAAACCATGAAGAAAACCGACCTCATCACTGCCGCCAATGTCAAACTAAAAGATTTTAATGAGGCTACCAAAGTTGTCATTGGTCAAATCAGCCTCCCAGTTACCACAGGCCCAGTGAAACTTCAAACCAGCTTTCTTGCTATCGATAAGAAGTCTGAATACCTTGGTTTCCTTGGGCGTGACTGACATCATATCATGCGTGCCATACCTTTGATGTATCATCAGACCCATCATTTTACCACCCCCTTGGGTACATGGAACTTGAAAGGCTCTTAACGCCTCACCCGTGCATGCGAGCATCCGGAGATCGATCAGACCCGAAGACTCGCCAGACTCCCATAATAATCATTGTCTCTTTCTATCCCTACACCTTCGATAGATGCCACCTCACCCATCGAACCCACTGCCTAAATTAAACTCGACGGTCATGGTCGAGGTACATTCATTGAAGCTTTTCTAGACGAGGCAGAACGCCTTGAGCTCTCAAACTTTCGTAGAGCAAATAAAGACGTCTTTGTATGGACGTTCCAGGAGATGCCCGGTGTCGACCCCAGTTTGGCATGCTACCACCTCGATCTCATCTTCCGTTCAATAGCAGTAAAATAGAAGAAGCGCACCTTGGCACCACGACTTCGAGAAGCAGTAAGCCACAAAGTAGACAAGCTCATAGCCACAGGTTCCATCAGAGATGTGAAGTACGCTTATTGGATATCAAACATTGTTGCAGTTCCAAAAAATAATGGTAAGATCCGGATTTGCGTCGACTTCACAGACCTCAACAAGTATACACCGAAGGATAACTTCCCCCTCCCGGTCATCTCAGTACTCCTTAATGCTACTGCTAGACATGAGTGTTTGTCTATGAAGAACACAGCTTCAGGTTACAATCAGGTACCTCTCCTTCCCGAAGATCAACTTAAAACTTCTTTCATTACTGAACAAGGCCTTTACTGTCTTAAGGTCATGCCCTTCGGCCTTAAAAATGTAGGTGCCACCTACCAACGCCTTGTCACAACCATGTTTAAGCCCCTGCTTGGCAAGTCGGTCGAGGTTTACATCGACGACATGTTATGCAAGAACCTCCAAAAACAGACACACATCTAAGACCTAACCAAAGTCTTTTCGATACTTCGAACATACAACATGAGACTCAACCTACACAAATGCCAATTTGGGGCTTTGTCTGGTAAAATTTTAGGCCATCTCATCAGTAAACGAGGTATCGAGATCGACCCCACCCATATTCGAGCTCTCATAGACAAGCCTTCGCCCCGAACCAAAAAAGATGTCCAAAAAGTGGCTGGCAAGATAGCGGCCCTCAACCGTTTCATTTCCAAATCCTCAAACCGTTGTGCTTGGCTCTTTTCTATATTATGTGACCAAGGCGTCCACAAATAAAAAAAGAAAAAAGAACCCTGAAATCAACTGGACACCCAAATGTGAGCAGGCCTTCCTCGAACTCAAAACTTATCTTGGTCGACCACCAATTATCAGCACCCCTATCGAAGGCGAGACACTCTCTTTATATCTCACTGTTATAGATACCTCCATCAGTTCAGTTCACATTCGACTTGAATCAAATATCGAAAAACCTTTATATTTTATCAGCAAAACTCTAACACCCGCAGAAACTCGATATTCAAAACTTGAGCGCTTGCTCCTCACCCTCGTCTATTCAGCCGGCAAACTCAAACTCAAACAATAATGGTTTACCTATCTTGGTAAGCATAGCATCACATTTAAGAAACAGATATCCCAGAAAGGCCAAGCAGTAGCAGATTTCCTTGCTGACTTCCCTATCGAAGATGTTGATTACGAAGAACAATAAGATGACCTGATAGAAGACCAGCCCGAGGCAACATATCCATAGAACGGTAACACTGGATGGCGTTTATTCACAGATAGATCTGCTGGACCTAAAGGTTCAGGGGTCGACATAGTGTTGGTCGCACCTACCAATGATCGAATAGAGAAACCATTAAATTAAACTTTGAATGCTCTAACAACGAAGTTGAATATGAAGCTTTGATTTATGGCCTCGACCTCGCACTCGACCATGGCATCCCCAAACTTGCAGTTTTTACATATTCCCAACTTATTCAGCGGCATTACACCGATAAAAATAAAGCTAACGGTTGCATGGCTGAATATGCTATTTTTGTTCGACAGCGCATGGATCGCTTTCCTAAAAAATCTACTATCACTCATTACTCTCAAGGAAAAAACCGACACGTAGATGTCCACGCCTACTTAGCAGCCATGTTAGGCCAATTAGAATCCCAGACTCTCTATATCAAAGTACTCGAATTCCCAAGTATCAACCAAATGGACATCAATGCCATCAATACTGGGGGCGAGAATCTCGATCCAGATAACTGACGAACACCATTCCTCTATTACTTCAACAATATTACCCTCCCAGATGACCCCAAAGTCAAAAGATCATTCTTAGAGAACTGTCGCAGATACACCATTCACAAACACGAGTTACATTACAAATCCCCAAATGACGTCTTCCTTAGATGCATCTCTCAAACCGAAGCCTCTACAATTCTAGCTGAACTCTATGAAGGTACCTGCGGTGCTTATACTGCTGGTCGATCTATGACCCTTCGAGCCGTATCCCAAGGTTTATTCTGGCACAACATGAAAAAATAAACTGAAGAGTACGCCAAATATTGTGACAAATACCAGCGACATTCCCATGATATCCACAGCCCTTCACAAAACCTCCATTTCAGTCAAGTCTCTTAGCCATTCAAAAGTTGAGCTATCGATCTTATCGGTCCCTTCCCTAAAGCCTCCGGTAGCCGAGAAAACATCCTCATTGCAACAGATTATTTTACCAAATGGGTCGAAGCCGTACCTCTATGTCAAACCCGAGAAGAAGAAGTCATCAAATTCTTATGGGAAAATATCATCACACGCTACAGATGCCCTCATGCGATTCGATATGACAATGGCCCACAGTTCATCGGGAACAAAGTCAAAAACTTCCCCAAAAAACACAACATCATCCTCTCACCCTCCACACCATACTACCCACAAGGGAATGGTCAAGCCAAAGCAATCAATAAAACCATTGTCGGCGGTCTCAAGAAATGTGTCGATGCGAAGAAAGGTCGATAAGTTTAAAAGTTACAGCATGTCCTTTGGGCCTATCGAACGACACCAAGAAAATCTACAGGCTGTACCCCTTTCCTTCTTGCCTATGGTACTGAAGCAGTGCTCCCTACTCAATTCGAAGTACCCACACGAGATCCCAACCTCCCAGACGAAGACAATGAGTTCGAACTCGGATAAAACATGTTATGGATCGACGAAACCAGAGACTGAGCCATTGCCAACCTCGGCCGTTACTATACATCACTTCAGAAGTCATATAACAAGAGAGTTTGATCACAAATTTTTAACATTGGAGATCTAGTACTTTGACACGTTACCTAATCTTCGAAGCCTCGAAATGCCGTTAAGCTTGCCGAATCCTGGGAAGGACCTTATGTCATTTATGATAAAACCAACAAGGATTCATATTACCTTATGACAGAAGATGAAGAACCTCTACCTAATCCATGGAACACAATACAGCTGGTCTCATACAATAGGCCACGACCGCAGCATTGTACACCCGATGTAAATACAGAATAATCAATAAACAGTGTTTTCCATCCCCACTTTGTCTCCTATTTTCTAATGAATTTCTTGGTTTAACTTAGGTATCATGTCAACCCTTCGGCCAGACTAATACTTGGGGGCGACCTTGAAATTTTTCAAGCTTCCAACATTCGAGCAAACTCGAGGGGCACGAATGGTCGAAAGACCGGACCCACAGGAATGTATTGGCGGTGAACACGTCTTACTTCACTGTGGCTCAGGCCTTCAAAGTCCAGTGATTTTCTTGGTTAACCTGAGTATCATGTCAACCCTTCGACCCGACTGATACATAGGGGCGACCTTGAAAATTTTCAAGCTTCCAACATTCGAGCAAACTCGAGGGGCGCAAATAGTCGAAAGACCGAACCCTCGAGAATGTGCTGGCAGTGAACAAGTCTTACTTCGCTGTGGCTTAAGCCTTCGAAGTCTAGTGAATTTCCTGGTTTCCTCTAAGTATCAAGTCACTCTCAGCCTGACTGATACTTGGGGGAGACCTCGAAATATTTTAAACTCCCAGCATTCGAGCAAGCTCGAGGGGCATGAATGGTCGACAAACCAGACCCTCGAGAATGCGTTGGGGGCGACCACGTCTAACTTCACTGTGGCTTAGGCCTTCGAAGTTTAGTAAATCTCTGGGTTATAACCAAGTATTACAACTATCTCAAAGCCCTCCAAGGTTCGACAATTCTACAATCATTCGACAGTTACAGCATATGCATATATAATTATTCAGGAATATCTACAAGACACTTCAGTACATTATCAGAGAAGCATTGTCAACACAAATCAAGTCAAATCATGTTCAGAGCATACATCAAGTTCAACACAGCAACTCAGAGCAACCACAAGTTCAAAGATCAACTCCAAAAAAAGATAAATATTGTTCAAATATTATAACCTAGCAGACAATAAAAAAAATAGGCATGGCAATCCAGTACAAATACCTCATATCGGCGTGGCTGAACCTTCTCTCCCAGCAGGCTCTTCAGCGCCAACATCCTCAACACTTCTAGTAGGAGATTTTAACCCTGTACCATCGATGACCACATTAATTGCACTCCCAGCAGCAGTACCGTCGATCACAGAAGACTCCACACCACCTCCAATACCACCATCAGCAACATCTACCTTCATCCCCTCCGTCTGTAAAGAATCTTCAGCGGCAGAATCTTGGGTAACAGGCAAGCGTTACAGAGTATCAGGATCAAACCCCATATCCTCTATGAACTACTTCAGTCTGACAGTAACTGCACATTCATCATCAAACTGCCCCTGGTAACGCTCCTTTTGTGCTTTCTTTTTTTTCTCCTTCTCAGCAAGCTTCGACCTCAACACCTGCTCATGATTAAAATGTTCACCCTCCAATCTCTTGAATGCATCATTGATAGCCTCCAGATCTCGCTTTAAAATTTTATTCTCAGACACCACCGATGCTTCAGTCCCTCGAGCAAGCTCCAGACTATCAGTCACTTCTTGTAACTTCCTCTTTAACACTTTCACTGCCTTTTAAAAATACGGCACCCAAGCATCCGTTTGCTAAAATATTTGAACCGTCAGTACCTCTCGAAGAATCAAGTACTCGAGAAAATGTTAGAATCTCACAAACAAATAGACACTTACCTGGTACATACTCTTCCTTATCTGCTTCGACGCCTCGTCTGGGTCATCGGTATTATCTCTATTCCCCCGAACTACAACCAAATCTCTATTCTACCATCGGCCCGTCGAGCATAAATCAAATAACCAGGGCTTATCTACATGGCACTAGATGTGGTAGGTGCCCACATTCTTATTCGCCTTCCTCAAATAGAATGATACCACATCATGCCATTCAATTAAATTCCTCCCCTCACTCCTCAAATTGGCATTCATGCCCTCGATTACCTTCATCATCTCATAAAAGTTCCCATTCATCTGAACCGGGGCAACTTCCCAGAAGATCAACACCTCTTTCACCAGCCTTCGAAAGGGCAGTCGCATCCCCAGTCAAACCTGGCCTCTATACGCCATGATACCTTCTCAAGGCTTCAATTTAAAGCTGTACTCCGACCTCACAGAATACAATATAACCCCTACCTTTGACAGCCGATGTTTAACCACAAATCGATCTAGCCTCTCCTTCTCCCTATCTGGAACAGAGCCAACAGCCTCACCCTACTTAGTCGAATCCTTATCTTGATCACCCTGCCCTCCCTCGCCTTTTTACCACCAGAAGGTTTAGCCCGACCCTCGCTTCTCTTTCTCTATCCTCCCCTCATATCTTCCTCAACACTATCCCCAGTCACTACCATCTTACGACGCCTACTACTTGAACCCCCAGTCTCAGGAACCACCACTGCCAATGGAATATCTTTTGCTATGACTAGTTCTTCTATGTCGCTGCCTTCATCCATCGGAGCACGACCAGACATACTAGCCTTATTTTCTTCAACCTCCTCATCTATCAGCCTCAGTCTCAAAGCTCGACGGGTACGAATTTTATTCTACTGTAGAAGAGGCACGCAATTAGATCGATACATTTGACTATTACGTGTTAATAACCCATTTTCATCTACCCTCTTCAACATATACAAACACAATTAAAAACTTGACCCTAATCCCAGTCTCACCATCATTACCCTTAGAATCCCAAATGAGCTAAACCCCTGACACATGATTTCCCCCTATACTCAAACATATCCTCAGCACTACAAACCCAAAAGACTCCACATACAAATATAGAAGAAAATTTAAAAAAAATAGTAAGCGATCAATCGAAATACCTGTGTTAGCGAAAGAACAATCAAAATGACAAGTCAGCCGGTACACAGCAACAACCTCAGTAACCTCCCTCAAGCTTCAAAAGCCAATGGTGTAAGTTTATTCCTCTCACTCTCTGGTTTTTTCTGTGAACAGTACTTTGGTTATTTCCTTCACATATTTATACCTCCTCAGAACCGCAAAAACCTGTCTCGATTCCCTAAACTGCCATCATTACCACTACCCCTACTTTATGACTGGGACATGATTTGACAATTTTACCCTCTTTCACCCTACATAGGTGTCACACGCTCATACTCACAAAATTTCAAAATAAAAAAACAACTCAAACCCTCTGATCCTCACTCGAAGCTGTCCAATCAAATCTCCACATTAAATCAACTTTTCCGTAAAACGCGGAAACATCATGATAACCTACACGGGACACTACCCCAGGAACCAGTACCGGTCTGATAGACCAGCTGTCTGGGCTGTTAGTCTGTCCAGTCAAATCCAATAGACCATTGACTATATCGTGCTTCGAACATTCGATATTCGATAATATGATCGCACCTAAATCATCTTCAAATTTTATGCCTATCCTACTTACACACAGTTCAAAATTTTACTTCGACAGATCAGAATTTTACTTTGACAGGTCAAAATTTTACGTCGACAGATCAGAATTTTATTTTGACAATTCAAAATTTTACTTACACACAGTACAGAATTATACTTTGACAGTTATCTTATCAAATTCCAATGTCATTCCATACAGATCAGAACAGTACAAATGAACAGAAAAATACCAAATCCAATTTCATTCCATACTACCATATGCAAACACCCCTACAGACAACCCTATGCAAACACCTAAACAATTTGTTGAAGAAGCCTCTATTTATCGTCTGGATGCTCCTCCCTGTACCTAGCCTCAGCACTAGCATCTTCCTGGTCCACCATCTCCTCAGCAAATGACTCCAGCAGGGATAACCGGTGGCCGAGAAATGGTCCCATCATCTGTAATATCCCCCACCAGTACGCAAAGGGCATCCTAGCAATGGGCTCCCCGAGCTCCGCTTCAAACAAGTCCGACATTTCCGAGTCCAGATCTTGATTACCGACAAACCTTCGTTGTAACTCCCACGTCTTCTCCTGTACACGAAGAGCTTTCGCTGCTACTTGGTCCTGGCTCTTGAGCTTGGAAGCATCGCCTTTATTTTGGAAAGAAGAGGAAGACATTATACTCAGAAACGAAGGAACAAACGAGTGCAATTCTCCCAGAGACAACCTATTTATACTGAAAATCTGATAAATTTAACCCCTCTTTAATCAGAACTGCATTAATAGCAAGTCTTCAATTCTCCTCCACAAAAACTCAATAGTCCAACCTCTTCAACTTCCCAGACATAACTATTTCATCAGAACGCGTATTCAACCCTCTTTCCCGAAGACTCACAGTCGAACCATCACTATCCTCGAAACATCGACCCCTTTAATAAAATGCCGACCCTTTGCCTCAACTAACACATTTACAATTTGAAGTCAATTCCCCCTCGAAGGTAACCGCTTCTACATATTAATATTCGAAGATATAAGTTTGATACAACGCCTACAGTCTATTCCCATACATTGTTTATCAGACACCATAACACAATTTCAGTAACATTCGTTCTTATTGTATTACTTCAAAATACAAAGAACAGAGGAAACCTCCTAGTAAAATCATACAAAAAATCTACAGAGATCAACAAAACAACAACAGAAACCTTCTAAATACATCCCTACAAAATACCCATCACCACCTCGCCCCCACTTTAAGAAGAAGTCGCCTTATTTTCAAACGGGCCAGTTCCACCCGCCAAACCTTGTTCCTCCAGCTGCTATTCTGCCTGAACGAGATATTCGGCCAAAGCCGTCAGGCAGAGGTAACGTTCTTCAGCAGTAGTAAAATAAAACTTCATCTGCCTCCACAAGTAAGAATAGGACTCCCCGTCGGTGGGTTCCCCAGGCTCCAACTCCACCAGGTCAGGCATGTCCCAGTTAAGTTCGTGGTCACCGAAAAATTTCAACTTCAGTTCTGCGGTCTTCCGCCCTATACGACGGCCTCTGGAAAATCCCATTCTCTGTTGGTAGCGAGTGTTGGGCATGGTATCCATAACAATTTTCAAGAAATGCATAAGAAGGAGAAACGAAATACAGAAAAATGTAGAGTATACAGTGTTACAACCTTTATAACCCATAGTTATAGCCCCAACTAACCTTATTTATTATTCTATAACCACCAATATTCCTTTATTACCTCCCTCGAAAACCAACAGTCAACTGTTCAACTTTTGACTACAAACAGTTTTTCTTAGCAAATGCCTCTACACCTATTTTTAAGACCCTTGCTGAGAGGGGGCGAATGTAGTAGCCTACTCGTAGCCTTTTACTTGAGTCAAATACTCGAAGGCTACCTCGACGCCTACTCGAACATCTCGAAGCCCACTCAGCCCATTAACAAGCGTTCCAAAGATTATCCGAAGACGATACTTTAACTCTGAACAAGCCTCGAAGGCGAACTCCACATCACATCAGAAATATTTTGACCATATCCGTACATGGTCGAAGTATGACAAGACAGACAATTAGATCACTAAACAAGACGGTGGCGTTGTTGGTCCTTACAGCTATAGTGACAGACCCAAACACTGTTACATTGTCAGAGTACAGAGACAGACCCAATAACTGTTATAATGGCAGATCCGAGATTTCCGGCGTTAATACCAACTATGGGATACCCGCTCGATATATGGATGGTACCTTTGTAATATGACCTAACCTTGGTGACTCAGCCCTTCCTATGTTCTATAAATAGGAGAGATGGGGAACCAAGGAGAGGTTACAAAATCTTTCCCCTGATCCCTTACAGTTTACCTTCGATCACCTTATAAAATCCGATACTCAAACCTTTGACTACTCGACAGCAATACAAGTACTCTTAAAAATCCTCATCAGAGGTCATAGAGAGTCATATTCTTGGCCTCCACGCAAGTATATTTTCAGTAGATTAATTAACCTATATATTATATACTTGATCTCCTTTGAAATAGAATTAACCCCGTGGTGTAAGAGCCGACTTCCCCTTCTTACGAAGTTAAGCCCCTACACCAATAACTTTGTACTAGAAACATAGGACTCGATGTTCCACTGGGTCTCCTCTTCAGAATCTACGAGACTCCCAGCTGTCTTTAACTTCAGCGAGTTAAAAGTGTCTTTCTTCCTAGCTACAGCTTTTTTCTGCGTCGCAGTAGTCGCCTTTGATGGTCGACTAACATAGGCACTTTCAATCCCCATTTTAACTACCTCATCATTGTTCCCCTTCTCGATTGGGGTTTTTCGAGTCAACTCTTAGCCAGTTAAGCAGGAGCAAGGGGGAGAGTTGCATCTCTCTTCTTCTTGTTATTCTTGCCGAAGACCCCACTTAATAGGGCCTCCTTCTCTACAATAGTAGAGTCAGTGGTGCACCCACTAAGAGTAGGCTTCTCAAGAGGGAGACGGATATCAGCGGCTCTTTTGCTTTTTATAAACATTTTACCGTCGATAATAGGAACCTCAGACCCTTTAGTTCATGATCTTTTTAAATTAGCTTCCTTAAACAACCATTCCACCTTCTCTTGATCTTCGACATGAGAGTTGACTTACCCCAAAAAGTTTGTTCGAAAGTTGTACAACTTCTCCTTCACCTTCGAGTTTCTGTCAATCTCCTTTACAGCTGCACGAACAAATACATTCAATTAGCACATAATTAACAAAACAAACGTTCGACAAGCAAATGTTACAACATCAAATTAGACAAAAAAAAAACACATATACCGCTAACCTAGATGAAAACTCTTCTTCTTTAGAGGCTCCCCAGGGTCCTTGGGGTCGAACTTGTAGTTCCCTGATACAAGTAGATGGTCGGCAAAGTATTACCCCCCAGTCGAGACCATATCATGCAACAAGGGCCTCTTGAGAAACCCGACAAAGTATTTATAGCCCACTTTCTGAGGATACTGTTTTAGTATATAATATGCACACAAATCATCGACAGAGATCAACTGATCTCCCCTCACCTGATGTCGACCATTTAATACTGCCACCACCCTAAATAGGTCGTACACATTTGGGTTGAACTGACTAGGGGAACTAACATCGAAAAAATTCAAAATTTTCTTTTAGTTATCTCGAAGGTTCAACTTTAAGCCCTTCTTTATCTATTCCCGATGAACAAGAATACCCTCCATGGGGAGGTCTTGATCGGTCATCTCCCCCACATATTTCTCCAACCTTATATCTTCGGGGATCCCATACTTATGCTTAAAATTCAGGATTTTATTTGCTTCATCTCCATCCCCACAACATTCCCCATCGAGATCCAGACCTAACTCTGAATCTTATCCTTCTCCACCCCCACCAACACACTCCTCTCGATCACTTGTCTGGGGCTCATGTTCCACATTAGTTTATGTTCTCTCCCCATCAGAAACCTTAGCAACCCCAGTCTCCAACCTGGCTCGATTCTCATGAGCAACTTCAACACTGTTATCCCCTGCCATATAATTCAAACCCAACTCTTTTACACAGGTAGTCACATCGATTATTAATAGTTATACATCAACAAGATTATCAAAAATTCCTTCTGTAGAAACATCAGGACAATTAATATTTTGAACTGGTTCAGCCATTTTAAACCTGAAAAATAGTAATTTCATTTATAAGTTAGTAAAATATGATATCCTCTACACTATATATTCATATTTGCTATTAAAATACTGTTATCAAAGATTAATCTCCAACACATCCTTCTATCTGCTATAATCTAGTTCCCGACCAAAAGAAAAACTAATTTTTACCAAGTGTTATTTTCGACATTTGTTTTTCTTCGATATTACTTCATCAGTCCTCGACTTAGCAGAATAATTTTTCACAAGTTATAACATCAACATTATTTCATTCGACACATATTTAATTTACTTATAAAAGTTTATTAAAGTTATATATTCAACATACATATCATCAATCTTCTCGAAGACGACACAGTTTCCTGCCAAAAATGGCCACAAACCAAATTTACAAATTTACGGCATCTTCGGCGCCGTTTCAGGCCTCATACACTACAAACTTCGTCCATCAAACTTCTTCAATTACTTACATCTCCAAACTCCTTTTTTTTTAATCAATAACACCCCTAAACTCTACCGTAACACCTACGGTGCCAGATCCTACTCCTCTCTCCACCTTGCACCACCACAACCCCAATCCTTATACCCCATAACCCTTTGAGTACCCACAAACATCAAAACCATGATCAATCACCTCCAATTCATCCCAATACAGCAAAAAATAAAGAAAAACCTTAAGCAATTTTTCCCTAATTTCTCCACAAATACCACCTCTTACTCAAAATCTTTCATACATATTATATGTACTACTACTATCTACAATGGGTTTCAACAAATCATCATACAAACACAAATAAATATTAAATCGAGTAAAAATAAAAATAAGATATCAACCTTGATGACATACTGCTTGGATAACCTTCTCCTTTACAACTTTAGCTCTTTCAATAAGAATAGCAATCTCCTCAGTACCAATGGTGGAAGAATGAACAAGAGAGGAGTACAACAAATCAGAGAATAAATGTAAATTTTCAAAAATAGCAGAGTGTGCACAGTTGCCACCCAATGGGATATTTATAGGCCCTATATGACAGTTCAACGTACCCTTTCGAGACCCTTCGTCTAACTGCCTAGCAGCTCGCCTAGTACGTCTCTTCTCGAAGTCCTGCACTCTTCGCCTCCTAAAGGACAACAAACTCTTACACTGTTGCTCTAATCCATTTACATTCACCTAAACCTCCTTTGTTTTTTCTATCTTTACCAATGCAGTTCTTATACTCACAAAAGGAGACTGCACATCCAATTCTTTATACATTAATACATCACCTAAAGGGATACACCTAGCCACTGTTCTTTGAAAACCTAAACTATATCTTTCCTTTTTATCTACCTCCTACTTTCACATAATAGTTGTCACTACAATTTAAATTTCAAAATTTAAAAAGTATTTGACAAGAATATCATTACTACTGCAAACATCGAGAAACCCTCAATCAAAAAATCATTTTATTACCATTGAGAACATTACATCACTTGTTTGCATGTAGTTACAGTTAAAACAAAGAACACGATTCATTTGTCCACATGGAATCGACAATCCTCTAGCAGCAAGAATATCTTCTTGCCTAATTTTATCCTCTAGGATATACCTCAGAACAGCACGACGATGGTTGATCTCAAGCACTTTATCTGCAAAAATACCATACCAAAACCAACGATTAGTTTCCACTTCCATCTGCTCTGGTGACTTACCTTCAGCGCCTAAAGCTCCTTAAGAAGGTAACACATCAAAAACTGACAACTGCACTAAGCACCGTTCCTCCACTTCATCCAGCTTAATGGACAGACGACCATCCACTGCATCTTGTTGATGACGTGAACGCGTTCTCACCATTACCACACAGCTCTACACTTTTCACAACACAGAGATAACAATTCATAGCCAAAACTCTCAAAGGATAATACCAATCAAATATACTTAAACCTACATTCGCACCGCAAATAATGGGATTTTATTCTCCAAGATTTTTCCCAAAATTTCATACCATAAAGATTTAGACTGTTCTTCTCGACATAACAACAAGTAATTGTATCTAGAATGGGGTGACTATAGTAGCATATTCCCCAAATTCAATAAGGACGAGGTAGCAGAAATATGTCAAAAGTATTTGATCATTCGAGAATGCATCAAAGACCATAACTACAAATCTCGGCCCTCCACAAGTAGCCGTTACACTTGGTCGAATAGAGCCGTTGCACATTGTAGGAACTTATCCCTCGATCTTACTCATAATCGAGCTCACGCAATTCGATTTACCTTTATCTCAGACTCACGCAATTTCAGCACTCAACAATTCAGTCAACATTCCAACTATCCCAACAAACTACTCAAGAACATGGGTCGAGTTAAACCTGGAAAACGTTATCCAGTCAAAGACACCTATCTCCAACGAACTCGTCAGTTATTCTGTCAACCACCACTAGCCACGTTATTCGAAAAACGTGTTCTAGCACGATGAAGAGCTATGGGGAAGCCTATATAAAGGAAAAGTTCTATAAGAGACAAAGACCAAAAATATTACTCAAACTTTTTATTTACGAGATCAAAAGCATTTATATATTCTAGAGATCACTTGTAATAAAGATATCCACTCCAAGCAATAAAGATACTTTTATAAAAATCCTCCATACGAGGTCGTGGTTTAATACCTATACAGAGATTTTCCACGCTAAAAATATTTGTCTCCAATTCTTGTTTTATATTAGAGTATTGTTACAGGTTCATTGGTGTGATACCAAATTCCTAATCATATCGAGCTACGGAATTTGGCCATTACATTTGGTGTCGTCTATGGAAAAGATTTCATTTCCACGATATCCTAAGGCAGTCTTTCGCTAAAATTTTCAATTATGGTTTCTTCTAGACGACAAGCCGGAGGAACTCAGCTTGAAATTTCTGTGGATCCAGGATAGCCCACCGAGTTACAGACAAATCTCCACGCAAAGGCAGAAAAGCGCGTTGATCACACCAACAGAAACAAGGTACTCAAAAATCAAGAAACTTCTTCTCACCCTTGTTTACACTTTATAGAAACTCAAACACTACTTTCAAGCACATTCAGTCAAAGTTATGACGAACTACCCACTTCAGGAAGTTTTGTCTAAAAAAGAGAAGTCACGAAGAGTGCAACAATGGTCAGTCAGTTTGGGCGAGCATGATATCAAGTTCGAATAGCGTCATTCTGAAAAAGGTCAGGCCATTGCCGATTTTCTCGCAGATTTTCCAATAGAGGATCCCGAGTGGGAGGAGCATGACCCGGACCTTACCGAAGACACGCCAGAGAATCCAACTCCCAAGCCATTCGATGAACAAGCTGACTGGATTACTACGTCAAGGTGGAGGCTTCTCACAGATGGATCAGCAGAACCCGCAGGGTCAGGAATGGGGATCGTTTTGATTACCCCTTTAAATGACATAATTGAGAAATCAATCCTCTTAGATTTTGAGGCCTCAAATAATGTCACCGAGTATGAAGCTCTTATTCACAGACTCGACCTTGCGCTTGAGCTCAATGTCACCGAACTCTCAGTTTACACCGATTCGTTACTCATCGTTCATCATTATTTCGAGCAATACAAGAAGAACGGGAAGATGATCGAATACGCAGCCCTTATGGCAGATAGGATGAGTAAGTTCGCGAAAGCAACTCTCAAATATCTTCTTTGAGGTAAAAACAGACACGCCAATTCCTTGGCATATCTAGTCGGGGTCTTAGGTACATAAGCTCGATATCTCCAGATTGAAATCATTTTAACCCCCAGCATTGATCGCATCTCTATTTGCACGATCAACACTAGGGGCGATAAAGGGGGAGATGACGATTGGCGAAAGCCTTTCTTAGCCTACTCGTAGCTACCGATTCAAAAGATGTGCACTAGACCTCGTCGGCAAATTTAACTCTCTAGCAAATCGCCGTCACCTACTCGTAGCTACCGATAACTTTACCAAATAGGTAGGAGCAATTCCACTATGTCAAACAAGAGAAGAGGAGGTCATCTCTTTTATCTGCAACCACATAATCACTCGATTCGGGTACCCCCACCTAATTCGTATTGATAACGGGCCCTAGTTTGTGGGAGAAAAGGTTGTATCCTTCCTAAATCACCATAATATTATCCACTCACCATCAAATCCATACTATCCTCAAGGCAATGGCCAAGTTGAAATCACCAACAAAACCATCGTGGATGGACTCAGAAAATAGCTTCACTCACAAAAAAAAGGAATTGGGTTCACGAACTACCTCACGTCCTGTGGGCGTATCGAACCACTCCCCGATAATCCATTGGGTGTACCTCACTCCTCCTTGCTTATGGCATTAAGGCTGTCATTCTTTATGCATATCATCATCCAGTCTGTGATCACGAGCTGACTGACGAGGAGAATGAGCTTGAATTGGCTTATAATCTCAACATGATAGATGAGACCAGGGAACGTACAACGTACCGTCGCTAACCTAGGTCGATATCATCATATGCTCGCCAAATCATATAATAACTGGGTCAGGAGCCGTACTTTCTAAATTAGAGATCTCGTTCTCAAAGAGATTCCTCAATATCGTAAAGAGCCTCACGTTGGAAAATTAGTCGACAATTGGGAGGGTCCATTCATTATCACAGGTCTCTCAGGCCTGGGATCATACTATCTCATGATAAAAGAGGGAATCCCTATTTCAAATCCATAGAATACTAGACGACTGAAACGGTACTATAGTTAGGCGTCTTACTACTCCATTTCCGTTATTCGTTTTTTATTTTTCAATTCCCAAAGTGAGATTCTTCTCTCCATCCAATGTAGATTCTAAACTTATTAATGAAAGTTTTTTTTAACAGCGTCGATCTCTTCATGAACATTCGTCCACATTCTACAGATAAAAGCATGGATTATAATAGCTTTCATCTCTTTCAATATGTCTGTGACATTTCAATAGGCCTAGATCAAGGATATCACTTGGTTTAGCTGTCTCTTTACATCTCTGCAACTGTAGCAAGTATAAGAACTTGTTTCATATCAAAGATTCATCTAAGCATAAGATAAAGCAAAGGTCATACTAGCTTTCTCCTCTTTCAATATGTATGTGACATTTCTATAGGCCTAGATTAAGGATATCACTTGGTTTAACTGTCTCTCTACATCTCTGCGATTGTAGCAAGTGTAAGAACTTGTTTCATATCAAAGACTCATCCAGGCATAAGATAAAGCAAAGGTCATACTAGCTTTTATCTCTTTCAATATGCCTATGACATTTCTATAGGCCTAGATCAAGGATATCACTTGGATTAGCTGTCTCTCTACATTTCTACGATTAAAACGAATGTAAAAATTTGTTTTACATCAAAGACCCCACCAGACACAAGATAAGGCAATGGTCATACTAGCTTTCATCTATTTCAAAGTGTTTGCGGTAAATTTTATTTATTTTCAGGTCAAAATCATATTATAGAAGATTTTTTTCTGCTGATGGGGTGCCAGCAATGTTTTCCCCAACATCATCAAGAGGTCTCTCTTTCAGTTTGTGGGCCATTGCAGCCCTACCTTGTTCTATTAATTCAGTAGTTTGAGGGCCCAGTTGGGTCTCCATGGCACCCAGACAGTTCCCTCGATCAATCTTAGCTCCACAGATGCATCCCTTGTCCGACAGAGTTTTGAACAAGGTATCTCGTTCTAACTCAAGTTTTTTAACTTCCTCTACAAAATATGCAATGATCATCCTTAACAGGTCAAATCGAGACACACCGGGTACTACAGATGTTGCAAATCTCGCCTTCAACCTCTCGAGGCGTGACTTTAACCTAGCACAATTATCCTTCCATTCAATTATTTCCGTATCAACCTTATCATGATAAATGGCATCTTCTTCCAACTTGGCAATGTACTTCGCCGACTCTGCTAGGTTCATGGCTTCTAAGTCCACTACCCGAGTAAGAAGTCTCTCAATTTCTGTGTTCAACTCTTCCCTAGCTGGCAGATCTTTCAATAATTCTTCTTTCCTCTTCACTAGCAATTCCTTTGCTTTGATCTCCCCCTCCAGAACTTTCTCCCTAATAAGAGCAACATCCAGCTGATACTGCCATTCCCTCAAATTCGTATTTCCCTTCTGAACATGCCCCTGAATTCGAGATACATCACTTTATAGCTCTCTAATGCGACCTGAGAGACTAACTACATCCCCTCAAACTAAAAGAGCCTTAACCTCAGTTCTACTTCCCCCAGAACGCTCTGTAGTCTCGGCTTTTTTGGCACGAGCAACGGCTTGGTCCTTTTCGGCTTTAAGCCAAGCAACTCTCTCGTTTAAGTCATCGCATCTTCTCTGCATCTCTCGGAATTCCATATCCTTGGCGGGGACGGCTGTTTGCAAATGTTTCGTTGCGGCCTCCGAGGCTGATAAATTTTCTCAAGCTACCCTCAGTTCGTTGTCCTTTTCGACAAATTTTTGTCTCATACGCTCCAGATCGTTCCTATATCTTTAAAGATTATATTGAAATTGTTCCTCTGTTTGTTCCAGCGCCTATATACGGTATTGAACCGTATCGGCTTGTTTACCCTTCGCAGCCAACGCGTCAACCTGACGTTGAAGTTTCTCGGCACGTTCTGTTGCCTCGAATAGCTCTTCTAATCCCTTCTTAATCTCAGAACCTTTCTCTTCGACCTAAAGAGTCAGGTCAGAAATGGCCTGATTCAACTTCTCAAGTCTGAAATGCACCATTACGTATTGATCCTCTCTATTCTTGTTTGCCTCCTTCATCCTATCAAACTGTTTTGCAAATTCCCGATTGTACATGAGTACGTTGTCACCACGTGCGCGAGATGAATTCAATTCGACCTGGGAAATATAATAAGTTTTAGTACAATTCGATTCAATAAATCTAATTCCTAATATATACATACTACATTTCTAAGAGCCTATGTGATTTCTAAACATCTGCTTTCAAATATTTGTAAGGTAAAGGTTTGGAATCCATTCTCAGATGAACACTTCATGAATCTACTTTCAGCGTACAAGGTACATACTTTTGATATATTACTCAGTATTTATAATGGTGGTTTTTTACCATTCATTTATATCCTATTTACTGGTTAACTTAACGTTGGTATAACATGCAAGTCAAAAACCTATTCGGTTCTAACCTGCAGCTCCGTTTGTGCAGACAACAAAGCTTTAGAGGTCTCTTTTTCCCTGGCAAGTCCAGACTCTAGGTCGTTTATTCTGAGACTCATCTCTCTAACTACCTACAAGACGTTTATAAACAGAGTCAATCTGCAGAAGTTTCGTCCTCACACACATATCAAACAACTTACAAACATTTATACAAAACACATGTCTACCCTACCTTCTCACTCCCACCTTTTAGGAGCTCGACATCATCCCCTTGGTTATCAAGTACTGTCTGGAGGGAGACACCATCCAGACCATCCACAACTCCCACCACTTCCGCCTCCTCATCTTCTACCTCAACATAGGTATTAGCCTTAATGGCATCCACCTCCTCCTGAGAATAGCCCTTCAGCATCAAGTGATGACCTAGTCTGTCACACACCTCAACCATCTTGTCTAAATTGGCCTTTGCCTCGACCTGTAGCTAGCCGATTGCCACAATATGAGAAGCTTTCAGCTGCCTGACTTCCTTCATGGCTTCAGTCTTGGCTCGAGCTAGGTCTTTTTCCAGCTCGCTCTTCGCCTTATTCAACTTGAACTTTTTTTCTTCAATACTGAGCCACATCCCCTTGACAAGACGAGCAACCTGCAAAAATTATATCGATCTCAGTTATTAGCTCGAAGTATATTAATCATTTCTTTCTGATAATATAAACTTACCATCTGGCTCGTATCTTCCTCTCCTTGGAGAATCGCCAACCTAGCCCTTTTTTCGACCTCTTTGAGGTCATCCACTGAAGCAGATCACCCCTCGACGACCTTCTTTCCTGACTCCCCTGAGGGTTTGACCCTCCTCCTCTTATCTTTCGTAACCACACCACTTCCAGTGGTACTAGAGGCCGGTAAAGACTTTAGCATCCGTTTCTTCGGAAATAGTTGAGCTACTTTGCTCGGCTTGAGCGGATTCGGCTACGCTGAACTTCCAGTTCTGGGAGTCTTGGACAAATTAGTTCGAGCCCCCTCACCGCTGATTGGCCTTTTTCCTTCATCGACCTGGTAGACTAAGCCTTCCTGACCTTGTCCGACTTACTATCGACCCACTTTTTTCTACTCAAGTCGAGTCCCTCTAACACAAGTTCGAGTTCGATCTCCTCCTCAGCAACTTCATCCAACAGGGATTCTTTCCTTTCCACTATAGACTTCACACCTGCAATAACACATTTTACTATCAACTACAGTTGTCAACAAAACATAACAGTAATTTTATCTATGCATGTCTATACTTTGCTTTACATATTTAAATCGAAGGTCCAAAGGTTCTTCATCATCTCTTTGAAGGCAATTACCCTTCACCCATATGATGTTGTCATTCCAGGATCGACCTGCTGAATTCAGATAGAAAAACGACACCGAGTTATGCTCGCACATAAATATGACCCCCCACTGGCCTTAAAATTCTTCACCCCATAAAATTGCAGAACGTCCTCAGTGGTTATCCTCCTCACCTTTTCCTCCTTTTTCCACATTTCATTCAAATGGTCACACATAGTTATTACCTCTAATATGTTCCCGTTCATTTGAACAGGACATGCCCCAATTGCATTCATAATCCCTTTCGCCAAATTGGTGAGGGGAAGGCCCAACCCATACTCTAATTAAGATAGGTAGCACAGAAAATTCTCCGAGAGATCACTCCGGACATCCCCATCGAAATATTCTAACGAGATCGATTCATCTATACCCCTATCTTGTTTCTCTGCTTTCAAATCTGCCAACAGATAAAAGTACTATTCCCCCTCCGCTACCGTACAACCCCTAAACTGCCTATCGGCAAACTTTACCCATTAACCCCACTTCCCTTCTACAACCGCCTTGGCTTTACAAAACTTTCTAAAGGCATCAGAACCCGGGGGATAAGATATCAATTGACCAGGAAAACCCGAGAATTGTTCCAATCCTTCTTCCCCTTCGTTATTAGACTCATTCATCCGACCAGAGGTCGAAACCTCATTAACAGACGACCTACCCATCTTAAAAACAGATTCTACATGCACGTTTTTGACCTACACAGATGTCTCTCACGCTCGACCTACATACAGGTTAAGGTATTTATCATATTTCCATCTATGTATGCATATATCTTTAACATATATCTCTGGCCAATCATTCACGTATAGCATATATCTTTAACATATAGAAATACGTCAACATATATCGCGTACATCTCTACTAACCTTCAGTATCCGAATGAGAATCGGCATTAGAATCAAGCTTTCCCCTCACAACGCTGTTGTACTGCCACCTACGAGATCCCAAATCTTTTCCCCTCTTCAACAGTTTATCGCCTTCAGATAACTCTTTATCGACTCCCCTAATTTTTTGTCTTTCTCTCTGAGTGTTCTCCAAGTTTTTTGTAATAAAACGTTTGTTTGGAGACGAAGAAGAACTATTTATCCTTTATCTCTCATGCGGCTGGCATTTATTGCTCCTCGTACAAACCGTCCTCGATTCCATAACTGAGGCGTCATTTCCACTCTCCATGTCAGACGCCTTGTACCTTTTTGATAAAACTACATTTCCATCTTTACAACCCCCCTCATTTCTTAACATATTTTTTCTCCCTATTTCCATTTTTTTTTCAGACCTTCCCTCACTCATGATGACTCACACTGTACGATATCAGAGCTTTATTTCCTTTTGCATACAAAACAAAACTAGAAGCTTCTGCATTTTCATATTTTTGTTTCTCAGTTCTTGTTTATCATACTTATAGTGATTGACGTCATTTTCAAAATTGTACAAATATTCAAATTTATTCAAAATGTTTGCTAAATAGTCTTAAAACAGATTCGCCCCTATAAAGGATCCAATTGACTTATATTATTTCTGTTAGATTCACAACATGTATGTTATTCATAAGATACACTTTACACAATATCCATCACAACTTTGCTACACTTCAGCAACCAGCATCTAGTCACATCATTCGTCGATCCTCATATCTTCAAATTTGATCTCTACTTCAGCGATCAAACCCACCAACCTTTCTCGTTCCACCGAATCACTCACGAATACATGAAAGAATACTTCATAAAAATAACAAGCATACTAAAGTTCTCTGCTCCTTATATCTAATCCTTCGAGCTGACATTCCCTCACTGGTAACTCAGCATTGTAACCAAGCGAACCGAAGATCCTCTCCCACACTTTAACAGTTTTTATAGCCAATCGTTCTTCTGCTACATGATGAATCCTCTGAGATTGAGTCCATACCATCCTAACCTTCCCCCGTATTTTCTTTTTACAAATCGTACTACCCATATTTATAAATTTCTCAATCAGTTCCCCTTTAAACGCGGTTTATACCCAGTATCCATGAACATAAAACCCAAAATCTTGGAGTAAATTATTTAAACTTATCTCCTCAGCCAAACCTATACTATTTACCATTTTGACCTCATGCTGCGAAGAGTTGTACCTCTATCGACCTATAATAGTTTGAATTTCCAATTCCGTATTTCCTATAATTTTTATCCCTCGTCTGTTAAACATAAATCAATTATATCAGCACGACATTGATAGCACATATTCATCTCAGTTTGAACAACATTGCATTATTGTTTCATCCCTTATCAACAGTTATTCAACTAATACCTAACACAATTCAGTTCGATTCAAGACATTTCTCTGTACACAGTTTAGTAAATATCAACTTTTATTCATATCGAAGATATTACATACGATTTACAGATAACAAGTTTTCATACAGAAATACAACAAAATGATATCCATCCAACACCAAACTCCAGGTACTTTACAGATAACAAGTTTTCCCTGTTTGTTAAAAATTACAGGTCATTTAGGCATGGTGAGGTATCATATTTTCCAGTTCTTCTTACTTCAGTGATTTTTCACCCTGATGAAAAGAAAACATTGGAACCAACAAAGATCTTCCCTCAAATGGCTCGGTTGAAGCCCAGTCAAACTCCAAACGAGAACTATTCAAGCAGTAGACTCAATGTTGGCACCCACAAAACAAGATGGAAGGTCTTCTGGGCGCAAAATTACGATGGAAATGTGTCAGCAGGATCCCTCTTCTCGTTCTCCTCCTCCACTGCCATCACCGCCTCTTCTATAACCACTACCACCAAAGAGTTGGTAGAAATGAAGAGGGCCAAACCTTAGAATCCATGGCGACATAAGAAATCAGCATATATGTCCCACAGATACACTTTTCCCTGCATATGAAGCCCTAACCTTGTCTTCCCAAGGGTGCAGAGGCAGGCCTAGGCCTGTTTTCGGATCGGATCGGAAATAAAGGTGTTCGGAATTTTTCCGATTTTTTTCGGAACTAGAAAACCTGTTCCGATCCGATTTTTTTCGGAACTGCCAAAATAAATCCGAATCCGAAATTTTTCGGAAATTTCGGAATTTCCAGAATTCGGAACAAAATTCGGAATTTTCGGAATAAATTTCGGATATTCCGAAAAATCCGAATAAATTTCGAATTTTCGGAGTGATTTTCGGAATAAATTATTTTGATATTTTGGATTCGGATTTATTAGGAATATGTTATTTTCGGAAAAATCGGAATAATAGTATTCGGAAAAATCGGATCGGTATTTTCGGAAAAATCGGAATAATATTATTCGGAAAAATCGGATCGGTTATTTTCGGAAAAATCGGAATTTCGGAATTACAGAAGCCTATCCGATTCCGATCCGAATTTTTTCGGAAAAAATCGGAAATCGGATTTTCGGAAATCGGAACTGTAAAATTGGGTTCCAAAATCGGAAAAATCGGATCGAATTTCGAAAAAAATCGGAAGTTCGGACAAAAGTTGTAGCCCTAGGCAGGCCAAACGTTCCTCGCCTGTTAAAAAGAAGACATGAAATCTCCACTTATAGTAGAAATCTTCCTCAGCTTCAACCGCTTTTTCTCTCGACAAGTCTTAGTACGTCTAGGGAACAGGGGCTGGGATTGCCATTTCCAAATAACGGTCACCAAAGTATTTTAACCTCAACCTCTGCGTTTCAGACGCAATCCTCTCTTCAAGAACCATACTCCGAGTTTTCACCATCTCAGAAAGAGTTATGCATACAGGAATTATTCCAAAGATTTGCTACAGGTACTCTTTATATAACCCTAAATTTATTGCGCAGGTATGTTTTCCCAAGCGTCATCATTCATTAGGGATGCGACTATTCAAAAGCAACCGTCACATAGATCCACATCGGCATTTAATGCTCATCACTTCCCAATATCACGTAACTGCCACCCAATCAAACGCCATTATTACTCTATTTCAAATTTTAAACTTTTTATATAATTTTTCTTAACCAAAGCCACTCGTGACTTCGGTTGCGAGGGGGCGATTATAGAGATTTATCCCTCGATCTCACTCATAAACGAGCTCACGCAGTTCAATTTACCTCCATCTCAGCCTCACACAATTTTAACACTCAACACTCCATTCAATATTCTAACCATCCCCACGAACTACTCAAGAATGTGGGTCGAGCTAAACCCAGAAAATGTTATCCAGTCAAAGACACCTGTCTCCCACGAACTCGTCAGTTATTCAATCAACCACCACTAACCATATTATTTGGAAAACATGTTCTAGCACGATGAAAAGCTGTGGGGAAACCTATATAAAGGAAAAGTTCTAGAAGAGACAAGGACCAAAAATATTACTCAAACTTCTTATTTACGATATCAAAAACATTTATATATTCTAGAGATCACTTGTAATAAAGATATTCACTTCAAGCAATAAAGATACTTTTACAAAAATCCTCCATACGAGGTCGTGGTTTTTTACCTGTTCAGAGGTTGTCCACGCTAAAAGTACCTGTTTCCAATTCTTACTTTATATTAGAATATTGTTACAAGTTCATTGGTGTGATAGCTAATTCCTAATCATATCGAGCTACGAAATTTGACCATTACATACATGATTCGTAAAGTTCACCCACCACCTATAATGATATGAAAAATACTTGTAACTGCCTGTATCCATTTATAAATACAGGCAAAACATGTGTCAATAAGCTCTCTGGAAGATCCGTCTAACTTTTATTGTAATACTCTACCCAATCTTTCTGCAAGTGTAATAGATTATCACATAGTGGATTCAGATCTCAAAATCTTCATCGAGGTCGTGGGTTTTCTTAGGTTTCACTGAGTTTTCACGTAAAATCTACTATGTTATAGTCTTTGTTTACATCTAAGTAGTATTCCCTTCACAAAAGTATTGGCAAAGTTTACCAACCGAAAAACTAGCCATTACAACTCCATTGTCTCCTTCTCCATTTCGTTATGCAAATACGCAATCACCAAATGTGTATTTGCATAATGGGTTTGGTTGTGGAGAGAAGCGAGAGAGGGTTCGACAACTCAGAGGAGGAGTTTACGGTGGTGAAGCGAAGTTGTGGCTTCTTCTAGTGTGGCGAATAGAGAGGAATGGATGAGGTAATGATGAGAGAGAAAGGGGAGAGGGTAACAATGATACATCTTTGGTGTTGGGCTAGTGGTTTGGGACCACCTCCTGGAGAGATGAAAGAGAGGTCACGAGTTCGAAACCCAACACCGGGGGGTCACCCGCCAAGATTTATCTGGACTTAAAATAGAGCGTGCGACTTTGCGGAGATACTGTGATAAACCCCATGAAACTAGTTAAGAGAATGGTGAAAAATGATGAACCCGACGAACTTTCGGATTCCCAAAGAAAAAAGAAAAAAGTAAAATGGTGGAGATTGAAACCTCATTTCGAAACAAAACCCTTGATCTTAGGTTTGCAACCTTAATGGGGTTTGGAGGGAGGCGAAGAGAACTAAAAGAGTAGGATTAATAAAAAAAATGCTATAACATAATTTGGACGAAAAAAGTCAAATCATTTGGCACTTCTAAACAAAAATCAATGACAATTTTTTTTGCTAAAGATTCGACGATTGGCTTTTAAAGTTGAGATTGAAAACTGATCCGAGTCTTCAAAAAAAACTCGACACACGAGAAAACTGGATTATCACATGGATTAGGAATTGGCCGATCACTTGTATTCTTAGTAGTATAGATTATCACTAAAGTTAGAGGTTACATAACACCACATTATCACATAAATAAGTAATCTTCACTCGAATCTTCGAATATGAATTGGCCAACCCTCCTAAAAACATATCAGTGACCACGTTTTCTCCCGCAATGTGTTACAAATTTAGTTTATCGTTGTCGCAACGACTTCTACTCTCTACGGAAATACCATAGTCTAGATAATCACCATCCCATGACTTCATGAATGATGTATTACTCCAACTAGATCAGCATTCGTTATCTCATCCAAATCCCCGATCCAGAAACACAAATAGTATCGGATCCAATCAAACAACACCCCAAGACGCCTCCAAAGCGCCACGTGTCATAAGATGCGTAAAATCAGGACGATTTTACAACCTCGAGTTTCGTACCTACGTCCGCAAAGCAGAGAATTAAAAAGCAGTAGCAAACCAAAAGTCTCTCTCTCTCTCTCTGTTTGTTTCAATGTTTCGATTCAAGATGATGAAATCTTCAATCAAAACCTCTGACATCAATTGATTCTTCCCTCAATTTCAAAACCCTAAACCCTAATTTTTAAAATTCTCAAAATCCCCAATTTTTTCTTCTTGAAATCGGTTGACATCAATGGGAGGTGAAGCTCTCGCACCAGGTTTCAGGTTTCACCCAACAGATGAAGAACTCGTTGGTTACTACCTCAAGCGAAAGATTTGCGGGAAACCCTTTCGATTCGACGCGATTTCTGAAATCGATATTTACAGATCCGAACCTTGGGATCTACCAGGTAATCATCAATCTCCCCTCAAACCAGTGAGTCGTGATTTGTTTTTTTTTTTTCTTGATTTTTGATTTCATTAGGATTGGGGTTTTAGGGTACTCGAAGTTGAAGAGTAGAGACTTGGAATGGTATTTTTTTAGTGCTTTAGATAAGAAGTATGGTAATGGGTGGAGAACAAACCGAGCTACGAATGAAGGGTATTGGAAGACTACGGGGAAGGACCGGACGGTTCGTAGAGGTGATCGGTGTGTTGGGATGAAAAAAACGCTCGTCTTTCATATCGGGAGAGCTCCGAAAGGGGAGCGGACAAATTGGGTTATGCATGAATATAGGCTCGAGGATGAGGATTTGAAGCTAGCTGGTATTTCACAGGTGAGGAAGCTTACGTGCTATTATTTGAGTATTTTGATGAGATATGTAATGAGGTTTATGTAAATTAATGGTTTCTTATTGTATTTTGTGTTATGTTTATGTGTATGTGGGATAGGATGCTTTTGTGTTGTGTAGGATTTTTCATAAGAGCGGGTCGGGTCCTAGAAATGGAGATCAGTATGGGGCGCCGTTAGTTGAGGAAGAGTGGGAGGATGATGATGTATTGGTTAAGGAAAGGGCTGAGGCATTTGTCTACGCGGAGGAGCAAAATGAAATTGACCAGGTGCACATTTATTATTTTTATTGAATTCTGCGATTCTTTTATTGCGAGTGATGATCAAGTATAGCTGTTATTAGCCGTAAACTCTTGATCTTTATAGCTTGGTTTAGTTTTATGTGTGCCACTCTTTTTTTACGGTCCTCATTTATTTAAGTGTAATTGATGGTACTATTTAGAACAACCATTAACCAAGCTAGTGAGGATCATTTCTTCATGATCATTGCCTCACCATGAATCCTCCTAGGGCCTAATCTTACTTCCTCTATCTCGAACTAGCCTAGCTCCTTGTTTGAGTGCTTCTTTGAAATATACAACCCCCTCACCGCGTGATGTACTGGTATGCTTATTATGGCTTGGGGTCAGAGTGAGTTATACAATGAAGTTCTTCGGTGACAGTTGTTGTTTGTATAAGTATTCAGTACAATGGAAGTTTGAGTAACCTCATTAAGATGACCACAAATTATATGACCTCCAATTGGTTGAGATGGCTACTCTATTTTTCGAAAGAAAATGTGCTTCTACCAACAACGGGATGTCTGATTACACAACAAACCCGCGTGCCTCAGAAGAATCTTTGTGATTGAAATGTAATTGGAGATAATATCATTGTTTATTAAAATACTAAAACTGTTTTGCCGATTGGGCGACCATTTCAACTAATGGAAGGAAGTATTAGGGTCTTTTGGACGTGTTCAACATTTTACCAATCACAATTTATGCTACAAGGTTTTATTTTTATTTTTTTTCATATTAAGGGACTGTTTGAATTCTCTGGTATTTTTAGAGGCTTGCATTTCTTGAGACATGAATTATTAGGACATGCAACTCTGAATCATATCTTTGATTGGCAGTGGGAAAGTGAAGCATTAACAGTTGGGATTACAAAAAAAAAATGAATGCTACACAAATCATACGAAACCTAATAATCAAATGCCCCAAATTTTATTGAATTTCAAAATCATATGTTGTTTCTATTAATCAAGAACCCCAACTACTTCTGCATTTACTTTGTTGTCATGATTTCTCAATTTGTTATAATTTTTCCCTGCTAAATTTTATATACCATGAATCCTCACTGTTGCTATTTTTTCACTTCCCCTAATTATTATCTATGTAACATGGACACTCCATATTCCAAAAAAAATCCGTGTCCAAACTTGTCGGACACACCGACACTCATGGAAACTCCTATAGACACTTCTTGCTTTGATCATCAACTTTTTGAAATAGCTTTTAGAAAGTTTCCAATTCTTATACATGTTATTTAACCCTACTAATTACTATCATTGTTTTATGTTTGTTATAAGTTGTAAATTTATCCATAAAGTAACTATCGTAATTATATATTCATAATACATTCACATATAATAAGACACAATGCAGGAAACATGAAGAATGATTCTATCATTTTAGGTATAAGGCCGTATATGTGTTTTCACTTATTTTGAAACCACGGTGTCTGACACCCCGACACGAGTACTCGTATCAAAGTTACATAGATAATAATACACCATGATGCCCTAAATCCTTTTTGTTCTAATTTTTCTTCTCCATCTGTCCATCCCCTTACATCAATTTTGTGTTCATAAATTTTATCTACAAAACATAAAAAGAGAGAAATATGAAGTA
Source organism: Kingdonia uniflora (assembly GCA_014058105.1). NCBI lineage: Eukaryota > Viridiplantae > Streptophyta > Magnoliopsida > Ranunculales > Circaeasteraceae > Kingdonia > Kingdonia uniflora. The sequence continues at coordinate 673,532 of JACGCM010000719.1, read as the reverse complement.
AACATGATAGAGGACGAGAGAGGAAAAGATGGAGAAAGAGGCCAGATTGAGATCCAAGATAGAGGAAGAGTCCAGGTTGAAGAAGAGCTTTACTCAATATAAGGAGAAAAAGTGAGAAGAAAGTGTCGGACGACTTTGTTTACTGTCTCACAAAGTGTTATTCCATCCTCACTTATTTTAGTAGGAAACGATCGGAAAAGGAGGACGGAATTGTGTTTCTTATGGAAATTTAAAGTCGTGAGATATGTGGTAAACAAACGCATGCAAGACCAAGAGTCATACACCTTGGCTATCAATTGGATATTAAAGCATTTAGACATGAGATGTCAGTTCTATAATGTTATGCTTAGTGGCCGTATTGATGTATTGGCAATCAAGTCTCATATTCAGCGTTTTGGGCGTATTTGATACCTTCTAGCATATCATAGAGGTCCTGTATCTCTACAACTTGAAGAAAACAGGCAATTTTGGGTACCATCTTTTCATCAAATTGGCATACTCTACATACTTTACATAATTGGTTTAGCAAGAAAGTGATGCTTTGATAATTGACTCACATTTTTCGTTGAAATGTGTGTAGATAAAACCTTTCATTTTCTCCAAAACATACCAAAAAGGGAAGAAAGGAACCACCATAAAAATATGACTTTAGCGTCAAATGCTGTATTTTATAATTTATAAGTAAGATAATTATTTGGAAGCTGAGGCCTGTCTGAATGGTTGAAGGAAGGTAGCAATGACATCAAATTCATGTCTTCTGTAGCTAATGCCTATAACAGGAACAAAACCATCTTTAGTAATATAGTGAGGGACCATAGATCCTGAATGTGAGTTACAAATCACTTTTTATTGGCATCATCACAGAGAAGGGTAGTTTACCCCTGAACTGAAATGAGGTTTTAGTTATGCGCTATTTGTTGCTTCTTGGCAGTGTATTCAGAGGCCTGTTGAGGAAGTAACGGTATAGGATGTCATCAAAGTGATGAATGGTGACAAAGACCCTCCTTCCGTGAATGGATTTACAATAGTACTGTTGCTTTTACAAAAGCTTTTTGGACCGTCTTTACCTTACGGCGATCATTGAGTAATTTTCACAATAATCTCCTTCTCTGTTGGTCAGGGAGGAGGTGATTGCCGATTACACACGAGTCTTTGGAGACTTGGTGCCATTACTTGGGCATTTATAATGAGATAAATAAAGGAGCCGTTACAAGCATGGAGACTGATCTACCATTCATTTAAGTTTAAGTGAGTGGCCACCTAATTCATCAGGAACAACATTAAATGATATTGGAGGAAGAGATGGCGTTTGGTTCAAATGACTAGAAGGCATGGAACCTAAGCTTGAAGATGGTTAGTGGTTTCCTTATATTTGCAAGATGGTTTGGGCCTTCTTATTTATTATGCTTGGTTTTCTTATGCCTATTGGAGGTTGAAATGTAGATATTTTCAAAATTGTGTCATTCTCTTGTATTTGGCAGGTGGTTGGGTGTCTCCTTCTGCTCTTATGCTTGGTTTTGTGATGCCTTTAAGAGGGCAAAGGGCAACATGTTAGGTTTCTTGTATCTTGTATCTCTGGTTTCTCGCCCTTGTCACAGAAGATTTTTTTAGCCCTACTAGGCCATCGTTTGTCTGTCTCATATTGTTTTGCTTCAGTTGTCTTGACTTCTGTTCTCTATGGGGTTACTGTTCCATCTTGACTTGGACTTGGGATAACATAATGGTGCCTATGGACATGAATTTTTACATCTTGACTTGGACTTGGTATAAAATAATAGAGCCTGAGTCATATACAGATTGGATTGAGGTTGGAAAGCCAGACAGTTAAAGCAAGTTCGCTCAAATTGACATATTCTGTTATCATTCTATTTTCCAACCTTTGTTTCACACGTAAGGTAGCTCATTTTGGGCATTTGATTGGTTGGATAGCTAGAGAATCAAGCCACCTTGTTGAGCCTTTAGTGTATAAGTGGAACATTAGAGACTTTTTTCATTTCCACCTGCAACTATACCGTATAACTGAAAACAATCAACTTAACAATCAAAGGAGTTTGGCCATGATAATCACAACTGCAGTGCAGTACAAGACATGCAAAGTAGGGATGGCAATGGGGCGGATTTGGGACGGGGGACCCGATACCATCCCCATCCTCGCTTAGGTTCCCACCTCCCATCCCCGCCCCGAAGCCCATTTAAATTAAGCGGGGATCCCCGAATCCGCCCCACATTGATAAGCTTAATACCAGACCCGCCCCATCCCAGCCCCACATCTCATCACATCCCTAGCCAAATGCAAATACAAAGTAAGAATCAAAACATTTCGGGGGAACCCATTACGCATTTAAGCTAAAATTTAAAATCAAAGCCTAAAATCACAATGGGTATCGAGAACTTACGGTAAAACTACAAAAGACTAATAAAAAACCTCTTGTTTAGTTGCAACAACATCAGCTTCTGAAGAGTCCTCTTTATGTGCACTCACCAATTCATTGTTCGAGTCCTCTTTATTCCCCAATGCCTGAGAGAGATAGAGAGAGACCGACCGACCGACCGACCGATCTGATAATTGATTCGATCACTCGAACTGAAAATTCCTCAATTGAAACAAAAGGGATTGAGGATTCATCAACTGAAAATTCGATCAATGGACCTGATAAACCGACCTGATAACTGATTGAGAATTGGTGTATTGATATGATGAGAAGAATTGGTGTATTGATAAGAGGATTGAGAATTTAATTTTCCCTTTCGTTACTGAATTGGTGTATTGTCCCTAAGTTGTTTCTAAGTTGTGATGTGATGAGATGAAAAGAATTGGGCAGATAGGGTTTCTAAGTTGTTTTTATACATAAGGGGTATAATAGTAAAAAACATTAATGGATATTACATGGGGCAGGGCGGATAACGGATTTTCTGTTAGCAGTCCCAAATTTGCCCCTATCCCCGACGGATTTTGGGCAGCTTATACCATCCCCCCCCCCCCTCCCCCCTTACCCGGTTAGTTCATACCAAATCTTCCCCGTTCGGGGGAGTGGCGGGGCAAATTGCCATCCCTAATGCAGAGCTAGAGCATATGAGACATCTTTATAGTTGGGTCAGTGTCATCTTGTTTGGAGTTGACTTCCTATAGTCGCATATGCCTCTTAAATCACCTTCTCAAAGAGAGCAGCTCAAACTATTCTCTTAAACACATTTGTTCTTAGTCCAGCCATTTTGACTTTTCCTTGTGTGTAGCCTTTTTTTTTGCATAAACTTTACTAAGGTGTAAGTGACTAGGTAGTGTTGGTTCGCATCATATAGATTGAAATTTGTTTCTTCGGATAATTCATTACATCTTATTATCTTTGCATGTTGCAAAATGGTTGCGAATTCTTTAGCTCGCTTTGTTATTTTAAATTCATCTAGCTTTTTCTCTCTTGGACTCTAAACATGTTTATCTTATCTTCAGAATTTTGCCATTCCAATTCCAACTGAAAATGTTCTTCCAGAGGGTTATGTGGGTGAAAATAGTTTTATCCAATTAGCTGACCCTACAGATTTACTTCAAGACGAGCAAAAACCCTTCCTTGGCACTGGTGAAAATTATAATGTGCCAGAAGCGACTGAAGAACAGTTTCTCGATCTCCTAGAAGAGTTTCATATGGATTCAGAACCTGTTGAAAATGAGTATTTTGAACTGGACGATCTCTTAAATTCTGTCGATGGTTACCGCGCTGGCGACCCAGATAGTACGGAACCAACATATCTTGATGCTTCTTCTCTTGAGCAGCCTTTTGCAAATGAATCATTCGTAGAAGTTGACGATCTGAACCCTATTGAGGCGGATTTGAGTGGGTTTGAAATGCTTGATGATTACATGAGCTACTTTGATGCCACCGACACTGACTTGAACTTTGTGGCCCTCGATTCTTCAAAAGTCTTAGAGGATGAACATTTTAGTTCAAATCAAGTATCGCTCCACAACGAGGTAATGGTATGTTTTTATTTTGCAAGTTGACCATGACCCTTAATTTTTATGGCAAAAGATTGCAACTTTTTTATGCATATATTTTTATTGATTTATGAAAACAAAGAGAAAAAAACAACATAAAAAGGATTAGACATTCTTTATTAGATTAATTTCGACTATTTCATCATAAAACCTATATATGTAGGCAAAACTTAGGCTAATATGACACTATATATGTGAATACACGCTTAGCTATCTTGGATACACTGACACTCTCCCTCAAGCAAGCTGGTATGTATGTACATACTTTATGTTTTAAAATTGGAATACATGAATAAAAGAAAGGCTAAAGCATAAATACTTTCCTTATCTTAAGTCTTCAATCTTCAACAATAAACTAGAGTCTTCACTCCTTAATCTCTTAACCACAAACCACAAATTTGGCTCTTCAAACAGTTCTTCAATCACAAACTCCAACAACCAATTGAGTCAACATAAATAACTCAAACAATAAGAGGTAGATTGTGTTCTTGAAACTCGACCTGAAATAACTTTCTGTAACTCCGTAGGTATGAAAAAAAAAAAGAGTTCCTTAAATTCAAATGTGCACCTGCATTTCCAAGCAACAATAAAATAAAGTCTCTTACTCATTTAGCTCGTAGATCTCCACTTTCAACTGCTTACGATCAATGACCATATAAAAATATCAAGCAGTTGGATTCTTAGAACCTTCCAACAACAAAAGAAGTGAGCAAACACTTTGGTCCACTGAGTTGGTTTGACAAACCAACTCTAAAAGGAAAAGGAGAAAAATCACCAAGAAAGAGAGAAAAATAGATTACTACTGAAGTAGAGAAATCATCGGAAGATGTTACTACTTTAAGATAGCGATTTACAGATTCCAGATCCGGTTCCAAATGTCATAGATTTCACAAAATTACATTTCAATATTTCTACGACATCTTTTTTGGGAACCAAAATTGCACAACATTGTTGAATTTCAAAAATTTTGATACCAGAAAGCTGGACAAGAAAAATAGCATACACACGTTAAATTGAGACAAAATATAAATTAAATTTGTAATAATATGGAAATCAAGAGTGGAAATTATAACAACAATGGCCCCAAAGATTATAAGAGATTCTTCTTCAACGATAAAATAATCTTAAACAGTAACTTGGGTATCCTAATCTTTTTTTGGGAGAACGAAAAGCCAGAAAGGGTTATAGAAAGATCCTCCCGAGAAAATAACATACCACTCCCCCAAATTTCCCTTTTCCCATCCTGTTGATTAGAATAGTTGGTAACTAGCTTGCCCAAAAAGGAACTTACAGTGTCCAGTTCTCAATCCTTTATATTTTGATGAAAGCTGAGATCTCAAGTCACTCGTGTATGATTGAAACTTGAAATGCATCATTTTTTTTGGAATAAGCTTCCTTTAAGGATGAATTAAGTAACCAACTACCACCCAAACTTCACTCTATCCTTGATACCAACTTTAAACATCACCCCGTTACAATAATCTCTCCTATCTTCATTACACCCCTCTAGTCTTACATCCACAGTTTTCAATGATCTCCCTAGTAATCCCTAACTCAACCACTTGAAATCTGGATATGATCATCTTTTTTTGAAGACCTTGGTCATCTGACCCGATAAAGCCTCATTTATTTTAAATTATTGACTTCCATCCATCCTTCCTTTGTAGGTCTATAGACCTTCTCCCACAGTCCCACCCAACTTCATGAATTTGTTATCCTTGACAGTATTATTCTAGTAAATTATCATGATAGTTTCTGACTTCTTTTCCACTCCATTTGACCTCAGTAAGCATGAACGTATAGTGAATGTGCAAATCAGTGAAAGAACGTTTCAAGAAAGTTACCTTCATTTGTTAGAAAGATACCTAACCTTCCACCACTCAGCTTCTCAGGAAATTTCTCAATAACCACGTCAAAATTTTGTTTCAAGAAACCAGGTGGCCAAAAATTCAATTTCATCTTTTTGGTTTTTTTATTTTTATTTCAAGAGGTAACAGCATATTAAAGACAAGTGAGATGTTGATATACTTGGTAATTCTATTTGTGTGGGATTTACTTGGCATACAGACACTTAACATGACAAAGTGAACATTTTGAAATTACATTTATAAGATGGTAGTTATTTGGGAAATCTAACGTAGAATTCGTACTCATTTTTGATATGTTACTGTGTCACATTAGGTGTATGTAAGAAATGGAGAAACAAGATTGGTGCCTGCAGAACCTTCAACTGCGCAAGGTGACGAAGGTGCATCCTCATCTGAGCCAAAACCAGAGATACGGAAAGTTGCACCAGGTAAAGGTTAGTTTAAAGAAAAATCGTTCTCACTAAATGCACTTTAACCATTTATGATAAAGCTAGTTTACTTTCCTGAATAGATATTATCATCCAAATCTGGATGCATTCACCCTAAAGATCATTCTCGATAAATAATCTCAGTTTAAGACTTGTAACCCATTGAAATACTGATTTTTAACTTGAGCGTCTTTGATAGTTCAATGACTGATTTAGGACAATTTTAACGGCTTAGGATTTTTATACTGAGGTAGTATTTATTTGAGGACGATCTCCGTATTAGGGCGCAGTTTGGGACGATGGCGGAGGGACTGTCCACCCCCTCCAAGGCTGAGTTTTTTTGTAAAACAATCCCAAACTGAGAATGATCAACTTGATCCAGGGCCCAACCTGAGTTGAACTTGTAGGAACGGCTAATCGACAGACTTCTATACTCATTTTAGTTAGCCCCTACTACCGTTTTGCAACACAAATCCTGGCTCCGCTCTGCCTCTTCCTCTCGATTCTGTGGTTTGACTTTAAGTTCTTTTGAAATCATTGCTGGCTATTTAAAAAAAGGAATGGTACAGATGTTAACTAGGAGATGTCTTTGTTTTCTGCTAGTCCTTGTTAACTTGGAGTATAGTTTTCTTTTCTTTTCATTTTTGTCTCTCCTAGAGACCCGGCATTTGGTTTATCAAGTTTTGTTCATGCAAAAATATTTGGAATAAATCTATTTTATTTGTACCTAATTTAAATTAATATCTATCTGTATAAAATAATAGTGTAGCAAAGATTGGTTTTGTGATTTGAGTGTCCGAACTAGCTGCCTTAACCTGTATACGATCTGACTGAGTTTTACTTTGTGAAACCGGAGGCCTACCGAACCGCTAATCTGAACCGGAAGTTTAAACCTTGTTTAACAGCCAGGTTCGGGTTGGTCCCATTGAAGTGGCAGGCGTATTCATATGCCCTATCAACTGTGTAAAACCTGAGTATAAAACAAAAGATACTAGGAAAAAAACACTTGCATGCATTTCTTTCCTTCTATTAACAGGGAACTGCACATTATTTTCTTTCCAATTCTGTCCGTCTTCGTTCAGGATCACATATTTACCCTTTTCTTTGTTACAGATGTCCAATGCAATGGCGGTTGGAACAATAATACCCTTGCAAAACAGCTCAGTTGCATGCTGGAGGCTTTCTCTGCTCCACCTGCATTTGCTTCAGAGTTCCCTACTAAGAACGGTATATCTTTACGAGATACTTCAGCAACACACTCTTCCAGTTCAGTCCATGTTACTGCCGGGATGATTCACGTAACAGTAAGTGGCAGCAGAAAGGGCTGGTCACTGGGAAAAAGTGCTGAAGATTCAGACTTTCTCCTCCCCTATAGTGTTACAGGAGATGCAGAGATTTCCTTTGAACGCAACATTTTCTCAAGCAAGGTAGGGTCGATGGTCATGCGAAGCACATGCTACTTTATGTTTCTCTGGGTTCTTGTGCTCTCGATGAGTTACAAAATTGGGAGCTATATTTATGCAAAGGCGTAGTGGTTTCTTCTGCTGCGTGGATTATATATCCCATATTTAGACAAGATATCTCCAATCGAGAATTGGGAAGAAAAAGCTTAGACCAATGCTATCTATTAGACCTATGTTTATTTATCATCTTTCTGAAACTATGGATTTCACGGATGTTTAGAGTTAAAATAATTGGAGTTGGAAATGATGTGTAACCTTTGGTCATTGTATTTTAAGGAGTCACGTTGATATGGTCATAAATGTTGTGATTTTTGCACTGTTGTTTGAACTGTAAACTGCTCCATATTGGAAGTTTGCCAGATTCCCAACTTCCATTGCCTTAAGCATTATATTTGGATTAAGTATGTGACATCCAATCTGATGCTCCTGTTCCGCGAGGGTATTTGTGTGGCATGTTGTTGGATTCAGGTTGATTGTGGTTTGGCAAGTTCCTTTGGCGGTGTTGATGACCACTGCTTCAATATGAATTGCTGTCCAAGAGGAAACAATGTTTTTGACAGAAAGTGAAGCTCTATTTTTTGCACACCTTCAACTGGCCATTGCCATGTAAAATGGGGCGAGGTTTTTAATTTTACTAACTTATGTATTGTGTAAGTTTATTGAATGAATATTGAATTAAGAGAATATCGTGTACAATTGAGGATGTATAGTATGCACAATTATTGTCGAAAGGATAAACCTTGGCGATTGCCCTCGTTGGTGATCACCTGCGTTTACAAACATTTGCTAAGGCTTATTCACCACTATTTACCACGTATACAAGCACTTGCTAAGCCTTATAGGGCTTGCCCTCTTCCTTATTGTCCCCCACATCATCATTCTCTCATCGTCCATGTTTTTGGTTTATGAAAGAATTGAGGGATTTGTTTATCTCAAAAGGCCTCAGTAGTGCTAGGTATGAATGCAAGCACTACTTGGGATTATTACACGTTATAACACAAATTTTACCTAACTTCATTGATTTTCCTCTAAAATTTGAGGCAAAAGTACTCAAATTTCCTCAAAATTAACTTTCAAGGCAAAAGACCATGTTTATATTTAAAAGAGTTTATATTTAAAATAGCATCAGTTAAAGAACTTTAGGTCCAGGCATTAGCTCAAATGCTCCAACAATGGTTGTGAAAAAACTCAAATTCAGTGGCAAAACCTATTGAATCAATCCTCTCAAACCCGATTCCGTTCAAAAACTTCATGAAAACTACTGAATAAGGGTAATAAGCACTACTAAAAAAGGGTAATATGTGCATGTGTCTCTTCTAATTTTTAATGAAGCACATAACATTTATGCGCGCCACTTGTAATTTTAAGACAAGCTCCATGCTTTCTATGAAATTTGGAACTAGGGTTGTCAACGGACCGGATCGGGCCAGGATCTTGGTCGATGCTGGTCCGATTTGTTAAGAATTATAATGATCCTGGTCCGATCCGTGATCCTAAAGGATCACTAATTTCGTGATTTTGACCCTATCCTTTAATGATTTAGGTGATCCTTATCCGACCCGATCGATCTGTTATGCTTAATTCTTTAGCAAATTTGTTAAGGTCCAAACCAATCCTTTCATAGCCATCTAGAATTAAACTCACAGAGAAATATATGCTAACAAATAACCTAAGTCTTCTTTATATACTAGAGGACTAATTACAAGCATAATGGATCTCGGGGCAAACTCAACATCTCAGAAGAACTCTCAAAGACAACCTACGCACATCTAGTTTGAACGAAACTCAAACTCGTTCAAACGACTTTGACAACTAAAGGTTCCAGCCCTAGAAAACACACATGTCGTTCGAACAACATCCAAGTTCGTTTGAATGACTTCTTCAGTCTCAAGTTTCCAAACACAAAAATAGAAAACTCGTTCGAACGACTTCTATCCTCGTTCGAACTACTTCAACAATTTTGACTTCCCACTTAACAGTTCGAACTTGGTCAAACAGAACCAGCATGAATCTTCAAGTAATAGAACCAGCTCAAACTTTAGTCGATCAGAACCAGCTCGAATATGAACATTGAAAATCCCATTTTCAATCCGTTTTAATCCGACTTCAATCCTTGAACTGAAATAACTCGAACTGAAATGACCTCGAACATAATTTGAGTTATACCTTAACAATCTCCCACATGAAATCGAATCTACCATAACCCATCTTCAGATCTCCAAATGAATTGCTTGAACTACCCGGACCTTCAATCTTGAAGATCCACAGAAGTTGTACATGTCGTCAACTTCTGAAAAGTTACCACCTTCGTAAACATATCGGTCGGATTCACATCAGTATAAATCTACATGAGCTTCAACACACCGTCCTCGAGGAGCGAGCGAATATAATGATATCGAATGTCAATGTGCTCGGTCCCAGAGTGAAAAGCCAAATTCTTCGCTAAGTGTATAGCGTTTTGACTATCACTATACAACTTAGGAGAATGTTATTCTTTACCAAGCTCTTTCATCAACCCTTTAAGCCAAACCATATCCTTGCAAGCTTTTGTAGCCACAACATATTATGCCTCTATCGTAGACAAAGCTACAATCTTTTATAGCATAGAAACCCATATAACCGCACCGCTTCCTAATCTAAATACAAAACCACTAGTGTTCTTCCGCCTATCAATGTCACCCACCATATCAGAATCAACAAAACCTTATAAGTATATTTGAGAACCCCCATAACATAATGCCATATCTTGAGTCCCCTTTAGATACCTCAGTATCCATTTTACAGCTCTTCAATGCTCCTTACCTGGATTACTCATATACCTACTAACAACTCTCACTGCTTGGGTAATATCCGGTCTCGTACAAATCATAACGTACATTAGGCTACCAACCACTGATTGATAATGAACCTTTAACATCTCATCGTGATCCTTCTGGGTCTTCAGACAACAATCCTTTGACAATTTAAAGTGACCTCCCAATGGTGTACTAACAACTTTAGAACCATCTATATTAAAATGCTTAAGTACTTTGACAATGTACTCAGCTTGAGATAACTTCAATTCTCGCCGCTTTCTGTCCCTAGTAACACGCATACCAAAAATTTGTTTTGCTGCACCCAAGTCCTTCATAGAAAACTCTCAGGATAACTGTTCCTTCAACTTGACAATCTCTCCCATGTCGGCACTTGCAACCAACATATCATCTACATACAGAAGTAGAATAATATATGAGTTCCCCATATTTTTGATAAAATAACAGTGATCCGCATTACTCTTTGAATAACCATTTCTGGACATGAATTATTCGAACTTTAAATACCACTGTTTCAGTGCTTGTTTTAAACCATATATGTTCTTTGTGAGCCTACAGACAAGATCTTCTTTTCCTTTAACTGAATACTATTCTGGCTACTTCATATAAATTTCTTTATCAAGGTTATCATGAAGAAATGCTGTCTTGACATCAAGTTGCTCAAGATGCAAATCTTCAACTGCAACTATATTTATCACAACCTGAATAGTAGACATATTCACAACAGGAGCATAGATCTTACCAAAATCAATACCTTCTTTCTGCTGAAAGCCCTTCACCACAAGTTTAGCCTTGAATCTCCTTGAACCGTCAAATTCTTGTTTTAGTCTGTATACCCACTTGTTATGCAATGCGCTCTTCCCTTTCGGTAACCGAACTAAATCCCAAGTTCAATTTACTGATAATAACTGCATTTCATCATCCATAGAAAGCTCTCACTTGCTCTTGGCTTATATATCTAAAACCCCCTTGTAACTTTCTGGTTCACCACCATCCGTAAGTAACAAGTGATTTAGGGAGCTAACGTACCTAGCCAGAACTTCTCGGCTCCTTTCGAAGTGCTATTGGAATGTCTAGATCATTTGGTTCCTCGCCTTGATCAGGTGTATCGAACACAACCATGACTTCTTCATCAACTTCTCGAGAGGGTTTATCATTAATGTTGACACTTTCCGCTGCTTCACTTCGATTCTTTTCCACAGGTACTTTGAAGTCTTTATGCAAGACCTCCTCATTAAATGTAGCATTACGGCTCCGGATGACTTTCTGATTCTTCGTATCCCATAATTGGTATCCAAACTCATCACCACCATATCCAATGAATATGCACTTCGTCGAGTTTGTATCTAACTTTGTCCTTGTATATGAATTATCAAGCACTTATAAGGTACAACCGAAAATACGCAAGTGAGAAAGGTTTACCTCTTTACCACTCCATGTTTCTTCAGAAAGTCCAAACTCTAAAGCCGTCGAAGGCCCTCTGCTAATCAAGTACGCCACTATACTAACCGCATCCGCCCAAATATATTTTGGCAATCCAGCGTTGAGTCTCATACTTCTTGCTCTTTTGTTTATTGCTCTGTTCATGCGTTCTGCAACACCATTTTGTTGCGGTGTTCCGAGAATAGTCTTTTGTCGCTTAATCTCGTTTGATGCGCAAAAGTCTTCAAACTCGTCACAATAATATTTGCTTTCATTATCTGACCTAAAACACTTCAGTTTCAAACTAGTTTCATTTTCAACTAGAGCCCTTCACTTCTTGAATTTATCGAACACATCTGATTTGTTATTTACAAAGTAGACCCATAGTTTACGAGTAACATCATTGATTAAAGTAATGTAGTAATGAGAACCACCAAGAGAAGATACCTTGGTTGGCCCCCAAATATCTGTGTGAACAAGATCTAGCTTTCCAGGTTTCCTTGATCTTCCAGTTATTTTGAAACTGACATTCTTCTGCTTTAGAAGAACACTCTCTTCACAAAACTTAAGATCAACATCATCAAGGCCATCTAGCTTTCCCTTTATTACCATCATCTTTATCCCATTTTTACTCATGTAACCGAGCTGTTTGTGCCAAGTACTTGTATCAATCTCCGGAGTGGTCGTACAAATAGTGGAAATTGTGTTTTGCGTTGTATACAATGTTCCTTGTCTTAAGCCTCGAACTGCTACCATAGCTCCTTTTATAACTTTCCAGAAGATTGTACCAAAGGTGCTTACATATCCACCATCATCTGCCAATTTACTATCCGATATAAGATTACGCCCCAATTTGGGTACAAGTCACACATTCTGTAAAACCAACGTCGCCCCCGAAGGCAACATCAACCTAGCATTTCCCTTTCCAATAATATTGTGTGCACTGTTATATGCAAAAAAGACCATACCGAAGTCGCTTTTAACAATATTGGTTAGGAAACTTACGTTTGCAGTAGCATGGAAAGAGGCACCCAAATCAACTATTCAAGATTTATTAACATCATCACACGATAGTAGTAGAGCTTCATCAGAACTATCCTCCTCAGTAAGGTTCATTGTTTCTTTCTCCTCATCATCAATTTTCTTAGAAGAAGATCTTAACTTTTTTTGGATAGATGGATAATCACGTTTATAAGATCTTAACCATGTATCAGACAAACGTTTATAAAATGTCATTTGCTCCATTCACGGGAATAAACAACCACTACCAAATAATCCAACTCAGATATGCTTTGTTGAGGAATGAGCAAGAGACCACCTTTACTTGGTTATTGCATACATGGCTAAAGGCAATGAGCAATAAATACTCCACGACTATTATCATTGACCAAGATATTGCAATGGGTGCAACCAACCCCAAGGTTAGTCTCAGTGTTATGATTGCATAAATTATCGGCTAAATGTGGTCTGCCGACAATTATAAATAACATAATTGTCGAGAAATCACAAAGTCGATAATTATAAATAACGTAATTGTCGAGAAGTCACAAAGTCAACAATTATAAATGACGTAATTTTTGAGAAGTAACAAAGTCAAAAATTTATTATGTCAATTACCGAGGTCATCGACAAAATGTAAGAGTACATAATGTCGATGGCTTCTAGAATCGATAATATAATGAGTTAAGAGTACATATTGTTTACTGATTGTGTACTCGATTAAGAGTATAGAATGTCGTCTGCTTGTTTAGTCGACAACAACATACAGTTAATTAATATCTACATTTTCTCTCAGGTCTTCCCAAACACCAAACATCGGCTCTGCCTATGGCACATCACACACAAGTTCCTTAAAAAAATTGGTCATGTTTATAAAGATTGTACTCCGTCATCATCATCGAGCTGAATGTCAAAGTAGAACATAGGATCTTCAACTTGCTTCTTCTTGAACCACTCCAATTTAGCCTGCGCATTACCACTCAATAGATGTTCCTTGTTAACTTTGGCCTTGTGGTTATAACAATTATGTTTGTTAAAGGTCCTGTCTGGGAATAGAGTAGGCACCTTGCTTATTGAGATGTTGTGAAGCTCAAAAGTCTCTGTTAGGTTTTTTAGCTTCAGGAAAGAAACGACTAATCTTCATACGATGGTGGTTACAAGGTGAGACAAGCTTGTGATTATGCACATCTGAAAAACTGGTAACAACAAATTTACTAAGTTTTTATCTCCAATTAATGTTCAAAGTAGCTTTACACCCGTATTGGTACGAAGAACGCTTTTCCCCATCTTTTTTACTTGTATCAGAAGTTTTGTTCTTCTTCGAAAAATTGTTGCTCAAACAAAAAAATCGTACTCATCCTATCTCCTCAGATTTTGATCATTTTTTAGAGTTGCGCTTCTTTGTGGAAAACCCTTGCTTCCTTTCACATTGTTTATAAAAGGAACTTGTGTCATCCACTGTATCAAAAGTTTTCCCTTCATATGGCGTCTCTACAAACAAATAATCAATGGCACAATCAAGTGATCTGGAGCACATACCCAACGTAAGTTCATTTGCAACCTTTGGTGGTGATTCATCTCCGATTACCTTTGACCAATCTGGTTTAACTAAATCTTCCATCTTATTATCATGTCATATAGGAGGAATTATTACATACAATTAATCAAAGGCATCCATGCAATCATAAAACATATGGAATGAAAATTGATAGACAAGCAAACACAAATGCAGGAAAAAAAAAACCATTTTTCATATCAAAATTTTTGATTACATAGGAAATACTGGGTCACAGTTATACATCATTTATGCCATTATATTGTTTAAAATAAGCACTACACTAATATGCTAACCCCAAAATTACCAAGTACTGTAATGGCTTATTTTGCATCTCGAACTCATGCTTCATCTTCGAACTACATACGAACTTTCGATCTCATCAACAAAGCACTTGGCACAATCAGAATCAAGATAGCAACATCAGGAAATAGGTAACAACACAAGTTTCTTAACTAACACCACTCGCCCATGATACTACTCGTGCTCTTAGTTGATAGTCGTCTTGTAATAGCTTATTTCGTATCTCGGACGCATGCTTTATCCTCAAATTCTTCAACATACACGAAGCACTACTAAAGATGCATTCAGTATTCAATATTTGACCTCTACATTAACAGTTCGAGTCAACAGACACAACATCATCAACATAGCCGTTACAAGACAAGAAAGATTAGTCTGTTACACAATCTGGTCAAAGAGTATCTAAAATATATGTTATAACGTCCATCATCAAGAGTATCTAAAATATATGTTATAACGTCCATCATCGGAGATGAAGAACAGAAGAATCCTTACTCCAAAATTCTACATACTCAGAGCACTCATTGTAATAAACTAGCCATCTCAATAAGATCATCTTCTTTTTCTCAAAATCCTCAAGGGAGGTCATGGTTTTTAACTTATTCAAATGTTTTCTACGTTAAATTATCTTGTTGATTATTATTTACTACTTTTGAGTGATATAAACACATCTAGTGTAAAGGCTAAGTCTAAATTCCATAATTAGGCTATTACATTTGGCAACGTCTATGGGAATCGAAGTTCTCAAACCCATTATCTCAAAAACTACTTATTATCTTCTCTCAGAATGAGACCTCCAGGTCACGCCGATCGTTTCAGCAGAAGAAAATGCCACACTAGCAGATCTGTGGGCCACTTTAAATTTTGAAACAGAAAGGCGTGTTGCTCTGAAGCAACAATTAGCAAGTGTACAAGACGCGTTAAAAGTTTTACAGGGTCAGCAGGTCACCGCCCAGAAAACTAAAGGCGTACAACCAGATGGCTTGCGAATTTCCATTCATGACAGGATAAGACCTCTGCCAAAAGGTAATAACCTAAGAGGTACACCTCGATCTAGCCATCACCAGCGAGACAACGAGCCTATCCCAATCTAGGAAGTCTACCAAGAAGTGGATGGCGACCTTGTAGGAGTCTAAGCAAACTAAAAATCTACCTCGAAGAGTTCGAGTTCTAGCAAAAGATCGTCTAAGTGAAGGGAGTGGCGACCATATTCCTGGAGAAGAACGAGTCACATGCCCAACTACTACAGCTCGACAATATGTGAATCGGGAACATGATAATAAACGAATCAAAGAATTGCTGGAAGCTCAGACTCAGACTAAAGGAATCTGCAACATATTACAGAAAATCCCGATCGCACAGAAGTTGTTGGATGGCGAAGTCCCCACCGGATTCCACACATCGAAGATCCAAAAGTACAAAAATACTGATCCAGTGGAACACGTCCAAGAGTTTTAGGATGCCTTAGGTCTATATTCCACGTCCAACCACATTCTATGTCGGATCTTTCTTACCAGCATATCAGGCAAACCCCTGGGATGGTTCCACACACTACCCGAAGGATCCATCACAACTTTCAAGCAATTACAATAACTATTCTTCAAGAATTACTTGTACAACAGAGACAAAGAGGAGAATCTATACTTTCTTTTCAGCCTTAAGCAAATATTAGGAGAGAAGCTCGAGACATTCACTAAGATGTTTTTGGAGTTAGCTCAAAAAGTAGATCGGCTCAGCCCGAAGATTACTATTTTAGCTTTTACCAATGTTTTACTCATCGATGAAAGGGCGAAGGAGTACCTCATCCTAAACAAGTCGGCAACTCTAGAGGACATGATCAAAAAAGTCAATGGATATATTGACCTTGAAAGAATGGTGTCTGGCAGGCAAAAAACTCAGAAGTCAACATTGACAGCTCGAGATCAATCAATAAGCCAATATTTTAACCGTGCCGCTGATCAGAGAGGAGATAGGAAACATACAAAATCTAATGACGAACGACCTCGAAAGGGTAGTAACTTGCCAAAAGCCTATCTTTCCAAGATGAATGTAACCATAACCATTATTTATCTTATACTTTAGAAGGATAGGTTTTTTCACAATACACAGTATCTCCAACCCATCGAGAACAAACCATATTACATTCACCACGAAGTTAGGCATCATGAGATAGAACACTATTTTGCCTTGCAACGACTGTTAGAGTATATCTTTGCAGATGAAAAAATACATGAATACATTGTGGACGTTAAGAGTTACAAGAATAAGAGTTACAAACTTCCTACATAAGCCGTACAAACCGAAAAACTGGCAGGAGAGAAACATTTATGCCATATATCCCTCAGCCACTTCGTTAAGACTCAGATCGTTAACCAATCGAACAAAAGTAAAAGACAACATGTCAGCCAATATCATAAACTATCCATGAAAGATAAAGAAGCTCGGTTACTTCCCGTATCCATCTCTCAGCGAACAAGAATTTCTTTCGATGACTGTGATGCTCATCATATCAACTTTCCTCACCATGATGCTTTGGTGATCATGTTAAAAATAAGAAACGTGGTACTTCACACGATGATGATAGATATTAGTAGTACTATTGAATTACTTTTTCAAAGTATGATTGATCAGATGGGACTGCCCGACAAGGTACAGCCCAATGGCATTAATATTTGTGGATTCAACGGATCTAGAGAAGAACATGTAGGAAAGATTGTACTTCATATTACGGCAGGACCAGTAACAATTGATGTTGTCTTTTATGTTATCAATGTAAAATCTCATTATTTAGTGATAATGGGACGTTGCTGGTTACAAAATATGCGAGTTATTCCATCAACCTATTATTTGGCGCTGCAATTTAAATAAAATGGCAGCATATATGAAATCAAAGGAAGTCAGAAGTTAGCTCGAGCATGTGAAAATTTTGTTGTTATCGTACGAGAGTCATTACAGCCACAACTCGCATAGAAATTACTGAAAACAATAGGAAATATTACATAAAGATATACAGTGAACTCTATAGAAAACCATTTGCCAAGCACAAAAACCACAATGTACGTCGAAACCAGTGGAGACAAGCGAGAGACATATATTGGTACTTTCTGCCTACAGCAGAACGAGATGCTCTCATCCAGTTCCTTAAAGATAACAGTAATGTCTTCACTTGGACATTTCACAAAATATCAGGCATTGATCCAAATCTGGCTTACCACAAGCTCAATTTGAAAGATAAAGCCGAAACTGTCAAACAAAAGTATAAGACTTTAGCACCAAGACTCCGAGAAGAAATCAATAAAGCGATCAACAAACTCATCGAAGTTGGCTTTATCCAAAAAACCAATTACCCAGAATGGATCTCGAACATTAGCAGTACCAAAGAAGAACGGCAAGATCAGAGTGTGCATGGATTTTATAGACCTAAACAAACATACTCCAAAGGATAGTTTTCCACTTCCTATCATAAACCATCTGCTCAATTCTACTGTGGGACACGAACTCTTGTTCATGATAGATGTCCTATCAGGGTACAATCAGATACCTTTGCTACCTGATAATAAAGAAGAAATAACTTTCATTATAGAACACGGCCTATACTGCTATAAGGTCAAGCCATTTGGTCCCAAGAAATACTGGAGCCACTTATCAGTGATTGATGACACATATGTTCAAAGATTACCTTGGGAAAATGATAGAAGTCTTCATTGATGATATGTTGTATAAAAGTCTTAAGAAGGAGAACCATATTACAAATTTATACGTTACTTTTGGAATTTTCTCCTTTTACAAGATAAGACTCAACCCTGATAAATGCCAGTTCAGGGTCCAGTCAGGTAAATTATTGGGACATTTGATAAGTAAGCGAGGTATAGAAGCTGATCCAGATCGTATTCGCGCGCTATTGTCTATGCCTTCTCCAAAAAATAAAGAAAGACATGCAAAAGTTAGTAGACAAGATTGCTATAATAAATCATTTTGTCTCGAAGTCTTTAGGTCGATGTCGATGGTTATTTAACCTATTATGTGACAGAACAGCAAAAAAGAAGTTTAAAAAGGATCCTGAGATCGAGTGGACAACAGAGTGTAAAGTAGTATTTTAGGAGCTCAAACGTTACTTGGGTACACCACCAGTGTCGAGTACACCTAAAGAAGGGGAAGAACTCATCATATATCTAGCAGTTATCGATTAATCATTAAGTTCTATTCTCATTTGACTTGATGAGAAGACGGAGAAACCTGTTTACTTCATCAACAAAACTCTCACTCCAGCAGAATCCTGGTATACCAAGATCGAGAAACTGCTCTTAGTTATCGTATACACATCACAAAAATTGAGATAATATTTTCAAGCCTACTCAGTTCGAGTAGTGACAAATTACCCTTTGTGAGAGATCTTATCCAAACGAGAAAAATTCAGGCGAGTACAATAATGGTCGGTAACTCTTATCGAACATGACATCCGTTTTGAGCCATAATATTCTGAAAAAGGTCAAGCGGTAGCACATTTTTTTGTAGACTTTCCTGTAGAAGATCTTGACTGGGAAGATGACAGTACGAATACCAATGAAGAACAGTTCAAAAAAAAGTCAGACTGGATAGCTTAAAAAGGATGACATCTTTTAACTGATAGATCTTCCAGACCTGCAGGATCATGCATTAGAATAGTACTTGTAATGGCTAAATTTTGTAAGCTCAAAATGGCTTGGAATTCGCTATCACATCAATGAACATGTGACAATATTCTAATAGAAAGTAAGAAATGACAAAGGTAATTTTAGCGTGGAAAACCTCTGAATAGGTAAAAAAAACTACGACCTCGGGTGGAGGATTTTTGTAAAAGTATTTTTATTGTTTGAGGCGAATATCTTATTACAAGTGATCTCTAGATATAGAAATGTTTGAACCTTGTAACTAAGAAGTTTGAATATTTCTGAGAATCTTGACAAGTAGTTTCTTGGTGATCTTTTATGTAATTTTCTCCTTCTTGTCTATTTTGGAACTTTTTCTTTATATAGGCCTTCTCTGCAGCTCTTTATCGTGTTGGAGCATGTTTTCCGAACAATGTGGTTAGTAGCGGTTGACTGCGTAACTGACAAGTTTGTGAGAGATAAATGTCTTTGACAGGATAAGGTTTTTCAGTTTAAAGTTTAACCCACATTCTTTACCTGTTCGTAGAGTAGGTTGGAATGTTGACTGGAGAAGCTATGTTAAAAATGCGTGAGTCTGAGATGGAGGTAATTTGAAGTGGCAATAACTCAATTTTAGGTAAGATCGAGGGATAGGTCCCTACAATCGCCCCCTCGCAACTGAAGTCACGAGTAGCTTTGGTTGAGAATGATCTGTATGTAATTGGTATTTGGGTTAAAGTTCTTGATAATTAAAATAGAGTAATGATGGCTTTGACTATATAGAAATTACGCGAGTTATAGGGAAATGGCGTTTATTAAATAAGGATATGGATACTGATGTATGTGACAATTATGATTTAAAGAGTCGCGTCTGTAATGAATGATGACGTTTGGAAAAACGTACATACACAATAAATGTAAGGTTATATAAATAGTACCTGTATCGAATCTTTGAAGTAGAGTACGCTTACAATTTATCAAATTCTCTGAAATATTGAAAATGGTGAAGACTCGGAGGATGGTCCTTGAAGAGAGGATTGCGTCTGAAATGCGGAGGTTGAAGTTAAAATACTTTGGTGACCAGTCCTTGGAGATGTCGATACCCGCTCCTGTTCCTCTGACTTATCAAGGTATGTTAGAAGACGAAGCGGTTGAAGCTAAGGAGAATTTCTACTGTAGGTGGAGGTTTTACGTCATCGTCTTAACAGGCGAGGAATGTTGGGATTGTCTCCGTACTCTGGCAGAGGACAATGTTGGGGGGTTAGATGTAGGGATAGGCATAACTGCAGGATAGTTATGTTGATTTCTTATATCACCATAGATTCTAAGGTTAGGCCCTCTTCATTTCTACCAACTCTACGAGGGTGGTGATTATAGGAAAGGCGGTGATAGTAGTTGAGAAGTAAGACGAGAAGTGGGAGTCTACTTCTACATTTCTATCATGTTTTGGCTCTCAGAAGACCTTTAGTTTGAAGAGTTGGTGTTGGCACTGAATCTACAGCTTGCTTAGTTTCCATTTGAAGTTCGACTAGACTTCGACCAAACTCATGTGAGGGAAGCTTTTTGTTGTTTTCAATTTCTGCTTTATATCATGGTAAAAAATTACTGAAGTAGGATAAGCTGAAGGATTTGACGTGTCGGAGTGTCTGAATGACCTGTTACTTATAAAAGTATTGAAAAACTTATTATCTGTAAAGTACCTGAAGTCGGGTGCTAGACAGATTAGGTATCTGTAAAGTACCTGAGATCGATTACTGAAAGACTTGTTATCTGTAAAAACAGGTGTAATCTTTTTTGACATAAATAAAATTTGTCATCCAATTACTTGTATTGATATAGATATAAAATAGCTCATAGAAATCGAGCTGAAATGTTTTGAAGAATATATGAAATGAATTTAAATTTATGAGTACCGAAAGTATTGTTGCTGTAACATTCAAACTGAGATAAATATGTGCAAAAATTTATGTTGTGATATAAGTATGATATGTTCTGCGTACTGGAAATGTGGGAGATAAAAATTGTAGGAAATTTATAATGCGAAAATTCGATGTAATAGAGGTCGATAGAAGAATAAATCTGGAATGAATAAACTCGACCTGGAAAATAATGAAACGTATGAGTTCGAGGGAAGGGATAAGTCCAAATAGTTTTTCTCAAGATTTTGGGTTTTCTGTTACGAGATAAAAAGTCAATATCATGTTTTGAGGGGAAAGTGTAGTAAAATTGTATAAATAAGGCTAGACATATTTTTTTGAATATGGAGAAGAGATTAGGATGGTGCGGACTCAATCTCAGAGAATTTGCCGTGCTGCTAAAGGATGATTGGCCATAAAGATCGCTGAAGTACGGGAAAGGATTTTTGGATTGTTTGGTTATGATGCTGAGTTACCAGTGAGGGAGTGTCAGCTCGAAGGATTAGATGTAAGGGACAGGGAACTTGAGTATGCCCGCTATTTTTATGGGGTATGTTTTCATGAATTGGTGATGGATTCTGCAGATCTAGAAGAGGTAGAGATCAAATTTGAAGATGTGATGATCGATGGAGCATTTCTGATCGGATGTGGTCACCCAGGTCATCAATGCTGTTTTAGATGTAATTATATGTAAAGTACTATCATAAATAAATGTAAGTTCTGTTGAATTTAATTGAAAAGATGAAAGTCAATTTGATCCTCTATAGTTGCAAAATCCGTTTGAGACTGTTTGGATAAACAAATTTTGAATAACTTTGAAAATTTTGTTAGCTTTGAAAATGACGTCACTAGTATTATAAGTATAAAAAACAAGAACATAAAAAATGCAGAAGTTTCTAGTTTTATTTTTTATGTAAAGCTGTAAAAATCTGATATCGTGTGAGTGTGAGTCATCATGAGTGTGGGATGGTCAGAGAAAGATATGGAAACAAGAGAGAAAAATAGACTAAAATATGAGGGAAGGGGCAATGATGGAAAGACAGTTTTATTGAGAACGTACAAGATGTCTGACATGGATAGTGGAGATGACGCATCAGTTCCAAAACCGAGGATAGGTTGTACGAGGCGCAATAACTGCCAGCCATTAGAGAGAGAAAGAATAAATAGTGTTTCTTCCTCATCATTTAAATGTTTTCAACTTCTGAGGATTTGGTAAGGATTTATCTGAGGGTGATCAACAGCTGAAGAGAGTTGCAGGCACTAAATCACATATGTGGCTATACAACAGCGTTGTGAGGGAAAGACTTGGCACTACTGTAGATTCTCATTCTGATACTAAAGGTTAGTAGAGATGTATACTGTATATTTGTGTTTTTTGTAAATCGTAATCTGCTTTAAGCAAATCCCTAAAAAATTACTATTTATAGCAATCTATGAAATTTAACATATATACAGAATATATGAAAGATATGTTGTTTGTGAATGATCGATGTGTATGAAATAATGATAGATACCTGAACCTGTATGTAGGTCGAACGTGAGAGGTATTTGTGTAGGATCAAACTTTGTCTGTAGAATTGTAGTTGAGATGGATAGTTTGCCTGTTAACGAGGTGTCAACCTCTGGTCGGTCGGTAGAGTCTGATAGTGAGGTTGAAGTAGTATCTGAACAATTTCCAGGTTTTCCTGGCAAATTGGTGACCTATCCTCTTAGTAGGGGTGCATTTAAAGAATTTTGTAAAGCCAAGGCTGCTGTAGGAAGGACATGGGGTAACTACATAGAATACGCCGGTAGGCTGTTTAGGGGGTATACTACAGTGACGGGGGAGGAGTATTTTTATTTGTTGGCCGACTTGGAGGAGGAAAAATGAGATAGGGGTATAGATGAATTGATCTCGTTGAAATATTTTGATGGGAGTTTTTGGAGTGACCTTTCAGAGGGATTTTTGTGTTACCCCTCTCAATTAGAGTGCAGGTTAAGTCTTCCCCTTACCAATTTGGCAAAGAGGATTACGAATAAACTTGGGGCATGTCCTGTTCAATTGAATGGGAACATGTAGGAGTAATAAATGTTTGCGACCATCTGAATAAAAAATGGGAGAATGAGGGGAAAGTGAGGTGGATATCCCCTGAGGATGTATTCCAGTTTTATGAAGTAAAGAATTATCACGCCAGTGGTGGGGCATATTTCTGTGTAAGCGCAACTCGGCCTCGCTTCTTCGATCTAAATTTAGCAGGTCGAGCTTGGAATGACAACGTAATATCGGTGAAGGGTAATTGCCTTCAGAGAGATGATGAAGAACCTTTGGATCTTCCATTTAGAACTGTAAAACAAAGTAAGTATAACAATGCCTAAAGTATAATATTGATATGTTTGAACTGATGATCTTTTGTTGATAATAAAAATGTTGTGCATGGCAGGCCTGAAGTCCCAGGTGGAGAGGAAAGATTCATTGTGGGACAAAGTTACTGAGGAAGAGCTTGAGCTCGAATTTGTGTTGGAAGAACTTGGCCTTAGCAAAAAGAAAAGGGTTGGGAGTAAGTCAAAAAAGGTTCAAAAATTTCAATCGACCAGGCTAATGACGGGTGTTGATGATGGAAAGAAGAGAGGAACTGGTGGGGAAGGTCGAATCAATTTTACCAAGACCTCTAGAATAAATAGTTTTGTTAAGCCGGAATCTATTACGTCTAGCAAATTAGCTCGAACGTTTTCAAAAAAATAGATGTTGAAGTGTCTGTCGGCCTCTAGTACCACAGGAAGTGGTGAGGTCGACGAAAAAGAGAAAATGAGAAGGATCGAACCTTCAGGGAAGTTGGGGAAAAAGGTCGCTAAAGAACGATCTGCTACTAAGGACGATCTTAAAGAGGTGGAGGAAAGGGCCAGGCTGGCGGCTCTTCACAGAGAAGATGACATGAGCAAGATGGTATGTCTTTATTTTTGATCATGTAAAATATTTATTTATTGAGTTTTGAGCTCACGATGAGGTTGATTTATATTTTGAAGTTTTCTCGTTTGGCGAGGAAGATTTGGCGAGGAGTTGAAGAGGAAAAATCCAAGCAGAAGAAGGTTAAGATCGAGCTTGAAAAGAAAGTAGCTCGAGCGAAGGCTGATTCTCAAGGAAGCAAAGAATCTGGAGGCCCTAAAGACTTCCCACACAGTGGTGATTAGCCATCTATAAGCTGAGGCGAGAGTGAATCTTAAGGAGGTGGTGGCGGAGCGCGAAAGGCTTGGGCGCTACCTAATGCTGAAGGGATATTATGAGGATTACATGGATGTCATTAAGGCAGACACCTATGTTGAAGAGGGAGATGATGAAAAAGTAGAGGAGGTTACGGTGGAATTTATTGATGGGCTAGACGGTGTCTCCCACCAGACGGTGCTAGACAATCAAGGGGATGACACCGAACTCTATGAGGGCGAGAATGAGAAGGTAGGGCAGAGAAATGACTTTGTATGAGTATTTTGGAAGTGCCCTATAAATTGTTGGATTGTGTGTATTTAATTAACTTTTGTAGACGGAGCCCTCTTTTTTTGCAACTCTCTTGTAGGCACTTAGAGAAATGAGTCTCAGAATAAAAGATCTAGAGACCGAGCTTGCCAGGGAAAGAGAGATCTCCACATCCTCGCTGCCTTCGCAAGTGGAGCTGCAGGTTAGATTGGAACATGCCTTTTGACTTGTATGCTATATTGACATAAAGCTATAAAGTAAATAAGACAACATAGAACATAGAAGCAGACCAAAATCTTGTTATCAGTTTTAGGAAAATGACACTAATATAGTGTATAGGAAAATTCAAAGTTTTTAGAAAAAGTAGCATATAGAAAACATGTACCTTAGACTTCGAAATATATGCCATGGAGCATCCCTCAGAGATTATACTTCGACCTTTTAAGTCTAAAAGTAGTTGCACATGGTAGATGTTAAAAATTAAATATCTTTTTAGAAATGATATATATATATGCACGTTGATGGGTATTCTGAATCGAACTGTATATAATGTATCTATATTATGCAGGCCGAATTGGATTTAGCTCGCTCGTGCGGAGATGAGGTACTCCAATGTAACTGAGAATTTGTAGAGGAGTTGGATAGGGTGAGGGAGGCAAGTGAGGACAGAGAAGACCAGCATGTAAAGGTACATTTCAAATTTGTTGAGGCAACCCAGACTGTAGTCGACCTCACTCGTAAGATCGAGGATAAAGGTACCGAAATTATAAAGGCGATAAAAGGGCTTATAGAGATAAAAGAACATGTCGTGAAGCTTCAAAGTCGGATTGACACTCTGATGGTTAAGAGTAGACAGACTGAAATGGGTCAATATCGTATTCAGGCGCTAGAAAGATCAGAGGGACAATCTTGAGCTAATCTTCAGAATTGTAGAAGCGAGCTGGAGCGAATGAAACAGAAAATGATCGAAAAAGATAATGAGCTGAAGGTAGCACGAGAGAATCTATCGACATCGGAAGCCGCAGCCGAACACTTGCATATATCCCTACCCGCCAAGGATATGGATTTTTGGGCAATACAATGAAGGTGTGAAGAGTTAAATGAGAAGGTGGCCCGATTGAAGACCGAATTGGCGAAGCCAAAGCGCATGTCAAGAAAACTGAGGCTGGAGAGCGCTCGAGGGGGAGTAGAAATGATGTTAAAGTTTTTGTAGTCCAAGGGGATGTAGTTAGCCTGTCAGGTCAAATTAGAGAGCTGGAAGGTGATATAGCTCGAATTCAGGGGCATATGCAGAAAGGGAATGCAAACTTATGGGAATGCTAGCAGAAGTTGGATGTTGCTCTTATCGGGGAGAAGGTCTTGGAAGGGGAAATCAGGGCGAAGGAAATTTTGATGAAGAAGAAAGATGACTTGTTAAAGGATACTCTGGCCAGGGAAGAGTTGAATGCTAAATTTTTGATGGAAATGTAGAAATCAAGAGACTTGGTGCCCAGGTGGCGGACCTAGTGGCCATTAGTCAGGCTAAATTAGTTAAATTTGTCAAAAAATTAGAATAAAATATAGCTTTTAATGCTTTGACTGAAAGGGAAATGGCACATCCGAAGAAACTGTATACGATTTTGGAGTTACGCCTCGAGAAGGTGAGATCTTACTTTTTAAGGATAGTTGTATCTCATGCATCACGCTCAGACCTATTAAAGTCGACCGTTGCGTATTTTGTAGAGGAAGTAAAAAGACTTGAGTTAGAGCGAGATACCTTGTTCATGAGTTTGTCTGACAAGGGATGCATTTGTAGAGTTAATATAGATTGAGGGAAATGTATGGCCTTTATGGAAACGAATTTAGTCCCTCGACCTGCTGATCTGATAGAGAGGGGTAGATTTGTTGTAACTCATGAACTGAATTCTGATCGACCTCCTACTGTAGGGTAAAGCATGGCCGACATCCCAACAGCAGAAAAAAAATCCATTGTAATATGACCTGAAAATAAATAGTATCTGTCACAGACATATTGAAATAGATGAAAGCTAGTATGACCTTTGCCTTATCTTATGTCTGGTAGGGCCTTTGATATAAAACAAGTTTATACATCTGTTCTAATCGCAGAGATGGGTTGAGTTAGTCAAACCAAGTGAATCTTAATTTAACTGTAGTAATATTACAAACATATTGAAAGAGATGAATGCTAGTATTACCTTTGCCTTATCTTATGCCTGTAAGAGTCGTTGATATTAAACAAGTTTCTACATTTGTTTAAATCGCAGAGATTTAGTAGAGTCAGCCAAACCAAGTGTTATCCTTGATTTAACTGGTATAATGTCCCAAACAAGTTAAAATAGATGAAGGCTAGTATTACCTTTGCCCTATCTTATATTTGGTAGAGTCTTTGATATAAAACAAGTTTCTATATTTATTTCAATCGCAAAGATTTAGTAGAGTCAGCCAAACCAAGTGTTATCCTTGATTTAATAGGTATAAGATCGATTGAAAGCTAGTATTATCTATGCTTTAATTTATAGAATGTGGCTGAATCTTCGTAAGTAGAGAGATGTTGTGAAAAACTTGAAAGTTTCATTGATCAGTTCAGAATTTATATTAGATGGAGATGAAAATCTCACTTTTGGAATTGAAAAAATAAAAACGAGAAATAGAAATAGAGTAGTAAGACGCTTAACGATAGTACCGTTTCAGTCGCCTAGGGTTCCAAGGATATGAAATGAGGATTGGGGATTCCCTCTTCTGTCATGAGATAGTATGATCCCAGGCCTGAGAGACCTGTGATAATAAATTGACCCTCCCAATTGCCAGCTAATTTTCCAGCGTGAGGCTCTTTGCGATGTTGAGGAATTTTTTTGAGGATGAGATCGTCGATTTGGAAGGTATGGCTACTTCCTCGCCTGTTATACGATCTGCCTAGCATATGATAATATCGACCTAGGTTACCGATTGCACTTTCCCTGGTTTCATCGATCATATTGAGGTTACAAGCGAATTCAAACTCATTTTCCTCACAAGTCAGCTCGTGATCTTGAACTGGATGATGGTATTCAGAAGGAATGACGGCCTCAGTGCCATAGGCATCCTATTAACTGTCTGGGAGTGGTACGATATGCCCATAGAACATGAGGTAGTTCTCGAACCCAATTCCCTTTTTTCTGTGATTGAAGCCATTTTTTGAGTCCATTCACGATAGTTTTGTTGGTGATTTTGGCTTGACCATTGCCTTGAGGATAGTAAGGATTGGATGGTGAGTGGATGATATTATGATGGTTGAGGAAGGTTATCATTTTTTCTCCAACAAATTGGGGCCCGTTATCGATACAAATTAGGTAGGGACACCCAAACTGAGTAATGATATGTTCCCAGATAAAAGATATGACCTCTTCTTCTCTTGTTCGACATAGTAGAACTGCTTCTACCTATTTTGTAAAATAATCGGTAGCTACAAGTAGATGACGGTGGTTACCTGGAGAGTTAGGGAATTTGCCAACGAGATCAAGTACCCATCTTTTGAATGGCAAGAACACCTTGCTTGCATGGAGTTCGAGCGCAGGGGCGCGTATCATGTATCCATGTCTTTGGCAGGTGTCACATCTGCATGAGTATTCCTTTGCTTACTTGCGCATGTCGAGCCTGAATACTCCTTGTGTAATGGCTCTGTTTGCTAGTGATCCACCTGCGGCATGGGAGCCACAAGTTCCTTCATGTAATTTGCGAAGCATTTCATCTACTTTCGTTTGGAGAGGCACTTGAGGTAAGGCCCTATGTCGGAAAGGCAGTATATCATACCATTTTGATTTGTGTAGCACTTCGAGTTGTTGATCAGCTGTCGGTGCTCTTTTGGATCTATTAGAAGTGGTATGTTGCAACTATTATCGAAACCGAGGTAGGCTAAGAAAGGCTTTCGCCAATCGCCGTCTCCCCCTTTATTCACCCCAGTGTTGATCGTGCATACAGAAATGCGATCAATGTTGGGGGTTGAAATAATTTTGATCTGGAGACATCGAGCTTCTGTACCCAAGACCCCGGCTAGATATGCCTAAGAATCGGCGTGTCTATTTTCACCTCGAGGAAGATAATCGTGAGTGGCTTGTGTGAACTTGTTCATCCTATCTGCAACGAGGGCTACGTATTTGATAATCTTTCCATTCTTCTTATATTGCTCAGAGTAATGGTGGACGATGAGTAGTGTTTCTGTGTAAACTGAGAGTTCGGGGACATCGAGCTCAAGAGTGAGGTCGAGTCCATGAATAAGAGCATCGTATTCGTTGACATTATTTGAGGCATCAAAATCCAAGCAGATTAATTTCTTATTTCTGTCATTGGAAGGGGTAATCAATACGATCCCAATTCCTGACCCTGCAGGTCCTGCTGATCTATCCATGAAAATTCTCTACCTTATTGTTGTAATCCATTCAGCTCGTTCATCAAATAGTATGGGAGGGGATCTTCAGGAGTTTTTTCTGTCAAATGGTATGGGAGGGGATCTTCCACTGGAAAATCCGCAAGAAAATTGGCAACGGCCTGACCCTTTTCAGAATGGCGTTGTTAAAACTTGATATCATGTTCTCCCAAACTAAGTGACCACTGTTGCACTCTCCTTGATTTTTCTTTCTTGGATAGAACTTTCCGAAGTGGGTAGTTCATCATGACTTTGACTAAATGAGTTTGGAAGTAGTGTTTGAATTTCTGTGAAGTGGAAACAAGATTGAGAAGAAGTTTCTAAATTTTAGAGTACCTCATTTCCGCCGGAGTGAGGGTTTTGCTGATAAAGTAAACTAGTTTATTGATCTTCCCTTTAAGGCGAATGAGAACCTAGTTGAGTGTAGTATCTGTGACTTCTAGGTAGATAATCAGTTCCTCATTATCTACAAGGGTGCTCATTATAGGAGGCCTCCCCAAATAGGTTTTGAGATCCTGAAAAGCTGTTTTGCATTCTGGTGTCAATGTGACCTCAGTATTTGGCAGAACTTTTCCTTGTTTGGTATAACCACAGAGTAATAGGAATAGCCAATGATAGCGGTCTGAAGATTTAGAAACGAAGCAGTTGATAGCGGCAATCTTATCGGCAAGTTTTTAAACGTCTTTTATTGTTTTTGGAGAAGGCATATTGAGGAGAGCCTAAATCTGATCTGGATCGGCCTCAATCCCATTCTACGAACTGGTGCAGAACTTGGGTCAAACTAAAAACTGAAAACCTTATCCAATCAAAGACACCTGTCTCTCACGAACTCGTCAGTTACTCAGTTAACCACCACTTCTCGAGCTTTGGTAAAGAATAAATAGTGCTTCTTCCGCATCATTCAAACATTTTTCAACTTCTGAAAATTTGGAGAGCACATAGAGAGAAGCACAAACAAATTGCAGAGGATTTGGTAAGGATTTATCTGAGGGTGATCAACAGTTAAAGAGAGCTGCAGGCACTGAATCACATCGGTGGCTATACAACAGTATTTTGAGTCAATATTACACAAGTTTTTAGTCTGATTTTAGCGTAAAAAACCTCTGAATAGGTAAAAAACCACGACCTCGGGTGGAGGATTTTTGTAAAAGTACTTTTATTGCTTGAGATGGATATCTTATTACAAGTGATCTCTAGATATAGAAATGCTTGAACCTTGTAACTAATAAGTTTGAATGTTTCTAAGAATCTTGACAAGTAGTTTCTTGGTGATCTCTTGTATAATTTTCTCATCCTTGTCTCTTCTGGAAATTTTTCTTTATATAGGCCTTCTCCGCAGCTCTTCATCGTACTAGAGCACATTTTTTGAATAATGTGGTTAGCGGCAGTTGACTGAGTAACTGACGAGTTTGTGAGAGACAAATGTCTTTGACTGGATAATGTTTTTCAGTTTGAAGTTCGACCCACGTTCTTCACCAGTTCGGTATCTCCATATTGAATAGCTCTTTGGCAATTTGACTTCCTTATAATTTTGTGATATCGCCGACAGTACCCAGAACTTGTGCTTCGATCAACTCCTTAATTCGTTGGTCCATATGCTCTTTCGTGACGTAATGACGTGTTGGTTGAATCGCTCAACAAGCAGGTTATGGATGATGAGTACCCGTACCTTCACTCAAACGATCTCGTGCTAGAAATTGATGTTGAGGTCGTCGTTCTTCCTCCTGACGGACGGAAATTTGGTGACCTCGACTGGCTTCGGATTGAACCTTACCCCCCAAATGTATGGAGGGTTGTGGTTCGTGCTAAAGATTCCTAGAAATAGCTTTACTGGTGACTCCTCGAGGTCCCAATATTTCCCTTGCATAAACACAGGAGGTCTCGGACAACTGATCGTGGCCTCTTACTGGAGGAGCCTGCTGAATATTTTGTAGAGCCTCTAGGGCAGTCTGGATTTTTGTCATCTGGTCTTCATATCGAGCCATTTCTCACGAAGTTGCCAATCCTTAGTTCACTGAAGTTCAAGCTCAGCGCGTTTATCTGTTTCGGTGTTGAGATTAACCATAATTCTGTAAGTTGCCCTGGCCTCATTAAAACATTGAGCTGGATGCCAGTATTCGGCCGTCTGGAAGTAACCACGATTAAAAAATTTAGTAAAAGAATGCCTTAGGATATCGTGGAACTGTAATCTTTCCCATAGACGGCACCAAATGTAATGGCCAAATTCCATAAGCTCAAAATGGCTTAGAATTTACTATCATACCAATGAACCTACGATAATATTCTGATGGAAAGTAAAAAATGACACAGGTGATTTTAGCATGGAAAACCTCTGAATAGGTAAAAAAAACCACGACCTCAGGTGGAGGATTTCGGTAAAAGTATATTTATTGCTAGAGGCGGATATCTTATTACAAGTGATCTCCAGATATAGAAATGCTTGAACCTTATAACTAAGAAGTTTGAATATTTTTGAGAATCTTGATAAGTAGTTTCTTGGTGATCTCTTGTGTAATTTTCTCCTTCTTATCTCCTATGGAACTTTTTCTTTATATAGGCCTTTTCCGCAATTCTTTATCATGCTGGAACACGTTTTTAGAACAATGTGGTTAGTGGCAGTTGACTGAGTAACTGACGAGTTCGTGAGAGATAAGTGTCTTTTACTGGATAAGGTTTTTCAGTTTGAAGTTTAACCCACGTTCTTTACCAGTTCGTGGAGTAGGTTGGAATATTGACTTGAGAAGTTATGTTAAAAATGTGTGAGTCTGAGATGGAGGTAATTTGAACTGGCGACAGCTCAATTTAAATGTCCCTATAGTACTTATCACCCTATCTAATGATAGGATCAAAAAAGTAATTAGACTCAATTTCGAAGCTACCAATAATGAGGCCGAATATGAGGTAATGATATACGGTCAAGATATGGCTCTCAAGATTGGAGTCTCTGAGTTATCTGTATACATAGACTCTTTACTCATTGTGACCCATTACACAAAAAAATTCTAGAAGAACAGAAAGATGATTGATTACTTAGTAACAGTAGCCGAGAGAATGCACAGGTTCAAGAAGATTACTATTGAGAATCTACCGCGCGATGAGAATAGATATTCTGATTCTCTCGCATATCTAGCAAGAGTCCTCGGCATAGAAGCTCGATATCTCAAGATTGAAATATTATCCACCCCCAGCATTAACATCATAAGCTTAAATTCTATTAATACTGGGGGCGGTGATGAGGAAGAGGACGATTAGAGATGACCTTTCCTTACATATATTGGAACAAAAAATACGTTTAACTGCGAACTCCCTAAAGATCCCACCGAAAGACAACACGTGCTGGATAATGCTAAGCGATACGTCATGGAAAACGATCTCCTATACAAAATTTTGGTCACAGGACCATACCTCGAATGTTTATCGAACAAAGAGGCTCAAAAATTCCTGCATGAACTTCATAAAGGCACTTGTGGTTCCCATGTAGTATGACAATCTCTAGCCAATCAACCTCTTACTCAAAGAGTCTTCTGGCCAAAAATGAAAGCCTAAGCCACTGAACTTACAGGCAAGTACGATGCCTGCCAACAACATGGCCCTCAAATTCGAGCTCCAGCCTTAGAACTCCATTCCAGCAACGTGGTTTGGCCATTCAGAAGATGGGCCCTCGACCTCATAGGATAATTCCCCACTACACCAGGCAAACGAAAGCATCTCCTCATAGCAACGAATTACTTCACTAAATAGGTGGAAACAGTCCCTCTGTGCCGCACACGAGAAGATGAGTTACCAAATTTATATGGGAAACCATCATCATTTGGTTTGGCTGCCTCCATCTCATCAGAATTAACACAACATCATCTACTTTCCTTCCAATCCATATTACCCACAAGAAAATGGTCAGGCATAAATCATTAATCACACTATTATGGATGGAATCAAAAAGCGCTTGACAGAGAAGAAAGGTAATTGGGTCTAAGAATTACCACATGTTTTATGGGCATATCGTACAACTCCTCGAGTATCAACTAGATGCACGTCATTCCTCCTGGCATATGCTACAGAAGCAATCATTCCCACTCAGTATCATCATCCATTGCGTGACCATACCATGACTGATGAAGCAAACAAATTCCAGTTGGCCTGTAACTTGAACTAGATCGAGGAAAC
The DNA here is from genome assembly GCA_014058105.1 of Kingdonia uniflora. Taxonomy (NCBI): domain Eukaryota; kingdom Viridiplantae; phylum Streptophyta; class Magnoliopsida; order Ranunculales; family Circaeasteraceae; genus Kingdonia; species Kingdonia uniflora. Next base: position 640,132 of record JACGCM010000719.1, on the reverse strand, counting down.
TAGAGAGAGCAATTATGAACTTGGGAAGATACCACTAGACCCTAGCCCGATCTTATAACAAACGAGTTTGTCATAGAGAGTTCAAAATCTAAGATCTCGTCTTACGAGAAGTTCCCAAACACAGCAAAGAAGTCAATACTGGGAATTGGCCAAAAATTGGGAAGATCCTTTTATCATTATTGGAAAAAGTGGCTTTGATTCTTACGATCTCACCACTTAAAATGGAGAATGAGTACCTAATCCTTTGAATATGAGAAGATGGAAGCTATATCAAAGATAATACTCTATCACAGTGTACTTTTCTAAATCTATCATCTTGTATGTCGATCTTATATCAATAAAATACTTATGTTTGATCCCCATACATCTGAGTACTTTCTACTATTTCATACCATACTCAATATAATATCTTTTGTACGTCAATCTTATACCAATGAAATACTTGTGTCTGATTGCCTTACATTATAGTACTTTTCTAATATATCAAACAAGTACTTCTATATACAGATTACAAATCATTTGTTGTTTCAGTCAAACTGTTCCTCTATACATTACAAATCGTTTGTTGCTTCAGCCAAACTAATCCACTATACATTATAGATCATTTGTTGCTTCAGCCAAATTGATCCTTTATACATTACAGATCATTTATTGCTTCAGCCAAATTGATCCTCTATACAGATTACAGATTGTTTGTTAATTCAGCCAAACCGATCCTCTATACAAATTATAGATCGCTTGTTGCTTCAGCCAAACCGATCCTCTATACAGATTACAGATTATTTATTGCTTCAGCCAAACCAGTCCTCTATACATTACAAATCATTTGTTGCTTCGGCCAAACCACCCTCTTACCGTATGACTAAATGCTAAACAAGACGACAACAATACAATTGGTTCATACAAAAGTCAGTATACATACATACTACTCATTCATACTACTTTTTAACAATCCTATGTCTATTATACTATTACTATCTTTCACATCATAAGTCACTATCGCTCGAGCTATCATTTATAGTATCACCCCACGAACTCCCTCCATACCGATTTAAGCGCGCACGCATAAACTCTGGCATTGTCCCAGTAACAATTTGCTTTCCTGCCTAAATCATACTCTCTTTAAAAACTTCAATTCTTGATTCCATGCTCCGACCGAACCAACCTCATTTCACATTGCACACCTATTACAACTAGCCCGTCATACACAGTTCAACTTTTTGCTTCCAATCTATTGAACTCTGCTACAAAGAACGAAACAACAACTGCCATATCTCTCTCGTACACATCACCTACTTTACTTTTTATCTGTTTAGATAGAATAAGCTCGTTAAGTTTACTTTGAGCTTCCTTCAGCATAGCCTCCAAATGTGTATAACGTTTATCTACAGTTTCTTTTTCCTTACATACATCAGTATTCTGAGCTTCCAACACGGTCATGAATTCGTCCATGTGACAAACCATAGACATTTCCCCCTCCACTTTAGCCTTATGATAATCTCTATTCACCGTACTCTTGTTAAGACTTATCACAGCCTTAAGCAGATTTGCCTCTAATTTGGTATTTGTGTCACGCAATTTTGTATTCTCCCCTTAATACTCTAAGTTATCCAGCTCTCGCGATTTAACGGTATGTTCTAGCGTATATACCTTACTCCAAGTCTTATTAATGATTTCGTTCTATTGATTGAGAACCTCTTCCATCTTTTTTATCATCGCATCAGCAACTAACCACAATACTTCATAATTATGAGCACGAGTTCGCATATCAGCTATCTCCACCTCGAGCATATTTACTTGAAATCACCGGACTTTCACATTATTCACTTCCTCCTTTAACACTACTAACAGTTTTGTAACTTGAGTTCGAGCAAATGTTAATTTAGCCCCTTATTGGCTAGCTTGTACAGAGGTACCTACAGTTTCTAAACCCTTTTTCCTTATCACTTCTTTTAATCCCTCTATCTTTCTCAGTTCAATGGCTAGTTCGGCCTCTTTTTCTCACATTGTCTCAGTTACACATATTACTGTACTTCGCTCTTTTAAAATCTTTACCTTAGTTTTTTCTTCTAATTCAATAACACTCTGTAGTGCCCCCTGACACGAACTTAACTTAGCATTCAATAATTAATTTTGGACGCGTAACGCATCATATTGACTCTAAATAACTATCAGTTCCACCTGTCATAATAGTTTATATTTATAATAGTTCGCTCATATCAATAGATTACATATCACAGTTAACAAGTCAAAATCAGGAGCATGGTATCTGAGTAATATAGATACATCATTTTATTTATCATTACAGAGAACAGATTTCATTTATCATAAAAAAATAGTATACAAAGATCAAACACATATGCAGGGTCGATAAAAAATTTAGAATACTCTATTTTCTCCTCTTCGAGATATGTGAGGACTGCCCTTTATCTCTCGAACACTTTCTACTCGTTACTTGAACATCTATAGGAGTTGTAAAGGTTGTCACCTCTTGCTGGCATTGTTTACATGCGATCGGGGTATCAAAATCTCGACCTCCTCTTCCTCCTCTTCTGGTGACAATTCCCTCGATCTCGGATTGAGTTTTTTACCAATAATTTCATCTTCATCTTTGGTAAACCACATATTTTCAGCCTTGGCATTCTCAACATCAAAATCCTTCCCACATTCTGTTACGAACTTCCTAAATTCCTTCTCTACCCTAGCCAATTCCCCCCCCCCCCCCCCCCCCATAAAAATCAATGACACTTTGAAAGAGATTTGAATTAAGAGTTTCACTTTCAGTAGTTTACCCTTAAGAATTAAGTTTAATTTATAATACAAAGAGTCTGTGTTTTCTAAAATACGTCAACAAAATATAATCTTATCTAGCTGCTGTTAGGATTGAGATTAGACAGTCTTTAGCTTTGGATCTTCAGTTGGTTAATCCTTATCTTTTGCACCTCCCTTCAAGGAATGCGTGGGCGTAGAGCAAATGCTTAACTTGCAGTAAATTCTATGAAAAGATTCTCGAGGTAAGGCCTTTGTAAAGATGTCGGCTAATTGGTGAAAAGACAGAACGAATCGAACAACTAAGGAACTGGCAACAACTTTCTCACGAACAAAGTGATAATCGATCTCAATATGCTTATCTCGAGCATGGGGAACTGAATTTGAGGACATGTATGTTGCACTTATATTATCACAAAAAAGAATGGGTGATCCCTCCAACCGAATACCTATATCACGCAACTAGTAGGGAATCCAAGTAAGATCAGCTGTTGCAGCCCCCACAGCTCGGTATTCAGCTTTCGTACTTGAGCGGGAAACCGTTGGCTGCTTTTTAGCGCTCCAAGATATAAGACTTGATCCAAAGAAGATCGTAAACCCAGATGTCGAGCGTCGTGTATCGAGGCAACCTCTTCAATCTGCATCACAAAAACCAACAAGACGACAATGTCCAGATGCACGAAAGGGAATACCAAAGTTGAGAGAGCCCTTAAGATAACGTAAAATACGCTTTACTGTAACGAAATGATCATCTGTGGGCAAATGCATGAATTGGCACACTACATTAACACTATACGTAAGATCTGGTTGTGTGAGAGTGAGGTATTGTAAGGTACCCACCAAGCTCTGATAAAGAGTTGGGTCATGAAACAAAGATCCAGATTGCTAAAATTTGAAGCTGGTGGATAAGGGTGTCCGTACAGGCTTGCAATCAATCATATTTTCTCGTTTAAGAATATAAGAAGTATACTTGAATTGACTTAAGAAAATTCCTGATGAAGTAGTTATAACTTTAATTCCCAAAAAGAAATGAAGAGGACCCAAATCCTTCATAGAAAATTCACGACCAATAACTAAAATAAAATCACGAAGGAGATCGCCATTATCACCTATTAAGATAATATCGTCGATGTAGAGAAGAAAAATAAGTCATCCATGTGATGAATGGAATAAGAACATGAAGTTATCAGCGTGACTGCAATAAAACCCATATCTCAACAAAAAGCTACTAAACCTGTCAAACCATGCTCTCGGGGATTGCTTTAGTCCATAAATGGCTCGACGAAGATGGCAAACATAATCAGGATTCCTTGAATCTAGAAATCCAGGCGGTTGCTCCATATAAACTTCTTCTTTTAAATGCCCATGCAAGAATGTGTTCTTAACGTCCAACTGTCGAAGCAGCCATTGAAACATAGTAGCCAATGATAAAGCCAAACGGATGGTTGTGGCTTTTGCAACTATACTAAATGTTTCTTCATAATCGACTCCGTGGATTTGAGAGTAACCTTTCGCTACGAGGCGAGCTTTATATCTTTCAATTGACCCATCTGGTTGAAATTTTGTTTCAAAGAGCCAACGAGAACCAACGACATTCATATTTGGTGTTCATCGTGTGAGACACCATGTATGATTTTGGTGCAAGGGAGAGAGTTCTTCCTCTATAGAAGCTTTCCAATGTGGTATTTTAAGTGTTGTACGATAGGACTTTGGTTCAAAAGATGCATCTAAGGCAGCAAGTAAACTGACTATTGGAGGTGATAGACCTGTGACTACACGATTAACAACTGGGTGAAGTGTAGAGAGCAACCCCTTATTCGTAGAGAAATGGGATTGACTTTGGGTAATCATCTCGTGTTTAGGATAGTATTTTTGGCGCGTCGGGTCGATTTGTTTAACGTCTGAACAGGTGGGTCATTTGGTGGAGCGAGAGGCAAATCAACGGAAAGTGTACCACCTTTTATATTCGGAGGAGCCAAAGGTAATTGATCTGTTGTACTTATATTATTGAGAGATGAATCCCCCCTTGAATCAGATGCCTCTTGAGATATATCATAAGTTGGAGAAGGTATGTCATGGGATATGATAATGGGTAGATTACCTGAACTTGCTTTTGGATGTGGAGCTTCATTGTAACTTGGTTCTGGAGAAGGTACAAGAGATGACTTCAAGTTTGAAGGTTCAGGGCATGGAGGTTAAGTAGCACGAGATGTAGGATTTGGTGTTAATGGTTCATTGGAGGTATCGACTTCATCGTGAAAGGAAACAAAATCATCCAAAGGCATACTCGATAAAGAATCATTGGATACATAAGGAAATGCAGTTTCATCAAATATTACATGGCGTGATACATAAATTCGGCCGGTTGGACGATGCAAACAACAAAAACCCTTATGAATGGCACTGTAACCTAGAATAATGCAAGGGAGGCTTTAAGGAGAAAGATTGTTATCAGCATAATCACGCAAGTAGGGAAAGCAAAGACATCCAAAAGACCGCAAAAACAAATAATCGGGTGTTTTACCAAACATAACTTCAAAAGGAGATGAGTTTTGAAGTACCTTTGTAGGCAATCAGTTGATTAGGTGAACGGGCGTGGAGAATGCTTCAACCCAGAGGTTGGTGGGGACTTTGCTATGAAACATAAGGCTAAGCCCTGTCTCAGTTATATGACGATGCTTCTGCTCGGTTCTACCATTTTGGACTTGTGTGCGAGGACATGAAAGTTTCTTATGAATTCCACAAGAAACGAGATGGTGAAGAAACTCGGATTTATTAAACTCGGTACCACCGTTGCATTGAAATATTTTTATTTTGGAATCAAATTGATTTTCAACAAACATCTGAAACTTGAAAAACAAAGGATAAAACTCAGATTTGTGCTTCATTGGGAAGAACCAAGTAAAACGACAGAAATCGTCAATAAAAATGACATAGTATCGATACTTTGAAATAGATAACACTGGTGAAGGACCCCAAAGATCATAAGGGATTTTTATTAATGACGATGTGAACCGCTTTTCATTCAGATTAAAATGGATTTTATGATTTTTTCCCAATTGACAAGCACTACATAATGGCAAGGAAGAACTATCGGTGTTAGGCGGGCTAACAAGTTCAATTTTTCCATGTTTATTGAGAAGTTCAACTATCCTTAATGAGGGATGCCCCAATCTATGGTGCCAACGATTTGAAGATGCCTTGAGCGAAAATAGTTGAACGAATAGCATAGCGTCATTATTACGACTGAGAGCATAGAGATTATGTTTCTTATCACCTGTCTCCAGCATTCTCCTGCTCATCCGATCCTTAATGATAAAACCAGTTGGTAAGAATTCAAAAATACAATTAGAATCGGTGGTAAATTGATTCACGGAAAGTAAATTCTTTTTAATTTTAGGAACAAGTAAAACTCCATGTAAATGGATATTACCTGTAGGAGTAGGAATATTTGTTGAACCAACATGTAAAATTGAAAGGGGTGTACCATTACCAACGATAACTTTATCACTACCAAAATATGGATGTACATGAGTAAGGTTACCTGGGTCGTTAGTCATATGAACTGTTGCACCAGTATCCGGATACCATGATGAATCATGGCAATCATTGATAGTCATCGTTGCTAAAGCTTGAGGAGTACTAGAATTTTGATAGGCAAGATCATGTTGGTGGTAGCAGCCAGATGTTGCATGGTTACGACGTCCACATATCCTACAACTCGGTCGGGTGTCATTTGAAGGATTTTGTGGGCGTGCATGATTATAAATCCCATGTTGTTAATTTGAATTATTTACCCATCGATTAGATCGTCCTCCTCGAAAGCGTCCCCCTCGAGATCGTCCCCCTCGAAAGCGTCCTCCACGAAAGTTGTTGCTTGAACTATCGTGTTGCATAAAAAATGCAACATCACTTCCTGATGGTTTAATCATTTCAGCAGCTTGAAGATGTAATTCATAACTTAAGAGGTGAGGAACGACCTGAGGATATGAAGGGAGAGAATACCTTGTGAGCATACATGTTGCAAAAACATTGTACTCCGGACCAAAACCTTGAAGCAACCAATACACCTTTTCTTCTTCATTTGGACTTTGGTCTATTGCCGTGAGAGAATCCGATATTCCCTTGAACTTTCGAAGAAAATCCTTTATGGAGTCTGAACCGCGCTAAATGGTTTGTAGCTCGTGTCGTAGTTACAAGGCTCGAGGTTTTGAAGGTCTTGCATAAGTCTCGAGCAACATGTCTCATACTTCTTTTGATTTGGCAAATCCGATCGTCTCGCCAAGAACTTCTTCAGAAAGAGTGTTGTTAATCAAGCTCATCACCATTTGATCAGTAGTTTCCCATTTTGGGAACTCGGGATTGATCTCTTCTCTACCATCTTGGGAGGTGATCATCCTTTGGGGAGGAGGAATTGTACCGTTAACATACCCCAGTAAGTTGTGGCTTCCTAGAATAGGCACAACTTGTTTATTCCATAATAAATAGTTATGTGAAGAAAGCTTTACAGATACCATGCTTGCGAGCTATGAAATTGAAGAAGCGGGGTTGAGAGATGGATAAGCAATAAGAGCTAGTTGATTGGCCATTTTAAAATTTTCTAGAGAATTTCTAGTTGCAAAATAACCCTAGCTATCTGATACCATGAAAGAGATTTGAATTAAGAGTTTCACTTTCAGTAGTTTACCCTTAAGAGTTAAGTTTAATTTATAATACAAAGAGTCAGAGTTTTCTAAAACACTTCAACAAAATGTAATCTTATCTAGCTGCTGTTAGGATTGAAATTAGGCAGTCTTTAGCTTCGGATCTTCAGTTAGTTGATCCTTATCTTTAACACACTTGCTATATGACGTTCGTACTCTGTTCGAGCTATAACTTTTGCTCGTGACGGATACAGACACTCATTCAATTGTATATGCACCTTTATAATCGCTGACGCATTTCTTTTTGCAATACACCTAACGCCCTCACATCAGCTTCTACCTTTATTCGAACAGTCACCTCTTTTGACAATCGCGTCGCTAAAGATATTTTTTGCTCAACATGTTGTGATATTACATCTTACAACTCCTTTAACTCACCCTCTAATTACTGTTAAGCCTCTATTTGCTCTTTTCTTATCTTGAAAAATACAATTCTCATGGCCCTCCGATCCTACATAAAGACAAACACATCAGATAAAGCTTCTACATCGCCCTAAACAACATATACACCAGCTCGAGCATAACACTTTCTCATCTCTAAACTATGATAATTACGTACTTCTTAAGCTAAAAAGATAACTCGAGCTGGGTCCGAAGCTATACCTCTTTCCTTCAAAAGTTCTACATAAGCTCTGCATCGCCCCAAATCAAGCGAACTATGTAAAATCAAAAATAGAATACCACAGAACGTTTAGATATTCTTGTTGATTTCTACCTCAGATGGAGCCTCCAACGTCTTCCCAACATGATGGATTGGATCAGTAGGTTCCAAAAGAGGATCCAATTTTTTATCAACCGATCGGACTGGCTCGGTACTTTCTGGGAGAAGGTTCATCATTTTCTCAGGTGAAACAACCACATTAGCCATGCCTTCGCCCACAACCTCTGAAAGGAAAACTATTTTACCATATTTACCAGTCTGGCCTAGCTCCACATCAGCTTCACTCAATCCAAAATTGTAATACGATTGGACGAAGTGATCTTTTTACACTAAAAGTGTTTTGACTAATTTTGATATAACGTCATCATGCTTCACCAGCTCACTATACTTTTCAGCGAACTCTGCAGCCGCTTTAGCCCTTTTATCTTTCTCTAGTTTGAGTTCCGCTTCAAGCACTTTCATACGAGCCGATTGAGCATCAAACTTCACCGTCAGATCCCTAAACTCCTGACTCCTCTTGTCCAGACACTTTGTTGCTCCCTTCAACGACATTGAGAGCTGCCAGTACAAAAATACACAAAGACATATTCAGCATAACAACTTTTAGTCTGAATACAAAGACAATTGAGGATTTCAAAACACATGCCACGAAAGTATGTTCGTGATACTCATCATCGAGCTGCATCGGATCTGTCCTAGCCATTAGACAGTATTTCAGTTCCAGCTCTTTCATCTTTGCTGCAGCATGAGGATTAGTTCGAGAACTACCCTATTCCTCATGCCATTTTCTCTTTATCGAGATCTTCTCAACCTCGGAAGGAGTAACCACACTCACTTCCAATCTTTCCTCCACATCTCCAGAAACAATCTTTACAATCTTTTATTCTGTGACCACCACCCCAGTAGTTGGGGTACTCTGCCAAGCTAACTTTCTCAACCTTTGAGTAGTCCGTTTGGTAGTCTAAGGTACAGGAGGTGGAAGACTAAGAATATTATCCACAGACAGGAAAGCTTTCCCTTCATTCAAAGCATATTTCTCATAAGCTCGTTGAACCTTGGGTACTACAAAATCTACCCTCTTATCCTGACGAATACCCAACTCACCAAGTACCTACTTTAGCTCATCCTGATCTCGAGCAATGCAGTAGAACAGGCAAGTCATGTCAGGCGCAATAAAGGATTGGGATCTGCCAAAACAAGGAACAAAAAATTATTTAAATAGCTCGAAGACATGTTATTGGTTATTTGAATATTGGTCAACGTTACTTACTCCGATTATAATATTTATGGTTCAGTTTGAGCACTGGTTTACCTAGAACCTGCATACAGTTACCCTCTACCCACACAAGGTGATCGTTCCATGGTCTACCTGCAGATTCAAAGTTAAATTTTTTTAGCCTAGATGAATCACTATACAGGTAACCACTACTTCGACCTTTGACATATTTTCATTTATAATATTTTAATACATCTTCATCTTCGAACTTCTTGACAGTACCTTCCTTCCTCCATTTTAAATTCAGTGCCTCACAAACCCTTACTATTTTATATACATTCCCATTCAGCTGGGCAGAGCAATATTATAAAACATTCATAACCCCTTTTTGAAGCAAGATGGAAGGAATCTTCAGGCCATACGCAACATAATTCAAATAACATAAAAACCTATTACTCAGGCCTGGTAGCCTGAGGCCATTATAGTACGAGAGATTAACATCTTCACCAATCCCTCTCTCCTTCTTCCACTTCTCCAAGCAAAGGACTTGGTAGTATACCTCTTCCTTCCCCTTTCCTGGGACATAGGCCCTAAACCAGTTACCTTGGTCCTCTAGATAACTTCCCCATTCCCCATGTAGTTTCTTTTTGTATTTCAAAAATTCTTTACCGACATCTACTCCCCCTGGATATACGGTAAATATTTTATCTCTCACTTTCTCAATTTTACTGGTTTCCCCAACTTCTACAGTCATCTCTTCACTATCTACAATTCTTCCATGGCACTATACTCGTCATCCCTCCCCGAAGACAAAGTTTTCTTCGAACTTGAAGATACTACAAATTTACTAATGGGAATACTAGGTTTGGAACGCATACTAGACCTACAGATACACAAAATATTTTATCATTATCTCTACTCTACATACAGTAAAAACAACCCCACCATCTACCCAGTCAACACGTCTACTTTGCAATTTCCCAAAACAAAAAACAAAAATCAATCATTTTGATTTTCCATCTCCTTCTTTAAGAAAGCATTTTCTCTCTCTATAGTCTATTCCTGTATGTTAAAACTTCTACATCACAAAGTTCTTTCATTTCTTATCCAAAATTTTTTACAGAAAAAGAGCCCTACATTATCAAACCCCTGTACCCATCAATCAAAAAAGATACGCATACAAATTACTAAATAACAACAAATCAAACAAACAGAGACGTATGTCACTGAAACATCTATGTTTGGAGTTTGCTTCATTCCACGTCTTGTTTAGATGTCAGTACAATCTCGTGGTTACTCGACATCAGAGACTGCACATGGAGTGATTACAGCTGGACTGGCACCACTAAACAGGTAAGTGGGTTTCTAACTCCTTAGTTTATAATATCAAGCCCTATATATTTTACAGAGTATGAAAAAGTAATAAGAATGTCTCCTTAAAGAAAATAGAAGTTCTATTCGAATAACCTTTAATGTTATTCTAATATGTTGCAACAGATAGAATTGAATTCAAATAAAATTACTTGTGTTTGAATAACTTTTAACATATGTATTTCTATTCGAATAGATTGATTGTTATTCGAATAACTTTCAACAGATACATTTCTATTCGAATAGATTGATTGTTGTTCGAATAACTTTTAACAGATAGATTCATGTTCGAATAGATTAATTTATATTTGAACATAGCCCACGTTTTCTATTTTCCTACTTAAGACATACTTACCTTTTTTCAAACTCACCTCTTCCAGGACCTATTTTTTAGAGCCTGATATTTTAGAAAGATGAGAGATTTTAACGATCGATTCAACGCGAAGTAAATCTCAAATTAAATTAATCAAAGAAGTTTAGAAAACCTAATAATTGATTTGTAAAGTTTGAGCGATTCAAGCTTTGGAGCGTTATCCAAGGCGAGGCGTTGCGAGAACGGAAGAGCGTTGCGAGAATGAGGAATTGGTTGCTAGGAGCTTGATTAGAAGAGAGGTAACCACGAGATATGTTTATCGAGTCTGTAAGTAGTCAAACTCTTGTAATTTGATTTTAATAGTAGATTGTTTAACTGTCGGGTGATTCGACGGCGACTTGTGGGTTTTTCTCCTGAGAAAGGTTTCCCACAGGGTTAAAATTTGCTTGGCCTTGTCTTTTATCTCCCATTGCATGCTTGACATTAGATAATCGTATTGACTAGATTAAGGTTAAGCGTTGACCATTTATTCAAAGGAATTAGGACCTATCGATTTAGACCTAAAATGATCAGAATTGGTTAGTCTCAGGCGGCTAAGTTATTTTAATTGGTATCAGAGCGGTTGCGTTTCGAGGTTTAACAACCTAAGCGTGGATCCCGGATAGTTTGCTTGAGAATAATGAGTTTCGAGAAGCTTGGAGGTCCTATAAATCGCCTTCCAGCCTTTGATGGCAAATAGTATCCATACTGGAAAGTCCAAATGATTGCATACTTACAATCAATCGGAGAAGATGTATGGATTGTTGTTGAGGATGGATGGACACCCCCTACTATGATGCAAGGTCAACCTGGGAGTACTAAAGAGGTTCTTAAACCTAGGAACCAATGGTCAAAAGAAGAAAATGATATTGTTGGTTATAATTCTAAAGGCCTCAATGCGATCTTTACTGCTGTGAGTCAAAGTGAGTTTCGACATATCTTTGCATGTACCACTTCTAAAGAAGCTTGGGAAATCCTAGTTCGAACTCATGAAGGCGATGATACAGTCAAAGAAAGTAAGCTTCAAATGCTTACTTCGCAATTTGAGAATATCAGAATGAGTGAAAACGAATCTTTTGACAACTTCTATGCTAGACTAAGTGATATTAAAAACACTAGTGCTGCATTAGGAGCAGCGTAATCCGATGTTTAAATAGTTCGCAAAGTTTTAAGATCCCTTCTTAAGAGCTTTAGATCCAGACGTGATGTTATAGAGGAAGCTCAGGATCTTAAGAAAATAAAACCAGATACATTAGCTGGTAAATTACGAACGTTTGAACTCGAGATGAAAATTGAAAACCCTGAGAAGAACAAGAGTGTTGCTTTCAAGTCATCATCTTACTCCTCTTCTTCTAAGGGTACCATAGAAGCTGACAACTCATCTGATTCTGATAATGATGATGGGTCTGACCTGGATTCACAGATTGCCTCTATAAGCCACCAGCTTAAGAACCTTGTGAAATAATGCCAATTTCAAAAGTAAGGGCAATCGGTGAATCATAAGTCGCGGACTCATGATCAACATAGAGTGAATAACGGATAAACCAACTTTGACACTAACCTAAGTCAAGTTGAATACTACAAATATCACAAGTTTGGTCACTATGTCCATAGTTGTCCTAATAAGAAATCTGGAACAACTCATAAAGCTATGTATATCAGTGTTACTTGGGATAACAGTGATGATGAACATGATAACTATGAGAGTAATCCCCAAGAAGTCGATAATAGACCTTATTGTCCATATCCTGCAATTTTTAATTGTGGCAATAAGAACTTTAACATTTTTGAACTTGAAAATCCTTATGAAACTTAGAGTAATCAAGAACAAAATGAGTCTGAGGAGTTTGAGACCCCGCATCTTGAGGACATGTATGCTCAGACTCTCGTCAAGTGTATGAAACTCAGTAAACTTAACAAAGTCTTAAAATACCAAGTTAATACACTTACGTGCGAACTACAAGAAAAAATTGAAAGTACAAGTCACGAGATAAAGGTACTTGAGAATGAGAAACAAGACCTTCATGACAATGTTTTATTTTTAGAAAAAGAAGTTAATGATGCAAAGGAGAAAATGAAATCAACTTTGGACGAACTTCATTCGGCCAAACTTGATGTAGTTCTATCCGAGTAGAAACTTGAGAAGTTTTGTCATGGGGCCAAAAACATTGATAAAATGTTATGTATGGGAAAGACGGATAGTGATAAAAGGGGTCTATGATATGATGAATCTTTTCCTAAAGCCAAGTATCCTCAAATCATAAAGTTTGTGAAAGCAACTGCTTCTACTTTAGTGCCCAAACATAACATGATATCTACTACTCATAATCACTCCAAACGGGTATCTTACTCTCATATTTATTATTGTAGTATATGTGGTCGAAAGGGTCATATTACTTCTTATTGTAGATTTGTTAGACCCTATCAACCCTATGCTCGGCCTTTCAATGGATATAGAGTTAAGTCATATGTGAATGTTTTTAATGTGATTAGTGAGAATTTGAGTAGGAGGTCTGCTCCAGAAATATTACCTCAAAAGGTAATTCGTGCAGTTTGGGTACGAAAGACTGATTTAGAATCACATAAAAGGTGCAATGTTGCTCAAATATGGTAATGAAAATTTACTGAGAAGGGTTATAAGTACGTTTCATTGATTAGGTAAGTTTCTTACCCTGTCTCAGTTTAATTTTGTTTTTATTATTTTTGGATAGTAGGATATTGTCCTATCTTTTTATCTACACTTTGCACTTTAGGAGTTTTTGTATGTAGAATATTCTTGCTAGACTTAGATTTTAATTGTGTGGTATATTCAGTTATAAGATAATTATTTGGTAAAACCACATTCTACAATAGTCACTGAGTCTTTTGTTTAAACTAAAAGCCCATTGTGACTAGAACAACGTGAGGATAATTGTAGAGACTTCATACCTAATATTATGTGAGGATCTGACCTTATTTCTGAGCTTTGAGTGTTATTATTTTTACTCTTCGTTTTTGATCTCGTTACTTTTTATTTTATTTCGTTTTCTTACTCAATTGTCAAATGGTAACATCAAAGTCAAGTTATACTAGTAATAATTTCCTACTTTTACTCGAGGTGAAAAAGGTGACGGTGCCCAACTGAAGATATGATTATAGGCGTTTTTATTGTTGTAACTTTTTGGCCTTCGTCTGTGCTTACCCAAATTTTTTATCCGTTTGCACCCCCTTGTGCCTTAAAATATGTCATTCGTTTTTGTACCAAAATCATTTATTATTTTACCCATTTGTTATGAGTCTTTTCAGTGAAAAGAAAGAGGGAAAAAAAGGAGAAGGAAAAGTATGATTCTTGGGGAAAGATGAATAGAAGAATACAATTTGTCCCCAAATGACGTTTTCATTATCTCAAATCAGTGTCATGAAAAAAAAATTGAAAAAAAGAGAAAAATAAAAGGGGAGGAGAAGTGGTATTTTATTTTACGTATACTCAATAAGAAAAAGAATGACAGAAGTTAAATTTGGTTTTAAGTGAGAAGGGGAGTTAGTGTAACTGTAGTCTCAGAATGCCAGCAAAATACCTACTCCATCATAATCCTACCCATGCCTACATTATAACCTATTCAAAGACCTATTTGATCTTGAGTTCGGCACAGTCACTATTAGTGGAGAGTAGATATAGGGAGTCTTTATTAGTTTTAACTTGACACCATATATGACAATTGGGGTTCTTTCCCATGAGATCTTCCAGCTCACAGTGCGCCATTTTTTGATGAAATATGATTTTTTCCACTGCTTTATATTCATATTCATATTTCACATAGAGTATTTGTTAGTCAATTCTCAGTGATTTTGAGTGACCACCAAGAGAGGCCTAAGTTGAAACAACTTTCCAATATAGTATTATAACTGCGACTAAGTAATACGTTGAAAACTGGGTAACTCTTTGACTATGCACACACACACAACAAATATTTTATTTAGTGATTGTTTTATAACACATTGGCAATGTCTTGGTCTTTATAGGATATTTTAGATTCATTGGCTTCTACCATGCCTTATGTTTAGGGGGAGTGTTAATTTCTTTTGCTTACTTATTTCAGAGACACTATCCGTGTGTGTTTTCCTTTTATTTCATTTTAAAGGGGGTTATCGCTATTTTGAGGGAGAGATGCATATTATTTTGAGGGGGAGATGCATATTATTTTGGGGTATTGGTTCAGACATTTTTAGTATTCAAAATAGTCTATCTGATCATAATATTTGCTCTGCCAATTATAAGTATATATTTTTCATTTATTCTGTGTTCAACTCATGGTTTATTTATTCTCTTATGGGTTATTTACCCTTTGTTCATCTGTGCCAAAAAGGGGGAGAGATAATTCTGACAGGTAAGTCAAGTAAGTTATGTTCTTTTTACTGAACATAGATGATCCTGACAGGTAAGTTATATTTTTGTTATCCCTAATTTTTAAATGAATAGTTACGTGATGTATCTTGTTTAGTGTGTAAGGATTCTAGAGTATATGCTATATAAGATGAAAGTGGAACTTTGAGTATGGATGTTCAGTGATTGAGTTAGTCCATCGAGTTGTATTTGTATTTCTTATAGTCAGTTTTGGTTTTGACACGAAATGAACCAATGGGGGAGATTAAAACATCCATGTTTGGAGTTTGTTTCATTCCGTATCTAGTTTAGATGTCAGCACAATCTCGTAGATACTTGACATCAGAGATTGCACATAGAGTGACTACAGCTGGATTGGCGCCACTGAACAGGTAAGTGGGTTTCTAACTCTTTGGTCTATAATATCATGCCCTATGTATTTTATAGAGTATGAAAAGGTAATAAGAATGTCTCCTTAAAAACATAAGTTCTATTCGAATAACCTTTAATGTTGTTCGAATATGTTACAACAAATAGAATTGTATTCGAATAGAATTACTTGTGTTTGAATAACTTTTAACATATGCATTTCTATTCGAATAGATTGATTGTTGTTCGAATAACTTTCAACATATACATTTCTATTCGAATAGATTGATTGTTGTTCGAATAACTTTCAACAGATAAATTCCTATTCGAATAGATTAATTTTTATTCGAACAGAGCCCGTGTTTTATGTTTTCCTACTTAAGACATACTTATCTTTTTTCAAACTCACCTCTTCCAAAATCTATTTTTCAGAGCTAGATATTTTAGAGAGATGAGAGATTTTAACGATTGATTCAACGTGAAGTAAATCTCAAATTGAATCAATCGGAGAAGTTTAGAAAACCTAATAATTGATTTGTAAAGTTTGAGCGATTCAAGCTTTGAAGCTTTGGAGCGTTATCCAAGGTGAGGCATTGCGAGAATGGAAGAGCGTTGTGAGAACGAGGAATCAGTTGCTAGGAGCTTGATTAGAAGAGAGGTAACCACGGGATGTGTTTATCTAGTCTGTAAGTAGTTAAACTCTTGTAATATAATTTTAATAGTAGATTATTTAGATGTCGGGTGATTCGACAGTGACCTGTGGGTTTTTCTCTGAGAAAGGTTTCCCATAGGATTAAAATTTGTTTGGCCTTGTCTTTTATCTCCCATTGCTTACTTGATATTAGATAATTGTATCAACTTGATTAAGGTTAAGCGTTGACCATTTATTCAAATGAATTAGAGCCTATCGATTTAGACCTAAAATGATCAGAATTGGTTAGTCTCAGGCGACTAAGTTATTTTAGTTACCAACCTGTACTTAAAGAACAACAATCTTCCACTTTACCCAACCATCTTCCCGAGAATGACCGCTCTTGTCGCTATTCCACAGGTCTTATATCACCCAATGAACCCTTCTCTCTCAACCCAAACTCAGAACTTAAACGTTTCCTCTCTTTGGCAATAGTATTTGCACACCATTTCTCTCACTCTAAAACTATTGATAATTTATTAGGGAGAGAAATACGAGTTTTTATACTCTCCTTCGGTTTTTGAAATGACAACTCCTTTTAACACACGTAAGCCATCCCTACTGTCTCTACAGGCAAGTCATTTCGGGTAACAACGTTATCATAACTTTTTTGATAACATCTAATGTCATCACGTTTATCTATATTGTTTACCATTAAAAAATTTACACCTCTTCCTCAACACATTACCAACGACCAATCACCTTACTTTTATACTCTACCAATATTGTACAGCACTCCTAAAATAGATCATATTCAAAATTTGAAGATATCCATACAGTTGTTAAAATCCTACAGTTGTCATCCACAATATCTGTACACAAGCAGTAAAACAGAATACTTAATTCTTATTCAATCAGATCGATACATCAAATATGCCTTATATTAGATTTATTTGGGTTCTAACACAGAATACTAAAAATAGATTACTTATTAAGTGCTCTCATACTTCGAGCTTGCTGAGCTCTTAAGTTACATCTAAAGCAGCCTTGGTGGTTCGCCTCCCTACATAGAATTATCTCCCCTTTTGCTGCCCTTGCATCCTCTTCAATAATCTTATCACACACGAGCTATCGAACAGTCAGTTCCCATACTGTAGTACTCAGCAGCGATCTACGAAACACATCGTACCAAAAAAAACAATCATACTTTACACGTTTACCTTCATCATCTAGTCCGATCAGATCAATTGCCATTCCTGTAACACGACATCATAAGGCAGTCGACAAAAATACTGCTCACGAAGTTCTACAACCTTGATATGAAAACGACCATCTGTTGCCTGATAAACACGCTGAGAACGAGTCCTCACCATGGTTAATCACACTACCTCTACAACAAAAGTATCCCTACAGAAGATACAAGTCATTACAGCCAAGAATCAATACTTTATTGTCACCAAGAAGATCTTTGTAAATCCAGATTACCCCACAGATTTTGCTGAAAGGGATATTTCCTAAGAAATTTTTTGGAACAGCAGAATATAACTATCAATTGCAGAATATTGTGACAGGTCATTCTTTCCATATTATGAAATATCTCCTTAGATTTTATACGAGCAAATATGCAGATGGCAACATACAAAATTAAGAAAGTCCAGCTGTAACACCTACAGCTCAATATCAATCCTTTTTACAGTTTGAGACATTTTGTCATCTAGTTCAAATACATAGATCGCAGAAAACTGTATATCTTTACATCCACCCAGTCATCTCACAACAATTATCCACTTCCTATCACCACATTTTTTAACTTCTCTAAAATATTCAAACCTTACCTATCACTACCATCTACTACCATATACACTGAAATCCTTACAGCTCGATTTTCCCCATCATACCCCATGATAAACTTACACCTATTTACAGACTCCTATTTTACAACAGAAAACTACACAAACAAGTTCGATACAAAGATTCAAAATATCATAACAAAGACATTTCATTAGTTCTAAGATTTCTCTTTCAGAATACTTTACAGATAACAAAATGTTCCAAATAAATCCAACAGATTACTTTATAGAGTTATAGTTCGAAATACCTTTCAGCAGTCAACAAGGAAGAAGATGAAAAATTGAAGCAACTTCCAAACTCTGATCCTATGCTGCAAGGCACAGGAAACAGTTAGAACTGAAAATTACATATGAAAGATCTTCATCATGACCAATATCTATGGTCCATGGAAAAAAATGATCTTCTCCATCATCGCCACCTCTTCCACCATAGCCCCAACTCCGCATACTAGAGACAGACGGAAGGTCCTAATTTTTAGAAAGGACCCACTCATTAGCGGGATACCTGCGAGACTCCCTCGGACAAACGCCTGCAGCTTCATCTTCAACTGTCACAACCTCCTCCGCCAGTAAACGAAACCCATTTCGGCGCTCCACCTCAGATGTCAACAGATAGTGAAGCCGTACCATCTGATAATAATCATCCCCCGCCTCCATCACTTCTTCATATGACATGCGGTGATAAGCAGGAGAGACAAAAATCAGTGTCGACAGATGCAGAGGTTAGTATCCAAGGTACTGGATACGTAATTCCTCTATTTTTCTATGAATCCTAGACTCCCGAGATTGGTTCCTGGTAGTCGGCATACTCTCAACAGTCAAGCTGTTCAGATATAGAAATAAGAGTACAAGAGAAAAAGGTTAGGAAAGAAGACTTGGTTCGTCACACCCACCTCAGAATTTGTTTTATACTAAGATCAATATTCAAAGCTGACTTTTCAGAATTCCCAACGTCAGAAGGATTTCTCATGCAAACAACATTGACTAGAGCCATTGGTTCTAGGAAACCCAAAAGACACCAACATATATTCATGAATATAACTTGGAAATGATTCTCATATATTAACTACAGTATTAATGACACTTCTCAACCAACACTACTCGCTCACATTATCCCTCGTACTGTTGGCTGAGAGGGGGCGGTTATAATGGCTTATTCTGCATATCGAACTTATGCTTCATCTTCGAACTACATACAAACTTTCGATCTCATCAACATAGCACGTAGCACAATCAGAATCAAGACAACAATATCATGAAACATATAACAGCACGAGTTTCTTAACCAATACCACTCGCTCACGATACTACTCGTGCCCTTGGTTGAGAACCGTCTTGTATTAGCTTATTTCACATCTCGGACTCATGTTTCATCCTCGAACTCTTCAACATACACAAAACACTACTAAAGATGCATTCAATATTCAATATTCGACATCTACATCAACAGTTCAAGTTAACAGGCATAGCATCATCAATATAGCCGTTGCAAGACAAGCAGGATTAGTCCATTACACAATTTGGTCAAAGAGTATCTAGCATATATTTTGTAACGTCCATCATCAAGAATCTTAATGGTAAAAAAACAATCATATAATAAGACCTATAAATAGGACCAGATAATTGGAGATGAAGGACAGAAGAATCCTTACTCTAAAATTCCACATACTTAGAGCACTCATTGTAATAAAGCCATCTCAATAAGATCATCTTCTCTTTCTCAAAATCCTCAAGATATGTCATGGTTTTTCACTTATTCAAAAGATTTCCATGTTAAATCATCTTGTTGATATTACTTGGTGCTTTTGAGTGATCTAAACACATATG
Source organism: Kingdonia uniflora (assembly GCA_014058105.1). Lineage (NCBI taxonomy): Eukaryota > Viridiplantae > Streptophyta > Magnoliopsida > Ranunculales > Circaeasteraceae > Kingdonia > Kingdonia uniflora. The sequence goes on along the minus strand of JACGCM010000719.1, from coordinate 620,020 downwards.
GTGTAAAGGCTAAGTCCGAATTCCAGAATTAGGTTGTAATGGCTTATTCCGCATCTCGAACTCGTGCTTCATCTTCGAACTACATACAAACTTTCGATCTCATCAACAGAGCACGTGGCACAATCAAAATCAAGACAACAACATTAGGAAACAAGTAACAGCACGAGTTTCTTAACCAACACCTCTTGCCCACGATACTACTCGCGCTCTTGGTTGAGAGTCATCTTGTAATAGCTTATTTCGTATCTCAGACTCATGCTTCATCCTCGAACTCTTCAACATACATGAAGCACTACTAAAGATGCATTCAGTATTCAATATTCAACCTCTATATCAACAGTTCGAGTCAACATGCACAACATCATCAATATAGCCGTTACCACACAAGCAGGATTAGTCCATTAAGCAATCTGGTCAAAGAGTATCTAACATATATTTTGTAACGTCCATCATCAAGAATCTTAATGGTCGGCAAACGGTCATATTATAAGACCTATAAATAGGACCAGAGAATCAGAGATAAAGGATAGAAGAATTCTTACTCCAAAATTCTACATATGCAGAACACTCATTGTAATAAACTAGCCATCTTAATAAAACCATCTTCTCTTTTTCAAAATCCTTAAGAGAGGTTGTGGTTTTTAACCTATTCAAAGCTTTTCCACGCTAAATTATCTTGTTGATTATTACTTACTGCTTTTGAGTGATCTAAACACATCTGGTGTAAAGGCTAAGTTTGAATTCCAGAATTAGGCTATTACAAGTACAGTCTAGAGGTCCTTAATCCCAAACATATTCCCTTCAATCATATTCTTTGAAAGACTCCCAACTTTCTTCCAGCTCCTCTAAGAATTTGTTCTGCTAATATTCACTTTCTAAATACCCGTATTACCTTCAAAGTTTATGGCTGCTTACCTTTCTCTTTCTGCAGTTTCCAATCCTTCCATACGTACTATAACTTTATCAACCTTTTCGTAAGGGGGGAGAGAGACTAAGGGAATTACTTCATTATCGTAGTCATCATTATCCACGCCAAAACACCCATGAAATTAATTACACACCCATTGAATAAACCCTATAGATCTGTAACATAAACAGGTTTCACTTAATTATATTGTCGATAACCCCGTAGATCGATAATCACAAAATTATCGTACAGAGATCGGTAGACATTATATTGTCGATTGACGCAGTGTTCGACACAGCCAAATTATCGCATAAACAGAGTTTGACGATATCATGTAGACTGATGTGGTGTACGACAATCCTAAATTATTGCATAACTAAAGTTCAGCAATAACATGTCGACTAGTGTAGTGTACGACAATTACATTGACGTTTATATTGTCGTCCACTGCGTGTGTCAACAATTACATGTAACTTCTCTATTTTTCTCTTACTCTATAGCTACAACAATGTCGACCATCACTATATTTCGACATTTCGTGTTAAATCTAGAAAAAAAAATTATAGCACCCCACTAACATGTTCGCAGTAGATGTTTGTCATCTTATACTTGTAGTCCCAATTCTCTTCATTGTGCACAGTCAATTTACCTCTGCAAGCACTCAAATTACACAATCAAAATTAATACCAAAATTACCTTTGAAAGTACTCAAATTATCCCAAAATCACGTTCCCAAATACAGTTTCCAAAATGAGACTGAAAAGAAGGAGAAAGGCTGAGAGAGATTCGCACCTTAACTGAAGATAATAGTAGACGAGTGAGAGTCATTTTTGAAATTTGAATTTTGGATGGAGACCGAGAGAGAGAGAGAGAGATAGTGTGTGTGAGTGAGTGGCTGAGTGATGTGAAATTTGAATTTTGAAGGGGGTCTCTTTTTTTTAGTATTGTCCTCCTCCACGTAGGCAGTGCAATGCCACCTCATCTCAAGGTGTGTGGTGTGAGGAGATTGTAGGGAGAATGTAGGCCAAAGTGAGTGTAGGTAAATCCTCCTCTGTCATCAAGTTCGTTACATTATGTTTTATCTAACGATCATGATTAGTCTCACTTCTCACAATCATGGTTTTAAACATCGTTATCGGAATAAATGTCATTAATTTCATTTTTCGAGATGTCGGCGATACAGCCGATATATTAGGCGACATTTCGCAGAAAATGACATTACGATCTAAAGTATGAAGAATGTTAGTTTTGTGACCGATATATCAGCTAAATGTCGGTTATACAACCTCTTACATCAATAATATTGTTGTTTAATCATTAATCATAATAACACGTATCTTAGCGACTGATACAAATTGTTAAGAATTCATACAGTTATTATGATCAATAATAGGATATGGAAAATAGATTATACTAACCTTTTTTCTGCTTTCTAAAAATCACCTATTCTTGAGTGGAGTCTTCCCTTGGATTGGTTGTAGACCTCAATGGGATAGTTTTCTATACTGTAGCCTCCAAGAGAGAGTTTATTTCTATTTAACCTGATAGGGTTGGAGTGGTCTTTCTATTATACCCTCAAACCCTAATAAAAAGTAGCACTAGGTCCCACCTACCTTAACTTGGTATAACAATTGGGCACAACCAATAACACCTATACAACCTATTAACATGTGTGCTCGTGAACCGAAAAAGTAGTGTCGGTATAGATAGAAAATTCAATAGTCTCAATTCTCTTTACTATGCACAGTCAATTTACCTCTGCAAGCACTCAAATTACACAATCAAAATCAATACCGAAATTACCTCTAAAAGTATTCAAATTATCCCAAAATCACGTTCTCAAATACAGTTTCCAAAATGGGACTGAAAAGAAGGAGAGAGATTCGTACCTTAACCGGAGATAATAGTAGATGAGGGAGAGAATCGTTTTTGAAATTTAAATTTTAGATGGAAAGAGAGAGAGTGTGTGTGTATGTGTGTGTGTGAGTGAGTGATGTGAAATTTGAATTTTGAAGGGGGTCTTTTTTTTTTAGTGTTGTCCTCCTCCACGTAGGCAGTGCAATGCCACCTCCTCTCAAGGTGTGTGGTGTGAGGAAATTGTAGGGAGAGTGTAGCCCAAAGTGAGTGTAGGCGAATCCTCCTCCATCATCAAGTTCGTTACATTATGTTTTATCCAACGATCATAATTAGCCTTACTTCTCACAATCAAGGTTTTAAACATCGTTATCGGAATAAATGTCATCAATTTTATTTTTCGAGATGTTGGCGATACAACCGATATATCAGGCGACATTTCGCAGAAAATGACATTACGATCTAAAGTACGGAGAATGTTAGTTTTGTGACTGATATATCGGCTAAATGTCGGTTATATTTGCGATTTATCGGGGATATCATTCATTTGTAGGGAAGCCAAACGAATGTATTTTTTTTTCTAGTTATAATGGACAAATTAAATAATTTTTTGGAAATTAGTAAATGATTGTAAGTACATTTTGATTTAGTAGTGAGAGAACTTAAAAATTAGTAATTGAAGGTGGAGTAGAAGTTAAACAAAAAAATTAAATTCGAAAATTGTGTTATGTATGGCCCGACATATCTTAAAATGTTGGCGATATCTTTCGATTTTTCTTAATATCTCAGTATACACCCTAATATATCACGACAATTGGCACATAACATTACTATTCTCATCCGATATTTCGCGGCATTTGGTGTCGTCCTTGCCCTTTTCCAAAACCGAGATATTGAGGCGAGATACCGGCTTGTCGGCCGATATTTACTGTATAACCAGCCCAAAGGCTTTTCTCATCATCTTTGTTTTATATACATGAGTAAACGACAGCATCCATCATTAATGAGGAGTTCGTTAAATATGTTTTTATAGCTACAAATTTGATACGTGGCAATAAAATAGCTCATGCATGACTATTCTTCGTCTCCCGACAACAACAATAACAACAACAACAGGGTGTTCAAACATGGAGTCAAATCAGGGGTATAGAGAGAGGATAAGTTAACGTCGTTTAAATTTAGTCGTGATTGTGACGACACATTTCGCCCGATCATCGTGCATAGGTGTTCCTTGAACTCTAAACCAAGTTTTAAAAAAAATACAGAAAACGACGCCTGACAATGACGTTTAAACACACAACGCAAATACGCGTGATGTCTTGCCCACAAGTGGATTCCTTGTATGTATGTATGTAGGAGTTGGATTGAAATATGGTCCCTGTCCTTCTTCATGGCCACCTAAGCTTACGGTTGAATTTCACTATGTGCCTGTCCTTCTTCATGTTGCATACATTCTAACAACAAAGAGCTCCAAGAGTTTCCGACGACACTCAAAATCGGTTTCTTTCGGGTGCTTAGGTCTTACGTCGACAACATTGGCTAGTTACACCAGAAATGATTAGTTGAGCTTTACTCAGTCTCATACACTAGTGCCTCACATATAATACTGGAAATATTCGTGATAAAAAATATTTCTGGTGATTCAACAATTGTTCTTTCATACAGTCAGTCACACTGTACTCTACTGGTTAACTTTTGCCGAGTCTAATACAAATTACGGTGACATCCAGTGGTGGAACCTTATTGGGTATACCTCCAACTATACCCGAAAAACCGATCCGGACCAACTCGAATTGGCCGGTTCGGTCCGGATATGAGTAACAACCGGTTCTGTTTTGTTTTCACTTTCTAGGCCCGGTTTTAATCGGATCGGATTCGATTAAGGTTTATGATAATCGACCAACCTCAAACCGGACCGGATTTGATGTTCTCTCTACATTTATGTTGTCTTTACCAACTAAAATAACAACTCCCCTATATTCTCTCTTATCCTCCATTAAAATTCCTCCCCCTCTCTTTATTAAACCCAAAAACAGAATTATACCCATCTCTCTATATCAAAGTTACAACCCCTCTATCACTTCACCACATCATTCCTCATCAACAACAACAGTCTTGGAAGACCTAACAAATTGTGAAACCCCTCCATCACTCCACCATTTACAATTGTAACTGAGCCTAACAACAAATCGTGAACCCCTCTATCCCCCCATCACCGCTAACTGGATATGCCTCAGCACAACCTTAGACTTATTGTTGTCGCTCGCCGCGTTCCCCGCAAACTTCAAAACCTAAATCACATCAAAATCAAAACCTTAAATTCAAATAATCATTCAAAAATATATATATTAAGAGCATCTCCAACAGAATAGTATGCAATTCCGGTTTACCATACTGATATTCCAGAATCGTCCAACAATAAATTATGTTTTTTCTCTTGGGTGCTTAACGGTTCAGCGTCTAGGCATGAGAGATAGGTTGTGATGAGAGAGAGAGATGTCAGCTGTATTAAAAAAGTGTTGGGCGCTCAACGGTTCAGCGCCTAGGCAAGATAAAGAAGTTGTGATGGGAGAGAGAGATGCCAACTGTATTAAAAAAAAAAGTGTTGGGCGCTCAATGGTTCAGCACCTAGGCGGTATGCGCATACTCCTCCCCAAGTTCAGGTTTCACATACTTTGGAGGGGTATGGGAGTGAGTATGCTGAACCCCATAGTCCTATTGGAAGGGTTTTTTGCAAGAGTATAAGAAAACCTTAACATCATACCACTTTGTTATAGATGCTCTAAGAATTGGGGTTTCAGAGATAGACAAAGGGGTTTGTTTACCTCTGTGGTAAGGTATTTGAGGTAGAAAAGTGCACCAACACGCAACAAGGTAGACCGGGCACCAGCACCACTACGCTCGACGTACTTGCCGGCTTTGCTACTACGATGTTGTTGCCGATCTCAATGATTTGCCTCTTTCGGCCATTGTTGTTGAATTTGATAAAATTCAGGATTTTGAGAATTTGGGGATTTGGGAGAGTTTGGGTTTTGGAATTCTCTTCCTTTCAAGCTCTGTAATTTGTAATATTGTAATGGGGAAGAGATGCATAGATGAAGTTCTTGAAATTCATTTTTATTTATTTGGGAATAAAAGAAAATCGAGTTAGGACCCGGTCCGACCATCTCCGCTCGATTTCGGTTTGGGTTTAGGACCAGTCCGGGTTCAAAAATATATAACCTGGTTAGCCCGGTTCAGATCCGGCCCAGGACAGAACCCTGGTAGACCCGACCTGTGAATAGTTCTACCTCGAAGTATCACTCAACACAAGAAAAGGTGAGGATGTCGGGCGAAAGAATAGTGGAGTATCCAGTCGTACAAGATCAGAAATTCTACAACGGAACACAAATTTTATTTGACTGTGACTTGTTTGTTTCCGCTTTCTTCTCCAAAAGACCCACTCGTGATTCGACTCGCTCACCAACTCAAATGAAATTCTGTTATAACGCCCGTTTCTCAACCTCCACTATCTCTCTCCACCACTCCTAAACTTAATAGTTAAAGTTTCCGTTAATGGGGTCATCATCGGGATCCCCAACAAATTACGATTTCTCATTCAAGATCTTGCTTGTTGGAGATTCTAGTGTTGGAAAGAGCCGTCTACTCGTCAGTTTCATCTCCAACGACCATTTCGAGGATCTCACGCCTACCATCGGTAACAATCTCGATCTCAAGTTCTGTAAGTTTTATGTGTTTTTGCATCACTGCATGTATGATTTGAGCTCCAAGAGTGACTAATCATCTGACATTTTAGAAATTTTTCGAGGTTATTAGTGAACCTCAGTTTTACTTGATTGTGATTTTGATCTTATAAGAAAGCGTGATTTGGTCTTAATTTGAGATGATTAAGTGAATTAAACTGTGTTTTTAGATGCTCTAACTAGAATGAGTGTTTTAGCGGGGGCAAGGTTTGATGTTTCGACGATTTTCGCTTTGATTGGAGGTTTGTTTGTTAGGTTTTTTAGTTATGCGGTTAAGGTTTGATACTAGGTGTTTCTGGTGAGGAGAGTTTTGGTTATCTATTGATTGGTTTTCCTGTTGAAGAATGGCGATAGCAGTAGATACATTTTAGTGGATATTTTTTGTTGTTTATTGCAATTGAGTTAAATGTTTTCGAGAGGGTATTCTTGTTTATTAGTTGGAGGTTGTGGAAGGAAGGAAGGAAGGAAGACTTTGGTTTTTGGAGGGATGAAACTTGGAAGAGACACTTGACCAGCGTCATAGTGTATACTAGAGTATGTTGATGGTGTGTGGTTAAGCAACCTCCATTTGAGGTTGTCTGGTTTTCATAGGAGATTTGGTCCTGATATCATGCAAGAGAATGAGAGAGTTTTGTCACGACCTCACTCTACGCGCACAAATATTGTCCCCACTTAACCACTACGAGTATGAGATTTTTATTCTTAAGAAAAGGCTTCGGTGACATGTGAGGTAAAATCTTAACTTAAGGACCATACATCTGACAAGATCTTAAGCGATGTGGGACTAAACCACTGGTGCAACCATCACCGATATTGGGCTAGGTGCCTTTCCAATACCCACTCAACCGGGGTGTTACAATCCCTTACCTTTAAGATCGAACCGTCCCCGGCTTTAAATGCCATTTTGTCGCGACCCCACTCTACGTGCATCAATATTGTCCCCACTTAACCACTGCGGATCTCTAGCAGTGTGGGATTTTCATTTCTAAGAAAAGACCTCAGTGACATGTAGGGTGAAATCTTAACTTAAGGACCATACACCTGGCAGGGTCTTAAACGATGTGGGAGTAAACCATTGGTGCAACCATCATCGCTATTGGGCTAAGCGCCTTTCCAATACCCGCTGAGCCGGGGTGTTACAGTTGAGAGAGATTTTATTTAAGAAGCCACAAACAAGTATACATACCTAAAGTGGGATAGTCCGATCGTGGGGCTAAACCATCCTACTATTGTTTGATCTATGCTTATTCTTCAATTGGAGTAAGATTTTTATGGGTTGTTTTGAGGGTTTATTTTTGAAGTTATTTTTGTTAGCTAGAAAAGGTTGTTTTAGTTTGATCATCACTTTTTGTTGAATGGTTTTAGCTCTAAACCCATTTGTGTTTTTTGTAGTTTTCCATACAATCTTCTCTATCTTTAAGAGTGGGGATTAATGATAACTATGCATTTGTAAAATGGGATTTTAGTACATATATCCACCGGATAATTTCTTTTCGATTATTGCATTTAATAAGATGCTACTGATCAGTTTTTTTTTATTACGTGATAATATATTATGCTCCATGTCTTAAGCTTGTCATAATTTCCAGGTGTCGATTTTAAAATTAAACAGCTTACAGTTGATGGAAAGAGATTGAAGCTTACAATTTGGGATACTGGTAAGTGATGAACGTGCTATATTTTTCTCAATATTTATTTTGTGACATATCTTCCCAATTTGTTTTTAGGTTGATACATAGTTCACAGTGTTCCTATTTTGAGTTTGATATATAGATAATGGGTCTAGCTTTCTTAACATGTTTTTTTTTTTGAATCACCAAATTATTAATGAAACATTGCAAAAGAACAGAGATGACTTTATAATCAACTCAGGAAATAAACTCCCAGGGCTAGAGGTGAATAAATGATGACAATCGGTCCACCAATAACTTCACGAATCAAAAATAAGAGAAAAGCATAGGGAAAAATCCAAATACGAAGAGCCTACCATAAGACAACTTGTTACATGGGTCACCCTTTCAGTCAATTTCACAGGATATAACGATTAACTATATTAGACAAAATACAAAGTTTATAAGTATCTCAAGAGAGAGCAAATTTGCCCTTTCGTTATCAATTTAGCTTTTCTGTTACTTTCTGTATGATTATATCCCACAGTTTCCTTTGTTTTAATTAGGTCATCTAGACTCTGATCTTGGTCTTCTAATCATTTGTTTTTAGTCTGATGCTTAATGTGGCATTGCTATTACTCTTATGGATGTGTGTTTGGGTTTGTTGTTGTTGTTGTTGCTGATGTTGTTGTTGTGTGTGTGTGTGTGTGTGCACATTTTGTTGTTGTTGTGTGGTATATAAGCTTAACACGTTACTATTGCAGCTGGACAGGAGAGGTTCAGGACAGTGACTAGCTCTTACTATAGAAGTGCTCAAGGGATAATTCTTGGTATGTTATTCCTGATTGGTAAAATATCATGGGTACTATATTCACGCGCTATTCTTGTTCTATATGATGATTAGTTTTCCAGGAAAAAATAACATAAGCACTTTCCATCTAGAAATTGACGTATTTAATATTCTTTTGGACAAATGGATCCTGGGGTTGTGCACTGTTTTCTAAATAAATTTGTTTAGGGGAAGATCCAAATAATTGCTGTCGTCACTAATGCCTTGATTGAAAATATGCGTGCAGTGATAATCCAATTTTGTAGCACTTCATAGCGTTCAAGTTCGCTTTTAATACCTCAATTCTCATTTTGTCGGGTATCTCTTAACTTCAAGTACCTTAGATTGTACCCAAAGAGCTCTTGTAATTGTAGTTTTTTTGGTTTTTCTGTACAAGACAGATAAGAATTAAATAATTATGCTATTTTTATTAAATAAATAACTGAAGTTGCATTGACGTGGGTTTGATGTCCTAGTGCAATCCGTATTTGAAGATTTTGAATTAACGAACACCAAAAAAGGGCTTAATATGCGGGAAAATTACGTCCTGACATATTAGTAACTCTTTTATAGTGTCGGTAATACTTGATTATAGTGTGAATCAAAGTCGCGGAAGCAGAACTTTAACGATTTAACACTAACCTAATTGATAAAATTAGGGTTTTCTAACTTAAATACAAAAACTGGATAAATTGGAGTTATTCTCTTAATTATCTCTGCAACAACTATGCAACAACTAACTAAAACAAATACACTACCTGTTCTCTTTATCCTAAATCACTAGGATTTACTCTACAATATCTCCCTAAATTTCTCCAATTAGGAACAACATAATAATCAAAAGTTGTAAACATTTTCAGTAATAAATAATAGAAATAGGCTCAAACCCAACACGGGTGGGTGACGGCTCGTACTAATGCGCCACATGGGTCTGAAAAGATTTCGACAACAAAATCAAAGAGGTGGTGTTCCAAAAGACTCACACACAAATGTGGTGCGTACCCCATCCTAATTGAACAGTTGCTATGACACTTTCACGCATACCATCCATGACTAACCCAACTTTCTTAGCAAACACAGGACAATCATGTTTCTGGAGATGTGACTGTCTGTGCTGAAATTGGAGGACATGACTGTGTAATCTGGAACTCGCTCGCCTGCTTGGCTAACTGTGCGATCTCTGATAAACAGTAAACATGCAACAAGGCTATCATTTCCTGAAGTTTCTTCGTCATACCATTCTTGTACCTTGTTCTGTCTCATAAAGACGGGCACAAGACTCAAGGAGATAGAACTGGTTGGTGTAATCCTCAATGGTAGAGGGCTCCATCTTCAGATATTGAATTTCCCGAAAACTATCTCATCGTAATTTATTGGGATGAACCATTCTTTCGTATCACGTCTCATTTTAACCACTTGGTAATCATCGGATAACATTGAGACCTGCAAGACTGTTCCACCACGTGAGGGCGTATCCAGAAAGTCGAGACTCAACTAGCGCTACCTGTTTGAGATCTCCGTAGCATTTATGGGTGAAAATATTCTCAACTCTGTCCAACCAGTCAATGAATGCATCTGCGTCTGACTTATCGTCAAATGTATATGCGTCTGACTTATCGTCAAATTCGAGGACCTTCAGGTGTGTCTGCTTTGTGAGTGCCCTAACCAATGCCTCAATATCTGGACCTCGTCCATGTCTCTGCGATTGCCACTTAAACCCTGTCTCTGTATAGTACTCGTTGTTCTGGGTACTGAGTTGCATACGGATGAATGCATAGGAGGACGTGGAGGTGAATCGACTGCCTACGTTGCTCCTGACGATCGCGCGGGCAGTGGGGTGTCAACCGGTGGGTTAAAATCACGACTCCGGCCTTGCCCGTTAAACTGTGCGGCTGTCGCTCAAATGTTGGGACATACTGTCTACCACCCATGTGAGCACTGAACCCACCATTGTCACTATCAACAAGTGTGAACTTCTCCCCACTATCGTGCTGCGAACCTAAATCCCAGGTGGGTATTCCGAAAATACACCCGGTTGTTATTGATGTGGTGAGGGCGTCGAATAAAGAGGAAATGTACCCCCAAACGTGTCATGGATGACGGAGGACATGAGTAACTCCCCCAAGATGCTGCAAACTGTGGTGGTCGTTCGGTCGGAGGGTAATCAGACAATTGATGTCCTTGTGGTGGTAGACGCTGACCGGAGGTAACCGGCGTCGGGGCTTGGATTTGAACCGGTGTAGTCACTGATGTAGGGTGGAGGTGAAAAGAGTCCACTGATTAAAGTCTACTTGGGTACGTTGCAGGAGGTGGAGGGTAGAGGTTGGCAGGGTGGTGGGTAAAAGGTTTGTTGGCCGTGAGGGTTCAGAATGTGTAGAGGGAGAGATGCCAAAGAGGGAGGCTGGTTGTTGGTGGTAGTGGATGGTATGGTGGGGTTTGTGGAGTTGGGAAGCTACTGGTAATCGAGAGAAGAGGAGAAGTAGTAGGTGGACGGAGAGAAATTTAAACAAAGAAGAAAGGGGTGGGTCTTGAATGATGAGGCCTAACTCAAAGAATAGTGGGTTGAGCCCGGCCCATTGAACTTTCGGGTTCTGGGTCGGGTTCCCCAGCTTGTTTGGTGATCCTACCTACATACATAATTCAGGGTCCCACAAGGACGTTCGGGCTTGGGCCTGTCATGCACGAGCCCAAGCTGTGTATTGTTCTTTAGACATATGCATGGGTCTGTTGGGCTGGACTTGGGGTGACACGTGCTATTAGTAAGGCTATTTTTTGTTTTAGTTCCACATTGATTATTCATAGAAATAGTTTAATATCTCTCTCCTATATATAGAGAGTATGATGTAACCTAAATAATAAATTCAATAATAATATTTTTCTCTTTTTAATATATTTTTACATGGTATCGGAGCGAGTTACCCTTATTCCACACCCTTGCGATTTTGTTCTTGTTGGTCTGATTCACGCCGATGCTTTCTCTCTCCTCTGTTTTGAGGAACGACGATTATTACTGTCTCTCTGGTAACGTTGTTCTGATCACAACCTAAGCTTCCACAATTTTTTAGTTTTTTGAATCCGGTCGCGAGATGCGATAAATGCTAATATGAATTTCAGATATGTTTGGTTTATTTGAGGTAATCGATCCCGATCGCTATAGGCGAGTCCGAGTTCAACCGTTTCTTCGATTGGATCGAGTGAAGATGTCCAATCCTTCAACTCTGTTCGTGATAATCCGAATCTGAAGATTACCTCATAGCTATTAGATAGCTTGAATTATGTTCGGTGGGCACAATCCGTAAAATTGTTTGTTGGTGGCAGTGGAAAAATAGGGTTTCTTCTTGGCACAGAAAAAGAACGTGCAGAATTAGATCCGAAGTATCCAAAGTGGTTCTCAGATGATTCGATGGTGAGAACTTAGTTGATTAATTCTATGCAGCCGACGATCTCCACTGGGTACTTATTCACAAACAATGCGCATCTGATTTGGGAATCACTTCGTAAGGTATATTCCCAGCGAGAGAATAATGCTAGAATCTTTTAACTTTCCAATGAGATTGGGAATTTTAAACATGGTACTCAGACTTTTAGGATGTATTATGCGAGACTTCGATCGAGTTGGGAAAAATTATCTCATTATGATAGCTTCATCGAGTGGCTAGCTAGCGTACCAAATGAAAATGTTCCTACTCCACATACGGCAACAAAGATTTATACAAATATTGTTGAGAAGACTCCGGTGTTTTAGTTTCTTGCAGGGCTCAATCCTGACTTTTAGTATGCACGAGTTCATCTACTTGGCAGGACTCCTTTCCCAACTCTTGAAGAGGTACACGCATGTTGTCTCTCCGATCAGAGTCGTCGATCATATATGTCTCCTATCTTCGAGATCCCTTCAGAGACTTCTGCTATGGCCTTTCTCTATTACCAGCGGCTTCCGGTAACTCTCACCCAACCCCCCCGAGGAAGAAGTGTGATTATTGTGGTAAGTGGGGACATCTAAAGACAACTTGTCATGCTTTACATGGTCGTCTTGCTGGTTATCAGCCCCGCCCATCTCAGTCCTCAGCACACTTATCTGTCGATTCTAGTACGTCAGATTCTTCAGCCTTTAGTGTTATGTCTCAGGATAAAATCAACAGGTTTCGACAACTTCTCTCTATGTCTTCCACATCGGCAGCTTCTCATGCAGGTAGCTTCACATCTGTAAATAATGTTTTTGCATCTTCAACTTCGCCTTGGATTGTTGACTCGGGTGCAACTGATAATATGAGTGGTATGTCTTCTCTTTTCTAGTTCATAGCGACGGACTGTCCGTCTTGCCAGTGGAACTGAGACTCCTATTGCAAGGAAGGGTTGTATTCCGATTACAGATTTCATTTCTTTACCTGATGTCCTTCATGGCCCTCAATTGGATACTAATCTTCTTTAAATAAAAACTGCAGTAACCTTCTTTCCTGATTATGTTGTTTTTCAGGATCTGGTGTCATGGAAGATGTGGACGTGAAGATGTTGGTCTTTATTTCCTGGATGAACATGTCTCTTCTATTTCTCCTCAAGCTCTCGAGTTAAAGTCTATGTCTAGTAGTAAAAATGTAAAACGGGTGCTACGTTGGCATCACCGCGTAGGTTATATTTCCTTCGAGTATCTACGTTATTTGTTTCCATCTTTCTTTTTCAAAGTATCCATGTTTGATTTGTCTTGTGAGACGTGTGAACTGGCTAAACATCGTTGTAGCACGTATCCGTTGAGTATTAATAAAACTTCTTATTGTTTTGATATTACGCATTCGGATGTTTGGGCCTTACCCCCGTTACTTCTAGTTTAGGATTTCGTTATTTTGTGTTGTTCATTGACGATTTTTTGAGGTGTACATGGGTTTATTTGATGAAATCCAAAGATGAGGTCTCTTCTATTTTCTAGATATTCATCGTAATGGTTCGTACTCAGTTTGGGCAAACTATTAAAGTTTTTCGTTTCGATCAGGGTGGAAAACTAATGTCCCAAGATCTTCGTAAATTCTGCAATGTTAATGGCATTGAGCATCAAACCTCTAATACGAAAACTCCGCAGAAAAATGGTAACTTGGAAATGAAAAATTGTCATATTCTTGTGTCTATTGGCATGAATGTCCTCTCGCGTTTTTGCTCTGAAGATGTTCTTACAACGGTGTTTCTTATCAACCGGTCTCCGTCACGAGTTCTTGGTTTTCGCACCTCGTATTCTATTCTTTATCCTGATCCTTCTGCTTTTCAGATTCCACCTCGTGTTTTTGGGTGTGTATGTTTCGTCCAAGTCACTGGGTCACTCTCTAAACTAGATCCTCGTGCCTTGAAATGTGTATTCCTGGGTTACTCTCATGCTCAGGAGGAATTGAATGTGGCATGGTACTTCAATCCCTAGGAGGAGTTTAAGGCTCCAAGCAACATATATAGGAAGAAGAAAAGGAGAACACGGTCAAAATGTAATTAAAATGTTGTATGTTAATATACTTATCTCATTCTTTGCTTTAATATACACTGAGTGATAATCTTTCGGCATCCTTATACCTAAACAAGAAACAAACAACTTTTCCATTAGAATAAAAACTTAGAGAGAATTGGACCTATGTCCCATGAAAATGTGACATATTTGAGGTTGGTTTTATATTCTAAAATTTATTGCGTTGGTCTTATTCCGTTTTACACTGTTAAAAACAGAAGCCTTAATGAACTCATGTGGCTTTCACGTACCCTTATATTGTCTAAAATACCCCTCTTTTTCATTAACTTTGAAAAACCCTTTTTTAGCTAAATAAATAGAATTAAAAAAAATAATTAAACCTTCTCTAAAACCCTATCTCTGCAAATCTCAAAGAAAGATGAAGACAATCTAACCCTACTATTTGCTTTAGTGAAGAAAACTCGTCATCAGTAAGTTGGAATCAATCCCCTTGCTTTCCTTTTTCATATTCTAGGGTTCTTATATATGGGACTTCTTCATATCTACTATTATATGTCAATTGGTTTTGATTAATTGTTACTTATACGACTAATAATACCATACTACAATAAAAGTCAAACAAAATTGAAATAAAATGACCGAACTGAATCTAAACATATTATAAATCTAAGACGTATAAAGGTCTACCTTGATAGAATCACATTGGATGGTATGTTTGATTGAAGGATTCATACCTTCATAGTAAGATTAATGAATTTCGTCCTCATATTAAGAAGGTCATAATACCTTGTGATAAGTCATGTTGTCGTACCCACGACTACGCATAGTACCTTGCGTACGTCGTGTGCACACCTTATTTAGTTCTTGCTATTTACTTTAATTGCATTATAATTAGAAGTCTTCTAATTAGAGTCTAGCTAGGATTTTTATTTGTGCTAGGTCTCTTCTCTTATAAAGATTGTAGAGTTTATTTTCCAAAGTTAGTTTTAGTGAGAGAAAAGGCTTAGCCTTAGAAAGAGATTGTAGAGTTTGCGGTAAATCTCATAAACCCTAGGTCTTTTGACCTTTATTTTATGCAATTGAGAGAACTTAGTATTAATCAAAGTTAATTTAGCTTCCCCGCACATAGTGTTTAACAAATTGGTACCATAGCTAGCAAGATTTTGCGGAGGATTTTTTTTATTGACTGCTACAGTAGTTTGGACATTTGTTGTAGTGATTTTTGCACTCTTACAATGATTTCAGTATAAGCTACAGTAATTTTTGCGTCCTACATTGATTTTTCGGTGTTACTGCTGTGATTTCGTCGTTACAATAATTTCAACGAAATTTTTTCTTTTACGACGAACGATGAGGAAGAAAACACCAAAGAAAACGTAGTTGTGACGGAGTATAACAGGAGCTCAAAGAATTAAACAAGATGATGTCTAAGCAACTTGAGGTGATGTTTGCCAAATTACGTACCCTAGCGAGTTTCGATGGTGACGGAAAATTTGTCGACACTATCGAAGATGAAATAGAAATAGGAGAGGTTAGAGGTGGGAGTTGTGATGGAGGATTCAAAGAAATTAAATGGAGATGGCTTGGAGATGAAACACCTCGAAGAGACGGCGGAGAGAGAGAGGTTCACCGTGCAATTGATCTAGTAGGTGGAAAAGACAGAGAGATGTCGGAGAGTTCTTAATCAAAAGACAACGAGGAGGTTGTGACATTGATGCGAGAGATTTACATGATCAACGATTCCAATCGTCAGGAAGCCCAATAAAAAAAGACCAGCCCCAATTCAAAAGCCTTGCCAAGAATTCGATGAACGATCGGAGAAGGGCTGAATTCCTCGCCATTGACGAAGGAGAGGTCACCGGTGACTAGGGTGGCAACAGTCTAGAGAGAGAGAGGAACTTGGCATGAAGGAGATCGAAGAAACTTGTGAGTCGTTCGAACAAGGATTACACCGTTCGAACGAGTTAGAAGAAATTCAAGCCAAAAGTTATGTTGCCGAATCTAGGAGAAAATTAGGAAGTCATTCGAACGACTTGGGAGTCCGTTCGAATGAATCGAAGACAAATCTAGGGTTGGGGCAGATTGCTGACTCGAAACTCGTTGTCACTCAACATCGATTTCAAGCAATTGATTGTGATAAACCCCCAATTTTTTATGAGTCTCCAGAAGAGGTAATTACTTTCAAGTTTATTGATCCGTTTTGGGATAAATTTGAAGACCGTCGAAGTCAGAGTTTTCATCAGTATTTGGGACCAAACGATGAAGTCATGCACGAAATATTTGGCACAACAATCATTTCTCTATTTGGGACCAAACGTATCCGTGGAAGAATTTACAGCTGTCCTATACTCATAGTTATGCATCCAATGAAGCGACACGACCTTCCAGATGATGCGTTACCCAATCTATTAGGTATATTAGCAAGTTATGGCAAATTTTGTGGCCGTCTTCCCGCTTCTTTTGGCGTGCATTTTTTTGATGACTTGCTGATTTTCTCACGTAGTTTGTCGTCGAACTCTTCTTAGACGGGGATTCAAAGTCACGTGGTCGTACCCACGACCAGTGGCAGATCTAGGAATTCAAGTCAAGGTAGGCAAGGTAACAGTAGGATATGGGGGTTCGTCGCCCCCAATTTTTTTTAGTGCACTTTATCAGTACTTTTTATTCGCAAAATCGCAATCTCTACCTTGCTGCCATAACTTTGTACAAGTATCAATTTAAGAAAAATATTAGAAAATTTTGAAGTTGTGGATGATGATTTCAAATCATGGATTATATCCCATTATTTTACCTGAGATCTATTTAAAGACTCATCAATTCAAGTATAGATCAAAATCTTAATATTAGAGTGTGATTCTTGAAAGGAATGAGAGGAAAAAGAAATAAGGAGAGGGAGAGAGCTAAATTTTTTTCCAGAGGTTCTAGATGGACAAGAGAGATTCTCGTGAAGAGAAGAGTTGTGTGGGAGGAGAAGTAAGAGAGAAATGTTGGAAATAGTTGTCATGTTAGGAGTTACCAAATTGACCCCAAAATAATATGTTATGGGTGGGTAAACCCATGAAAACCCTTGTAATTTTGAAGTTGAGGGTCGGCAATAAGTAATTTTAAAAAAGTAGGATAGGAAATTAAAAAAGTTACCTATGAAAATCAAACTCCTAGAAATTTCAAGGTGGGCGGCTGCCCATCCTCCACTCTATATGCATCTGCCACTGCCCACGACCACACATAGCACGTTTTGTACGTCGTACTGATTTTCTCACCAGAGTTTGTGGTCGAACTCTTCTTAGACGGGGTGAGTTGATAAGTCACGTGGTCGTACCCACGACTACGCATAACACGTTTCGTACGTCGTGTGCGCATCTTCTTATTTAGTTCTTGCTATTTACTTTAACTGCATTATAATTAGGAAAAGTCTCATAATTAGAGTCTAGCTAGGGTTTCTATTTATGCTAAGTCTCTTCTCCTATAAAAGAGAGCATAAACTTAGTTTATTTTTCAATGTTGGTTTTAGTGAGAGAAAAGGCTTAGCCTTAGAGAGGGAGATTGTAGAGTTTGGGGTAAATCTCATAAACCCTAGGTCTTGATCTTTATTTTATGTAAATGAGAGAACTTAGTATTAATCAAGGTTAATTTAGCTTCCGCGCACGTAGTGTTTAACACCTTGTTTCCTTCAAGAATCTTCAGCAAAGTCTCTACTCTTTGCTCTACCTGATCAGTTCTTCTGTGTTATTTTGTCAAATAGAGTTTCTCAAATAGAGTTTGCAGACACATTGTTTTGGGGAGAAAGAAATCCCAATTTAGATAGGAGGGGTATTTTAGACATAATAAGGGTATGCGGGAGCCACAAAATTTCATAAAGGCTTCTGTTTTTAACGGCGTGGAACGGAATGGGACCAATCACAGTAAATTTTAGAATATAGGACCAACCTCAAATATGTGACATTTTCATGGGACCTAGGTTTAATTCTCTCTAAAAACTTAGTTTCCCCTCCAAATAGGCAAAGAGATGACTAATTCAGAGGTATCTTGAAAGTTAAAATCCCAAGGAATTGTTATATGACGAAGGAATTAGATTAAGTGTTTGGATTTTAAAGAGTTAAAAAGCATAACTTAAACTTCATTATTTCAAGGGTAGCCATGGGTAGAGATCCACGGATCTATGTGTTAAAGCCACTAGTAACAGCCCTTAATTACTGCTGTAACAGCTCCTAATTATGGCTGTTACTAGTGGCTTTAACACTCTGTATTTTGGAAATGTGATGATATCATAAAAATTTATTATTCTAGCATGATCAGCTTTTGTAATTTTGGGGTAATTGTGTACCGACTTTTTGCTCATTTATGAGACAAGCTTGTAAAGATTCCAACACATTTGCAGATATGTATAAAGTTAGTAGAACGTGGCATAGAATACTTTCTTGAAACCTCTATGGTTTAGTATGTAAAAAACTTGCTGGGAATAAATTGAAGTATTAACTGTATTATCTATGGACTTATTGGGAATAAGCTTGTTGGGTATATGTCTAAATGATGATGTATCTTATACAATCTTTCTGTTTGTTCTCCATGATTTTATACATTCCTAATTCACAGTTGATTTGTCTTTACAGTTTATGATGTGACACGACGTGAAAGCTTTACAAATTTGTCAGAGGTATGGGCAAAAGAAGTAAAGCTCTACTCCACTAATGAGGATTGTATAAAGATGCTTGTTGGGAATAAAGTTGATAGGGTATGTTCTAGAGACTTTCTTGGAATTTTACACCCGAAGACGAACCCTTTTTTTGCCTGTTAAGTACTTATGCACTAGTTCATGTATTTCACTTAGTTCTTATTTTGATGATTCCCGATTAAGAGTTGAAGCCTCAGATGCTGCATATAGAATCTTAGAATCTAACCTATTAACTTATCAATAGCTAGTGAGGAGCAGGACTAAATCAAATGCGAGCAACAATTACACACAACCGCAGGACAAGATTTTATTCAGAAACTCCAAATTGGGGGGAAATCGGGGGTGTTAATGATCAAGTTTTTCAATATGAAACTCGAGAAGGGGATTACAAATAACAACACTCTATCTTGTGTATATCTAAGATCTATTCATTCAAAACCTGAACCTCTTGAGCTAAAAAGAAACCCTTTATAGTCATACTGACACAATTAAGTTAAGAGAAACCCACTTTTGGATATTATCTCTGCGATTGATCATAATGTTCCCATAATCTACCCCACTCGTGATATATCACGATATTTTTGGGGCGACCCTACTGTATATTATTAAAGAAAGACATTTGACGCTAAATTTTAAGAGGTATGAATCAATTCATGTATCTTGGAATTCTTTGCTTCTTGCCCTATTTGAACAGAGGTAGGAGGGAAGTTTTTTTCAGTCTCCTTCCATGTTCATGGGAACTTAGTTCAATTTTAAAACATTGTTGGGAAAATATATGTAGTGAACAAAGTTATAGTACTATGTGGACTTAGAAACATCATGATTTGTTTCTTGGATCATGATGTTCCCTTTTTAATCATAATGCATATGGTGTATCTTGACACTAGGAGATATCAAAAATACTGTTCTTACTTTACTATACTGAAAAGGGGAAGAAATGCAATATCTAATGATGTTTTGAGAAAATGTTTTTGTATAAACCATGTTTTTGAGCATTATTTGTATCTTACGCACCGCAATTCCAATTATCTGATATATCATAACGTTTTGTAGGGCGGTTCTACAAATATTAACAATGCACAACAATCACAAATATTATTGTCTGTTATGGATATAAATAGCTCCTCGTAGAAATAGCTGCTTATACTAATTACATTTTCTTTTTCAGGATAGTGAAAGAGCTGTAACAAGAGAAGAGGGACTTGCTCTTGCAGAAGAAAATGGGTGCTTATTTTTTGAATGTAGCGCAAAAACTCGAGAAAATGTAAAACAGTGTTTCGAGAAACTTGCTCTGAAGGTACATTTTCTTGAAAATAAATGCACCATTCCTTTATTTCTATGTATCTGTTTTCTAACCATCTTTGATATCTTCTATACAGATACTGGAAGTTCCTAGTCTATTAGAAGAAGGATCTACCGTCGTAGTAAAGAGAAAAATTTTGCAGCAGAAACAAGAACACCAAATTGCCGCTGGTGGTCGTTGTTGCTCTTGATTCACTGTAACACAGTGGAGGCCCAGTACAGTAGCACGAGCCGAAGCCGTAGTTTGAAAGTGAAGGCTTGTATTCTCCACCATCATATCTGTAAATTCAGACATTTTTCTTGATTTTGTTGCTTCTAATCTGGGAATGAAAACGTCCCAACATTGACAGTTTGTGTAATTTTTTTGGGTTTTTTTGTTGGATTCTCATCCTTGTTGTGTCATAATAGAAGGAAAAGAAAGAGTGAGAATGTGAGATGGAAATGTTTTGTATGGTTTTTTTTGTATGATACACATTTGCTATAACTTCATCAAGGAGATTTTTGTTTGATCCTATCGTCGATTAATTCACTTTTCCTGTTTCTATTACTTATACAGGCAAAAGCCTGCATGCAAGGTTGAAAGATGACATCCAAGAGATTGCTTAAGTGCCTTTCTATAATTAATATATATGTGCCGGCATATTTTACAGCTTTACATGAACGGCAAAAACAATAGCTTTCTATAATTGTCTGTACTCATTTCTAAATCTTGGGGGACTTCACCATACTAGTAGTCATACATATTAACTTATCATAAGATTTATAACCCATCTTTTCTCCTACTCCCTTATGTGATACTACTATTTACAAGTACTTGTAAAAGATTCACACAGTTGCCTCTCCATGGCGTCCATCGGGTGGCTGCTCGTCTGTGTTGTTACCCTGGCGTTATTCGTATCTGGAGCTAGAGGGATTGATATTTTCCTTGAATGGGATGTTGCGATTGATACAAGTATTAAACCTGCTTCTGCTGATCAACCGGTACGAATCTAAACCACCTTATATCAACTGCCAAGTTTTTATTTGTATTCATGCTCTCGTCCAATTTATGCATATGATTATTTGCAGGTTATAACTATTAACGGGAAGTTCCCGGGTCCTCTTATTAATGCGACCACCAACGATTTTGTTCATGTAAATGTCTTCAACAATTTGGACGAGTCTCTCCTTATGACATGGTAAGAAAGTACTTTCTTCATGTTCTTTTAGCTTACGTGCATTTTTGCAAGCCAAGTATAACAAGCGTAAAAGTTTGCACGAAGATTTTTATCAAAATTTGCCACAAATTCTTGCCATGACCTAAGGAATATCTGACGTCTTAGACATTTAAATTTTACCTAAAAGAACATCTTTTTACGGTTTCAAGTTTTAAGTTCCAGCCGAAATTACCGTGATAACCAAACGTAGTTTATTTTGCCTAATGATGGTTTTTTCATGCAGGAACGGGATACAACAAAGATTAAATTCGTGGCAAGACGGAGTATCGGGAACAAACTGCCCAATCCCACCAGGAACGAACTGGACATATGTGTTCCAAACCAAAGACCAGATTGGTAGCTTCTTTTACTTCCCGTCGACCAACTTTCAGAAAGCTGCTGGAGGATATGGTCCAATCCGAGTTAATAACCGCAATGTTATCCTCGTCCCATTCCCCAAACCCGAAACTGAGTTCGACCTTCTCATTGGCGATTGGTTTGCCAAAAGTTACAAGGTAATAAATCACCTCTCATACGTATTTATATTAGTCTATAAATGTTTTATTGAATATTTTTCTAATTTTGTATTTTAAATGTGATAGGAAAGAAGGGACTTACCCTCTAATGATCTTCCTGATTTTATTCTCATGAACGGAAACTCTCCCTTTGGAAATCAAATATATGAATCCTTCACCCTTACAAAAGGTGAACCTATACATTATTTTTTTCTTGTGTACATTACTTAGTGAACGGTTGAATCCCTTGTGTATATTCTCTCCTTATTATTAAAACTGAAGGTTCCATCTGTTGCAAGGCTTAATTTGACCAAGGACTATATATATCTCAACACTTAAAAACAAATTAATGATGTGCTGAAACTAGAGCTTGTTGAGATATATAGTCCACATCGGGTATTTAAGCCTTGTACCTCAATAATATTAAAATATGGGGCTATTCCTTTCATTGTCAATTAGTTTTGAGATGGAATCTCCAGTTCTAATATGGCACGTGTCGGGCCCAACAGCCAATGTGCTATTCCGGGTCACTCAAATATTCGTCTTCATGTTAAACTCAACAATTACCCGGGGGAGTGTGTTGAGTAACCCCAGTATATGATATTATTGAGGAGCAAAACTTGAATACTGATGTGGAACTATTTATCTCAACAGACTTAAATTTACGTGGTTGTTTTTCTTGCATAAATTTTGTGTAGGATTGACATATCGATTCAGGATATCCAACGTGGGAAGTGCATTGAGCTTAAACTTCAGAATCAAAAGCCATAAAATGGTCTTGGTTGAATCAGAAGGATCTTACACTAATCAAATTACGTTGGACTCGTTGGACGTACACGTGGGCCAGTCATATTCCGTTCTCGTTACAGCCGATCAGGACACAGCAGTCTACTACATGGTGGCAACCCCTACACAAGTTGACACCACTGCAAAATCTAGTCTTATGGGTGTTGGATTTCTACAGTATGCCAACGGCCATGAGCTTGGATCTCTTCCAACTGGACCTGACCCAATGGACCGGGATTTTTCCGTAAATCAAGCAAAATCCATCACGTAAGTATAATTTACGGACGAACAATTTTTTTTTGTTTGCAAACCAGAGTGATCTGGGTTCATAATTTATCACCATTAGCCCTCCCTAGCCGCGTGAGAAGCGATAACCCCATCAACCCACATTCAGGGTAAGTCAGGATAAATCTTGACGTGTGGCCCTCATTGGTGGTTAAAACCAAGAACTAATATGGTCTCTGTTTTTTTGTACTTGGCTAAAATTTTGCTGCATTATTTGAGTTATCATCGTGATAGTTTTCAGTGGAACATAGCCGCATAATACCATAAAACCCTCTCTTAAGTGAAAATGTGGGAGGTTTCGCTAAATTTTTAATTTTTGACATGCAACTATTTCACACAAAATTTGCAAGAGCAAAAATTGAAAAAATACTCTAGCAAAACGTTTGAAAATAAAAATTACTCATTTTTTTTGTTCTTTCACTAAATGAAATACCTTGCTCAATCTGTAAGATGTTACCGTATGTACGTAATTCAGATCGTATTGTAAGTAATCTTTTGATGGACATTTTGTAGGTGGAACTTGACAACAGGAGCTGCAAGACCCAATCCACAAGGCACCTTCAATGTATCAAACATTACACTCACGCAAAATTTTGTCCTCCAAGGTTCAAAGGCTGAGATGGGCGGAGTTCTTCGCTACACTGTTAACAATGTATCTTACCTTACAACCGCAACCCCGTTGAAGCTTGCTGATCACTTTGTTAATGGGACCGGTGTCTACAAACTTGACACATTCCCCATTGATACCGTAAACTCTGCCCCTACATATGGTACGTCGGTCGTATCTGGAATTCACAAAGGGTGGATTGAGATAGTTTTCAAGAATAGTTTAGACGTTATGGACGCTTGGCATCTTGATGGGTTTGGGTTTTATGTCGTCGGGTAAATATCTATTCTGATCACATATATATTTACCATCTTATTTTCGGACCGTAGGTAACATTATAAGTTTGGGCATTAGGTTTGGTGATGGAGAATGGAGTTCGGATTCTCGATCTACTTACAATCTTATGGATCCCGTAGTTCGGTCCACCGTTCAGGTCAGCTTAAAAATGAGTTATCAATGTGTGAAGAGAAAAAGTTCCCGGTCTCTCAAATTTTGTTTGACATTTTATTTATGTGATCAGGTGTACCCCGGTGGATGGAGCGCAGTTTATGCCTATCTAGACAACCCTGGAATGTGGAACTTGAGATCACAAAATTTGCAAAACTGGTATATAGGGCAAGAAATTTACATAAGAGTCTTCAACGGCGACGCCAACCCTTTGAAAGAAAAGCCTATTCCAGATAATGTTCTCCTATGTGGTTAGTTTCTTCGTTTCCAGCTTGAACATTTTCTTCTTCTTGCTATACATCTCAATTACCAACTTCTAAGATTTTTTAATTTTTTTCATTACAGGGATGTTTGCTTCGGGTGCGCCCACACCTGCGCCCGCGCCCGCTCCACAGGGTTCATTGTGATCTACAAAATGTAAATGAATATAAATCAATCTGATTTATTTGATTTTGTTGAACCAATGTGTTTGTGTTTTTTTTTTTAACGTTTTTGTGTTCATGACCATAAGTTTACTTATAAATTACCTCACAAAGAAAATATAGGTTCTCAAATACAGTCTGTAATATGATCAATTTATAGAAGGGAAAAAGAAAAAAAATGTATGTTTAGGAAGAGGGGATGCAAAATCGGAAGCGCGGATGTTAGCCATTGATGAGTAGCAAATGATATAGCTAGAGGAGCACAGTTTAGTAAACCATTACAGCATGTCATTATCGATATCTGATGCTGCATAAAAGAATCTAGACAAAGAAATCGGCCTGTGAAAATGTCAGCCTTTATGGCTTACCATTCTAGACACAATGGTCGATGTAGATTTGAGGCTGTACATGTGAGTGAAAATGAATAAATACTCCAGGTCTGAAGCTTGGGAAAATCTTAAGGTAGAAATAATCAGAGAAGTGCTATAGTTAACATTTAAGGGGTGTTGAATCACATCCTTCTCACTACTACATACAAATAAACTCGTTGAGGGAAATTAAACACCAAGTAAATCAGGGTCTGTTGTAAAAAACAATATCTGAAGAAAACAAGTAAATTTTCATAATTTCCACCCTGAAGTTTCCTCCTGTAAGAAGCTCAGTAGGGCACCACAAGGATACAAGTATTCTAACATCCTCAAATCTATATCTGGGTTACTAATTCGGATATCACACCATTTCAGATACTAATTCTGAACTTTTACATCAGAAATAGCAACAAAAACCATTTTAAGTTTAGCAGTTAATTTTATATCCAATACTATGTGCATATGCGACAGCCTTGACCAAAAGCAACATACAATCAACAGAATTGCAGCTAAGGAACAACCATAAAATGCCATCTTACAGACAAGCATTTCAATGCAATGCTAATAACATAGTGCATAACAGGATCTACAACAGAGCATTTTTCAACAGATGCTAGCATTAGTAATAACGTTAGATAGGATTATTTCTCTACGAATAAACAAACACCTATTGTGCCCTGCATATTTTTTATAAACACATTTTGCAGGATACATTCAGTCCAACAACAAAACTACAAAAACAATGCGACAAAGTGTCACCAATTTAACCAACAAAGTTTAAAACTCGGCGGGGTTAAACAGAAAAGATGACAAGTATTCAATAGACACAAAATAAATCACTCAAACATAAATGTTAGAAACTATAGCAGTGACAGCGCGCGACTGATATCCCCACACTTACAAAATATTCAGAGGATTCTCACTCTACAAATTGAGGAAGGAACAACTTTGCAGATGCGCTTGAGAAATCCAAAGTATTTTTGTTTTGCTGACTATATGATTTTAAGAACCGCAGCAAGCTGATTTTTCAGGGGCAGCGCCGGGGCCCTTGGATGGATCTGGTTTACTGATCTTGATGGTTGGGGGCTGAGGAAAAAATATACAAATTTAGAAAACGCCTGCTGCATAAGTTAATAAAGATCCCCATCTCTGTTAGGCTCCCGATATTAGCAAGGAACATTTTACTTTACCAAAATTTTGTAAGGGCTTCGACTAAAATACCCTTACCATAGAGCATCTTTTCAGATAGTTAACAACCATATTTTCGTCCGACCAGGCCAAAAGACAACCTTTGCAAAAGTAAACAGCCCCTTGACAATAACCAGAGCCTTCTATGAGATGTTAAAAAAATTATAGTGTTACCTCAACTTTGGAGTCAGTTTCAGCAAGTCTTTGTTTAATGTCTCTAGCAATAGAAAAGAAAACCTGTTCTACATTGAAGTTTGTCTTGGCACTCTGCATAACAAAGATATTGACAAAAGTCAGCTATACATTGAAAGCTGCGCCGATACTCACAATTATAACATATATTTTTAATGCAAATATATCAGTCATATATTGCGAGTGCATCAGATCAATCATATATAGCAAAACATATAAATGTTTTTGTTCTATTACATATTTATAGACAAAATATTTTATATTCACAATATATCTCAAATATAGTGACATGTTATCAAGCAAGACTTCTATCTCAAGATGCTGTGTCCATAAAACTTCTCAAGAGATTACATATTTATATTAGCCTGAGAATATTGCCAATTGTCAAATTATTATCTGGATTTACGATAAATGTTGCTGATATATAACAGTATTGAAAACATGGTTTTGCCTAAATTCTTACCGTCTCAAAGAACTTGATGCCATACTCATCGGCAAGCGCTTGACCTCGCGATGTAGGCACGGCCTATTAACAAGACAAATTAAATTTCAACAACGGCATGACAAGCATGTATTTTAGATCTTCAGGAATAGATTGTTTATTACCCTCTTGCTCTCATCCATGTCAGCCTTGTTGCCAACCAGAATTTTGTTAACATTGTCTGATGCATGCTGCTCAATGTTCCGGATCCAATTTTTGATATCTAAACGTATATTTGATCAGGGATAATAAATACAAATGAGGTAATAAATCTTGTTATTGTTTGGAGGATCCTGCCGATATAGTTGGTAAGAGACGTGCTAAGAAAAACGGAACTAAGTAAAGAGAAAGTGGTGGATACTGTTGAAAGAAGATTCATCTGTGACATCATATACTAGCAAAATGCCCATGGCTCCCCTGTAATAAGCTACAAAAGTAATAACCAAAATGAAATATGTTAATTACACAAAAAAAGATTCGATTAGACATTTAGCACTTTGAATTGTTCATTTCATAATATCTTTTGGATATAATATATCACCAGTATCAGCTCTAGTGATTACTAAACTAATATAAATGATATGTGCATTGATATATGGGTTCATGCTGGTCAAGTCTAGAACCAACTCTAGACCATAGGATTTTCATTTGTTGGGCCTGAGTACTGTCTCCAACGATCCAATTGCTAAATTCATTGATGTCTGTGATAATTTCTAAGCGAAAGAAAAGAAGTGTTTTGAAAAAAAAATCTTCTTATCATTCACATCCTAAGATCTCACCATAGGAAAAAAGCCCAATTCCAATTAATAAATTACTGTTTTTATCAAAATATCTCTTGATCCAAAATCAAAGACTGATAAGTGTTAAGTCTGAAATTAAAGTAAAGGTAATCTGGGACAGGCCATGAAAACCAGCATAATGAGACACCGTTACTGATATACTACAATAATAATTAAGACACTTAGGCAGATTTTTGACTTGATTGAATGGATCAGAAACATATGTAGCATCATTACATATAAAAATCAAGAAGATTCTGACATTGTTGAATCGCCTACCTGTAGTGATTGTCCTGAAACGTTCTTGACCAGCAGTGTCCCATATTTGCAACTTGATGCGCTTCCCGTCAAGTTCAATGGTCCGAATCTTGAAGTCAATCCTACAGAGAGAAACTATTTCAATTTCAAAAGCTACATATAAGCATATAAACCGTCCCCCAGTTCCAAGAGATCATACCCTATTGTGGTAATAAAGCTTGTTGTAAAAGAATCATCGGAGAAACGCAACAGAAGGCAACTCTTTCCCACCCCTGAAATTTAATTAAAAGTAAATCAAACAACTGGAATAATTTTTATTGAAAGGTAAGCCGGTTTTATATAGGGATCCGTAACCTTGAGTATTCAACCCCATGGGGTTTCAAACCCACGACTTCTCTCTTGGTGGAGGGTCACAACCACCACTGGGCCAACAACCCAATGGTCAAACAACTAAAATAAGAGAGCATCAACAGTAGGGAAAATGCAGTATCATATTCTCCATTTTCTTGATCCATGTTTCACAAGCAAATAATTAACTGTGACGAGATGGGAAGATAGCTGCCAAAAGAAAACATTTAACCTAAACACATAAACTCATAAAATTCTCGTAAAAGTTGGACAAGGAGGTTACAGTGAAGAAACTACAATAGTTTTAGGCTGTCACTTCGGAGAAAAGGAACTATTTTCAAATGATCTGTCAGTGGCAAATGAGGCTGATTCAAAGGGGAGGTGTGCCTAAAAAGGAGGCAGAGGATATCCATTGGAATTAAATTTATGACCATTTGAATATGACTCTAAGATTACTGCCAAGTCTTCATAAAAGTGTAGACACGACTTTAACTTCCCAGATTAAACAATGCCGAACTATGACATCTTTGGGTTCAACGTTCAAAAAGGTGTTAGGTTAAGAAATATTAAAGACAGATAACTTCTCACATGAATAATTTTCCCAAGTAACCAATGCATGATATAGAGCACACACCGGCAGAGAACAAACTACCAATAGCCCTTAATTATGAACTTCGCCCATCCTTGTCCAAAATATCCACCCATCCGTAGGGAAGAGGAACAATAAGCATGCATTAAAAGTATAAATCTTTCTGTGTGAACTCTTCTTTTTCAACTGGAAAGACGAGTTACTGGTCTCTTTTCCTTCATCATCTTTAGTTCAAGTCTCAAGGCAATAAACGTAGGTAAGAGTTCCTTAATATAATATCTCTTTTCTCCGCATTCTGCTAAGATACAGCATTGCACAATAATTAAGCCTTCTTTCAGTGAACCATAAGGAATTTACAGAACAGATTTCCGATCTCTTTCTTCGATCCTTCGATGTTTACAAACTATCCCATCAAGCTATTAAAGGGAAGACACTATTATTGCATACCACCTCTACCATTCAACCTACTTCTATCCCAGTGATTAAATAGTTCTTTAATCGAAATAGAGGTTGGCCAAGATGCAATGTTACTACAAGCAAGGTGAGCCATCGTCTAGTCATTAAGAAAGCAATAGAAGGTAGACAATGAATCCATACTTTGTTGATCGTAGAAATCATCAAACTTTTGGTTGTAGTAGCCTAGAGGTACTATTGCCAAGAGTGCGGCACTGATCCAACATTCAAACAAGGGGAGCCATCGTTCAGTCATTAAGATCTCTACGAGGATCAAAGTCCCAGTACATTCCCAGTAGGGTTCATACTCACAATATCCTGATATGTGAAAGCAGGGGTAGTTAAGCGAGCTCTATGGACCAAAATCTCACCTTATTCCCATTACCTGTACTAATTCCCACACCAAAACCAAACGTATACTGAACCTCATAATCTATAATTCACTGCTCCACTCAAAGTTCTTACTATTAAATCTGGAAGCAATCACCTTCTCCTCACACTCTCAAAGAAGATCTTCCAAAACACTTGCCTGCTAAAGCCGGGAAATTCTAGTCACAAGCCCTCTTCTTCCTTAGAAGAAGCCACTTCATCTCACTTCACCAGAAGAGAGTTTTTGTCATTCACTGAACAATCTGAACCCGTCTAAAGGACTTCCATCATATTCTTCTCAGTCTTTCTTACCACGGCTTTAGGTTAAATAGTCAACAGACAACAAGAGGGAGCAGGGAGGAATTCACATAAAGTACTCTTCAGAGGATTTAGCCACTCAGCAATACTCCTTAGAAATATATCACGTCTTTTGACTGCTTGATGCTTTGTTATCAATTATGCAATCCCATATCACTCTAGACCAATAAAAATCCCCAACAGAAAGACAACAATAAGTCAAGGTAAGAACTTAATCCCGCATTCTATATCCTAATAAATTTATATCTGAGACAAGAAAATGCCTCAAAATAACAAAGATCCGCCTAAGAAAATTAAAATTGGGTAGAACCGTACAAAACGCACCTAGAAAAATCGCTGTAACTGTTCTCAAACTGGAAATCCTCACCAAATTATTGTCACATTCGACCTTACATCATACCTTGGTCAGCCCATTTCCCAACCAAGATACAGGACACCTCCATCACCACAGTAAAAAGGATGGACAAAAGAGTGTCCTCTATATCTCAAACTCTTAAGAAAAGGAGGGCCACCCATTTTACGATATTTACAAAGGGAAGACTGAGGATATTCATTTTTCTCATCATTTATTTTTTTGAAACCCCAGCTAAACCTTCTTCCTTTACACTTGAAAAATCACACCCTGTGGCCAAACTGAATTGAAGGTATGATCTTCAATTGATGCCACCTCACCTCTAGGATTCACCCGTTCCTTAGAAGCCACAAAAGGAAGCACCAGTTTCACTCATATCTTAAAGCATTATTGGGGCGGGGCAGTAATTAACACCCACTATTTCCGAATTATGAACAAGCAATTTATACCCCCACACCAAAAAACATCTGTATACCCCCATGACAAACACAGAGATGATCCAAATATCTCTCTCTCAGATTGAACACCCACCCTAAAAAACTAGCAACATCAAATATAGCCACGGATCTAAACACATAATAAAAGATGGTGAAATCAAAACCTAATTAGGGATGGATTGTGGTTATTAAGTAAAACGAAACCCTAATTTAGAGAGATGGAAGACTTGCCACTGTCTCCAATGAGGAGGAGTTTGATGAGGTAATCATAGTCAGCCCGAGCTCTTGCTGGAGCACCTGCCATTATTATTCCTTCTTCTTCAGATCCTCAGCAACAAAAATGGTTCACCGAGAGAGAGAGAGAAATATTCTTGAAATACGACCTGATATTTTTATTAATTAAACGACTTCTCACGTACACCAACACCGTCACACGTGAGAGTTTGAACTCGCACCCTACCACTAGAACAAATGCCCTTTTTTTGTGGGATACTTTTTGAATACTCAAACATGGAGATAGATATTTCAGGTGATTTGGAAATTGTTGATCTAATTCATCATCATCTGCATTATTGGCTCTGCTTGGCCTCTAGGATGCATGGCATCATCACACCAACATGCCAAACTAGGCATCACTGTGCCACATGCCATTTAGCATGCCTTTTGACCAAGGCTAAATTTGTAATTTTATATGTTTTATGTATCGTATATGATTATATAAATTCCAAAATACCATTTCTTTCATTCATTTTACTCTAATGAGTAGAAATCTCAAGAGAATAAAAAGTGTGTTTAGTTTAATACTTAGGTGGCGTTTGTTTTTTGAGCTGACTCCACTCAGTCGTCTAGTGATTTGGTCACTTAGAAGCGTTTGTTTTTCTCTCACTCAGAGTCAGCCCCAATAAGCCAGCTTAGTGCTTAGTCTGACTCTGAGTCTATTTTGGCTCCCCAAACTACCCTTACAAAAATAAAAAAATTACAAAAAAAACTCACCTTCTCCTCCAAACCAGCTCCTCCCCAAACGAAAACTCACCAATCTCTTCCAACTGCTCTCCTCGATCTCCTCCAAACGCAGCTCCTCCTACGAGTACGAGTACGTTCAAGTTGATTTGAACAAGGTTTGATTTATATTTTAAATTTCTTCACTTTGTTTTGTTTTTGATAGATTTAGGGATTGGAGTTGGGTTTCTAGAGGATTGTAACAAATAAATCTCAGCATTACAGATTTGATGGTCTGGGTGTTGTTGAATTTAAGCCATGAGATCTCCTAGAGAAGATATCAGACCTAGAAGCATTTGATTTCCTTACAGTAACATGAAGTTTCCCATCTTCTTTAATCTCAGCTTCAGTCTCTAAAACCTCTCTTCCATCCAAAGACATAATATCAGAATCAACATTGATTAAAACAATGGAACCAACAGTATCTGGGAACTGTCAGTGATAAGAACCTTAACTCCCCTATACTCAAACATAATAAACAACATCAATGTATACCAAATGATACATTGAAGAACCACAATTTGTACCATTAAATCCCCAGATAAGTCCCCATACATCCCTTTCAACAATAGGATTCCCATAACAAGTGTGTTTGGGAGTGTGGATAGTACACCAGAGTTCACTTCACTCCTCAAGGCTCTTCTCCCTTCTCCCTTCTCCCCACTCCCCAAAGCCAGAAAGAGAGTGAGAGACTATGTATCTCTTCCTTAAAATATTACTTCTTCCTTTAAGCTCATATTTCCACTGATGACTATTGCTTAAACTGAGAAGAGTGTCTACAAAAGTAATGGGACAGTGTGATAGGTCTCAAGTATTTGTTGGAGAAAGCTTTTTAAGCTTTTGTTTTGGAAGAAACACTCTTTTTTGATTTTGTCGGTGTTGGTGTAGGTTTGCTTTGATATAAACTTTGATTTGATATTTCATCTTTTCTAGTAAAAGAGATGATAACATATAAGATAATTGGTATCGGTGTGGTTCAGTTTTTTAGTTTTAATTAATGATTGGATGTTGCACTTGCATTTGCATGACTCCTATTACTATAGATATCTATAAAGTAATTCTTCTTGCTATTAATGAGTTATTACTTGTTTACTGCTATTGATTTATCCTTGTTTTGATTGCAGGGTTGTTTGTTTGAAGGCCTTTAGATAAATTGTAGAGGTGATCTGTATTGGCTCACTAATCAATTTCTCTCATACCCCAAGGTATTATCTGATTCTATCCTCCTTAAACTGCTTGTTATTCTTGTTGTTGTTGATAGATATTGTTTTTGATAGATGGGTTGATATTATTGTTGAAACTAATAGGTATTTGAGTCTCCCAAATTAGTATTATCAATATTATGAAGCATGCCTTCTTGTATTATTTGATACTATTTTATTGATTATTTGATACTATTTTTTTCATTATGTATTCTTAGGGACAATGAATCAGGTTTAATGGTTATTAGGTATTCTTGTTATTATTATTTTGTACAACGAGATAGTCAAACAAAATAGGAGGGTCCACCAAAGACTATGCATTTCTGTTCGCACTGGTAAGGCATATGTCCAGGAACTCCTAGAAGGTCCTAAAACTCTAATGTATAATATGATGAGGATGAAGCCAGACTCTTTCAGATCTCTAGTTGCCCACTTCAGAGATACTGGGTTGTTGAGGGATAGTAAGCATATAGATGTCGAGGAGAAACTTACAATATTTTTACACATCATTGCACATAACATGCGAAATAGAGTTATAAACACCTTATTTCAACATTCTGCTGCTACAACCAATAAAGTTTTCCATGAATGTCTTGATGCAATGATGAAATTTTCAAAAGAGATGATAGTGCCCACTAACTTTGATGAACCACAAAGGCCAATTAGACATCATAAAAAACTTAGGGAAAAAGTTTTCAGAGGAGCTATAAGAGCACTAGATGGTACACTAATTCCTACAAGTATTCCAGTAAAGGATCAAACGCCTTACAGAGGAAGAGGTAGAGGGATTTTCTTCCAGAATGTGATGGCCATATGCGATTTTGACATGTATTTCACGTTTGTTATTGCTGGTTGGGAAGGAGTCGCCCATGATTCTAAGGTTTTGACAGAGACACTAAATAAGCCAGCTCACAACTTCCCCATGCCTCCAACTCGTGGTAATGGTCATTTTCTTTTTGTTGATGTTTATCACTCTTTGTATGTCTCCTCATGTTAACTTTCCTTGTTTCAGAGCAATATTATCTATGTTATGCTGCTTATGCACAAATAAGAAGTTTCATGACCCCTTATAGAGGTTTTAGGTACTGGTTGAGTGATTATAGGCATGGACAAAGGCCTAGGAACCCACAAGAGTTATTTAATCATGCACATGCTAAACTAAGACATATAATTGAGAGAAGCTTTGGTGTACTGAAGGCAAGGTTTCCTATTCTCAGATCAATGCCTTTTTATGACTTTCCCATACAGAGAAACATTGTGGTTGCATGCATAACAATTCACAATTATTTAAGAAGGGTTTCTCTGAATAATAAACTCTTTAAACAGTTTGAGAGTGATGATGTTGGGGTTGAGGGAAATGAAGGAGTGCATGTTGCGGAGTTGCCACCTAATGCTATCTTATTTGCAACAGCTATAACTCAAAAAGATATGCTTGCAGCACAATTACACACTAAGCAATGCGAATGCCGTTATTGTAGAGTAATTTAGTTTATTGTAAACAATAACTCTTTAACAATAGTTTTATAATATGTTGTTTATGCTGGGATAACATCTATTTATTAATAACATTTCTTTTTCTGGTATGTGGTGTTATTGGTGGAAAATAATATGCAGTTCAATGGTGATTTACAACTGCATTTGTGGGAATGGGGTTACATTAATTTCTCAAAGCTCTGACAATCCAAATAGGGCATATTGCAAGTGCATGTACGCGGTATATTTTGCATTCTATTTTTTATATTGAATTTTCTATTTTATTATCTATTACTAGTTCTTTATTTTATATTTGCATATTTCAGAAGACACCTAGGGATTATGGGCTCTAGTGTTGGGGGAATGAGTATTTGCCTTGCCCTTGTGGAAATAGTCCATGTCAGCTGTGCTTTGCAACTGTTAGTAAAAAATGATTTTACTGTTGCCCACTCTCAAAGAGTAAGTAGGAGAGAGGTTGTGGTTTCCTCAAGTGGTTTGAGGAAGTAAATGACGAATCATCTACTTCCACTCCTTCTACCACTGCCACTCCTACCTTTGCTACCTCCTCAACTATTGAAGATTTGGAGATCAAGTACAAAATAGAGTTGGTTGTGGCCCAAGCTAAAATGGAAATGCTTCAATCCATCACAGAAGACCTAGCAAAGATAAAGCTAAAGAAGTAATGTATTTTAAAAGTTGTATGAGTTCTTTTTTGTAAAACATATTAAAGCATCTTTAATATAGAGAGCATGTAAGACTATTTTATTTATGAAACGGTGTTTGATTACATTTGTTGTTGATAAATGTTTCTTAGTTATTGGATCATCTATACAAAAATGGATAGATGCTTGTAATATTAATGGTTGTTTGATTATGTTTGTTTGTTTACCTATCTATGAACCTAGTCAGCTAGTATCCTTTCCATCTATTTTCCATCCATAGGTTCATAGGTTCAACTATTATTGCATTCATAGGTTCATTTGAGCCACCTAGAACAACTCTTGTTATTTTTGCCACTGATACCAACAAATCCCCTGGGCTGAGGGCTTTAATGCCTACTTCTTTAAAACCTTTGGAGAGGTAATTGAGAAGGACTTTAATTAGGCCATAAAAAAAAATTATAAGCAAGAGAATGCTCTCCCAAGTTAATTCTTAGGTAATTGAGAAGGACATTATGAAATGCTCTCCCAAGTTAACTCTGAAAAAAATGACATTATGAAATGGATTTGGCATGGTATTCTTCCAGAAAAAATTAGGGTGTTTGGTTAACTATGGAAGATGGTGTTGCCTGTAGATGCCTTAATTCAAACCAATGTGAGCTTAGTCTTTAAGGGATACTGTTGTCAATCAAGCCAGACTGAAGATGTGGACCATCTATTGGTAAATAGTGATGTTGCAAAATCTGTGTGGGTGTACATCAACAGAGCATGTGGAGTTTCATACCTGCATAACCAATCACATTGGGATAGACAACAGTCTTTATCTAGTGCTACTAATATCAAGTCACAAATAGGCATTATAATTGGTATTTTGCCTTATTTAATATCCTGGGAAATCTATAGAGCAAAGTGTAAGAAGAGATATGAAGACATCACAATCACATTGGGATAGACAACAAATTTTGTTTAGTGCTACTAATACCAAGTCACAAGTGAGCATTATAATTGGTATTTTGCCTTCTTTAATATGCTGAGAAATCTATAGAGCAAG
The DNA here is from genome assembly GCA_014058105.1 of Kingdonia uniflora. Taxonomy (NCBI): domain Eukaryota; kingdom Viridiplantae; phylum Streptophyta; class Magnoliopsida; order Ranunculales; family Circaeasteraceae; genus Kingdonia; species Kingdonia uniflora. Next base: position 583,889 of record JACGCM010000719.1, on the reverse strand, counting down.
GTGTAAGAAGAGATATGAAGACATCACAATGCAAGTTGATCTTATTATCAATAAGGTCTGCCAGTAGCTACATGATATTAGTGGGAGGAGTAAAGCAATTAAAATTTGTAGTTTAAAGCACTGTGAGTTGAGATTCTGCAAACAACACCATTGCACTTAGATTGTTGTGGAGACTAATTCAAAAGTCATTGCAAACTGGTTCAGTAGAACATCTTTATTCTTTGGTAGAGCATTCCAGACTGATTCAACTCAATTCCAAATTTAACAGTAGAGCATTTTAATAGAACATCTTTCATTCTTCAGTAGAGCATTTCAGTAGAGCATCTTTCATTCTTCAGTAGAGCATTTCAGTAGAGCATCTTTCATTCTTCAGTAGAGTATCTTTCATTCTTTAGTAGAGCATTTTAGTAGAGCATCTTTCATTCTTCAGTAGAGCATTTCAGTAGAGAATCTTTCATTCTTAATTCTTCAATTATAACTAATACTGATAATGATTTGAGGGTTAGAGGTCTGGAACACGATAGGCAACTTCTCATATTGCAGCTTCTGCCATTTTCTATCAATTTTTTGAATAGCTTTGGGGACGTCTTTTTTGTTTATTTTTTGAACAATCTAGACCAGGTTTTGAGTTTGCTTTCCATTCACCTTCTTATGGGCTTTTGTTGTATCTGATTTCTTATGCCACTCATACATGGCATATATTAGATGGACTGAACCTTTGTTATCTGCAATACCATCTGGACCAGGTTTATCTGCAATACCATCTGGACCAAGTTTATCTAGAATATCTGCATATATTAGATGGATTGAACCTTTGCTATCTGCAATACCATCTGGACCAGGTTTATCTGCGTATATTAGATATATGGACTGAAACTTTGTTATCTGCATATATTAGATGGATTGAACAGTCTGGACCAGGTTTATGCTTATGCTTATCTGCAATACCATATATCCATTTGTTATCTGCTTATGCTTATGTTGTTATGTACATCTGTTATAGAGTGCAATGCTTTGTCCATTTGTTTTCTGTTTAACTAATTTGTCTATTTGTTTGAAATGTGTAGTTATGTTGATACTACCAATGATACCACCAAAGAAAATAGGCTTTTTTAGGTAATATCCACAGTTTAGAATTGACTTTATCATGAAATGTCAAGCACAGATAGACTTACATAGACTATATGGAACATATCTAAATGCTCTAGCTTGGAAGACGGTAAAAGATGAGCAAAATAACATGCAATATTTTCATGTTTTACAACATAAGGAAATGAAGAACCAATGAGATTACTTGAAGAGGCAATAAAAAGTCTGGAGAGGGTTGATAAACTGGACTAGCCATGGATATGATCCTGTATCAGTCACTTTTGATTGGCCTGAAGAAGTTTGGGAAAATATCATTGCGGTAAGTAAATGTGAATAATTGCATTACAATTTGATTATATAGCAATTTATACAAGTTTAAACATCTATTTACTATCTTGTTTACAAGTAAATTCTGAGGTGAGGAATTATAAGACTGCTCCTCTTCAACATCGAGATTTGCTAGAGAAATTATTTGAGGGTCTATCTGCCACTAGGGATTTTGCATGGTCTTCAGGTATGGCAAGTGCACCCTTCTCCACCCAGCAGTCAGAGTATGTTCCTCTACATGATGATATGAATGTTGATGATACACAAGTTCCCCTCGCTGAAGTTGATTATCCTTGGGATGGTGAAGCCATTCCTTCTAATTATGCCCCTATCAGTCCAGTAAGGAAGCCTACTCCTGGTAGTACTTCTCGTTCTCGTACCCCTGCGCTTCAATAAAACTGGAGAAGATCAGCTGTGGCAGTTCAACCATTGGAACCAATAGAGTTGGTTCAATCTCTGATATCTGTATCCACTGCCCAAGGAGCAAGTTCTACTTCTTCTATTAGCAATGACGACCCCAGTACTGAAGTTGCAAACGTATTGAAGGATATGGTCAGTTTATATAAGATAGATAATACATTATTTTTCAAGAGTTTGAAGTTCTTGGGAGGAAAAGAGTCAAACAACTGCAGGTTGATGTTTCTGGTGCTTGAGCCATAGTAGCGTGCTAATTTCCTTGAAGCCATTTTAAGTTGATTGGAATTATTTGTTTGCGTATTTGTAATAACTCTTAATATTATGATATTTGCCTTATTTGTATTAACTTCAAACTAATATTTACTATATATACAGGTTCTTTCCTATGTGTTTGTTATGTATATGTGGTGTTAACGTTGCCCTGACGAAGGGGTGGTGGTTCCTTATAAACTGATAGGGGTATTTTGGTCTTTTGCCTATTTTAACAAATACTCAGACTCAGACCAAAAAACAAACACTCCAAGGCATCCACTCAGCTAGTGAACGCTTCTAAGTAGACTCAGACTCAGACTCAAACTCAGACACTCACTCAGACTCAAACTCAGATTCAGACTCACTCAGACTCAGAAGCAAAAAAACAAATAGCACCTTAATAAAATATTATAGATATTATAGAAGTCAACGAGTCATCCTTACTCATAGTCATAGTAAATGTTTTTCCCCCTTTTAACAATAACATAAATAAAAACTAGCTTTTCTAAGTGGTTGTAAGAATGTTAAAAGTAAGCATTGGGTAAGTTGAAGTAGTCTTAGAGGATTTAGTCTATAGTTGTTATTTGTGTATTAGTATTACAGGTTAGTAGTATTAGTTGCTTAAGTGGTCCTTATTTGTAGCAAGATAGTTTCCTCATGTGTTCTATAAATGAGGAGTCCAGGAGCTGCGTTTTATCTGTAAGACTTATTATGGTCCACATGAGTAGGGTCCTTTAGTAATTATGGGTTTCTAATTATGATGATCCAAGTCCTAATAGGAAACTAATCCTATTAGTTAATGAAGAAACTAGGTCCTCTCTCTACTTTGATAGAAAGTAGTCTTAATTGAAATAGAAAACTAGGTCTTTTCTCTACCTATATAAGTGTGCCTGGCCCATCAACTAAAATACTATCTCAAAGAAAAGGTTAAGGGAGAGAAAACCTAGTTGTCACCGCCCGCCGTCGCTGACGAACACAAAGACATACCTCAATCAATCAAGTTATGGATCAAGGTATGTGATTATGTTTCCGCATTATCGTTTATCGTGATTATCGCATTAAGTCCTAGGTCCTTATAGATTTATAATGTTTATATATCTTGTCATGTTTTACATATGGTATCATGAGCTTTGCTGGACTTTTGTGATTTTTAATTATGATTTATTTGCTTGTGTTATGTTTCGTTGGTATGTGATCTCGTAAAAGATTTAACTTTTGTAATTTATTGATATTGATCACTAGATCAAGATTAGGGTTTCTTTACCAACCATAGTTGTTTGGCCATCCACGTATAAACTATTTTAGTGGCAATTTATATAGATATTTTATGTTATACTATCTACTTTTTTAGGGGTTTGACTTTGATTTCAAGAAAGCTGTAAAGATATGCAGATACATAGTTACTTATGTTGTCCCAATGTAGATCATGGTACGGTATGATCGTGTTAATGTGTTTTAATGGAGTGTTGTTTGGTTTTCCTAAAGTTATATATGATTATTCTAATTCGGGAAAGTTATACTTTGTATTATCGCCTTAACATGCTAGTACATATCGCCTTTACTTTATTTTTCTTATATTAGCAATTTGACCTTATGTTTTCATTATATGTTTTGACCATGTTTATATCGATTTAAGATCCGTGTTTTTGGCCGGTTGGAAGTCACCAAAGTAACCTAACTATTATGATGCATGGATATCAAATCGAGTATGTAATACGATTTATTTGTCTCAAAATATTATGAATTCACCCAAAGGTGGATTGACTTTTGTGAGATTAATAAATTGAAATAGGGTAATTGATATGTATTATAGTTTGTGTTTGGAACTAAAAATCTAATGGTGAAAGACCTTATATAATTTGGCGTACACTTTTAATTAGCCCTATTATATTAATGTTATAACTATTTGAGTGGGCATTTTCTAATGTTCAAGGTAAGAGGGCCTTCTAATCTTACTAAGGCTCCTAAGACAAATTGCGACAATAAACGTAATAGGTGCTACTTCTGTAAAAAGATGAGATTACTGAAGTTCTTTATAATACTTGGTAGATTGACTCGGGTGCTACTATTCATGTTTCCAATACGATGCAGAGATTCCTTACGACCTATAACGCAAAACCAAATAAAAAATTCATATTCATGGGAAATAGAGTTAAAACTTCAGTTGAAGCTGTGGGGACCTCTCGTTTATTCTTAGACACTGGACATCATTTAGATTTATCGCTTACCTTTCTATATTCCTTCAATTTCTTGTAATTTGCTTTCTTTATCTCTTTTAGACCTTGATAGATATTCTTTTGACTTTGAGAACGGTTCTTTCAGTTATTCAAGAATTCCACTTTTATTGGTTTTGGTATTTTGTGAGATGGCTTATACAAATTAAATCTTGATAACATGTTCGCCAAAACTCTTTTTACCCTGCATCCTAATGTTGGAACGAAACGTGGCATAACTAATAAAAATTCTTCCATCTTGTGACACAAATGACTGGGGCATATCTCTACAAAAAGAATACAAAGATTAGTTAAAGACCGGGTCCTTCCGAACCTAGATTTTACTGATTTCGGTATGTGTGTGGTTTGTATTAAAGGAAAATAAACCAAACACACCAAGAAGGGTGCAACAAGAAGTACGAAGCATCTTAAAATTATTCATACAGACATTTATGGACCTTTTACCACTCCTTGTTTTATGGGAAAAAAGTATTTTATCACCTTAATTGATGACATTTTACGTTATGGTTATTTCTATTTATTAAGTGAAAAATTTCCAGCAGTGAATGTCGTTGAGGTATACATTATTGAGGTTGAAAGACAATTAAGCAAAAATGTGAAAGTCATTAGGTCAGATAGAGGTGGTGAATACTATGGTAGATATGACGAATCGGTCAGTGTCCTTGCCCATTCACCAAACTCATAGAAAAGCTTGGTATTCGTGCTTAATATACAGTGCTCAGAACACCACAACAGAATGGTGTAGTTGAAAGGCGTAATCATACTTTAATAGAAATGGTTAGGAGTATGATAAGTAATTCAACTTTACCCATATCTTTGTAGATTGAAGTTCTAAAGACCGCTGTATATTTATTAAATAGGGTTACTAGTAAGGTAGTTCTGAAAACTCCATTCGAGCTTTGGACTGGAAGGAAACCTAGTTTAAGTCATCTTCATGTTTGGGGATGTGTAGCGAAGGCTAGAATTTATAATCCACATAAAAAGAAATTGGACCTTACAACCATCAATGGGTACTTTATTGGTTACCTGAGTAACAGCTGGGCAATCCACCACTCCATAATTAGATTGCTACTAATGAACTGATAATAGAGGCACCACAAGAAATAGTACCACACCGATCCCAATGGGAAATAGGATATGTTATTTTGAACGACTATGTGGTATACTTACAAGAATCTGAATTTGACATAGGGGCTATTAATTATTCAGTTTCATTTTCACAAGCCATGGATAGCAATAATTTTACTAAATGGATTGATGCTATGAAAGAAGAGTTAGAATCAATGGAATAGAATGAAGTTTGGGATCTCATTGAATTGCCAAAAGGATATGAGGAAGTTGGTTGTAAATGGGTCTTTAAGACCAAGCTTGGCAGTAATGGTAATATCGAACGATATAAAGCCCGACTTGTGACCAAAGGTTTCACTCAGAAAGAAGGTATTGATTACAAAGATACCTTCTCACTTGTATCAAAGAAAGACTCACTTAGAATTATTATGGCATTGGTGGCTCAGTATTGTAATGGCCTAATTCCGTAAGCTCAAAGTGGCCTGAAATTAACTCTTACACCAATGTACCTATGACAAAATCTAATGGAAAGCAAGAAATGACAAGTATTTAGCATGGAAAACCTATAAATAGGTAAAAAACTATGACCTCAAGTTGAGGATTTTTGTAATAGGTACGTTTATTGCTTAAGGTTGATATCTTATTACAAGTGATCTCTAGACTTAGAAATACTTGATCTTGTGAATAAGAAGTTTGAAGTTTTGAGAATCTAGAAAATATAGTTTTCTTGGTGATTTCTCGTGTAATTTTCTAGTTTTTTATCTCTTCTAGAACTTTTTCTTTATATAGGCCTTTCCTGCAGTTCTTCATTGTACTGAAGCACGTTCTCCGAACAATGTGGTTAGTGACAGTTGAATGAGTAACTGCTGAGTTCGTGAGAGACATGTATTTTGACTTGTTCAGGTTTTTTTATTTGAGCTCGACCCACATTTTTCATCAGTTCGTGGAGTAGGTGGCAATGTTGACTGGAGAAGTCATGTGGAGAATGCTTGGGCCTGACATGGAGGTAGTTCAATCTGGAGACATATCGATTTAGGTAAGATCGAGGGGTAGGCCCCTACAATCGCCCCCTCACAACCGAAGTCACAAGTGGCTTTGGTTAAGAAAGAATTTTTGGGTATACGAATTAGAAATTTGAATAAGGAAAGAAGTAATGATGGTGTTTGAATGCATAAAAAATGTGCATGTCAAGGGGGGATGCACGTGCATTGAATGTTGATGGGAATATTAATGTATGTGACGGCTAGGGTTTGAAGAGTTTTGCCTATATTGAATGATGATGCTTGGGGAAACGTTCTTGCATAATAAATTTAGGGTTATATAAATAGTACCTGTACCAATGTTTGTGGCCAAGTACGTTTGTTTTACTGTAATATTCTCTAAAATTGTTGAAGATGGTGAAAACTGGTAGAATGGCTCTTGAAGAGAAAATTGCTTCTGAAATGCAGAGATTGAAGTTGAAGTATTTTGGAAATTAATCCTTGGAAAATCCTACTCCTGTTCCTCTTCCTCTGAGGTATCAAGGAATATTAGAAAATGAAGTGGCTGAAGCTGAGGAGGAGTTTTACTGTAGATGGAGGTTTCATCACGTTATCTTGCCAGGCGAGCAACGTTGGATTTGTCTCCGCATTCTTATGGAAGACAAGGTTGGGGAGGCAGACTGTGGGACAATTGCGCTGAAGTCTTAAACTCGAATAGATTATAAGGTCGGGCCCTCTTCATCTCTACCAACTCTTAGGGGGGGGGTTATAGGAGAGGCGGTGGTGGCAGTGGAGGAGGAAGACGGAGAATGGAAGTCTGCTTCTGCACTTTCATCGCCACTCTAGAGTTGGTTCAAGCACTAAGTCTTCTACTTCCATAGTTTCTATTTCAAGTTCGTCTAGACTTTGACCAAACTCATGGGAGGAAGGATACTCGTTGTTTCCAATGTCTGTTTTGCATCAGGGTAAAAGACCACTGAAGTAGAACAAACTGAAGAATTTAACGCTTTGGAGTGCCTGAAAGACTTGTTAGCTGTAAAAGTACTTGGAAAACATGTAACTGTAAAGTACTTAATGTTGAGTACTTGAAAGACTTATTATCTGTAAAAGTACATGATATTGAGTACTTGAAAGATTTGTTATCTATAAAAGCACTTGTAATTTGTTTCAAGATGAATAAAATTTGTTACCCAAACTCTCTGCTGATATAGAATTGAATAACTCTAAAAATTGAACTGTATGATCCAAAGACTTTCGAATATTGTATGAAATGAAATGTATGAGGCAGAAAGTAAAATATTTATAATAATCGAGCTGTTAGAAATTTATCTGTGAAAATATGTGTTGTGTTAAACATGATTCGACCTGTGTGTGAAAAATGTAGAGGAGATAAATTTGTAGAAGGTTCAAAATGAAGAATTGATCTTAAAGAGGTCGTTATAGAATATTAGACTTGGAAAGAATAAGCTCGATCTGGAATAGTATGAAATGACCGAGTTCGATACGAAGAGATATGTTCAAATAATTTCTCTCAAGATATTGGGGTTTATGTTATGAGATAATAGGATAATATCACGACTTACAGGGAATTTGTATCAAAAATATATAAATAAGGGGAAAGGAATTCAAAGTTTGGGGAAGGAAATAAGAATGGTGTGGACTCGATCTGAGAGAATCTGGTATACCGCTGAAGGGCGGTTGGCAATAAAGATCACTGAAGTACGGGAGCGAATTTTTGGATTGTTGGATTATGATGCTGAACTGCCAATGAGGGAGGTTCAACTGTAAGGTTTAGATGGGATTGGGAGGGAACGTAAGTATGAGCGTTACTTTTATGAAGAGATGTTTCGAGAGATTGTTTTGGATCTTGCAGTTTGAAAATGTTTTGTAAGATTGTTTGCTATAGAGGAGATTGAATTGGAAGATGTGAGGATTGCTGGAGGATATCTAATCGGATGTGGTTACCCGGTACATCAAGGCTATTTTAGATATAATAATATGTGTGGTGATAAAGCAAATGTAAATAGGGGTAATAGAATGTATATAACTGTATGAGTTTTAATAATTTGAAAGAAATTGTTGTTAAATTGATCCTCTATTTTTGTAAATACTATTTGTAACTGTAATGAAAAATGAATTAATTTTTTTTATGAGAGATTTGGAAATGATGTCATTATTGCTATAAGTAGAATAAGCAAGTATAGAAGAAGCAGGGAGCTTCTGATTTTGTCCCTTGTGTAAAAGCTGTAAAAACCTGATTGCATGTAAGCGTGAGTCATCATGAGTGTGATAAGGTCAGAAGGAGATTTAGAAAAATGAGATAAAAATAGATTAAAATATAAGGCAAAGGGAAATAATGGGAAAGCGTTTTTACTAAAAAAGTGCAAAAACGTCTGACATGGATAGTGGAGGAGATACCTCAGTTCCAAAACTGAGGAGGGCTCGTGCGGTGCTCAATAACTGCCAGCAGTTAGAGAGAAAAAAAAATATAAATACTACTTTATCTTCGCTAATCAAACGTTTCTCAACTTCTAAAAATTTGAAGAGCTGTGAGAGTGGAAGGAAGAAGAAAAGCAAAAATAGGACATAAACTTATGAAGATTTAATTGACAGTGATCATCACTCAAAGTGTGAGAGAGTTACTGAAACTGAGTCACGAAGGTAGTTGTATAACAACGTGGTGAGGGAAGGATTTGGCGCTGCTGCATATTCACATTCGGATATAGAAGGTTAGTAGGAGATTTGTGATGTGTATACGTGTTTTTTTGAAGATTATGTTTTTGTTTCTAGAAAAATCTATAAATTATTGTTTATAGTAATCTATGCAAACCTTCTTGATATATGATATACAAAAGATTTTTGTATGTATTTAACGTATATGTAAAAGATAATGATAGATACCTGGACCTGTGTGTAGGTTAATCGTGAGGAGTATTTGTGTAGGAAAAAAATCATTTTATGCAGTTGATATGGTGGGGCCCCCTATAAGCGAGGCATCAACCTCTGATCGATCGGCTGTTTCTGAGATTGAAATGTCTGAAAGGGAGGAAGAAATAGGTGTTGATCAATTTCCAAATTTCCTTAGAAGATTGGTATCCTATCCTCCTCACTCTGATGTATTCAAAGAGTTCTGTAAAGCCAAGGCCTCTGTAGGAGGTAGATGGGGTAACTGTATAGAATACGCCAGTAGGCAATTTAGGGGTTGTACTGTAGCGACGGGGGAGGAATATTTTTATTTATTGGCTGATTTGGCAAAAGAGAAAATGGATAGGGGTATAGGCGAATCGATCTCTCTGGAGAATTTTGATGGGAATGTTCAGAGTAAACTTTTAGAGGGCTTTTTATGTTACCTATCTCAGTCGGAGTACTGGTTGAGTCTTCCCCTTAGTAATATGGCAAAAGAGATTATGAACCTCATCTGTGCATATCCTGTTCAGATGAACGGGAACATGTGGGAGGTGATAAGTGTATGTAAATCTCTGAATTCATGGTAGGAAGGAGATGGGAGAAGGATGAGGATATCCTCTGAGGATGTGTTGCAGTTTTATGGGGTAAAAAACTATTCTGCAAGTGGAGGGGCGTATTTTTGTGCGAGTTTTATTCGGCTTTACTTCTTCGATTTGAACTCATCAAGTCGACCATGGAATGATAATGTAATATGGGTGAAGGGTGATTGCCCTCAGAGAGATGATGAAGAACCCATGGAACTTTTGTTTAGAACTGTAAAACAAAGTAAGTATAACAATGTATAATGTATGAGATTGATAGTTGAAATTGTATGATGCTCTGATGATGATAATGTTTTGTGCATCTCCTAAATCTCAGGTGGTGAGGAAAAAGTTATTGTTGAATACAGTTGCTCAGGAAGAGACAGAGCTCGAGGCTGTATTAGAAGAACTTGGCTTTAGCAGGAAGAAGCGTGCCAACAACCGAGTTGAAAAAGTTCAAAAATCCTAGTCGACGAGGCTAATGACGAGCACTAACAGTAGTAAGAAGAAGGGAACTGATGGGGAATGGCGAGTCAACTTGTCCAAGCCCCCTGGAGTAGACTACACAGGGTTACCTAAGTCCACTACGTCGAGCAAATTGGCTCAAACATTTCCCAAGAAATAAATGCTAAAGCGTCCTTCGACCTCTGAAAAAGAGAAGGGTAGAACATTCTGAGATGTCAAGGATGAAGGTCGTAAAGGATCGACCTGTTGTGGAGGACGATTTCAAAGAGGTAAAGGAAAAAGCCAGGTTGGATGTTCTCCACGGGGAGAAGGAGATGAGAAAAATGGTAGGTTCATATGCTCGAATGTGTATTGTGATAAATTTGGTATTATGATTCAAGTTAATCAATGAGGTCGATTTGTTTGTTTTTTGCAGGCTCGTCTCGTCTGATGAAGGGAATATGCCTCGGGGTCGAGGAGGATAAAGCTGAGCTGAAGAGGAAGAAGGTCGAGCTCGAAAGGAGCGTAGCTCGATTGAAAACTGATCTTCTCATGGAGTAAAATCAGATGGAAGCTCTGAAGGCTTCGCAAGTGTTGTAGATCAACAATCTACATGAGGAAGTAATGACGAATTTAGAGGAGGTGGTGGCTGAGCGCGACAGACTCGGGCACCACCTTATGTCAAAAGGATATTCCGAAGATGAGGTGGATGCTATTAGGGCCGACACCTGTGTAGAGGAGGACGATAAAGAAATTGAAGATATTTTTGTTTGCATTGTGGACGGGTTGGACGGTGTATCTCCTCAAATGGTGTGAGACAACCAAGGGGATGGCAACGAGCATCCAGAAGGGGAAACTTAGAAGGTAGAGTAGTGTGATGGTTATTGTATGAATATTTGGGAATGTTTGTAAATTGATTTGATATATTTTTTTGTTGGATAAAATTTTGTAGGCTAAGTTTTTTGTAAACCTTGCTGTAGGAACTTATTGACATACGCCTCAGAATAAAAGATTTAGAGGCAGAGCTTGCTAAGGAGAGAGACGCCTCAACGTCCCTGTTGTCTTTGCAAGCGGAGCTGTAGGTTAGAACATAACAAGAAATATTTAATTTGTATGCTTCATTAGTATAGAGCTACAAAGTAATAAATCGAGTATAGAGATGAACCAAAAACTTTTTATCGGTTTAGTAGCAATGGCACTGAAATGGCACACAGGAAATACCCAAGTATTAATAACTTTAAAAAATAAAGAATGTGTACCTTAGACTTGAGAGTATATGTTATGGAGCATCCATTTGAGATTGTACTTTGACCTTAAGTTTAGAAGTAGTCTTATACGGTAGATGTCAAAAATAGATATCTTGTTAGAAATTAGTCATATGTGGTGACTGAGTATTCTAAATCAAACTTGATATAATGTATTTGTAATGTACAGGTCGAATTGGAGTCAGCCCGCTTGCGCGAAAATGACGTTCGCCAATGTAACCAAGAATTTGCAGAGGAGTTTGATAGGATGAGGAAAGCGAATGAAGACATAGAAGATCAACATGTAAATGTGCACTTCAAGTTTGTTGAGGCAACACAGACTGCTGTCGATCTAGCTCAGAAGATCGAGGAGAAGGATGCCGAAATTAAGAAAGGGCAAAAAGAGCTCCTTGAGTTAAAAGAACATGCAGCGAAACTCAAAAGCCAAAATGATGCATTGATGGTAAAGAGTAGGGAGGCTGACATGGCCTGTTACCGTATACAAGTACTAGAAAGATTGAAGGAAGGTTTAAATCGGTCGATGGCCGGTTTAAAAAATGATTTGATCAAGATAAATAATAATCAGGAGCAAACTCGAGTTGATCTAGCGAATAGCAGAAGCGAGCTAGAGCGATTGAAGAAGAAATTGGTTGATAAAGATAACGAGCTAAAGAGAACTCCAGATGATCTATCTACGTCTGAAGTTGCAGTTGATCAACTGACTTCAACTTTACTTGCCAAAGATTTTGAATTGTGGATGGTGCAACGTAAGTGTGATGAGTTGAACAAAAGAGTGGTGCATTTGAAGACCGAATTGGCGCAAACCAATTCACGTGTTAGATACGTCGAGGCCGGAGATCGTTCGAGGAAGAATAAAAATAATGCCAAGGTTTCCCTTGTACAATGAGATGTTGTTAGCATATCAGGTCAAATAAGAGAGCTAGAGGGAGATGTGGCTCGAATCCAAGGTCATGTGCAAAAAGGAAATGGGAAGTTAAGGGAGTGGCAACGGAAGTTGGATGTTGCTATTTATAGGGAACAAGGGTTAGAGCGGACTATCATAGATAAGGATATTCTGATACAGTAGAAAGATGAAATGTTACAGAAGATTCTGGATGTAGAAGAACTGAACAGGGAGATTAAGGTACTACGTGCTCAGGTGGTCGATTTGGAAGTGATTAATCGAGCTGAATAAGCAAAAGCCGACAAAAAATCGGAAGAGAATATTAATTTCATAGATTGGGTAGATATAGAAATAATATGGCTAAAAGAATGGTATGCGAGGTCAGAAGAACGCCTTCAGGAGGCTAAAACAAATTTCTCTAGGTCGGTTGTAGCCGAGGCATCGCACTCAGAATTGTTGAGGGCAGTTATTGCCTATTTTGTAGAAGAGGTAAAAAAGATTGAGTCAGAAAGAGATACCTTATTAAACAGTTTTTCAGAGAGGGGATATATTTGTAGAGCTGATGTAGATCGAGGAAATTGTATGTAGTCCATGGAAACGGATCTAGGCCCTCGGCCTGCTAAATTGATAGAGAATGGCAGAATTATTATTACTGCTCGAGCTCAAGAATTTATGGCTGATCGACCTTCTGTTGCAGGGGGAGCTCAAGAATTTATGGTTGACTGGCTTCTTGTTTCTGGGAAAAGCATAACTGACATCCCGAAAGCAAAAAAAAGAGGATCCATTGTAGAGGTTATATATGTGACCTGAAATTAAAAGTAGTTATTACAGACAAGTTGATAGATGAAAGCTAGTATTACCTTTGTTTTATCTTATGTTTGCTAGAGTCTTTGATGTAAAAAAAGTGTTACCTTAGCTTTAATCGCAGAGATTTAGTAGAGTCAGCCCAACCAAGTGTTATCTTGATCGAACTGGTATGATGTCGCAGCCATATTAAGGTAGATGAAAGCTAGTTTTACCTTTGCTTTATCTTATGTCTAGTAGAGTCTTTGATGTAAAACAAGTATTGCCTTAGTTTTAATCGCAAAGATTTAGTAGAATCAACCCAACCAAGTGTTATCCTTGATCGAACTGGTATGAGGTCGACTGAAAGCTAGTATTATCTTTGCTTTATTTTATGTATTGCCTACGAAGTAGAGAGATGTATGGGAGAAAAACTTGTAAGTTTCAGTGAATAGAAAAGGATGTACACTGGATGGAGATGAAGATCTCACTGTTGGAATGGAAAAGTGATAAAGTAAAATGGAGTAGTGAGGGACTTAATGATATTACCGTTTCAGTCGCCTAGTGTTCTAAAGACTTGAAATGTGGATTCCCTTTTATGTCATGAGGTAATATGATCCCAGGCCTGAGAAACCTGTGATAAGGAATAAACCCTCCCAATTTTTGCTAGTTTCCTAGCATGAGGTCCTTTGCGGTGTTAAAGTATTTCTCTGTGGACAAGATCATCGATTTAGAAGGTACGACTTCTGACTCTTTTGTTGTACAAACTGGCCAGCATATGGTGATATCGACCTAGGTTAGCGATGGCACGTTCCCTGGTTTCATCGATCCAATTGAGGTTGCAAGCCAATTCAAACTCATTTTTCTCATCAGTTAGCTCGTGATCTTTGACTGGATGATGGTATTTAGAGAGAATGACAGCCTTGGTGCCATAGGTAAAGAGGAATGGAGTGCAGCCTGTCAACTGTCGTGGAGTGGTACGATATGCCCATAAGACATGAGGAAGTTCCCGAACCTAATTTCCTTTTTTCTGAGAGTGCAGCCTTTTCTTGAGTCAATCCACGATGGTTTTGTTGGTGATTTTGGCTTGGCCATTCCTTGAGGATAGTAGGAATTGGATGGTGAGTGGATGATATTGCATTAATTAAGGAAAGCTACGACTTTTTCTTTAACAAATTAGGGCCCGTTATCGATACAAATTAAGTGTGGGCACCCAAATCGAGTTATGATGTGTTACAAGATAAAAGAGATGACCTCTTCTTCTTTGGTTCGATAAAGTAGAACTACTTCTACCTATTTTGTAAAATAATCGGTAGCTACGAGTAGGTGGCGGCGATTACCTGGAAAATTAGGAAATTTGCCAACAAGATCGAGTGCCCATCGTTTGAATGGTAAAAAACACCTTGCTTGTATGGAGTTCGAGCGCAGGAGTGTGGATCATTTATCCATGTTGTTGACATGCATCACATTTTTATGAGTACTCTTTTGCTTGCTTGCGCATGCCAGGCCAAAATACTCCTTGTGTAATGGGGACGAGATGCTCTGCGACCTACGACATGGGAGCCACAAGTCCCTTCATGTAGATCACGGAGCATCTCGTCCGCTTTCTGTCTGGAGAGGCATTTGAGGTAAGGCGGTATAAAGTACCGTTTTGATTAGTGTAGCGCTTTGAGTTGTCTATCAGTTATCGGTGCTCTTTCAGATCTGCTGGAAGTGGACCTTCGCATTTGTTATCGATACCGAGATAAACTAAGAAAGGCTTTTGCCAATTGTCGTCTCACCCTTTATCACCCCCAGTGTTGATCGTTCATACAAAAATACGATAAATGTTGGGGGTTGAAATCACTTCGATCTGGAGATATCGAGCTTCTGTGCCTAATACCCCGACTAGATACGCCAAGGAATCGGCGCGTCTGTTTTCACCTCGAGGAAGATAATCGAGAGTTGCTTGGCGAACTTGCACATCCCATCTGCAACGAGGGCTGCATATTTGATCATCTTGAAATTCTTCTTGTATTGCTTAGAGTAATGGTGGACGATGAGTAGCAAATCTATGTAAACTGAGAGTTCTGGGACACCGTGCTCAAGAGCGAGATTGAGTCCATGAATGAGAGCTTCGTTACTCGGTAATATTATTTGAGGCCTCAAAATCAAAGCAAATTGATTTCTCAATTCTGTCGTTAGAAGGGGTAATCAATACAATTCCAATTCCTGACCCTGCGAGTGTTGCTGATCCATCAGTAAGAAGTCTCCACCCTTTTCTTGTAATCCATTCAGCTCGCTCGTCAAATGCTTTGGAGGGTAGATCTTCTGTAACTTCCTCTGTAAGGTCAGGATCGTGCTACTCCGATTTGGGATCCTCCACTGGAAAATCTGTGGGGAAATTGGCAACGGCCTAACCTTTTCGGAATGACATTGTTCGATCTTGATATCATGTTCTCCCAAACTGACTGACCATTATTGCTCGCTCCTCGATTTATTTGTCTTGGACAGAACCTCCCGAAGTGGGTAGTTCGTTAAGACTTTGATGGAATGAACTTGAAAGTAGTGCTTGGGCTTCTATGAAGTATAAGCAAGAGTGAGAAAAAGTTTTTTGATTTTAGAGTACCTCGATTCTGTTGGAGTGAGGGTTTTGCTGATAAAGTAGACTGGTTTTTTGATTTTCCCTTTAAGTCAAATGAGAACCGAGTTGAGTGAAGTATCTGCAACTGCTATGTAGATAATTAGTTCCTTATTATCTATTGGGGTGCTCATGATGGAAGACTTCCCCAAATAGGTTTTGAGATCCTTAAAAGCTGCTTCACATTCTGATGTCCTGATCTCCATTGAACCTCTATATTTGGATGAACTTTTCCTTGCTTGGTACAACCGCGGAGTAATAGGAACATCCAACAACAGCGGTCAGAAGATTTCAAAATGAAACGGCTGATAGCGGCAATCTTGCCAACAAGTTTATGAACGTCTTTCATCATTTTTAGAGATGGCATATTAAGGAGAGCCCAAATATGATCTGGATTTGCCTCAATCCCCTTCTTACTAATGAGGTGGCCTAAAAATCGACCTGAATGTACTCCGAATTGACACTTATCAGGATTGAGACACATCCTGTAAGATCGAAGAATGTTAAATATTGTGTTGAGATCTGAGATATGGTTGATGGACTGTAAGCTTTTGCACATGAGATCGTCAATGCAGACTTCTATGACTTTCCCAAGATATATTTTGAACATAGTAGTCATCAACCATTGATATTTTTGAGTCCAAAGGGCATGACTTTGTAACAGTAAAATTCTCTTTCAGTGATAAAAGTGGTATTGATCTTTATTCAAGAGTGGAATCTGATTGTATCCCGATGCAGCGTCCATCATAGATAGGAGTTTGCGACCTGCTGTAGAATCAAGGATCTGATGAATATTAGGAAGAGGGAAACTATCCTTTGAAGTATGTTTGTTTAGATCGGTAAAATCTATACAAACTTAAACTTTTCCATTCTTCTTTGCGACAACAACGATGTTGGATATCCAATCTGGATATTTGGCTTCTCGAATAAATCTTACTTTAATCAATTTCTCGATCTCCATCTTAACTTCATCTCGAAATCGCGGTGATAGGCGTCGATGTTTCTGTTTGACCGCAATAGTGTTTATGTTGATGGCCAATTTGTGACATGCCTTGGCCAGATCAACCCTGACCACGCAAAAATGTACTGATTTAGTCGAAAGAACTGAATGAGAGCGTCTTTTTCGTGTTGAACCAGCTTAGTACCGAGAAAAGTATCTCTATTAGGTCCATCAATATTTGATGTATTCGGTGGGCTCCTCCATGGAAGGTTGATCATCGGGGTGATCAGCTTTCTGTAATTGATATGCAGCATACCTATTAGTGGTATCTAAAATCACAGAGAGAGTATTTTTGAAAGCTAGAGAAAGCATTTGACTACCTCTGATCTAAATGATATCATCGTTGTATTTGAAACAGAGTGCTTGATGATAGGTAGAAGCAATTGCTTCCATGTTATGAATCCAGCAACGGCCCAAAATCCCGAGATAACAAGATTTAGCGTTGATCACGTAGAAGATGACGTCTACTGTAGCTGGTCCTGCGGTAATAGGTAAGATGATCTTCCCTACTCGCTCTTCTTTAGAACCATTAAATCCATTAATATCGGTGTCGCTTTGAATGACTTGATCCGCCAAACCCATTTGGTCGATAGTGCTTAGAAAGAGAATCTCAATACCGCTGCCAGTATCGATAATCATTGTGTGCATGACAAAGTTCTTCATCTTGAGCATTATGACTAATGTATCATAATTTGGAAACTTGACATGTCTAGTATCATTATCTTTGAATGATATTCCGAGCCAGCGATTGCTCGACTAAGGTAGAAGTTTGGCTTCTTTGTCTTGAGGTGTGAGATCGCATCATTCGGACAGTCTCCTGCGTTTGAATCTGTTAGAGTTGGTGATTTGATTAATCTCGATCATGTTGTTGTGGCGTATATGGCAGAGGTGCTTCTCCTCAGCTTGATCTTCGACTTGGACAACTTCAAGCTGCTTCTTATAGTTGTCATCCTTGTATGATTCTAGGTCGACAATATATTCGAACATCTGTCTTTCCTTGAAAACGTACTCGAGTAACCTCTGTAAAGCATAACAATTGTCAGTAGAATAATGGTTTACCTTATGATGCATGTAGTACGGCCGGTTCTCGATTGGTTTTAATGGTTGGGAGAGACGGTATAGCTTATCTTTTGAGTGGATTGGAAATTTTTGGTGATTCGAATATTCATCTTTGGGAGGGCTGGTTTAACTTGTGAACCACCTTTCCGATGGTTGCCGGTGTTTCCCTTGGCGCACTTTTGGTTACCCTGATCCTCATTCGGTTCAGTGTTTCAATCTATATGTGGACCTTTCGTGGTAAGGACAGATTTAGTAGATTTATGACTTTCATACATCATCCTTTCCAGGTCGACGTAACTATTAATCTTGGTGATCATATTCTCCAAGGTTGCAGGTTTGTTGAGGAAGAGGTACTTTTTAGCTTTGTAGTCGAGCTGGAGTACATTGGTAAAAGCAACAACAACTATTTTCTGATCGAGATTGTCTACTTTATGCGCGAGCTCCAAAAACTTCTTTACAAAAGCCTCGAGCTTCTCTCTGTATGACTATTTGAGATTGATAAGAGAATATAAATTTTCTTATTTATTTTTGTTGTGAGCATATGTCTTGATGGACTGTTTCTACAGCTGGTTGAATGTGTATATGGAGTCTTCAGGTAGAGAGTGGAACCATCAGAGCGGTTCCTCCTGCAGACTTGTGGCGAATAGATGGCAGAGAATGTGGTTGAGATTGGAGTACAATCCCAATTAATCACGGTATTGTTGAATGTGCTCATTTGAATCGGTACCCTTGTATTTGCAAATTTTTGGAGTATGGAAACCTTTTAGTATCTCCATATCGAATAGTTCTTTGGCAATCAGACTTCCTTATAACTTGGTAAGGTCATCGGCAGTACCCAGAACTTGGTAAGGTCCATATGTTCTTGTGTGACATAATGACGTATTAGTTGAGTAACTTGACGAGGAAGTAGCGGATTCTGAGTACCAGTACCTTCACTCAAGCGATCTCGTACTGGAACTCGAGGTTGAGGTCGTTATTCTTCCTTTTGATGTAGGGAACATCGGTGACCTCGGCTGACCTCAGACTGAACTTCATCACCCAAATGAATGGAAGGTTGAGGTTCATTCCGAATATTTCTGAAAACAACTTTTCTTGTGGCTCCTTGAGTTCCCAATCTTTCCCGTGCTGAAACCCGGGAGGCTTCTGGCACCTAATCGTAATCTCGTGTTGGAGGAACCTGTTGAGTATTCTGCAGAGCTTGCAAGGCAGTTTTCATTGTTATCATTTTATCTTCATGTTGCTTGAGCACTGTCAAACGAGCTTGTCGTTTGGCATCGTGCTCCTCGCGGGGATCTCGGTCGAGAGTTAATTGTCGTTCGATCTCATTGTGTTTCTCCTTCTCAGTGTTGAGATTTGCCTATAGTTTTGTTAGTTGTTCTAGCTCAACTGAAAGATCGAGCTGAACTCCAGTTGCTGGTCGCCTGGATGTGACCATGATTAGAATTTGTAGTAAAATAAATGAATGCCTTAGGATATTGTGGAAATGATTTCTTTCCCACAGACGGCGCCAAATGTAATGGCCTAATTTCATAAGCTCGAAGTGGCCTAGAATTAGCTCTTACACCAATGTACCTGTGATAAAATCTAATGAAAAGCAAGAAATGATACAGGTATTTAGCGTGGAAAACCTATGAATAGGTAAGAAACCACAACCTCGGGTTGAGAATTTTTGTAATAGTAACGTTTATTGCTTAAGGCTGATATCTTATTACAAGTGATCTCAAGACTTAGAAATGCTTGATCTTGTGAATAAGAAGTTTGAAGTTTTGAGAATCTAGAAAATATAGTTTTCTTGATGATTTCTCGTATGATTTTCTGGTTTTTTGTCTCTTATGGAACTTTTTCTTTATATAGACATTTTTTGCAGTTCTTGAAGCACGTTCTCTGAACAATATGGTTAGTGACGGTTGACTGAGTAACTGCTGAGTTTGTGAGAGACAGGTATTTTGACTTGTTCAGGTTTTTCTGCTTGGGCTTGACCCACATTTTTCATCAGTTCGTAGAGTAGGTGGCATGTTGACTGGAGAAGTCATGTGGAGAATGCGTGGGCCTGACATGGAGGTAGTTCAAACTGGAGACAGATCGATTTAGGTAAGATCGAGGGGTAGGCCTCTATAAGTATGATCTAGAGTTATACCAAATAGATGTAAAAACTACTTTTCTAAATGGGAGTTTAGATGAATAAGTCTATATGAATCAACCTGAAGGTTTCTCCGAAGAGGGGAAAGAAAATATGGTTTGAAAGCTTATGAAATCAATATATGGTCTTAAACAAGCTTCCGCCAATGGTTCATTAACTTTCACGATACCATTGTTCCTTTTGGTTTTAAGGAAAACAATGTTGATAGATTTATATACCTCAAGGTCAGTGGGAGTAAGTTTATATTTTTGGTTTTGTATGTTAATGATATCTTACTTGCTAGTAATGATCTTGGTCTACTTCACCAAATTAAGAAGTTTCTCTCTAATAACTTTGAAATGAAAGATTTAGGTGAGGCATCTTACGTGATTGGAATCAAAATCTATCGAGATCGAGCACGGGGATTGTTAGGGCTATCTCAGAAAGCCTATATCAATAAAGTTTTAGAGAGATTTAGTATAGGGAATTGTTTAGCTAGTGATGCACCAATTCAAAAAGGCAATAATTTTTGTCTTATGCAATGCCCAAAGACTTAATGAGAATGTAAATAGATGGAAAAGACTTTATATACGTCTGCCGTAGAGAATCTAATGTATGTGCAGACTTGTACTAGACTGGACATAAGCTTTTTCGTTTGTATGCCAGGTAGATATCAAATCAATCCAGAAAAAGGACCATTGGAATGCTGTAAAGAAGGTTATGAGGTACTTGCAAGGAAGGAAAGATTGCATGCTCACATTTAGGAGGTCTGATCATTTAGAAGTGATCGATTACTCAAACTTAAATTTTCCTGGATGCCCTAATAGTAGGAAGTCTACTTTTGGTTATGTGTTCATATTGACTGGAGGGGCAATTTCATGGAAAAGTGTAAAACAAGATAGTATTTCTTCATCTACTATGGAGGCTGAGTTTGTGGCATGCTATGAGGCCACATATCATGGTTTATAGTTGTGGAATTTTATCTCAGGACTTGGAGTTGTCGACTCTATTGCCAAGCCGTTGAGAATTTATTATGATAATACTGCAGCAGCCTTTTTATCCAAGAATGATAAGTATTTTAATGGTGCTAAGCACATGGAGATAAAATATTTATTAGTCAAGGAGTCTGTTCAGAAACAACTAGTGTTTATAGAACACATAAGCACAATGCTTATGGGTGTAGATCTATTGACTAAGGGATTACCGCCAAAGACATTTAAGGAACATGTTCAGAGTATGGGTCTTGGGCGGATTCCATGATATTTTTCTTTATAGTTATGGATATATTTTTAGTTTGATTGTTCTCTTTAGACATCTTATTGAGATCTTATTACAGTATATATTTTTATGATATTTTTCTGCTTACCATCATGTGTACACATGTATGTGATTGGATGAATGATAACAGGAAAGTCTTTTGGCAAGACATTATTGATGGACCTTTTATAGGAAGATTTGTTTACGCCTATAAACCTCACTTATGAACCAAGTTAAATAGTTTATTATTGATGTAGTACATGGAAGGAAATATGTCACAAAATTGCATAAGACTGCCATGACTCGCTTTAGTAAATTGTTTGATTTTGGTATTATGATTACCAATAAAGATAATATGACTTGTATATATATTTTAAATCGCGCGCGTGTCAGTTATTTAATAGTTGAGCCAATTTTGAGTCTTTTTTTTTGTGACACATTTCCTACAACTCTAGGGTTTCCAAATTCATAGTGATCGCAAATAACATGCAAATTCATGGTGAAAAGATGGCTGATATTATGATAATCGAGAAGGTTCTTCGATTAATGACACCGAAGTTCAATTATGTAGTATGTTTGATTGAAAAATCGAAGGATCTAGATACATTGTCAGTTGATGAATTGATGAGTTCATTGTTGGTTCACGAGCAAAGAATAAATCAGCTTGTGACGGTGGAGCAAGCATTGTAAGCCTCGACCATTAGCTCACGAGGAACATGGAAAGGAGGACGAGGACGAGGTAGAGGTCTTCATGGTGATTCTTACAAACAAGCAGAAGGTAATCAAGGTTACGGGTACCAAGGAGGACGAGGCAAAGGTCTTCATGGTGATTCTTCCAAACTTGTAGAAGGTAATCAAAGTTATGGTTACTAAGGAAGAGGATGAGGTCGTGGTAATTTCGGTATCAAATGTTTCCGTTGTAGCGAGAATGGCCATTATCCTTTCGATTGTCGAGTGATCTTGTACAAGGAAAACGGAGAAAAAACAAACTTCGCGGAGGAGGATCAAAATGAAAACTTCACGGACGAGGATGATATTTTTCTTCTTTTGATCTGCAACACCAAAGAGGAAGCTTCTGATCATAATATGCGGTACTTGGACTCAGGTGCCAGTAACACATGTGCAGGGAAAAGTTTATATTTGCAGATATTGATAACCCTTTTTGCAAGTCGGCAAAATTTGGAGATAGTTCCAAAATACAGGTTATGGGGAAAGGTAATATTCAAATTCACACTTCTGGTAACAAACACCATTCAATCTCAAATGTTTTTTTTATGTTCATTGATGATTATAGTCATAAAACTTGGGTTTATGTTCTTCAGGAGAAATCTGAAGCTTTCTCCACATTCAAAGTTTTCAAAGCACTTGTGGAAAATGAATAAGGAAATCTCATTAAAGTACTTCGTTCTAATTATGGTAGGGAGTATAATTCCAATGAATTCGCAAGTTACTGTGAGTGATATAAAATTAAAAGACAATTGACGACAACTTATATCCCATAGAAGAATGGTGTTGCTGAGCGAAAAAATCGGATGATCTTAAATATGGTGCAGAGTATGTTGACGATAAAAAATATTCTGAAGAATTTTTGACCAGGGAGTGTTATGTGGAGTACTCACATTTTAAATCGAAGTCCTAGGAAGATGGTTCGGAACATAACACCCAAAGAAGCATGGAGTGGAAGAAAACCAAGCGTTGCTCATATACGGATTTTTGGGTGTGTCGCATACGCCCATGTTCCTAATCAAAAGAGAAAAAAGCTCGACGATAAAGGCGAAAAGTGTGTATTTCTCAGTGTTACTGCAAATCCAAAGGCGTACAAGTTATATAATCTCATCACCAAGAAAATTGTTGTCAGTCGAGATGTATTGTTTGATGAAGAAAAGACATGGAGCTGGACCGTTACTAAAGAAGGGCAAAGCGTTACAGAGATCTTTGATGATGATCAAGTTGAAAATGTCTCAGATCATTCAGAGATTCAAGTGGGGAACCCACAACCACCATAATCGTCTACTCCTTTAAGAGGATAATCACCAGGTCCTTCTCATACACCACAATCTAGCTAAACAATAACATGACCACAATGAATTACAAGGAGACCCGCGAGGATGTAAGATTATGAGGTCCCAAAATTTCAACAATCTAATGATCCACAAATGTATATGTCTTTGTTTTCTCGTTGTGATCCAGTTTCTTTTAAAAAGGTGGTACAAGAGCCTAAGTGGTAGGAGACGATGAATAACGAGATGGAGTTGATTGAAAGAAACCAGACATGGGAGCTAACTGACCTTCCAAATGGTCATAAAGCGATCAGTGTAAAGTGGGTTTACAAAACAAAGTTAAGGCATGATTGGTAGTTAAGGGCTATAAACAACGACATGGGATTGATTATGATGATGTCTTTGCTCCGGTTGCACGGTATGATACAATCCGGATGATTCTCGCTTTAGTGGCAAAAAACTTTTGGTCTATATTTCAGCTCGACGTGAAGTCGGCCTTTTTACATGGTGATTTGTAAGAAAAAGGTGTTCATCGATCAACCTCCAGGCTATGTGAAGGAGGGGAGTGAAAACAAAGTATATCGGTTAAAAAAAGCTTTATATGGTCTAAAACAAGCTCCACGAGCTTGGTATAATCGCATCGAGGCATATTTTTTAAAAGAAGGGTTCGAAAAGTGTCTGTACGAGCCAACTCTCTTTATGAAATATGGGTCTGATGGTAAGATTATCATATTGTGTTTATATGTGGATGATTGTATCTACATAGGGAATGATTGGGCGATGTTTGAAGATTTCCAGGGATCGATGATGGCAGAATTTGAGATGTCTGATCTTGGTAAAATGCATTATTTCCTTGGTATTAAAGTAGTGCAGTCCGAAGAGGGTATTTTCATATCACATAAGAAATACGTCAAAGAGATATTGGAAAATTTTCAAATGAAGGATTGCAATCTAGTTTAAACACCGGCTGAAGTTGGTTTGAAGTTAATGAAAGATCCCAAAGGTGAGAAGGTTGATGGCATTATATATAAGTAAATTGTGGGTAGTCTCATGTACTTGACAATGACGAGGCCTGACATTCAGCATGCAGTTAGCTTGATCAGTCGTTATATGGAAATTCTGAAGATCATGCACCTTAATGCCGCCAAGAGGATTCTCTGATATTTACAAGGTACAACTGATTTTGACATTTTTTTTTACAGGAAATGAGAGATTTCAAATTTGATAGGTTTTACTGATAGTGATTATGGTAGAGATTCTGATGACCGAAAATGCACTTCGGGATATGCATTCTTGTTGGGATCAGGATGATCTCTTGGTCATCAAAGAAACAACCAATTGTTACTTTGTCAACCACGGAAGCGGAGTATGTCGTCGTTGCATCTTGCGCATGTCAAGCTATTTGGTTGAGAAGAGTACTCGAAGGAGTATGGTTTCCACTAGATGGGGGTACTCCTATCTATTGTGACAACAGTTCAACAATAAAGTTGTCCAAGAATCCGGTGCACCATTGGTGAACCAAGCACATAAATGTGTTGTATCATTTCATACGAGATCTTGTAAAGGATGGAACAATCGATCTTTTTTATTGCAGGAGCGAAAACCAGGTTGCGGATATATTTATGAAACCTCTCAAATTCATCATGAATGAATTTGAGAAGCTTCGAAAGTTGCTTCGAGTTTGCTCATTTGAGGGTGGGATTTCTATTATTAACTCGACATAAACTGGTGTTACAAACATCAATTTAAGGGAGGGAATGTTAGAAGTAAGCATTGGGTCACTTGAAGAAGTCTTAGAAGAATAAGTCTACAATTGTTATTTATATATTAGTGTCCCGGGTCAGTAGTATTAGTTGAGTTATTCACAATCTAAAGACCAATCACAATGAAATACTAGAGTTTGTTATGGTAAGCACTATAATCATTTCTTCCCTATTAAAGTTTGATGCTTATTTATTGTTTAATTGTATTTGATCTTATAAACATTAATTTTGTAATAAGTAATTTGAATAATTTTGTGGTGAATCCCTTCAAGAATACGAGCTATTTACCAATCCCTTCAATAACATATGCAGTAGTAGGGTCGTTTGAAACAGACTAAAATGACTTATTAGTAACTAACCTTGAATTTTACATAACAGTTGAGTTAGGTTGAAAACCCACCTACGTGGCATAAAAGAGGAGAAAGAGAGAAAAAAAAATTCTACGCATTGTAGACCATTGAAACTACGACATGGCTTAAATTAGAGTGCCCATTTTACCGCGTAGTGCGGTCTCTGAACCGACCCTCAGGGTGGGTTTGATTGAAGAACTATGTGCCACCTAAGCGAACTGACCTCACTGTTGTGAGATGGTTTTGAAAAAAAGATGGTGACTTGCCTCCACCTAAGCAAGTCACCCTACTGCTGCATATGCTCTAAGTATAGTTGCAAGATCAAAGCACTTCTATCATTCCAAAGATAAAGTAACCAAAAATCGTTACAATGCGACGTGTAAATTTTACTTGTGTAGTTTGAGGGTAGGCCTATTTTCAGATCGGATCAGAAATGAGGGCGGTCAGAATTTTTATGATTTTTTTCGGAACCGTAAAATCCATTCTGATCTGATCCGAATTTTTTTTGGAATAATGAAAATGGACTCGAATCCGAAAAAATCGGATTAATCAAAATTTCGACATTTCGGGAAAAAAAAAAATCAGAAAATTCGGATTCCGAAAAATTTGAAAAATTTGGAAATTCTAATAAAATCAAAAAAATTGTATTCGGATTAGATATTGTTCGGATTAAGTAGGATCGGATGGTATTCGGACGAATCGGATCAGATCATATTCAAAAAAATCGAATCAAATTTTTTGAAATAGCAGAAAGCTATCCGATTCTGATCCGATATTTTTTGGAAAAAATCGGAAACGTAAAATAACGTTTCAAAATCGGAAAAATCGGAACGAATTTCAAAAAAAATTGGAAGTTCGGACAAAAGTTATAGCCTTAGTTGAGGGGAAGTTGGATAAACTTAAAAATGGAATCATGTTCTATGTTGTATGTAAAAGTCAACCCGTTAAAGAAAAAACAGCTTAGTTAGAACATCTCTTAAAGTGCATCACTGACTTGGTTGAAAAAAATCAAAAATCAAGTCAGTCAGGCTCTATTTCCTCCAACAGTACCTGACTTGTTTTTTTAACAGGCACCCACGACGCCTAAGTGTTGGGCGCCTGTATATATATATATATATATATTATTATTATTTTTTCATCAGATGGATAAGACTTGGGCGCCCGATTTGAATTTAAAAATAAAATAAAAAATTGGGCGCCCAATCGCAACGTAAAAAAACAAGGTTGAGTCTTGGATTCCAAGACTCAGCCTTGCTTTTGAAGATTCAAATCCAAGTCAGTGAGGCACTGTTGGATGACGAAAATCCTAGGTGACACCTTGAATTCCAAGGTAGTGAGGCACTTTAGGAAATGCTCTTACTAAAAAAAGAAAAATGCATGTTTTTTGGCATGCCTTTTGGCTTCAGCATGCCAGAAAAAATGCATTCCAGGTACACCATTTGCCTGGGCTGCTGCAGCTGCTACATCAAAGAAAATAGATATTGGCATAACAAAAGTCAAACAAAGGCCCAAGACCATTGAGAGAGAAAAAGAAAACACTATTATACGCAAAATATCCAAGAAACTTAGGCAAGGTACATCCCAAATTGCGACAATTTTGGCCAGGACAACACCTGTCCCTCTTGATCTCTTAGACCAGCAGAGTAGCAATTTCAACTCTGTACTTAAAAATGATTTTCACATAAACAAGATAAATAACATAGTAAGAAAAAGGCTAAAACAAGATGGAAGTCCTTTAATTCTTGCTTTCATCTAATTAAAATTGTACTTCAACAAAAAATGTCACTCTAAAATCTAAATATGAAGTATCTCTTTCTCTACCAAAATTTCTCAATTTGTCAGAGCAGTTATATCATTAGCAGCAGCTTCTATAATTCTCCTCGCTTCAGTCTCTGGCTCGGCAAGCTCTGCCGGGGTCTGTCCATGATACAGAAACATTGGAGTAAATTAGAATCTCATGGCAATAAAAACCAACTAAATGAGGTTAAAAGGAACATAAACATAATCTACCCACCTTTCCATAGGTGTTTTCCTTAGTAGGAGAAGCCCCAGCAGACAACAATATCCGCACAACATCCACTTGCTCACCTCTCCCCGCATGATGAAGAGGCTGTACATCTAATAAATTACTAATCCTAGACAATAGAAATAGGAGTGAATGTTAAAGAGTTTCTAGTCCACTCACAGTGTCACCTTCTGCATCAACTGTGTCTAGCATTCGCTTCACAGTATCCGAGTTGTTAGCTGAGTTAATTAAAAGTTGTACAATTTGGGTAAAACCTGCAGAAATGCACCAGTGAAAAGAACCTAATTAGCAGAACGGGATAATTCAAGTATAGTTTGGAATTGCTAGTTATATATTATTTCATATACTGTGTTGTATAAGCTAAAGGAGAATGCTAAGCAACTACGAAACGAATGGCACACATGCAGGAGCGAACCACTAGATCTGCTTGTATGCTCTTGAAAACCTGAAAACCAGCTCTGAAGCCTAAAGAGCACGTCTTCCATATTCCTGTTTGTATAATTCTTTTAGGTTGACCTAAGTATCATGAAATCCCCCCATATTTATTGAGAAAAAACGTGACTAACTCACTTGTCATACGTGAGAATTCTTACGAAGAATAGGATTTGAGGTTAAGACTTAAGAGTGGAGAGAGAGGATTGGGTGATGTTAACCTCCTGCACAAGCATCATGAAGTGGAATTGCTCCATCCTCATCTCGCACCTCCAAGCTAGCTCCCCTTTCCAAGAGCAGCTATAAAGAGGGAAGATTTGTTAATATTCAAATTTCTTCATCATTTAAGCATAAAAAGACGCAAGTTCTGAAGTTAGAGAAATAACTTGGGCGCAGGACAGATAGCCATAGAGACACGTCAAATGAAGTGCGGTGTCTCCATCTTCAACAGCTTCGTCTATACTTCCATTTAAATTATCTGAATTTCGGTAAGAAACAGATCAGCATATGTGCACTTAAATAAAGAATAAAAGTTCCAATCTATAATTACTGCAACCAGGGGCGACCTATCGTTTTTGAGTAGGGGGGGCTGTAGTAAATAAAATGTTTTGGATTATATCGGAGGATTTTTTTTTTTTTTTGGGTGTTCACGGGTGTTTATAATTTCATGTATTTTTTTGGTTAAGTTTTATATAAATCAAATACCCATAACATGTACTAATGCTGATGCATATCATACTTACAGTCGAAATGGAAAATATTTACTCTTTTGCACAAACCAAACATTGACCATAAGAAGAAAGAGAGATACCTCATATATAGAGAGAGGGTGGTAGTTCAAACTTTTTTTCTCTCTTTGTTTTGATAGAGAGAAAGAAAGGTCAGGAGGGATAGGGAGGGCTGGGTTGGGCTTTATTGTTTATGTATAGTGTTTTTTTTTAGCCTTTCTAAGAATACCGAAACGGAAAAGCATGAAAGCTTCCTAATGCTGAAGCCTAAAACATAAAATGCTTGTGTTATCTGTCCATTATACAATCATAAACAGATGGTCTCAAAATACTCCTCCTCGTAAGCCAGCACTGCGACAAACTTAAAGTGGTCATCAACATCTCCCAAGAGGGTCTCCCTGTCCTAGATTCTGGGATACCGATAAGATATGTTGAGAAGAATATCCAGATTGAGGAGATCTAGAATGAAGTTGAGAAAATATATAGTGATAAGAGTAAATATGGAGCAAGAAAATATATAGAAAAGAAATGCGAATAGAGAAAAATTGGAAGGCTTGGAACAACTCAAAAATCGGAGTTTATAAGAGATGAATTGAATCTTCAAGAAACTGTGTACTTTGTGCTTGTAATTTTTTCCTTACATGAACATTTCTTTGCTCAAATTCTCTCATCAGGGAAACTACTAGTAACGGACTACTTATAGGTAATACCATATCATAGTAGAAGCATTCTCGGTTCTTGACATTTCAAGATTAGACTTGATCTTGCAGGTAGTTGATGATGACTTTGACATCAATCACATGAAAACACATGTATGTACTATGCTGCAAGCGAGTTATTGTCAATCTAAAGTCAGATATGATTTTAGTGCCATGAAATGAATTGAAAAACGTTTTAGTCGTTGGAGATAAGTATATTCTCCTTTGCCCAACCAAATCAAGAATACACATTTGCATGATATCAATTTCAAGTATTTTATGAAAAAAAATCTAATGGAATATGGTTTATTTCATCTTTGTTTGTTAAGACCCAAATAAACGTGCAATTATACTTTCCTTGGTCCTTTCTCTAGTGGGCTCCTCAATATCCACTCTCGAATTTAATTACCCATCTCTCCCTTGATGACTGCAGATAAAAAGGGCCTTTATTCACTAATTTAGATCCAAAATAAAAAATATGTGCGACCCCTTGAGCTTTGATTTGCAATACTCGCTTCCCATTCCATCGTACTCTCATATTTCCAAGCATGCATTATCCCTATTGTCAAATTAAAACACCTCCCTCCCATTTGTAATAGATGGAGTAATGAATCGTACTTAAATAGCCTGTTTTCAGATCGGATCGGAAATGGGGGCAGTCGGAATTTTTTTGAATTTTTTCGGAACTGAAAAATCTGTTCCGATCCAATCCGATTTTTTTTGGAAATCCAAAAATTATTCCGAATTCGGAAAAATCGGAATTTTCGGATCAAATATTCGGAAAATCGGAATTTTCGGATCAAATATTTGGAAAATCAGAAATTTTAGATAATATTTGTGAAAATAGTAAATCTTTGCATTTTTTATATGTAAAATTAAACGTAATGTTCCCAAATCAAAATATCCAACCTTTACTCATACAATGGTAACATCACTACATCTCCATCTAACCATTTTGTATATATTAAATTACAAAAAATATTGAATAAGAATATTCGGAAAAATCGGATTGTAGGGTATTCGGAGAAATTGGATCGGATCTTATTCGAAAAAATCGGATAAGAAATTTCGGAATAGCAGAAAGCTATCCTATTCCGATCCGAAATTTTTCGGAAAAATTCGGAAATCCGAACTGTAAAATAGGGTTCCGAAATCGGAAAAATCGGAAGTTCGGACAAAAGTTGCAGCCTATACTTAATCAAGATGTAGGGTTTTTTTCCTTCCTCTTTTAGTTTTTGAATCCTTCACCTTCTATGCCGCACAACCAGGGCCGAGGATTGCCCAAAGTGACCAAAGCATTCGCTTTGAGCCTTCACTAATTTGGAGCCTCCTAAAAAAATGTTTTTTAGTATCTTTAGGAGTTTTTAAACCCAAATTTCTGGTTCCCTCTCTCCAAACTCCAGGGTTGCGATCTCAATTCTCAAACTTCTGTTTCTCTCTCCAGGGTTGCGATCTCAATTCCCAAAGTCCACTCTCTCAATTTAGATTTCCAGCAAAGGCCCTTCGATCTCAAACTCCTCTCTCTTGAACAGTTGAGCTCCTTTGGGTTTTGGGTCATCACATTTATTGGAAGCAATTGGGTT
Source organism: Kingdonia uniflora (assembly GCA_014058105.1). Lineage (NCBI taxonomy): Eukaryota > Viridiplantae > Streptophyta > Magnoliopsida > Ranunculales > Circaeasteraceae > Kingdonia > Kingdonia uniflora. The sequence continues at coordinate 553,024 of JACGCM010000719.1, read as the reverse complement.
AGTGGGTGTTTGATTGACAAAGAAGGCAATTGGAATTGGGTATTGTTTGTTTTACCCTAAAATTCTTAGTTAGTGCTAGTGTCTAGTGATTACTGATTTGTAGTAAATGAAATTTATATACGAATTAAGATACAAGTTTTTGATAAGGGTTTGAGATATTTGGTTGTGTTTTTAATTGAGCAACAACCTAAGTACCTAACCACTAGCCAACTGATGTGTTATGTATATTATTGAATTTGACTATTTGAGTAGCCGAGTTTCGAAGTACGATATGTGGTTGTATTTCTAATTGTAGTTTCGTTTGATAATTCAATTTGATTTTTAAGCAAAGAGTATAAGAATCTCTAGTTCCTTGTACTTCTCCAGATAATAAGTTAGGGGCAGTTTTTTTTTTTAGCTTCATGATTGAGAATTTGAGATGTCTAGTTCCTTCGACCATATCCCTTTTTCTACCCCGGAGTTACCTTTGTACTTGACATGAAAATAGTCGTCTGTTGTTTGATTTATTCTTAAGCTACAATTCCAGTGATCATGTCCCTTCTTAATGTAATATGTTTCCAGTTACTTATTTATGTTCTTCTTTATCTTGGGCAGTTGAAGTCTTGAAGGGATCCTATCTTATGACATACATTTGTTAGTTGCTTTTGCGGAAAGCTATTTCGCTAGGCCAATTCAAAGGAACTAAAGAAGGTTATTTTCGATAATATGCCATGATTTGTGATGTTTCTGTTTCATATTTATGTTATGGTTATTGTTCTTTGATTTGTTTGATCATATTGCAAAAGGTAAATAATGAATTACTAAAGTCTTTTAGGAGTATTTTTGTAGTAATTAACTTGTACTTGTGGAGTAAAAAATATAGAGTAACAAACGGTTTTTTGTTAATAGATTAGTCTTATTAGGGTAGTTATAGCAAATTATAGATTGATCATTTTTAAATCTCGAGGCTTAAAAGTAATGTATGTTATTGACTTGAGTAAATTAATTGTTGAAGTGTGTAGAAAATGAAGCACAAACATCCATTTGGATCTCAGAAAAGACAAAAGAAGCAAAAGGATCAAGATTTAATTAAATCTCACAAACAGGAGCTATTAAATTTTTTTGAGGGAAAATTCAACAACCGGAGAGTTCAAATGAAGGTTTAGTGACTGACAATATTATTGAAGGTCATGAGGATACAACAGATGTTATTGAAAATCTTGAGAACGTTATTGAAGAAATTGGGCAAGAAAATGAGAATAATGAAGTTGAAAATGAAAGTGATGATCAAGAAGTTGAGAATGTTATTGAAGAAGTTGGAAATGAAAATAGTGACGACAAAGTTGAAGTGGAAAGTGTTAGTGAAGAAGTTGAGAATGAGAATACTCAAGTCTTACCTATTATTAACTATAATCCCAGAACTTGGGAAAATGTTAATCAGTCGTTAAGGGATACATTGGTCAAAAAAGGTCCTATTAGAATCTTTAGAGAAAGTGACCTTGGTTTTCCAAAAGATGCCCTTAAAAGACACTTTTCTTCTACGCATTACACTCACTATTTATCTAATGGAGACAAACAGGATAGGAAGTGGCTTGTATATTCAGACGCATCGAATAAAGTGTTTTGTTTTTGTTGTAAGTTGTTTAAGCACGAAGCAATGAAGACCAATTTGGCAGATGAAGGAATTGATGAATGGCGCAATTTGAGTTCCAAGCTTAAACTCCACGAAACTAGTAATGAGCATCTTATGAATATGATCGCTTGGATTGAGTTAGAAACACGATTGAAGAAAAACATAACAATTGACATAATTGAACAAACTCGAATCGAAAGAGAGAGAACGTTGGAGACAAATATTGGTGAGAATAATTGCAGTGGTGAAAACTCTTGCTTGTAATAACTTAGTATTTCGAGGAAAGGAGGAGAAAATTGATAAACGCAATAATGGTCTTTTTTGAAAGTTTATTGAAATGATAGCGCAGTTTGATCCAATAATGGAAGAACATGTTCGGCAAGTTAAACTAGGTAATCTTCATACCCATTATTTGAGTCATGACACTCAAAATGAGTTGATTCTCACATTAGCAAATGAGATCAAAGTTTCAATTATAAAAAAAATCCAAGCGAGATATTTTTCAATTATCCTGGATTGTACTCCGGATACAAATAATGTGGAGCAGATGTCTCTTGTTATACCTCGGGTCTTGGACTTTTTTTAAAGCTTGAAGATGTATTGAGAACTCTTAATCTCGACATTGACGATGTTAGAGGGCAAGGGTATGATAATGGGTCTAACATGAAAGGGAAGCACAAAGGTGTTCAAAGAAGACTGCTTGATGTAAATTCGAGAGCTTTTTGCACGCCTTGTGGTTGTCAAAGTCTCAATCTTGTGCTTTGTGACATGGCTAAATGTTGTACCAAGGCATCTAACTTTTTTAGAATAATACAACGGTTATATACTTTGTTTTCATCTTCTACACAACGGTGGAAGATTCTTAGGGATCATCCAACTGGTTTGACATTGAAGCCATCGTCTACAACACGCTAGGAAAGTCATGTTGAAAGTGTTTGGCCAATAAGATTCCAAATTTCCAAATTAAGAGATGCGTTAGTTCATTTGTCAAATTCTGCCCAAGATTCGATGACAATGAATGAAGCTGAGATATTAGTAACTAAGGAGATAGAGAACTTTGAGTTTTTGTTTGGGTTGTGCATATGGTTTAACTTGTTAAATGTTATTAATGTCGTAAGCAAGTTCTTACAAAGTGAAGACATGCATATTGATGTCGCTATATCTCGATTAGAAGAACTAGTGAACTTCTTTCAACAGTTTAGAGAAACTAGGTTTATTTCTTCAATGACCGAAGCTACGGAACTTGCTAGTAAACTGGACATTGAATCTGTATTTCCTGAAAAACGAAAAATTCGTAGAAATGTGCAGTTTGATAGAGATGGTGAGGTGACACTATCAACTGAAAAAGATTTTAGAATCAACTACTTTTTGTATATTGTGAATGAGGGTATTGCAAAACTTGAGACTCGGTTTGAACAATTTCAAGACTACGTAGAAAAATTTGGGTTTTTGTTTGATTTGAAGATGTTCAGATCTGCAAGTGATGAAAAGTTGAAGGAGTATTGCAACAAGCTTGAAGGTTATTTGAAACATGATATGCGATCTGATATTGATGGTAAAGTGTTGTTTTCGGAACTACAAGTATTGAAAATGATTTTACCGGATGAGACAACAAAAGCTATTGACGTGCTTAATTATATCAACTCCAGTTCTAGGGAATTAAATTTTCCAAATGCTTGGATTGCATACAGAGTTGTGCTAACAATTCCAGTTACAGTTGTCTATGCGGAGAGAAGCTTTTCAAAGTTAAAGCTGATTAAATCCTACCTTCGGTCAACAATGTCTCAGGATAGATTAAATTGATTAGCTCTGTTATCTATTGAATATGATATGGTCGCTGAGCTTGAATATGATAGTATCATTGATAGTTTTGCATCTCAAAAGGCAAGGAAAAAGATCCAAGTACGCGGACGCATTTAGTCTTTTCTTTATTTTATTTTTGTTCGAAGTGGGTTGTGCTATCTATAAAGCATCAAAGACCACGTTTATTTTTCTTATGATTGTATCGGTATTTTGGTCAGTTATTAATGAATTTACCGTACTATTTTGCCATTTTTTATTTTTTTTTGGGTATTTGATATTCTTTTTTAAATGTAAATGGGGCCTCATTTTAAGGGTTCGCTTTAGGCTTCCCAGACCCTAGCCCCGGCACTGCACACAACCAAAGGTTGCTTGGTGGGACTCAAGCCATCCCAGGCTCCTTTTCCAAGGCTCCAGGTCTTCCTCAGGTTTCCTAGTTCTTCACTTAGAAATGGCACTTTGCTCCCGCTTCCCTAGCTATTCTTATCTTTTCGCTAAACCTCTTAAATAAAATAATCACAAGTCGATTCCAGTAAAAACAAACCCGCCGAAGTTCCATATGAACCAGAATTACTCTTACACTTCCCTCGCAGAGAAGCCACACAAACCCAAAACCCGTCCCCTTCTCCATAAACATAACATATATTGAAGGAAAAAAATCCCACTTATTGAAAAATGGTAGTTTTCCCTAAAGTAATTTATGGGCATTGGGCTAGTCAATCTAACTAACAAATATGAAAAGCGAAAATCGGTTTTTTGCCATTTAACTAACCATAGTAAAATTTCACAAAAATGGGTACTAGGGGTTTCATTAAAATCTAATTCTAGTAACTAATGTGTTTCAATTAAGTACTTCTAGTTGCCCTAAAACACAACTAGGGGCTAAATACATGAAATTCTGAATCTCAACATGCATAAGGTTTCAATGGGGCATATCATAGATTACAATGAAGAAGAAAAAACAGAGAATGAGAGTGAGAGAGAGGTGTACCAAGAGCGTCTCGAAGGGCGTCGACATTGCCAAGCTGAGAAGCTTGAGCTAGGGCACGAAGATGAGGCGGTATTTCGTTCTCGTTGTTGTCTTCGATCATCAAACCTTCTTCTTCAAATAGACCATCGTTGTCTTCTTCGTTCTCCTCCATCGCTCCGTTTCGTCTGCCAGGAACCGCCATTTCTAATTTCTCCGAGTAGTGTGCTTGATAAAATGCGCCTTGGAACTTTGCGAAATTGCCCACTGTTCCTAAATGACTGAAGTGCTCTGTCGAAAAAAAAAAAAAAAAAAAAAAAAAAAAAAAAAAAAAAAAAAAAAAAGCTTAGAGCACTTGCAGCAGGGTGCAAACCCACACTCAAAACGCACTTGCAGCAGGGTGCAAACCCACACTCAAAACTCACACTTTGAGTCTCCCAGCAGGGTGTGAGAGAGTGTGAGTTTGCAAACGTGGAGCTACAATAACTCAACCGAGTGTGAGGAGCTCACACTCAATTATTTCTCTCATCACTCCCTGGCTACTTCTTCTTCCCCAAAACCAATTGCAGAGCAGGGGAGAATCTCTACGCTCCCCAAATGGCAAACTCCGGCACCAGTAGTAATAACTCTACACCGTCGACCCCATCATCCCATAGCCCACCTTCAACACCATTCGCTCAACACCCATCATCACAATTCACTTCATACCTCTACCAAAACCCATCGCAATTTCAACCTTAATTCCAATCACAGACCCCACCTCCGTTTACCATGTCGCAAGGGGATCCCAGTTATGGACAATATCAAAGTCCATTTACACTCTCTCAACCGCAACCTCAAGCGTTTAGCCCGTACTATCAACCCTATCCGCTCACTCAACCTCTAAATTACTTTCAGAATTACCTATTCCATGGTGAATCTACTCAGCACAGTCAAAGTGACGCAAATGCGTCAATACCTGTTGATGCGGCGGCGCCCCAGAAAGAAAAAGAAAAAGGAAGAAAGAAAAGAGCACCCGCAAAATAAAGACAAACCGTGCAAGTTCTAGAAGATGCTGAGTTTTTGGACGAGACGGATGATGGTAGAATGCATTGGACGGAAACAGACTTTACGTGTCTTGCAACAGCGTGAGTAACAGCTTATGTCCAGACTACGGGCCGTACAAAGGGTTTTACTTTCTATTAAAATATCAACATTACTTTTAACAGAGACCCCGAGTGCCCCACACGACGATCAAGTGGGTCGACTAAATCTCAGTGGTATACCCTTAATGCATAATGTGTGGCGTAGAAAGGGATAGTTGCCCAAGAACGATTTAGGAATAGTAGCGGAAAAATAGAAGAAGATCGGGTACGTTCTGATTTCCTTTAACTCAATTTCATTTATTTCTCGCGGATATATACGCTATTTATTTGTATTTGGTAATTTTGTAAATTATAGGAAAACGATGCACACAAGATCTATCAAGGCTTGAATGACGGCAATGACTTCAAACACCGTGAAGCGTATAAGATTTTGGCACGAGAACCGTAATGGGCAAACCTAAGGGATGATGGGTTGAACCATGCGGGGAATATACCAAGAAATGTAGCCAGGAGAATATTAGACAATTCTTATCCAGGGAACTCGGTCGGATCAAACAATCTATCGGAGGACCCCGACGGCCCACCTGTACCTCAATCTGCAGGCTCAAATTCTGACTTAGATGGTTCGTTGTATGAGGGTGGAAGCAGGCCCATCGGCCAAAAACTTTATAGAAAGAACCTTGCAGTACAAAAGGCATTGGATGGTGTTGCTGCATCTGGTAGCGGTATCCAAATAATGCTGGATTAACTACGGTTGGAGAAGAGACAAGTAAAAAAAGAAAAAGAAAGAAGAAGAGCAGAAGTAATGCAACACTGGCAAGCCAAAATAGATTTTGAGCAAGCAAATGAAGATCTCAAAATCATAGAGAAAGACCTGAGTACTCTTTCTGGATATCAATTACAAGACTATCTGCAAAGGCAAGCTGAGGTCATGGAACGTCTGGCCAAGAGGGGCGGACCAGATACTTGAAGTGGTGATAAAATTAAATTTAACTTTACTGTATATATAAGTTTTTTTTTCCAAGAATGTAGTTTACCTTCCAATAATATAATCGTTTGAATAATGTACTTTGTTATTGAAGAATGCAATCTTGTTTTTGAAATGTTTATTTCTGATAATATTGCATTAAAACAAATACAAGTTTAATATTGCATCAAGAACATGTTTAATAAACTTGTACAACTAAGAAACATTAAATTACATCAAGAACACGCAGATAATACAAGAAATGGAGCAATAAGTTTGAAGATTTACCTTCACGGCCCACAAATTCTCGATTAGATCATCCTTTAGATCAAAGTGTAGTTCTTGACTTCGAATCCAGTTCAATTTTGATATACAAGATTCTATTGTTCCGCGCTCGCGTACAATATCGAACCGTTCGCCTTCGATAGTTGAGGGCTCGGCTGGATTGTAGTCTAAGTATAATGGGAATGCACCTCGTTCCTCATCGACGATCATATTGTGCATTATCACGCACGCCTTCATGACATTGCTCAAAACCTGGGGTTCCCATAATTTAACCGGATTTTTTACAACATTGAACCGAGATTGTAAAACCCCAAACTCCCGTTCTACGTCTTTTCAGCAACTTTTTTTGTTGTTGAGCAAATAATTTTTGTTTTACTGAAACTGGATTGGATATGGTTTGGACAAGTGTTCCCCATTTGGGGTAAATGCCATCCGCTAGGTAATACCCCATATCATAAGCTTTTCCGACAATTGTATAATTGCAAGGCGGGGCGATACCATCGGCCAGGTCGGTGAAAAGATGTGATTGGTGCAGGACATTAATATCATTGTTAGATCCTGGTAACCCAAAAAAAACATGCCAAATCCAAAGGTCGTGTGAAGCTACTGCTTCAAGAATCTGTGTCGCCTTGGGGTAATGACCAGTAAATTGACCGTGCCAAGCTTTGGGATAATTTTTTCATATCCAATGCATGGAATCAAGGCTTCCTAACATGCCGGGAAATCCCCGTGACTCGCCGATCGCTTTTAACTTTTCGACGTCAGCCACGTTTGGTGATTGAAGATATTCCTTGCCAAATATTTGTATAACCGTAACACAAAACCTTTTTACACATAACAAGGTTATGCTTTCTCCTATTCGGATATATTCGTCAAAAAGATCTGTCGCAACACCGTAGCTTAGGAAACGTAGTACTGCGACTACCTTTTGGTACAATGATAACCTCATAGTACCAGCGTTGTTGGGTTTCTAGACAAAGTAATAATCATGTGCAGCGACTGCATCGAATAAACGCATAAACATGTCTCTACTGATATAGAAACGTCGCTGAAATTCCCATGGCTCATATGTACAATTTGGCTTGAAGTAATCCCGTATAATGCTATAATTCCCCAATAAGTAATCTCACTTCTTTCTCTTATCCTTACGGCCCATGACACTCCCACCGTAACTCGAAGTTACATCTTGTACTACTATGTTTATTGCAGCTTAGTGCAGAACACAAATCGCCGCTGCACAATCAAAGATAAGATCGTCAAAGGAGGACAACGACGATAAACCTGGAGGATCACCAATGGATGAATCAGATGATAAAGAAAATATTTGAGGCTGTGGAGTTGAGAGAAGGGTGTAATACTAGATGGTGAATAAGTTTCCAATAGAAGAGTAAAGGGAGAAATGTAAAAAGGGGAAGAAGATGTGGGTCTTGAAACATAGATTTGGTGGTAAAATGAACACCGCGCGGTATTTATTTTACCACTAAATCTCTGTTTCTATTCGACCTCAGTGCAAATTTTGTTCGAATAGAATTTGGTTCTATTTGAATATAACTGCTTAGTGCCAAATTGTGCAAAATTGTACAAATTTATTCGAACAGACAAATAGTTTGTTCGAATAGATATTGAAAAAACTCTACCAAAAACCTCAAAACTTCAATCAATTTCAACATTAGATAGTCATGGCTAATGAACATCACACAAACTCTCCCAAAAATCATTCTAGCTAAACTACATCATGGGATTATAAAAAATTAATAACGGGAAACAAAACAGAAACATAAGAGAATAAATACTAGTAGTTATAGCTGAGCTTCTATATCGTCTACAAAAACATCAAAAACACCTATATCTACTCAGAATCATCTCCAGTATCCCGCCCCCTGCGGCTAGTACCACCTCCCCTGGTTCGCGAACCAGATTCACGCTGCCTCATCCTGGAGCCACCTCCAGGTGTTAGCGGCACCACCTGTACGTCACGCCCTCTCCTCAGCCGTAGCTTCTGAACGGAACAAAGAAATTTTATAAATATTTTGACAAAATAAATATGACATTAAGAAAATAAAAATAAAAATAAATAAATTACTTACATGCGAATACAGCTGGTCATCTACACTGTCCAAGTGCCTCCTCAGAGTAGCTACTTCATCAGTCAACTCTTGCATCCTCTAGGTGTCTCCCGTAGACTCTGTAAGGCAAAGTCGCCGCATACCACGAGTCAGGTGCCACAACTCCTCTGCATTGTAGGATGAAGACATGGGTGGCAGGTCCTTCAAGCGGTGGATGGGGAGCATCTCACGCCTCCCTATTCATGCCATGTGCTACCCAAGGTTTGACCCCTCATGTTTGCTAGGCAAACTGAAGTCCTGGGACAAGTTATGAACAGACGCCGACGTAACCACCACGGGTGTAATACCAGCCCTGAGTGCAGTGGGTCCTAATAAATTTATATTCCCCATCCTCTGGGAATCTGTCAACAGGTGGCCTACCTCCAAAATTTATTCAGCCCAGTATGAAGCGTAAGTCTCTCGCTTCTCCCCTACCTCAAACTACTCACAGTTAAGGAACTCGGCCTGTTTCATCTCCTGTAAAGCCGCTGGCTTAATATGTGACGACATGCTAAATGGAGGATCCAAAAGAATACGCACCTCGTCAGTCAACTGCCTCTAGCATCTATCCCCCAACTAAAATTCACAGTTTTCGTTTGGTACTTGAAGTGGCATCCTCTTACGGGATAAGATTTTTACAGTCAGTACGTTCTCTATCTCAGATACCGCAAACTCTAACCAAGGTTCCCAGGCGATCGTCTTAATAATGCGGTGGTCAATGTGGTATCTGCCTAGAATAAATAGATTGGTTGCCTGGTCATTTGTTTTCCTCCTGTTCCCCATCTCTCATGCTCTGAGGCGCAGATAGGCCGAGAACTTAACCTCTTCCTTTGACTATAGGGTGACCAACTCCATAATACTCGTAGAAATAATACTGCATTTCAGAATAACATAAAAAATAATTAGACATTATATTTAAGATGTTTATTAGAATATATTTGATTTGTAGCTTGTAAGGAAAAAGTGTTAGTGTACCTCAACAAGTTGGGAAAATCCAGTGATGGCATCCCCGGTGGTGACTGCGGTATCCAAACCATGGTACAGGGAAGCAAGAATAGCAGAACCCCAATCATATTGGGTAACATCGTCTAAATCGGCCACGTCCGCGAGATATCCAAGCGGGAGGGTATCGTTGGGCGTTTGGAACCATAAATGTCCCATCATGAAGAGGATAAAAGCACGAACAATAATAATTCATCCTCCCGATCAGCTACGATTGTCAAGTACGTCTTCAAGCATGAAATGCTGGTGATCCCACTCTTTATATTGCTAGAATCAATGTTGGGGAGCAATTGCCTCGCATTGGATAAAACACTCCATGTGTCATCATACGGCACCTACGTCAGATATCAGCAGATTGACAATGATGTCAACATAGTGAAATCGAGAGGAATAACCCCTATCTCCGCACATGGGAATAGAAACGTGTGCGTTGTCGGTTACCAACACTCTGTAAGCCCCTGAATCCGCCGATTAACGGAATTGCCTAAACGTATATCCATAAACTGCCCAAATATATTCACCACGGCATCCCTTACAGGTGGAATTGTAGAAATATCTTTCCAAACTTTGATCACCGATGTGAATGTGCTGTGCGGACGCATCGAATCCCGATTCTGTTAATTGGAGTATTTTGTCAAACACTTAATTTATGGAAATAACAAATTTACAATTATACTAAAACTTACCGTGAGTTCCTTACCAGTGTAATAGATATACGTGATGCCTTTTGGGAGTTGGGTAATTCTTTTCCGCGGGTAATTTTCTTGGGATGGGTTTGGTATAGGTTATTGGACATCTTCAAATTCTACTCGCTTTTTCTTCCTTCCGGACCTCGATCGAGTTACGACTCGCTCTGGATCTCTTGTCACTCTAAACCCAGGTAATGTACTAGGGTATGTTTTGAAAGAATTTAGGAAATTTTTCTTCGATTTGAGAGAGAGAAATGAAAAAAAACTGTAAATAACTCGAATGGGTTTGATTTGGGTTAAACAGTGATAGCAGCGGCAAAAAGAACACCGCGTGGTGTTTTAATCTCTTAAAAAAAAAAAGACACGTCAACAACTCACACTGGCTACTGGGAGAGGTCGAGTATGAGTTGTATTTTTTGTGGGCCAGGGTGTCAGAATTCATACCCAAACCCACACTCGCTGCTAGAGATTCTCTTACGATGTGCCCAAAGTACTTATCTGACGCGCCTACAAGGCTATAATGCCAATCTGACAGCTTAGCTAACCACGACAACTATAACAGGTAAAAATAGTCAAAACAAATAAAATAATGCTACAGTATAAACGAATAACAAACTTTATAATAATTTTTAATAGTATAAATCTACTACGTCATAACAGATGATAAACTTTTAAATCTCTTTATTATAACGGGGCAGTGTTCTTGCCGCTTTGGACAAGTTTGCCTTATGTCTAGAGACAAAAAAGGGGCCAAGATGGACTCTCAGTACCTTAAAATTCTCACATGTTAGGCCAGTTATGGAAATTTATGTTCAAGAGGAAAAACCAAAAAGACTAATCCCGACTAAAAAACTGAACTTCTTCTCCCCCGACTAAAAACTTTACTCTCCTCTTAAAAACAACATGCGATCTCTCTCTCCCAGCACTTAGGGAATGACTTTTCTCTCTCCATCAGACATCTCTATCCATCATACATCTCTCTCTCCGTCAAGCATTTTTTTCTCTCTTCAAAACTCTTGGAAACTTGGTTTGATTTCGTATCAGATTTTAGAGATCGTCATCGTCGTCATCAGCAGTTAAAACTACTACTGCTGTCGTTGCTACTGGAAGTAGAGAAGTTTCTTCGAGCAATGAAGATTTGGCTCTCACCTGTACGACTGTGATTGGTAAAGATGTGCTTTTGTTGCTTCAATCGAGGGTATTTGAGGATATATGTTTGAATGCTATGAATCAAAGGTCATTCCTTTTTCGATTTTGATTTGTTTTGTCGTAATCTGTGTTATTTGTTGTGAAATGTTAAGTTTTTGATTTTTCTTAAAGGAATTTGATTTATGTATTTTTGTGCTAATTTTGAGGGAAATGTACAAAAGAATCCCAAAAATTGGTATTGGTTTATGATTTAAATTTGTAATTTAGAGTGGTTCCTTTTTGTTTAATTGATTAGGGGATTTAAACTGAGTGGAATATCTTTGTGAGACACAAACGTAGAATCTAGACTTTTTGAGAAACTTTGTTTGATGTTTGACGGAGTAGGATTTGGTTTATGGGGCACTAGTGAGGATTAACGTTATTAGACTAGAGAAACATAAGAATAAAGTAAAATGAGAAAGAAGAAAGAAGGGATTGGGAAAGATAATAAGTTTTACTTATAAATAGTTGATTTATAGAGGGAGAGTAATTCCATAATAATATAAACAGTTGGAATTGAATCCATTTCTATGTTGAGTGACTGCTAGGTTTAAAAAAGGTGAATCAGTATAAGGAACATAACAGGGTTAATTCAAATATTTGCAAAGCCTTATTCAAAGTTGAGGTGTAACACATATGAGTAATTGGTGATCTCCATTCATGATTTGCTAATTTCGTTAATACATAGTGCAGTGGCCTATTCTGGATTTCAAACTCAAGCCTCATCTTCGACCATCATACATTTACTCGACCTCATCAACACACAATTACATGGCACACTATGTGTTGGGTGTGAACTCGAATAGAAGGATTGTCGAAGATTAGGAAATTGTCAATGTCATTCAAACGAAGAAGAAAGTCATTCGAATGAGCTTCAAAGTCGTTCGATCGACCTTTTTCATACTCACTGGAATTTTGGCTCAGAAGTCAATCTCGTTCAAACGATCTTGGATGATGTTCGAACGAGATGCTATGTTTCTAGGGCTGGAGACCAGTTGGCATAAAATTCATTCGAACGAGCTAGGAGTCGTTCGAACGAACATGGCGGTGGTTTGCTTAAGATATTATGTTTGAGACGTGAGTTTGCCTCGAGATCCGTTCTACTTGTATTTTAAGTTTCCTACTATATAAATGGGACTTAGGTTATTTTATTAGCCTATCTTTTGGTGAATTTAACCTTAGAGATACTAGGGTTTGAAGAAACTCCATTAAAGCTTGAGAAGCTTGAAGAGATTGTTGTAACCTTTAATATTTGATTAGTGAATTATTCGCGGGGAGTGGTTTTTTATCCTCAAGGGTTTTCCACTTCCCTCCTCCGGGTAAATTATTGTGTTCTTGCTTTCGTATAATTTCTTATTAGCGCTTCCGTTTATCGTTCTTGGGGCGAGATATTAGGATTAACTACCCTGATTCCTAACAACTGGAGTCGGAGCGCGAGATTAGGGCTTGTGTGATTAGAGCAATGGCCGATATGGAAAAATTAGAAATCGTTAAATTCAATAGATTGAACTTTGGGATTTGGAAGATGCAAGTAGAGGATTTTCTATATCCAGAGGATTGTGATTTTCTTCTAGGAGGGATTTCAATTAAGCCACCTGATATGGATTGTTTGAAGTGGGAGCTTTTAGATCAAGATGTTCTTGATAAAGTTCGTTCAACATTCTCAAGTTATATTTCTTCTAAATTACCTAAAGTGAGTACCGTGTTAGAGATGATGGACAAACTATCATAGATGTTTGAATCAACTTCAAGTGATTTAAATCCTCAGAAGTGTATTACGAGTACTTTAGATTCTCGTAAGCGGGTTACTTTCAGGGACGTGGTTGAAGTTTTTGGTGATGATTCTCGCATAATACTTTTTGGATCTTCGCTGTTAACATCAGGTGATTACTCGGATGTTGAAGTTAAAGGAAAGAGAGTTTCACATATTAAGAATAGAAGCAAAAGGCGCATAAAGGCATGAAATTGCAATCAACAAGATATTTATTGGAATTGCGGTAAAGTTGGTCATAAGAAGAAAAATTGTTGATCAAAAAAAGGGAGAAGATCTATAAAGGACATTCGGTGACTTTCTCCGGGGAAGGTAAAAATTCTGATAGTGCCTTCAATCTTATTTCTAATGATTTGGTTGATATGACTTGTGATATTCGGGATAAACTATGTAATGTGATTCATGGTACTCGGGATAAGTCATGGTGGTTATCTTATGGTGTTTGTAAAAATTCGAGGTTAGACTTGGTTGCTCCATTGGAAATTACGTCAGGTAAAAGTAAATTGCCTAGCTATGATGAGTGCTATCACATAATAGATAATGAAGATGTTCGGATTTCATTAACGAATGATAATTCATTAAGTTCGGACATGGTGTAATATGTGTCTAGTATGGCTTGAAATATATTTTCAAGCCAACAATCAGACTTGGGTTTTTTGGCTACCTTCGGGGATGATGCTTTTGAGATCATGAAGGTGGCTATTGCTTTAGCTTGGGACAAAAAATAAGATGCGTACTTAGAGATGTGTAATGCTAATGATGAGATTATTGGTGTTGTTACTTCGATGGTGGACTCTAGAGCATGGCACGAGAAACTTGGTCACGTGAGCATTTAGATGAAAACATTATTCTCGAGGAGAATACTTGACAAGTTAAAATTGATAGATTTGTTCTGTTGTAAAGATGTTGTCTTGGTGAAGTAATATAAAGTTGGGTTTCCTAAAAAGAGAAGAAAATTAAATATGGGATCGAACCACTTATACGATGATGTATGGGAACCGACTAGAGTTAGTTCCAACGGGGGATTTCATGGTTTTGTTATTTTCATTGGTGATTCCACACGAGAGCTTGGTATACATTTCTTGAAGAATGAAACAGATTGGTTTGATGTCTTCACTAGATGGAAAGCTTAGGTTGAGATTGAGACAGGTTCAATGTTGAAGTGTCTTGGGTCTAACGGTGATGATTATCAATTTTGTTGTGCTGAGTTTGTTATTGATAAAACATTTATTGGGATAGAAAGGCTTGAGAAGATCCCAATAATACCACGAGAGTTTGGTATGGCTGAAAGTGTGGTCCGTGAGATTACTAAAAGGGCGCAAAGTATGAAATGTTTTATCGAGTTGTCAAAACAGTTTTGGGTGGATTCGGTAGTTTTGGCGATTGATATAGAGTCTTGGTATGCATTAGACCTTAGACTATTAGAAGAGATCATTTGGATAAAAAATGGGGTAATAATTTATACTTCTTTTGTCTATTCTGGTAGTAGATCATTACTAGATTTTATGTCTAGTTTGTGCATGTTTATTGGATATGTTTGTGATGATTCTGGTGACCGATCTTGCGATGCGAAGAATCAAAAAATTATCCAACTTGTTTATGTGATATCCAATGATGATGTCTTTTGTGAAGACATGGATAAGTGGACCAGAAAAGTGGATTTATCGAGGTCATGTGAGTATGTAAAAATCTTTGTAGAGATAGTGTTGGAACCATTGGTTGAAAAGGTCCAATGAGAACCGTATACTCCTCTGATTATAATGAAAAGAAGAACTAAGGTTTCGAGACCTATGACCCGTTATCATTACTTCTGACATTGTTTGTGGCTAGCTGGTATTGGTGATGACTACAAGGTGGCTTTATAAGGTGAGGTCATGGGCAAGTGAGAGCTTTTCATGGATGATGATGAGATTGGATCTCAATCGTCAAATCGGGTATAGGATGTAATCCTATTACCGATGGTAAAAATCTTTACTTCACAAGTCGATTTACAAGTTAAACGAGAACAAGTTTGTTCAAGCAGTTCAAGGTGAAACTTGTGGTAAAGTACTTTCAAGAAGAAATGAGTATTTATGTCAAGATGTTTTTTTTGTTCACCGGTTGGAAAGTTAGTTGTTTTGTGGTGGCTTTGTTTTTTCGGATTGAGTGATTCTTGATACGGAATAAAAATTCTTCATGATTGATCTTATTGAAGATGGGTATGTAAGTCGGCTACATGGATACATAGTTACTAGGTGAAGTTGCATTATGGAGCTCATACATGAGAACTTCATATGCGTATTCGAGATATACACCGAAACGACGGGGCTCGATGTTGGATATGTTTATATCATTGGTGGATTTTTTTTGAAATTCCACAGAGACCATTGTTAATGTTATGAGTTTTTTTTGAGAACTCATAGATTATCCGTTCTTAGGGCATGGATGATATGCTAGTTGCGTATGCAAGTTCTAGCATGGGTAAGAATGAAAAGTCGTGGGAACGGTTATCTCAATAAAGGGTTGGACCAATGGATTGGCTAATCCTTGGCATATGGTATAGTACAACAGGAAGAACATAAAGCAGAAGTTGTTATTGACATAACACATTGAGACTGGTTGAAGTGTTATTTGGTAGTACACTATTTGTCATTTCTTCGGGCTTGAGACACGTGTTTGTTTGGCTATGGAATGCGATATGAGTGTAGATCGAGGTATGTCTAAACTCATTGATGATTTGTTTTGCTAATGTATGTCACTGTTTACATGAGACTAAGTTTTCTCATGAAGTGGGAGCTGTGAGAGGTTGATAATGAATATTATGTATTCGAGGAAGACTTGGTTGTAACTCATAGCTATAGAGTATTTCTTGTTCAGCTTGTAAGGTTGTGTTCACTTGTGATGGCAGAGTACGTTAGTGACATGGGAAGAGCTACAGATTTGTGGTGTTATACCGAAGCTACTTGGGTATCAAGATGATAATGGTTAATTGCATCATTGATTGCAAAAACATAAGTACAGTATGGTACAGTAGTTTTTTTTGGCGTAAAGAGTTCAGTTTGACATAGTTAC
Source organism: Kingdonia uniflora (assembly GCA_014058105.1). NCBI lineage: Eukaryota > Viridiplantae > Streptophyta > Magnoliopsida > Ranunculales > Circaeasteraceae > Kingdonia > Kingdonia uniflora. The sequence goes on along the minus strand of JACGCM010000719.1, from coordinate 536,502 downwards.
AAGTGTGGTTACTTTGAAGATAGGTAAAGTTACGGGAACCTCACATTTCAAATTTCAAGTGGGAGATTTGTTGAAGATTGTGAAATTTCCTAAGTGAGACTTCATGATTGAAGGCCCGGGTAGTGCGAAAAATTCATTTGGAGATCTGGAGATGGGTTACGTGATTCGATTTAAAGTAGGAGATTATTGGGTGTGAACTCGAATAGAAGGATTGTCAAAGATTGGGAAATTTTCGAAGTCGTTCGAACGAAGAAGGAAGTTGTTCGAACAAGTCGTTCGAACGAGCTTCAAAGTCGTTCGAACGACCTTTTTCCTACTCACTGGAATTTTGACCTCGGAGTCAATCTCGTTCGAACGAGCTTGGATGTCGTTCGAACGAGATGTTATGTTTCTTGGACTGGAGACCAATTGGCGTAAAAGTCGTTCAAACGAGCTTGGCGGTGGTTTGCTTTAGATGCTATGTTTGAGACGTGAGTTTGCCTCGAGATCCGTTCTACTTGTATTTTAGGTTCCCTACTATAAAAAAGGGACTTAGGTTATTTTGTTAGCCTATCATTTGGTGAGTTTAACCTTAAAGATGCTAGGGCTTGAAGAGACTTCGTTAAAGCTTGAGAAGTTTGGAGAGATCGTTGTAACCTTTGATCTTTGATTTGTGAATTGTTCGCGGGGAGTGGTTTTTTTATCCGCAAGGGTTTTACACTTCCTTCCTCCAGGTAAATTATTGTGTTCTTGCTTTCATATAATTTCTTATTGGCGTTTCTGTTTATCGTTCTTGGGGCGAGGGATTGGGATTAGCTACCCTAATTCCTAACACTATGTCACAACTACAAAGAAGACTTTACTTTTCATTCTCAACCTCTACATTGAAAGTTTGATTCAGCAAGCACTTCGTCATTAATGAAGCCGTTACAAAATAGAAGGATCAGACCGTTACGCAATCAGTTCAGAGGTTCATCAAATCCATATTGTAAAATTTATCATTAAGAATAGTAATGGTCGTCAAACGGTCATATTATAATACCTTGAAATAGGACTAGAGAACTACAAATTAGAGGCAAGAAATTCGACACAGAGAATTCGATCAAGAAACTCTAGACAGAACTACTCAGAGCGTTCTTTGTAATAGCTAGCCATCATCAATAATTTATCTCTTTCTAAATCCTCAAGAGAGGTCATGGTTTTTAACCTATTCAAAGGTTTTCCACACTAAACCTTGTGTTAGCAGCTACTTTTTTCTTACTAACATTTTGATTATCTTTGGTGTAAGATACTAAATTCGGAATACGAAAATAGGCTCTTACATTTGGCACCGTCTGTGAGAAGGAAGCAGTTAGCCACAATTTTCAGATACAACTGATACTTACTCTCTTCGCGGAATGTAGCTTCCAGAACAGAATGCCCTAGTTGGCCCAGTAGAAGGAAGTACCGTGCTAGAAGAGTTACACGCCACTATAAATTTTAAGACAAGAAAATGAGCCGTTATAGAATAACAACTGGCAGATCTAAGAGATGCATTAAAAGTTCTACAGTGACAACAGGCAAACCAAAAGAATAAAGGCGCGCGCTGCCAGCCACCTTGAGAGTTTTTGTTTGAGATAGGCTAAGACCTCAAGGCAACAACCAGGGAATTGATGCTCGATCCGATCATAATCAGTCGGGGGACGAACTCATACAAATACCAGGAGTCCAACAAGAAGTTGATGACGTTCCCATTGAAGTCAGGCAAGCAGAGGACCCACCCCGTGGAAGAGTTTGCATTCCTATACATGAAAGACTTAGTGAAGGAAGTGACGAACACATTCCTCGGGAAGGATGCATCCTACGTCAGACCATCACAACTCGTCAGTTCATGACCCAGGAGCATGTCCAAAAGTGCATCAAATAATTATTTGAAGCCCAGATTCAAACTGTCAAAGGAAACTAAAACAGACTGCAGAAGAGCCCGATAGCTCAAGATCTATTAGACAGTGAAGTTCCCACCGGTTTTCACACCCCAAAAATCTAGAAGTACAAGGGAACAGAACCCGTGGAACATGTCCATGAATTCTAGGACGCTTTAGGCTTGCATTCTACATCGAACCATATTTTATGCCATCTCTATCCTACCAATCTCCCGGGTGAACCTTTGCGATGGTTCCACTTGCTACAGGAAGGTTCCATTCACACATTCGAACAGTTATGAGAACTTTTTCTCAAAAACTACTCGCACAACAGAGATAAAGAAGATAATCTATATTCTGTGTTCAGTCTTAAACAAATGTCGGGAGAGAAGCTTGAATCGTTCACTAAGAAATTCTTGGAGTTGGCCAGGAAGGTCGATCGACTTGATTAGAAGATTACTATTTTGGCCTTTACGAATGCCTTGCTCGTGAATGGAAGAGCGAAGGAACACCTAATTCTTAACAAACCTGTAACCCTGGAAGACATGATTGAAAAGGTAAATGACTATATCGATCTTAAACGGATGTTAACCGAAAGACAGAAGCCCCAGAAGTCAATTCTGACAACAAGAGATCAATCTACAAAATGAGATTTCAATCATACTACAGATTATAGAGGAGACAGAAAGTGGATTAAATCTAATGATGATCGACCATGGAGGGGTGGTAACTTACCGAAGCCATGTCTTCCCAAACTAACGGCTACAATTGCCAGCCTGTATACTACGCTATAGAAGGATAAATTCTTCCGCAATACCTAATATCTCCAACCCATTGAAAGCAGACCATGTTGCATACACCATAAAGTCCGACATCATGACACATATTATTGCTTCGCGTTACGAAGACTTTAGGAGTACATATTTACGGATGAAAGAATGCACGAGTACATCGTAGACATAAAAAGTTATAAAATTGGGAGTTATAAGCTTAATACTGAGATCGTACAAATAGAAGGAAGGACCGAGGAAAAAATATTTGTACCACATATCCCTCAGCCATTTTATAGAGACTCATACAATCGACAGATCGGTCAGGTTCAAAAGACGGCGTCTCGGCAAGTTCCATGATCTTGCCATGGTTGGCAATAAAGTTAGATTACTCCCAGCATCTAGTTCACAATGAACAGGGATCTCCTTTGAGGATTGTGACGTTAGCCAAGTCAACTTTCCTCATCATGATGTACTCGTGATCAGGTTAAAATGAGAAATGTCATCCTATACACAATGATGGTAGATACTAGAAGTAGTATCGAGCTACTTTTCCAAAGTACAATTGATCAGATGGGTATGGCCGACAAAGTTGAGCCTAGTGACATTGATGTCAGTGGTTTCAACGGCTCCAAAGAAGAACGCGTAGGAAAGATCATACTTCTTATTACTGCAGGACTGACAACGATTGATGTTGCATTTTTCGTTATAAACACAAAATCTTATTATTTGGGAATAATGGGACGCTGCTGGCTACACAACATGAGTGCCATCCCTTGGACCTATCATCAAGCATTAAGGTTCGATTGGAACAGCAAACTCTATGAAATCAAAGGCAGTCAAAAGCTAGCTCGTGCTTGCAAAAATACTATAACCATCATGACAGAACCACCAGAAAAATACATCACATAACAATTATAGAATACTACAGAGAATACTATAAATAACTAGCTACCGAGTGCAAAAGCCACAGAATACATAGAGATCAGTGGAGATAAGTGAGGTACATATATTGGGACTCTTTTGCCTACAACAGAATGAAATAATCTTATTCAGTTTCTAACAGATAACAACGACGTGTTCGCATGGACATTTCATCAAATTCCAGGCATCGACCCAACTTTGGCTTGTCACAAGCTTAGCTTAAAAGACAAAACTGAGGCGATCAAACAAAAACAGAGGATATTAACACCGATACTACGAGAAGAAATCAACAAAGAGATTAATAAACTTATTGAAGTTGGTTTTATTTGAAAGGCCAATTACCCCGAATGGATCTCAGACATTGTAGCAGTCCCGAAGAAAAATGGCAAATTCAAAGTATGCGTGGATTTCATAGACTTAAATATGCATACTCCGAAAGATAGTTTTCTCCTTATATCATCAACTATCTGCTCGATTCAACTGCGGGATATAAACTCTTGTCCATGATGGATGTCGCATCAGGGTGCAATCAGATACCTCTTTTGCCCAAAGATTAAGAAAAAATAGCTTTTATCACAGAACATGGATTGTATTGTTACAAACTCATGCCTTTTAGCTTCAAGAATGCTGGAGCCAAATACAAAAGACTGGTGACCCTGATCTTCAAAGACCATCTTAGGAAAATAATGGAAGTTTACATTGATGATATGATGTGTAAAAGTCTCAAGAAGGAAAGCCATATCGCAGATTTGTACACGACCTTTGAAATTCTTTGAACATATAGAATGATACTAAATCTTGACAAATGCCTGTTCAGAGTACAATTAGGAATATTCTTAGGACATTTGATCTGCAAGTAAGGAATTGAAGCTGACCCAGATCGTATACGGGCCTTGTTATCCATGCCTTCCCCAAAAACAAAGAAAGACGTCCAAAAGATAATCGGCAAAATAACAACAATAAATTATTTTGTTTCGAAGTCTTTAGATCAGTGTAGATGGTTATTCAACCTTCTACAAGAAGAGACGAAGAAAGGTAAAACCCAAAAAGATCCAGAGATCGAGTGGACCATAGAATGTAAAGCAGCATTTACAATGGTCAGTTACTCTTGGCGAACACGACATATGTTTTGAACCTCAGCATTCCGAAAAAGGGTAAGCCGTAGCAGATTTCTTCACAGATTTTCCAATAGGCGACCCTGATTAAGAAGAGGATAGTATCGATATAAATATGGATCAGCTCAATGGAAAATTAGATTGGGTATCCAAAAAAGGTTGGCACATTTTAACTGACGATTCTACCTGATCAGCTGGGTCAGGAATCAGGATAGTTCTTATCATACCTTCCAATGATCGAATTGGGAAATCAATCTGGCTCAACTTTAAAACTACCAACAACGAAACTGAATATGGGGTACTAATCCACGGACTGGATATGGTACTAGAGATCGGCGTGCCTGAATTATTTGTTTACATATATTCTTTATTAATTATGAACCATTATACCGACAAATATCAGAGAAATGGAAATATGATAGATTACACAACAGTAGTAGCCGACAGAATGAACAAATTTAAAAATACTACAATCGAACACTTACCTCATGGAGAAAATAGATATTTCGACTCCCTTCTCATATACATTGAATTATTTGTTTACGATTGGAGACGCCCTTTCCTCATATACATTAAACCACAAAACACATTTGATGGCAAACTCCCTGAAGATGTCAACAAAAGACGAAGATTGATAGACAATGCTTAACGATACGTTATTGTCAGCAATCTCCTTTACAAAAGATAAGTTACAGGGTCCTATCTCAAATGTTTATCTGATAAAGCGGCCCAAGACTTCCTGCATGATTTACACTAAGGCACTGCGGATTCCATACGGTAGGACGGTCCTTAGCAAACCAAGCTATTACTCAAGAAGTCTTTTGGCCTAAAGTGAAAGCTCAAGCCATTGAATATGCAAGTAAGTGTGATTCCTGCCAATGACATGGACCCAAAATTTGAGTTCTAGCTTTAGAACTTCATTCTTGCAAAGTTGTCTGGCCATTCAAAAGATGGGCCTTCAATCTCATAGGAGAATTCTCTACTACACGAAGCAAAAGGAAATACCTATTAGTAACAACAGACTACTTCACCAGGTGGATCGAAGTAGTCCGTTTGAGTCGAATGTGCAAAGATGAAGTCATCAAATTCATATGGGAAAATATTATTATACGATTCGGTTGCCCCCATCTCATCAGAATAGATAATGGATCACAGTTCGTTGGTTCAAAGGTCGTCAGCTTTCTCAATCAACATAACATCATCCACTCTCCTTCAAATCCGTATTACCCACAAGGAAATGGTCAGGCCAAAATCACCAATCGTACTATAGTCGATAGAATAAAAAAGTTCTTGATAAATAAAGGTAATTAGGTATAAGAGTTACCACATGTATTATAGGCATACCGAATAATACCTCAACTGTCAGCTAGATGTACATCATTCTTCTTAGCCTACGGTACCGAAACAATCATCCCCACTCAATATCATTACCCACTACATGATCATACCATGACAGATGAAGAAAATGAGTTCTAGTTGGCGTGTAACATGAACTGGATTGACGAAACAAGAGACAGAGCAGTCATGAACTTAGGAAGCTACTAACAGGCTTTTGTAAAGTCCTACAATAAGCGCGTTTGTCATAGAGAGTTTGATATTAAAGATCTCGTCCTACGAGAGATCCTAAAACACAGAAAGGATCTAAATGCTGGGAAACTCGTAGAAAATTGGGAATGACCATTTATTATTATTGGCAAAAACAGCCTCAGCACTTACGACCTCGTTACATCCGATGAATATCGAGTCTCTAATCCTTGGAAAACAAAGATATTGAAGTTGTATTGCAGATAGCCATCTCTTACAGTTTACATTCTACTATCTCTTACATTTTTTGTATGTCGTTCTTACATTAATGTAATACTTGTGTTTGACCGACCTGCATTATAGTACTATTCTATTATCTCTTACAGTACTACTCTACTATCTCTCACAGTTTACATTCTACAATTTTTTATATTTTTTGTACGTCTCTCTTATATTAATGAAATACTTGTGTGTGACCGACCTACATTACAATACTCTTCTGCTATCTTATGCAGTACTTATCTACTATCTCATATCTACCATATATACATAGTACATCTACTATATCGTAGATAAACAATGGGTTCATCCTAATTCTACTATTATATTACAGACCGGTTATTGGTTCATCCAATTCGATCTTCTACTACATTATAGGTCAGTTATTGGTTCTCCAAATTTGGCCAACAGATTACATGCTTCTAGACCACATTTGGTTCATCAAAGGTTGATATAACTACCTATTATACATGGCTCACTAGTTCTACTATCAGACAACATAAATTTCTCTACAAATTTACCTTTACACTTTATCTACTATATTTTAGGTGATATCAAAAGTAATTCATTTTTACATCAGTAGCAACGCCCCCTCAATTACAAAGTTTAGTCTGTGTATTATCACGTGAACTTTCCCTATATTCTGAAGGTTATAGACGCATCAGTTCTGGTGCCCTCGCAACAACAATTTGTCTTCCTTCATCAAATCTGTTCTTAGTAAGAACGCCAATTTTTAACATAACACGTTCCAGATATTCAGTCCGCACTAGCTGTATTTCATACTTCACAACATTTGCGATCATGCTATCATGAACGTGTCTCTTTCTTTTTCAAGTTTCTTAAACTCAGACATAAAAAAGGTAAGCACTGCTACCATTTCTTTGTCATTCACCTCATTTGCCTCGAGCTAACCCATGTTAGGCGTGACGAGCTCCGCAATCTTTCCCCTTGCCTCATTTAGCAAACTTTCTAAATTTTTATAGCGAACCGCCATCAACAACTTTTCCTCAATGAAAGTTTTATTACATGATTCCATCATCGTCATAAATTCATTCATTTGTCCCAGCATTGCCAACGACTCCTCCATAACAAACTAATTATGACGCCTCTGATCAACCTCAATGTTCAGATCCCATTGAGCCATCACAAGATTCACCCTCAATTTATCATTTGAACTAGTCAGATTCCCCACTGACGTTCGATACTCCATAAGGTTTAATTCCAACACTTGAATTACATTCTCTAAGCTCCCTATCCTCGCCATAAAGTTTTTACCAGCTCATTCTGCTCCCTGTTAACTTCCTCTAAATCTTTTTCTTTATTTTTAGCAACATTCCACATTCCTTCAAACTCTCAGGCTCACTCATCTGCCTTCCTCACAGTAGCTTGCATGCCAACTACTTCCGCATCTAGCGTGTTTATCCAAACCTACAAGTAGTTAGCACTATCCTCTTCTTTCTTCAACATTGCCAATACCTTTGTCAGTTTAGCTCACACAGGTATTAATTCTGCCTCTTGCTTAGTTACTCATTCCGAGATACTACTTATATGACATTGAGCTTTTTTAATGCCCAACTTCTTTTTCTTCGCAACCTCATTTAATTCCTCCACTCTTTCTTGCATACTGGCTAGTTTAAACTCCTTTCTTTCTATTTGTTCGGTCAAGCAACCCATCGTACCTTTCCCCTCAATCATCCTCACCTCCATTTTTACATTCAACTCAGTTATATTTTTTAGTACTTCACGATGAAAGTTCAAATCAGCGTTCACTCTTTCGTTCCAAATACGTAAAGCCTCACACTGACTTTGAACCTCCTCTATTTTAATCTGCATCAATAGTTTACTATCACATACATAATAGTTCGTACGTAAAGCAGTTCACACATCATCCAACTTCTAGATCACAGTTTACAATTCATTTACACAACTATGGTATGTAGTCGATCCTACAACAAAAATAGACTTGTGTACGATTGATCTACATTTCTATAAAATTATATTCTGTCAACACATCTACATTACAAACATCACACATCTATTTTCAAAATAGTACACCAAATGTTTAAGGCATACACAAGGTTTGAACAACATAGATAATTTATTTATGTTTCCTCGAATTACGAGAAAACTGCCCCCTATTTCCCGATTGCCTTAACCAATCTGCATGCACATCCAAAGGTACAACAAAGGTCACCACCTCCTGCTGGCATTGCTTTCGTCCTGACTGAGGTATCAGGCTCTCGACCTCCTTCTCATCTTCCTTAGACATATTTTGTACCGGTCTAGGAGCTAGTTTTTCAATTCCTTTTCGCTCCTCATCCTTCGTAAACCACATATTTTTAGCCTTTTCATTCTCTTCATCATAGTCTTTCCTACAATCCATAACATACTTCCTAAATTTGTTCTCCACCCTTGCCAACTCCCCACTATAAAACTTAATCGCACTCTCTATATGACGTTTCTGATCCAATTGAGCTACGACATTTGCTCGCGTCGGATACAAATACTCATTTAATTGCATATGCAATCTATACAGACGCTTGCGTGTATCCTTTTGCAATACACCCAATGCTTTCAATTCCCCTTCTACCTTCTTTATGACAATTGTTCATTTTGTCAGTTGATTTGCTAGAGAGGTATTTTGTTATGCACTTTGCTTCAACATGTTTTGCAACTTATTTACTTCGCCCTCTATCTTGGCTTGCACCTCTCCCTGCTCCTTTCCTTATTTTGAAAAAAAAATCCTCATTACTCTTCTATTCTATATAAAGCAAAGAGTATCAGGTGAGGGACCTACGTTACCCCATATAATAGACACACCAGCTCGAGCTGAGCATTTATTTTTACCTCTATGCTATGATGATTTTGTACCTTTTGAGCTAAAAACATAACTCAAGCTGGATCAGGTACTACACCCCTTTCCTTTAAGAGCTCTACGTAAGCCTCTTTTAAACCCCACTCAATATCTATTTTGGCCTCAAAATATAGTTTCAAAGTTAACCATAGCCTCTGACACCTGGTTTTATCACTCGTGTTAGTAAGACAAATCAAGTCTTTAGCTTTTCATACTAGTGTACCTCTATCATATTCTTTTCTTAAAACCTCATCCTTCTTTATTTTTATTTTTGCATATCTACATTGTAGATCATATAATTCTTTAAATTTTTTCTTTAAATTTGATTTAAACTTCCTTATCTCATATTCAATTTTATTTAATACTTATTGAATACGAGTCACAGAGTCCCTCGTTCTACTCAATGATCTCTCCATGGTGGTAACAGTTTTTCTCAACCAATCTATCTCTTACACAGATTACAAAATTTTTATTATCAAACAAACATTCAAAGAAGGCATAATAAACTTATATCTATCAAACTTTGCAGTTTCAAAGCACACAGAAAACAATCGTATCAAAGTCAAGCTAGAACAAAATAGTTTGAATAGGATACCACATAATAATATTAATTATTCTTGTCAATCTCTACCTCAGATGGTGGCTCCACTTTAGTGCCAGCAGCTGGAACTTGCTCAGTATGAGAGGGCGGTACATTCACTAGAGCAGCGATATCTTCAACCAATTCATCTTCCGCATCCGAAGAAAAAACTATCTCATGGAACCTACCCTCTAGGCCAAGAGTGATGTTGGCCTCGGTTAATCCAAAGTAACGATAGGATTGGATCATATTGTTTTTACCAACTCTCAATGTCGCCATAGTTTTCTCCAGGGTCTCTTAGCGCTCAGACATTTCCTTACATCACTCCTCAACAGCCTTCATCACTTATGCCTTGCTCTTTCTCCTTCTTGAGCTCCTCCTAGAGCTTCTTGAACTGAGCTGTTTGAGCATCAAGCTTCTGCGTAAGCTCTAAATACTTTCATTTTCTCTTAATAAAATTTGTAGCCCCTTTCACCAACATCGAGAGCTGCAAATACAATACATAGAATTAACAATAGACATATAAACCATACTATAACAAACAGAGAATATTAATGCATACCTGCACTATTTGCTCTTGAAATACGACTTCGAGCTTTCTCGGCTCAGTCCCTGCCATGTTAAAATATCTTTGTTCTACGTTCCTCAACATGGCCACCGCTTTAACCTGAGTTTAGTCACTACCCTTGATCTTATGTTGTTTTCTCTTTAGAGACATCTTTTCGATCTCTGGAGGAACGACCTCACTCACTGTTTGTTACTCCATCGCATCTGAGATAACCAGCTTGTCACCGTTTTTCCCTTGGCCCGCCTCCACAACAGAATGGGAAGATTCTTACAACGTTCTTTTTGCCTAATAGAGCTTCTGCGTACCACTCAATCTCCCTGGCAGAGGTGAAGGGATACCAATCAAATTCCCTAGAGGATGAAGGGTCTTATTCACAACCTTCTCAGTACCCTCTTTCCCAACCATAACTCAATTTTTGTGAGCTCATTGCACTTTTAAAAATCTGGAGTCCACTCTTTTATCCCTACGGATATTCAACTCTCTAAGTACTTGCTTCAACTCGACTTGTTCAAGGGTTACACAGCCAAATAAGTTTCTTTTATCAGGAACGGCTTTGGGATCAAGACCTGACAAACAAAATCAAGGAAATGATTAGAAGCTTATAGACAAATATATATTCGATCAAGTTAGCAGGCGTTACTTACTTGGATTGAAATATTTATGTTCCAGGTCAAGCGCTGGTTTATCTGGAACCTACATGCAATTAGCCCTTACCCATACAAGATGGTTATTCCATGGTCTACCAACAGATTTAAAGTAAAAAAACTTTGGCCTAGATGAGTTACTAAATAGGTAACCATTACTATGAGCCTTTACATACTTTATTTTGTAAAATTTCAGTACGTCAGCTGTAACGAACTACTTCGTAGTCCCATTCTCTCTCTACCTCTCATTCAATACCCCACACGCCCTCATTATCTCAAAAACATTCCCATTTAATTATGCAGGGTAACACTGTAATACATTCATAACCCCTTTCTGAAAATATGTCAAAGGTGTAATGACCTAATTCTGTAAGCTTAAAGTGGCTTGGACTTAGCTCTTGCACCAATGTACCTGTGATAAAATCTAATAGAAAGCAAGAATGACACAGGTGTTTAGCATGGAAAACCTATGAATAGGTAAAAAATCATGACCTCGGGTTGAGGATTTTTGTAATAGTGACGTTTATAGCTTGAGGCTGATATCCTATTATAAGTGATCTATAGACTTAGAAATGCTTGATCTTGTGAATAAGAAGTTTGAAGTTTTGAGAATCTAGAAAATATAGTTTTCTTGGTGATTTATCGTATAATTTTCTGGTCCTTGTCTCTTCTGAAACTTTTTCTTTATATAGGTCTTTTTTACAGTTCTTCATCATGCTGAAGCACATTCTCTAAACAATGTGGTTAGTGGCGCTTGACTGAGTAATTGGTAAGTTCGTGAGAGACAAATGTTTTGACTTATTCAGGTTTTTCTGTTTGAGCTTGACCTTTATTTTTCATTAATTTGTGGAGTAGGTGGCAATGTTGAATAGAGATGCCATGTGGAGGATGCGTGGGTCTGACATGGAGGTAGTTTGAACTATAAACAACTCGATTTAGGTAAGATCAAGGGGTAGGCCCCTACAATTACCCCCTCATAACCGAAGTCACGAGTAATGATGATGTTTGACTGCATGAAAAATGCGCGTGTCAAGAAGGGATGTGCGTGCATTGAATGTTGATGAGAATATTGATGTATCTGATGGCTAGGGTTTAAAGAGTTTGGTCTGCATTAAATGATAACGCTTGGGGAAACGTTCCTGCACAATAAATATAGGGTTATCTAAATAGTACATGTACCGAGGTTTGTGGCCAAGTACTCTTGTTTTGCTACAATATTCTTTGAAATTATTGAAGATGGTGAAGACCCGTAAAATGGCTCTTAAAGAGAGAATTGCTTTTGAAATGTAGAGGTTGAAGCTAAAGTATTTTAGAGGTTAATCCTTGGAGAATCCTACCCCTATTCCTGTTCCTCGGACGTATTAAGGAATATCGGAAGATAATGTGACTGAAGCTGATGAGGAGTTTTATTGTAGATAGATGTTTCACACCACGTTGTCTTAACAGGCGAGCAACATTTGATTTGTCTCCACATACTTGTAGGAGACAAGGTTGGGGAGGCAGATGTAAAGATAGGCGTGACTGCGGGGCAGTTATGCTGTAGTCTTGTGCTCGAATAGATTCTAAGGTCTGGCCCTCTTTATCTCAGCCAACTCTGAGGGGGTGGTGGTTATAGGAGAGGCGGTGGTAGTAGTGGAGGAGGAAGATGGAGAATGGAAGTCTGCTTCTATTCTTTCATCGCCACTCTGCGCTGAGAAGACCTTCAGTTTAAAGAGTTGGTTTAAGCACTGTGTCTCCTGCTTTCATAGTTTCTATTTAAAGTTCGTCTAGACTTGAACCAAACTCATGGGTGGGAGGATACTCATTATTTCTAATGTCTGCTTTGCATCAGAGTGAAAGATCACTGAAGTAGAACGAATAGAAGGATTTGACGCTTCAGAGTGCCTGAAAGACTTGTTAGCTGTAAAAGTACTTAAAAACACGTAACTATAAATCTCTTGATGTTGAGTACTTGAAAGACCTGTTATCTGTAAAGTACTTAATATTGAGTACTTGAAAGACATATTATCTATAAAAGTACTTATAATTTGTTTCAAGATAAATAAAATTTATTATCCAAACTCTGTGCTGATATAGAATAGAATAACTCTAGAAATCCAGCTTTATGATTCGAAGACTTTCAAATATTATATGAAATAAAATTTATGAGGGCAGAAAGTAAAATATTTGTAATAATCGAACTGTTAGAAATTTATATGTGAAAATATGTGTTAAGTGGCAAATATTATTTGATCTGTGTACTGGAAATGTAGGGGTAAAAGAAATTATAAAAGGTTAAGAATAAAGAATCGATCTTGTAGAGGTCATTCTAGAATATTAGACTTGGAAAGAATAAGCTCAATCTGGAATAGTATAAACTGATTGAGTTCGATAGGAAGAGGTATGTTAAAAATAATTTTTCTCAAGATATTGGAGTTTCTGTTACGAGATAATAGGATAATATCATGACTTGCGGGGAATTGGTAGCTAAAATGTATAAATATAGGGGAAAGGAATTTGAAGTTTAGGGAAGGAAATAAGAATGGTGCGGACTCGATCTGAGAGAATCCGGTATACCGCTGAAGGGTGGTTGGCGATAAAGATCGCTGAAGTACGGGAGTAGATTTTTGGATTGTTGGATTATGATGTTGAGCTACCAGCGATGGAGGTTCAACTGGAAGGTTTAAATGGGATTGGGAGGGAACGTGAGTATGGACGTCACTTTTATAACGTGAGTATGAACGTGAGTATGTAACTGTATGAGTTTGAATAATTTAAAAGAAATTATTGTTGAATTGATCCTCTAATTTTGTGAATACTATTTATGACTGTTGTGAAAAATGAATTTGAAATTTCGTTATGAGAGCTTTAGAAATGACGTTATTATTATTATAAGTAGAAGAAGCAAGTATAGAAAAAGTAGGGAACTTCTAATTTTGTCCCTTACATAAAAGCTATGAAAACTTGATTACATGCTAGCATGAGTTATTATGAGTGTGGTGAGGTTAGAAGGAGATTTGGAAAAGAGAGATAAAAATAAATTAAAATATAAAGCAAAGGGCAATGATGGGAAAACATTTTTACTGAAATGGTGCAAGACGTCTGACATGGATAGTGGTGGGGATGTCTCAGTTCCCAAATTGAAGACAGCTCGTACGAGGCTCAATAACTGCCAGTAGTTAGAGAGAGAAAATATAAATACTGCTTCATCTTCGTCAATCGAGCGTTTCTCAACTTCTAAAAACTTGAAGAGCTGTGTGAGAGGAAGGAAGAAGAAAAACAAAAATAACGCAAAAACTAGTGGAGATTTAATTGACAGTGATCATGAGTCAAAGCGTGAGGGAGTTGCTGAAACCAAGTCATGAAGGTGGTTGTACAGTAGCGTGGTGAGGGAAGTATTTGGCACTACTTCGGATTTGCATTCTGACATAGACAGTTAGTAAAAGATTTGTGATGTATGTATGTATGTTTGAAGATCTTGTTTTATTTCTAAGTAAAGCAACAAATTACTATTTATAGTAATCTATGAAAACCTGCTTGATATATGATATATGAAAGATTTTTGTACGTGATTGACGTATATGTAAAAGATAATGATAGATACCTGGACCTGTGTGTAGGTGGATCGTGAGGAGTGTTTGTATAGGAAAAATCCTTTTATGTAGTTGATATGGTGAGTTCCCCTATAAGTAAGGCATCGACCTCCAGTCGGTCGGCTTAGTCTAAGATTAAAAGGCCTAAAAGGGAAGAAGAAGTAGGTGTTGATCAATTTCAAGATTTCCCTAAAAGATTGGTATCCTATCCTCCTTGCTCTGATGTATTCAATGAGTTTTGTAAAGCTAAGGCTTCTATTGGAGGTAGATAGGGTAACTGCATAGAATACGCCGGTAAGCAATTTAGGGGTTGTACTGTAGCGGCGGGGGAGGAATATTTTTATTTGTTGGCGATTTGGCAAAGGATAAAAGAGATAGGGGTATAGACAAATCAATCTATCTAGAGTATTTCGATGAGAATGTTCAGAGTGAACTTTTAGAAGGTTTTTTATGTTACCTATCTCAGTAAGAGTACAGGTTGATCTTCCCCTTAGCAATATGTCGAAAGGGATTATGAATCTCATCGGGGTATGTCTTGTTCAGATGAACGGGAACATGTGGGAAGTGATAAGTATATGTGAATCTCTGAATACACGGCGGGAGGGAGATGGGAGGAGGAGGATATCCTTTGAGGACGTGTTACAGTTTTATGGGGTAAAAAAGTATTCTGCATGTGGAGGGGCATATTTCTTTGCGAGCTCAACTCGGCCTCGTTTCTTTAATCTAAACTCAGCAGGTCGATCATGGAATGATAATATGATATGGGTGAAGGGTGATTGTCTTCAGAGAGATGATAAAGAACCCATGGAACTTTTGTTTAGAACAGTAAGTAAAGTAAGTATAATAATGTATAATGTATGAGATTGATTGTTGAAATTGTATGATGCTCTGCTGATGATAGTTTTTTGTGTATGACATCTCTTAAATCTCAGGTGGTGAGGAAATAGTCATTGTTGGATACAGTTGCTCAGGAAGAGACATAGCTCGAGGATCTATTAGAAGAATTTAGAAGTAACAGGAAGAAGCGTGTCAACAGCCGAGTTGAAAAAGTTCAAAAATCTCAGTTGACGAGGCTAATGGCGAGCACTGACAGATGTAAGAAAAAGGGAACTGATGGGGAAAGGTGAGTGAACTTGCCCAAGGACCCTGGAGTAGACTGCACAGGGTTACCTGAGTCCACTGCATTGAGTAAATTTGCTCGAACGTTTCCCAAGAAGCAAATGTTAAAGCGTCCATAGACCTCTGGGACCACGAGAAGTGGTGAGGCCATAGAAAAGATGAAGATGTGAAGGGTTTAACCTTCTCAAATGTCAAGGATGGATGTCGTAGAGGATCGACCTGTTGTGGAGGACAATTTAAAATAGGTAAAGGAAAAAGCCAGGTTGGCAACTCTCCACGGGGAGTAGGAGATGAGAAAAATGGTAGGTTCATAAGTTTGAATGTGTTTTATGATAAATTTGGCATTATGATTTGAGCTAATCAATGAGGTTGATTTGTTTGTTTTTTGTAGGTTGCTCGTCTGATGAAGGGAATATGTCTCGGGGTCGAGGAGGAGAAAGCTGAGCTGAAGAGGAAGAAGGTCGAGCTCGAAAGGAACGCAGCTCGATTAAAAATTGATCTGCTCAAGGAGGTTAAATGGACGGAGGCTCTGAAGGCTTCACAATTGGTGGAGATCAACAATCTACATGCGGAAGCAAGAACAAATTTGGTGGAGGTGGTAGCTGAGCGTGACAGAGTCAGGCGCCACCTTAGGTGTTGTGGATGGCCTGGACGGCGTTTCTCCTTAAATGGTGAGAGAAAACCAAGGGGATGACAACGGGCGTCTAGATGGGGAAACTGAGAAGATAGAGTAGTGTGTTAAAATATTTTTGTTGCATAGAATTCTGCAGGCTAAGTTGCTTTTGTAAACCTTGTTGTAAGAACTTAAAAAGACACACGCCTCAAAATAAAAGATTTAGAGGAAGAGCTTGCTAAGGAAAGAGACTCCTCAGCGTTCTGAATCAAACTTGATATAATGTATTTTTAATGTACAGGTCGAATTGGAGTTAGCTCGCTTGCACGAAGATGATGCTCGTAAATATAACCAAGAATTTGTAGAGGAGTTGGATAGGATGAGGGAAGTGATTAAAGATATAGAAGATCAACATGTAAAGGTGCACTTCAAGTTTGTTGAGGCAATATAGACTGCTGTCTACCTAGCTCGACAGATCGAGGTGAAGGATGCCAAAGCTGTGAAAGGGAAAAGAGAGATCACTGAGTTAAAAGAACACGTAACGAAACTCAAAAGCCAAAATGATGCATTAATGGTAAAGAGTAAGGAGGCTGACATGGCCCGTTACTGTATACAGGCACTAGAAAGATCGGAGGAAGGTTTAAATTAGTCTGTGGCCGATTTGAAAAATGATTTGATCAAAACAAATAATAATTAGGTACAAACTTGAGCTAATCTAGCGAATAGCAGGAGCGAGTTGAAGCGATTGAAGATGAAATTGGTTGATAAAGATAACGAGCTAAAGAGAGCTCGAGGCGATCTATCTGCGTCTAAAGTTGCAGTTAATCAACTGACTACAATTTTGCTTGCCAAAGATTTTGAATTTCGGATGGTGCAGCGTAAGTGTGATGAGTTGAATAAAAGTATGGCCCAATTGAAGACTGAATTGGCGCAGGCCAATTCATGTGTTTGACACGCCGAGGCTAGAGAGCGTTCGATGAAGAATAAAAGTGATGCCAAGGTTTCCCTTATTTAAGGTGATGTTGTCATCCTATCTGGTTGAATAAGAGAGCTAAAGGGAGATGTGGCTTGAATTCAAGGTCATGCACAAAAAGGAAATGAGAAGTTAAGGGAGTGCCAACATAAGTTGAATGTTGCACTTTCAAGGGAACAAGGGTTAGAGTGGACTATCAGAGGTAAGGATATTTTGATACAGTTAAAAGATGAAATGTTACAGAAGATTCTGGATATAAAAGAACTGAACTGGGAGATTAAGGTACTACGTGCTCAGGTGGTCGATTTAGACACGATTAATCGAGCTGAATAAGCAAAAGCTGACAAAAAATTAGAAGAGAACATTGTTTTCACAGATTGGGTAGATAGAGAAATAATATGGCTAAAAGAACGGTATGCGAGGTCAGAAGAATGCCTTCAGAAGGCTAGAGTGAATTTATCTAGGTTAGTTGTAACTGAGGCATCGCACTCAAAATTATTAAGGGCAGTTATTGCCTATTTTGTAGAGGAGGTAAAAAGGATTGATTCAGGAGGAGATACCTTGTTCAACAGTTTGTCAGACAGGGGATGTATTTGTAGAGCTGATGCAGATCGAGGAAATTGTATGTAGACTATGGAAACTGATCTAGGCCCTCGATCTGCTGAATTGATATAGTATGGCAGGATTATTGTAACTGCTCGAGCTTGAGAATTTATGACTGATCGACCACCTGTTGCAGGGGAGCTCAAGAATTTATGGCTGAATGACCTCTTATTTTTGGGGAAAGCGTAGTTGACATCCCAAAATCAAAAAAAGGATCTATTATAGAGGTTGTATATGTGACCTAAAATTAAAAGTAGTTGTTGCAGACAAGTTGAGAGATGAAAGCTAGTATTACCTTTACTTTATCTTATATCTGTTAGAGTTTTTGATGTAAAGCAAGTGTTACCGTTGTTTTAATTGCAGAGATTTAGTAGCGTCATCCAAACCAAGTGTTATCCTTAATTTAACTGGTATGTTGTCGCAGCCATATTGAGGTAGATGAAAGCTAGCTTTACCTTTATTTTATCTTATGCCTGGTAGAGTCTTTGATATAAAACAAGTATAGCCGTAGTTTTAATCGCAGTGATTTAGTAGAGTCGGCCAAACCATATATTATCCTTGATTGAACTGGTATAAAGGTCGATTGAAAGCCAGTATTATTTATGCTTTAATCTATGTATTGTTTACAAAGTAGAGAGATATATGGGTGATGTAAGTTTTATTGAATAGAAAATGATGTACATTTGATGAAGATGAAAATCTCACTTTTGGAATGGAAAAAGCGAGAAAGTGAAATGAAGTAGTGAACGATTTAACGATAGTACCATTTTAGTCGCCTAGTATTCCAAGGACTTAAAATGTAGATTCCCTCTTCTGTCAGGAGGTAATATGATCTAAGGCCTGAGAGACCTGTGATAAGGAATGGACCCTCCCTATTGTCTGCTAGTTTCCCACCATGAGGTTCTTTGTGGGGTTGAGGTATTTCTTTGAGGACGAGATCATCGATTTGGAAGGTATGGCTTCCGACTTGTTTGTTGTACGAACTGGCCAGCATGTGGCAATATCGACCTAGGTTAGTGATGATGCGTTCCTTGGTCTCATCGATCTAATTGAGATGGCAAGCAATTCAAACTCATTTTTTTCATCAGTGAGCTCGTGATCTTTGACTGAATAATGGTATTTGGAGGGAATGACAGTTACGAGTAGGTGGCGGCAGTTACTTGGAGAATTAGCAAATTCACAGACAAGATCGAGTGCCCATCGTTTGAATGGCCAAAAGATCTTGCTTTCATGCATACAAAAATACGATCAATGCTGGGGATTTAAATCACTTCAATCTGGAGATATTGAGCTTCTGTGCCTAAAACCCCAGCTAGATACGCCAAAGAATCGGCATATTTATTTTTACCTCAAGGGAAATAATCAAGAGTTGCTTGTACGAATTTTCTCATCCTATCTGTAATGGGTGCTACGTAATCAATCATCTTGCTATTCTTCTTGTATTGTTCAGAGTAATGGTGGACGATGAGTAACAAATCTGTGTAAACAGAGAGTTCTGGGACTCTGAGCTCAAGAGCGAGATCGAGTCCATGAATGAGAGCATCGTACTCGGTGATATTATTTGAGGCCTCAAAATCCAAGCGGATACGATTCCAATTCTGTCGTTGGAAGGGGTAAGCAATACGATTCCAATTCTTGACCCTGCCGGTCCTGCTAATCCATCTGTAAAAAGTCTTGACCCTTTCCTTGTAATCTATTCAGCTCGCTCATCAAATGCTTTGGGGGGTGGATCTTCTGTAACTTCCTCTGCAAGGTCAGGATCATGCTCCTCCCACTCGGGATCCTCCACTGGAAAATTGGCAACGACTAGACCCTTTTCAGAATGAGGTTGTTCAATCTTGATATTATATTCTCCCAAACTGACTGACCACTATGAACTCTCCTTGATTTTTCTTTATTGGACAGAACCTCCCGAAGTGGGTAGTTCATCTTAACTTTGACTGAATGAGCTTGGAAGTAGTGCTTGAGTTTTTATGAGGTATAAATAAGACTGAGAAGAAGTTTCTCGATTTTAGAGTACCTTGTTTTCGCTGGAGTGAAGGTTTTGTAAATAAAGTAGACTGATTTCTTGATTTTTCCTTCAAGTCAAATGAGAACCGAGCTGAGTGAAATATCTGTAACTGCTAGGTAGATAATCAGTTCCACATTATCTATTTGGGTGCTCATGATGGGAGACTTCCCCAAATAGGTTTTGAGATCATAAAAAGCTGCTTCGCATTCTGATGTCCATTAAACCTTTAAATTTGGTTAAACTTTTCTTCGTTTGGTACAATCGCAGAGTAATAGGAACAACCAACGACAGTGGTCTAAAGATTTTGAAACGAAACGGTTGATAACGGCAATTTTGCGGGTAAGTTTTTGAACGTCTTTCATTATTTTTGGTGATGGCATGTTGAGGAGAGCCCGAATCTGATATTGATCGGCCTCAATCCCCTTTTTGCTGATGAGGGGGCTTAGAAATCGATCTGAATGTACTCCAGCTTGACACTTATCAGGATTGAGACACATCCTATAAGATTGAAGAATGTTTAATATTGTGTTGAGATCTGAGATGTCGTTGATGGACTGTATGCTTTTGCATAAGAGATCGTCAATGTAGACTTCCATGACTTTCTTAATATGTACTTTGAACATAGTAGTCATCAACTGTTGATAAGTTGTACATGCGTTCTTGAGTCCGAAGGGCTTGACTTTGTGGTAGTAAAGTTTTCCTTTAGTAATGAAAATGGTATTTTCTTGATCTTTATCCAAGAGTGAAATTTGATTATATCCAGAAGCAGCGTCCATCATAGATAGGAGTTCGTGACCTGCTGTGGAATCAAGGATCTGATGAATATTGGGAAGAGGGAAACTGTCCTTTAGAGTATGTTTATTTGGATCGGTTAAATCTACACAAACTCGGACTTTTTCATTCTTCTTTGGGACAACAATGGATATTTGGCTTCTCGAATGAATCCCACTTTGATCAATTTTGCAATCTCCATGTTAACTTCATCTCGAAGTTGCGCTGACATGTATCGCTATTTCTGTTTGACCGCAGTGGCGTTGATGTTGATGGACAATTTTTGACATGCCTTGGCCAGATTGACCCCAAGCATCTCTTAGAAAGACCACGCGAAAACGTCTTGATTTAGTTGTAAGAATTGAATGAGAGCGTTTTTTTTCGTGTTGAAGCAGCTTAGTATCAATGAAAGTATTCGGTGGGCTCCTCCATAGAAGGCCGATCATCGGAGTGATCAGCTTTCTATAATTGTTATGTAGCATACCAGTCAGAGGTATCTATAATCGTACAGACGGTATTTTTGCAAGCTCGAGAAAGCTTTTGACTACCCCTGATCTCATAGATACCGTCGCTGTATTTGAAGCAGAGTGCTTGATTATAGGTTGAAGTGATTGCTTCCATGTTATGAATCCAGCAACGACCCAAAATTTTGAGATAATGAGATTTAACATTGATCACGTAGAAGATGACGTCGATTATGGCTTGTCCTATGGTAATAGGTAAGATGATCTTCTCTACTCGCTCTTCTTTAGAACCATTGAATCTACTGATATTGGCATTGCTTTGAATGACTTAATCGGTTAAACCCATTTGGTTGATAGTGCTCTGAAATAGAATCTCAATACCGCTGCCAGTATCGATCATCATTGTGTGTATGACAAACTTCTTCATCTTGAGCATTATGACTAATACATCATGATGTGGAAACTTGACATGGCTAGTATTGCAATTTTTGAATGATATCCTGAGCCGGCGATTGCTCGACTCAGGCAGAAGTTTGGCTTCTTTGTCTTGAGGTGTGAGATCGCGGCATTCAGACAATCTCCTACGTTGAATCTGTTAGAGTTGGTGATCTGATTGATCTCGATCATATTGTTATGGCGCATATGATTGAGATGCTTCTCCTCAGCTTGATTTTCGACCTGGATAACTTCAAGCTGCTTCTTATTGCTGCCATCCTTGTATGATTTCAGGTCGACAATATATTCGAACATCCGTCCCTCCTTGAAAATATATTCAAGCAACCTCTGCAAAGCATAGTAATTGTCAGTAGAATGATGTTATACCTTATGATGCATGCAATACTGCTGGTTCTCGATTGGTTCCAATGGTTGGGAGAGACGGTAGAGCTTATCCTTTGAGAGGATTGGAAAAATTGTGGAGATTCGAACATTCATTTTTGGGAGGACTGGTTTGACTTGTGAACCGCCTTTTCGAGGGTTGTCGGTGTTTCCCTTGGCGC
The DNA here is from genome assembly GCA_014058105.1 of Kingdonia uniflora. Lineage (NCBI taxonomy): Eukaryota > Viridiplantae > Streptophyta > Magnoliopsida > Ranunculales > Circaeasteraceae > Kingdonia > Kingdonia uniflora. The sequence goes on along the minus strand of JACGCM010000719.1, from coordinate 514,240 downwards.
GCTTTTGGTCACCCTGATCCATCTTCGGTTTAGTGTTTCGATCTGTAGGTGGACCTTTCGTGGTAAGGACGGATTTAGTAGATTTATGCCTTTTGGACATTATCCTTTCCAGGTCCACATAGCTATTGACTTTGGTGATCATATCCTCTAAGGTCGTAGGTTTGTTGAGGAAGAGGTGTTCTTTGTCTTTGCAGTCGAGCTGAACTGTATTGGTAAAAGCAGTAACAACTATTTTTTGACCGAGATTGTCTACATTACGCGCAAGCTCCAAAAAATTCTTTGCAAAAGCCTCGGGCTTCTATCTATGTGACAATTTGAGACTGATAAGTGAATATAAATTCTCTTCTTTATCTCTACTGTGAGCATATGTCTTGATGAACTATTTCTGCAGCTAGTCGAATGTATATATGGAGTCTTCAGGTAGAGAGTGGAACCATCAGAGCGGTTCCTCCTGTAGACTTATTGTGAACATGCGGCAGAGAATGTGGTTGAGATTGGAGTACAACCCCAATGAATTACAATATTGTTGAATGTGTTTCTTTGAATCGGTACCCTTGTACTTGTGAATTTTTCAGAGTATGGAAACCTTTCGGTATCTCCATATTGAATAGTTCTTTGGTAATCAGACTTCCTTGTAACTTGGTAAGGTCATCGGTAGTACCCAGAGCTTGTGCTTCAATCAAATTCTTAATACGCTGGTCCATATGCTCATGTGTGACATAATGACATGTCGGTTGAGTGACTTGACGAGGAGGTTGTAGATTATGAGTGCCGGTTCCTTCACTCAAACGATCTCGTGCTCGAACTCGAGGTTGAGGTCATTTTTCTTCCTCTTGACGTATGGAACATTGGTGACCTCGGCTGACCTCAGACTGAACTTCACCACCCAAATGAATGGAAGGCTGAGGTTCATTCCGAATATTTCAAGAAACGGCTTTGCTTGTTTTTCCTTGAGGTCCCAATCATTCCCGTGCTGACACCCGGGTGGCTTCTGGCACCTAATCGCATTCTCGTGTTGGAGGAGCATGTTAAGTGTTCTATAGAGCTTGTTGGGCATTCTGTATTGTTGCTATTTGATCTCCATGTCGCTTGAGCACTGTCAAACGAGCTTGTCGTTTGGCATCAAGCTCCTTCTCGCGGGGATCTCGATCGAGAGCTAATTATCGTTTGAGCTCGTTGCATTTCTCCTTCTTAGTGTTGAGATTCGCTCGTAGAGCTGTTAGTTGTTCCGGCTCAACTTAATGATCGAGCTGAATTTTGGTTGTTGGTCGCCTAAATGTGACAATGATTGGAATTTTTAGTAAAGTTGATAAATGACTTAGGATATTATGGAAATGATTTTTTCCCATAGACGGTGCCAAATGTAATGGCCTAATTCCGTAAGCTTGAAGTGGCCTGGAATTAGCTCTTACACCAATGTACCTATGACAAAATCTAATAGAAAGTACGAAATGACACAGGTGTTTAGCGTGGAAAACTTATGAATAGGTAAAAAGCCACGACCTCGGGTTGAGGATTTTTGTAATTGTGACGTTTATTGCTTGAGGTTGATATCTTATTACAAGTGATCTCTAGACTTTGAAAGACGTGATCTTGTGAATAAGAAGTTTGAAGTTTTGAAAATCTAGAAAATATAGTTTTCTTGGTAATTTCTCGTATAATTTTATGGTTCTTATCTCTTATGGAACTTTTTCTTTATATATGCCTTTTCTGTAATTCTTCATCGTGTTGAAGCACGCTCTTCGAACAATGTGGTTAGTGGTGGTTGACTGAGTAGCTGCTGAGTTTGTGAGAAACATATGTTTTGACTTATTTTGGCTTTTCTGTTTGGGCTCGACCTATGTTTTGCATTAGTTTGTGGAGTTGGTTGCAATGTTGACTGGAGAAGTCATGTGGAGGACGCGTGGGCCTGACATGGAGGTAGTTCGAACTAGAGACAACTCAATTTAGGTAAGATCGAGGGGTAGGCCCCTACAAAAGGAATCCTTAGACAGTATACGACCTGGTTTAGATAACACAAAAACCCATCATTCGGGCCTACCATACCAGACCCATTATAGTTTGCCATGTCAATATCTTCTCCAAGTCCTTTCTCAGACTTCCACAAATCCAGATTGGCCACTTGATAATGTACATTTTCCCCTTTCTCTGGTATAAAGGTCTTAAACCACATGCATTGCTCCATTATGTAATTCCCCATCTTCCATGTTAACTTCTTTTTAAATTTCATATATTCTATCCCTACATCTACTCCTTCTGGATATGTGTAAAATATCTCCTCCTCCGCCCCTGTTTCATCATCCTGCTCTACTATATTACTCACTTTAATGGGCATTTTAGTCACTACACCCACAGTAACTTCCCTACAATCTACAATCTCCTCCATGCCTCCACAATCGTCATCTCTACCCGATAAAGATGTTTCCTCTGAACTGGACGACACTACAAATTTACTAATAGGCTTTAGGTATTTAGAACGCATACTGGACCTATAGGTACAAACATTTTTTTTTCTTCCTCTGTATCTATGGTCACATGATATTTCACACATACAACAAATAAAAACCCTACCCTACACAGTCAAATAATTTTTTTCTCAAAACTTTCCCCAGTAACAGACACTCATATACAACTTTCCCTCTTCTTCTGCGGAAATAATTACCATACATAGAACTTCTACAAATATTTACAAGTACCGAAAAATAATCTTTTTTAATTTAGTCCCCTATATTTTAAAAATTTCCCATCACCAATCAGTAACATACAAAGGCGATCAATGCAACAACAAAAATACAAACTATATTACTATCTTCAAAATATAACAGAGCATCAAAATTTTACTAACCTATACTAGAGGATCTATCATCTTCTACTCTGCCCATAATTTTCATTGAAGATGATTCATTACGCTATTTCTCCAACAAATTTATTTGACCAGATGAAGCTTTTATACGGGTTTACACTTAGAACTCAAGCATTTTCTCTCTCTAGAAACACTGGTTACACCACTTTTTTCTCTCTCTATAAGTATAGATAATTTATGAGGGAGGGAGAATGAGATGAGTTGTTATACTCTCCTTCAGTTTTTGAAATGTCGGCTCTCTCAGACACGTGTCAGCCACCCCTACTGCCTCTATAGACACTTCTTTTTACCTCATAGCATCATTATTGCTTCTATGATAGCGTGTTCTGTTATCACGTTTGTCTCCCCCTTCAGCCATTAAATAATTCTGTCCCTCCTTCTCAAGACAATTTGCATGATCCATCACCTTGTTTTTATACTCAATCAAGATCGTACTATACCGTACGTCATTCCTATAAATAATAAATATTCAAAATGATCTGTACAACTATTAGAATCAGACAGCTGTAATCCATAGTATTTGCCATATAAGCAGCTAAACAGACACATTAATTCTACTATTTAGTTCACAAATTCAATTTGCACTATCCTACATTAACAAATAACAAGCACAGAACACTGCAAACAGATTATTTATTCATTTCAACCTACCAAAGTTTGAGCTTACATTCAAATTTAGTTACATTTAAAGCAGCTCGGGTGATTCAATTCACTACATGGAATTATCTTCCCTCCTGCTTCCCTCTCGCCCTCTTCAGCCAATTTATTCCGTGCAATCTCTCGAGCAGCTTCCTCTCGTAGGGTTACATCCAAAAGTAACGCACGGAATAAATCATACCAGAAATAATGATCATACTCTGGACACCTGCCTTCGTCATTTAAACCGTCCAACTATAACGACCACTCTGGTAATACAACATTATAACGCAACAAGTGAAATTACCGCTCACGAAGTTTGGCCACCTTGATGTTTAGCTAACCTTCCACCGGATGACGAGCACGTTGAGAATGTGTCCTTACCATGATAACTTCCAATCAACCAAAAACAAGTTTTTCCTGCAGAAGAATACAATACACAACACCAAAGGGTTAAGATCTTATATAACCAACATATAGATCTTTTTGTACACCACCAATATCGCCCCTTCATGAGATTTTGAGGGAAGATATATTCTACGGGAATAAATTTTTAGCAATAAGGATATCAGCAAATTTTTGGGAATATTTTCGACAATTATTTCTTTATATTCTAAGAAGTTTATCCTAAGGGGATATTATTCATCACGTACTTCGCACAAATGGCGTATCCAAAAAGATAGATGTAGTAGCCTACTGGCAGCCTTCTTGCTCCAGCTGAACACTCGAAGGCTATATCAAAGCTTACCTGATAAATCAAAGCCTAATAAGTCCATGATCAAGCCCTCTAAGACTATACGAACATTCGACAATAAACAGGCTTCGAAGCTGAAGGCAGATACATCAGTGCATGAGCTCCACATCAGCACCAGAAACACTTCGACCATGGTCGCACAAGGCCGAAGGCAGACATGTCAGACAGCCAGCTCACCAGACATAATGGTGGGATACGCCGCTCGACAACTATAGTGCCAGAACCAACAATGGTCACAGTGTCAGAGCAAACAAGACAACAGCTATAGTGTTAGACATTATAGTTTCGGCGTCAGAACCGACTCCGGGTACAAGTCAGTTTTCCCGGAGGGATCACTTATAATTAGACCCCCCCAGGGTAACTCAGCCCTTCTTGTGATCTATAAATAGGAGGGAGGAAGGAATGTGGAGGAGTAACAAAATTTCTCCCCTGGGCCCTTGAAGTTTACCTTCGATCACCCTGTAAATAACCCAGTACTTAAGACTTCGACTACTCGGCAATTATATCAATACTTTTAAAAATTCTCATCATAGCTCATGGAGTGTCCCATTCTAGGCCTCAACGCAAGTATATTGCCTGTATATTAGTCGTATTATTGATTATATGCTTGAATCCTCTGATAGAAGATAAATTTCGTGGTGTAAGAGCCAACTTCTCCTCCTTACGAAGTTAGGCCCCTACATTTGGCACTGTCCGTGTTTTCCCACCCTACCAGTCTCCCCCTGGCTTGTACTTTCCTTTTATAATTCCTACCAACTACTTCCAATGGCCCCCACCCTCTGCTCTACTTCCACCCATGTTGGCAACTCCACTAAAGGTGTGGCTACCCAGCTAGCCTTTCTTACTTAGCAATTTGCTAAGGCTGAGGTACGACACCGAACGCAATTGCATCAGGAGCACGAAGAACACTGGCAAGAGTTTGTAGCCGAACGACAATGCTGTTTGGATGACGCCAACAGAAAATACTGCGCCAAGGACGATCTATGTAATACAGTTTGTAAGTTGCAACGACTATAGTCTCTTGATGCCCCTCTGTAATCTCGAGAACCCGCCCCGTTGCGTGTGTCTGCCCGTGCTCGACTGGGCCCCTACCACATCTGGAAGTACCCCCGGTCCATCTTGGTGCCAAGGATGCTCTCCCTACTATCCTCTTTTACTGGCTCCATCTATCTTGGCATCCACCCCACGGAGGATTCCTTCGATTCTACCCTTCGTTTCAACAGACACCCCAAACGCTGCCCTACTCAAGAATGTCTCGGGGAGCGCAACGCCGAGCACACGTCAAACACTCGGCCTCACCACCCTCGAACCCATCGATCCCCCCTCACCTTCCTATTGTGCATAACATGACCTCGACTACAAAATCTACTCTGTCATCCGCATCAGCGTGAGCCCAACACCAAACTTATGGAGTCGGTTAAACAACCCTGTCTTTCCTAAGCTCCTCACTATCGAGGTACCTCCAAATGTTAAAGCCCCCAAAATCAGTAAATATCGTAACACTGATCCTCAATCCCACATCCTCAAATTCTAAAATGATCTAAGCCTTTACTCAACGGCTGACCACCTGATGTGCTGACCTTTTCTCACCAGCCTCACTGATGGCCTTCTTCGTTGGTATTATAACCTTCCCAGTGGCTCGATTCGAAGCTTCGAGCAATTATCCAGTCTTTTCATCGCCTAATTTGCCTTTAACAAAGATTGAGAGATCAGGGTCGATGCCCTCTTCAATTTCTGAAAATCCAGCAGTGAAACCCTCGAAGCCTTCACCAAGAGGTTTCTCGACGAATCGCGCAAAGTCAAAAACCTCGACTGCGTGAACGCCATTATCTCGTATTCGAACGCTTTGCCGGATAATAGCCGTGTCAAAGAGTACCTATTCCTCCACAAATACGAACCCTTGAGGAGATGCTCTCAAAAGTCAATGGGTATATTGACCTTGAGCGCCCCCGCGAATCAAATAAACAGGGGAAGCCTTCGACTACCAATCCAAATAAACCTCGACAAGGCCCACTCTCTACTCCTGCACCCCTGATCGCTCTTGTCTCGCAAGGGACTGAGAGCCGCAAATGTCTCCACACTGACAATACTACTGAAGCTCATAAAAAATGACTGAAGCCGATCATCCCAAATCTAACTGTCCCTATCAGTACCCTTCTACCACAGATCTAGGCAGACCCCATACGGTGTATCCCTTTCCCCATCAAGGTCAAACCAGGCAAACCTTATTGCACCTACCATAAGTATAACTGTCACCACACCAACAAATGTTTTGCCTTACAACGTTCTCTTAAAATAATACTCAAGGCGGGGGTCGTCAACACCAGTACGCTGCCGACCTCCCTGGCTACCTCGACGGGTCGTACCTCAAACCTCGACCCGCTTCTGCTGCTGACCCAGCCGAGGTACACATCTACCAATTTTATTTCATCGAGTTAAATAATATCGACAATGGCCGTTCCAAGAGCAAGCGCAAGCGTGTTGAAGAATACTGCAAACTTACTTACCAGGAGAAGCTACCCGCCCTCCTGCTAGAGTCAAGTCAATATCCTCAACCCGAGGGTATCTCATTTATTGACTGTGATACATTGCATATTTGTTTTCTCCATTCTGACCCTTTAGTCATAATAATTAAGGTCGAACACCTCGTCCTCCACACTATGCTTATCGACATAGGAAGTGCAGCTGATGCATTTTTTCTTCAAACCGTCCAAGCCATGAACGAAACAGACCTCATCACTGCCGCCAATATCGAACTGAAAGGTTTTAATGGGGCTACCAAAGTTTCCATTGGTCGAATCAGCCTTCCAGTTACTACCGGCCCAGTTATACTTTAAACTAGCTTTCTTATCATCGATAAGAAATCTGAGTACCTCGTAATATTTAGGCGCGATTGGCTACATACCATGCGCGTCATAACTTCAACTAATCATCAGACCCTTCGTTTCAATACCCCATGTGGAACGTGGAACTAAAGAGATCCTCAACGTCTCGCCTATTCATATGAGCATCCAGAGATCGATCATACCCGGAAACTCATCAAACTACCATAGCAATCACTGTCTCCCTTTATTTCCATACCTTCAACACCCACCATCTCACCCATCGAACCTACTGTCTATATCAAAATCGACGGTCCTGGTTGAGGTATGTTCATTGGTACCTTTCTAGATGAGGCCGAGCGCCTCGAACTTATAATCTTCCTTCAAGCAAACAAAAACGTCTTCGCATGGATGTTTTAGGAGATGCCCAGTGCTGACCCCAGCTTAGTATGCCACCGCCTCGACCTCATCCCCCATTCTGCAATAGTAAAAAAAAAAAAACATACCTTGGCACCACGACTTCGAGAAGCTGTAAACCTCAAGGTCAAAAAGCTCATAGCCGCAGGTTTCATCAGAGAAGTCAAGTATGCTAATTGGATATCTAATATTGTTGCAGTTCCTAAAAAGAATGGCAAGATCAGAATCTGCATCGTCTTCACAGAACTCAACAAACATACGCCGAAGGACAGCTTCCCCCTCCCGATCATTTCAGTACTCCTAGATTCCATTGCTGGATATGAACGCCTATCGATGATGGACGCAGCTTCAGGTTACAATTAGGTACCCTTCCTCCCTGAGGATCAACTTAAAACTTCTTTTATCACTGAACAAGGCCTTTACTGTTTTAACATCATGCCTTTCGGCCTCAAAAATGTGGGTGCCACCTACCAGCGCCTGGTTATAACCATTTTTAAACCCTTGCTTGGCAAGTCCGTCGAAGTTTACATCGACGACATGTTATGCAAGAGCCTCCAAAAACAGACCCACATCCAGGACCTAACCGCAGTCTTTTTAATACTTCGAACATACAAAATGAAACTTAACCCAAACAAATGCCAGTTTGGTATTGTTTTGGCAAATTTTTAGGTCACCTTATCAGCAAACGGGGTATCGAGATCGACCCTAATCATATCCAAGCCCTTATCGACATGCCTTCTTCCCGAACCAAAAAAGAAGTCCAAAAGGTGGCTGGTAAGATAGCGGCCCTCAACCGTTTCATTTCCAAATCCTCAGACCACTGTGCTTGGCTCTTCTCTCTCTTATGCGACCAAGGCATCCACAAGGCTAAAAAGTAAAACAACCCTGAGATCAATTGGACACCCGACTATGAACAGGCCTTCCTCAAACTTAAAACATACCATGGTCGATCACCCATCATCAGCACCCCTGTAGAAGGCAAAACACTTTCTTTATACCTCGTGGTCACCGATACTTCTATCAGCTTAGTCCTCATTCAACTCAAATCAAACATTAATAAACCTATATATTTTATCAGCCAAACTGTGACACCTACAAAAACTTGATGCACGAAACTTGAACGTTTGTTCCTCACCCTCGTCTACACTTCCTGAAAACTTAAACTATATTTTCAATCTCACCCTATCCGTGTTATAACAAGTTATCCCCTTCAAGAAGTACTCAGCAAGAAAGCAAAATCCAGACAAGTACAATAGTGGTCCGTTTATCTCAGGAAACACGATATCACATTTGAGAAGCAAATATCCCAAAAAGGCCAAGCAGTCGTCAATTTCCTTGCTGACTTCCCGGTCGAAGATGTCGACTGGGAAGAACATGAAGACGACCTACCAGAAGACCAACCCGAACCAGCAGACCCATGGAACCCTAACACAGGCTGGCATCTCTTCACAGATAGATCTGCGAGACCTAACGGTTTGGGGATCGGTATCGTCCTGGTCACACCCACCAATGATCAAATTGAAATGGCAGTTAAGTTAAACTTCAAATGCTTGAATAACGAGGCTGAGTATAAAGCCTTGATCTATGACCTCGACCTCACACTCGACCTCGGTGTTCCTAAACTTATAGTTTTCACAGATTCCCAACTCGTCCAGAGACAATATTTTGGTGAAAATCAAGCCAACGATCGCATGGCTGAATATGTCGTGCTCGTCCGCCAGCGCATGGACCGTTTCCCTGAAAAATCTTCTATTACTCACTATCCCTGAGGCAAAAATAGACACACAGATGCCCTCGCCTACATAACAGCTATGTTAGGCCAGTCCGAATCCCAAACTCTTCATATCAAAGTACTCGAACGCCCAAGTATTGACCAGATGGAAATCAATGCCATCATTACTGGGGGCGAGAGTCTCGATCCAGATGATTGGCAAACACCATTCCTTGATTACTTCAACAATGTTATCTTCCCAGACGATCTCAAAGACAAATGGTCGTTATTAGAAGACTGCGGCAGATACACTATCCTCAAACGCAAGTTACATCGCAAATCCCTAAATGGTGTCCTCCTTCGCTGCATTTCTCAAAATGTAGCCTCTTCAATTCATGCCAAACTTTACGAGGGTACCTGCGGTGCTCATACCGTTGGTCGATCTATGGCCTTCCGAGCCGTCTCCCAAGGTTTATTCTAGCCCAATATGAAGAAGCAAGCCGAAGAGTACGCCAAATACTATGACAAATGCCAGCGCCATGCCCACGACATCCATAACCCCTCACAAGACCTCTACTTTAGCTAAGTCTCTTGGCTATTCAAACGATGGGCCATCGATCTTGTGGGTCCCTTTCCCAAAGCTTCGGGTAGCCGAGAGAACATCCTTGTTACAACAGATTATTTTACCAAATGGGTTGAAGCTGTACCTTTATGTCGAACCAGAGAAGAATAATTCATTAAATTTCTATGGAAGAACATTATTACACACTTCAACTGCCCACATATGATTTGATGTGACAATGGTCCATAGTTTATTGGGAAAAAAGTCTGAAATTTCCTCAAGAAGTACAACATCATCCTCTCACCATCAACACCTTAATACCCCCAAGGGAATGGTCAGGTCGAAGCGATCAATAAAACAATAGTTGACGGTCTTAAGAACCATGTCGATGTGAAGAAAGGACGATGGGATCAGGAATTACGGCACGTCCTCTGGGCCTATCGAACAACACCAAGAAAAGTAACGGGCTACGCACCTTTTCTTCTAGCCTATGGTACTAAAGCAGTGCTACCTACTCAATTCGAAGTACCACCACGCAACCTTAGCATTCTTGATGAAGATAATGAGTTCAAACTCGGATGTAATATGTTATGGATCGACGAAATAAGAGAACGAGTCATCGCCAACCTCGGCCGTTACCATCTGTCATTCTAGAAGTCTTATAACAAGAGAGTTTGACCACGAAGTTTTAACATTGGAGATCTTGTACTTCAACGCGTCACACAGTCTTCGAAGCCTTAAAATACTGGCAACCTAGCCAAATCCTGGGAAGGACCTTATGTCGTGTACGATAAAACCGACAAGGGTTCATATTTCCTGATGATAAAAGATGAAGAACCTCTACCAAATCCATGGAATATAATGCAGTTAGTATCATACTACAGGCCACGACCTTTACCTTGTTCTACTGATGTCAATACAGTATAAACAATAAACTGTTTTTTCCTCTGAACTTCGTCTCCAACTTTCCATTGAATTTCTTTGTTTAGCCTAAGTATCATGTCAACCCTTCGCCCCGACTGATACTTGGGGGTGACCTTAAAAATTTTCAATTTTCCAAAATTCAAGCAAACTCGGGGAGCATGAATGGTCGAGAGACCGGACCCTCGAGAATATATTGGGGGCGGCCACGTTCTACTTCGATCAAGCTCAGGCCTTCGAAATCCAGTGAATTTCTTAGTTTAGCCTAAGTATTATGTCAACCCTTCGACCCGACTGATACTTAGGGGCGACCTTGAAAATTTTCAAGTCTTTAAAAATCTGAGCAAACTCGTGGGGCATGAATGGTCGAAAGACCAGACCCTCGAGAATACATTGGGGATGACCATGTTCTATTTTAATCAGGCTTAGGCCTTCGAAGTCTAGTGAATTTCTTGGTTTAGCCTAAGTATTATGTCTACCCTTCGACCCGACTGATACTTGGGAGTGACCTTAAAAAATTTTAAGTTTCCAAAATTCAAAAAAACTCGAGGGGCATGAATGGTCGAGAGATCAAACCCTCGAGAATGCATTAGAGGCGATCACGTCCTACTTTATTTTGGATCAGACCTTCGAAGTCTAGTAATTTTCTGGGTCGCACCTAAGTGCCACGACCATCTCTCGACTGATACTCAGGGAATCATCTCAAAGCTCTTCAAGATTCAATAAGTCTACAAGCATTCTATAATTACAACATATGCAGATACAAGTATACAAGAATATCAACAACTCTACTACATGCAAGACATTTCAGTACATCATATATCAGAGAATCAAGTTCAACACAAATCAATAAACCAATTCAAATCAAGTTCAGCTTATATCAGCAAGTCCAATCAATTACAAGTTCACAACTCAAGTGCAAAGCAAGCTCAACATTGTTCAAATATTACAACACAACAGAAAGATAAAAAAAATAGTTCGGCATGCCCAACACAATACTTTATATAGGTGCGGCCGCATCATCTCCCCTATCCGGTTCTTCAACACAAACACCTCCAGTACCTTCAGCAGAAGTATTCGACTCAGCAGTCACAGCCCCAGTAGCAGCTTCTTCGACTGCAACAGTCTCTATGCCACCTCCCACACTTATACCAGCAACATCTACTTCTACCTTCTCCGTCTGAACAACATCTTCAATAACAGGATCATTGGTTGGGGGAAAGCATTTCAAAGTTTTAGGATCATACCCCAAATCTGCTATGAATGTCTTCAACCTGACAGTAATTTCACATTCATCATCGAACTGCCCTCGGAATGTCTCCCTCTGTTCTATAATAACCTTATCCTTCTCAGCCAACTTTGACCCCAGTACCTGCGTATGATTGTAACATTGAGCTTCGAGTCTCCTGTCATATTCATTTCTGATAGTCCCTTGCTCTCGCTTCAAAACATTAATCTCTGAAGCCAGTAATGCTTTGATCCCTTGAGCAAGCCCCAGATTGTCAACCGCCTGCTTCAACTGCCGCGTTGTTACCTTTTGGGCCTTGACAAAAGCTTGCGACCAAGCATTTTTCTGGAAGAATATTTGAGCCATCAGTATCTCTCTCGAAGCATGGTACACTTAAGAAATTTTTTAGTATTTCAAAAACTAGTTACCTGATGTATAGTCTTATTCATCCGCCTCCCAGTCTCCTCTGGGTCATTGGCACCGAGTGTCCCCATCGAGGCAGCGGTGGCTCGAGCCTGCTCCTCTAGTTTGGCCTCCGTTAGTTATTCATCCACATCATCCGCATCATCTTCCCCCAGCGCCCTACGCCTCTTACACTAAGTTTCCTTTGGCTATTGTACCTTCGGATATTTGGGAAAGACCTTACATTTCCCTTTGTTAGATTGCGTATGTGCCTGCTTCGATGCACTACGAGCTACTTTGGGTACCGGCGCTGCCTGCTTCAGCGCCTGCTACCCCTTGGGAACATAATTTACCTTCCTCACCAACTTCACCTTCTCCATTCCTTCGACCCCTCTTGATGAACCTTCACCCCCCTCTTCTTTGATGGCTTCGGCATAACAGGAACGTTCCAAAGCAGAGAATATATCTTCTTCTGTCTCTTCTTCTTGATACCTAGTTTCCTGAAAACACAGTTTACCCACTCCTCGTCCGCGTTGATCAGTTCGTCAATATACTTCCTCAAATTTTTCAGAGCTCGGTTACTTGGTACTGTAGAACAAACAAAATATGGCTATCGGTCTATACGATCAATATGTCAAAAAATCTTCGACCATCAATTTACCTGGATTATAAAGCCTATGCTGTAACTGATAAGGGTCCTCCCCTTTGGCATTCTCATAATTACCCCACACAACTACCAGGTCCTTGTCCCATCCTGGACCCGTCGAGCATAAATTAAACAACCAGGGTTTATCTGTGTGGCATTAGAATAGAACGATGCAATATCGTACCACTCGATCAAGCCTTTCCCTTCACTTCTCAGCTCTATATTCATACCCTCGACCACCCTCATCATTTCATAGAAATTTTCATTCATCTAGCATGGGGCAACCTCCCAGAAGTTCAGCACCTCCTTCACTAGCCTTCGAAGGGGTAGTTGCATGCATCTCTGGTCGAATCTGGCCTCTAAATGCCATGAAACCCTCTCGAGGTCGAGACTTTAAGGTATATCTAGATCCCAATGCATACAATACCACCCCTACCTTTGACAACTCCATCTCCTTAAATCAATCCAATCTCAGCTTCTCTTTAGCTGAGACCAACCCCTCAGCCTCCCCATAATCAGTCGAACTTTTACTATCACCACTTTGCTCCCCCTCTTCCCTTTCATCCCCTGAAGGCTCGACACTAACTTTGTGTCCTCTTCTCTCTCCACCCTCCATCTCCCCATCCCTCTCCTCGGTCACTCAAGCCTTTCTACGGCTCTTACTTGAAGCCACCATTTCAGGTACCACCACGGTTAATGGGGTGTCTATTGCTATTTCTAACTCCTCCAAGTCGCTCCTCTCATCCATAGGAGCACGACCAGACACACTCGGTTTATTTTCTTTGAGCTTCTCGTCTATTAGCCTCAGCCTCGAAGATTGACGAGTATGCATCTTACCCTACAGAAGACGAGGTACGCAATTAGTTCGATATATTTGACTATTACGTGTCAATAAATTATTTTTACCTACCTTCTCCAACTCATACTATCATAGTCAAACATTTGACTCCAATCCCTGTCACACCCTCAATACCCTCAGAATCCCAATGGGCCAGACCCCCAGATACATGATTTCCCCCTGTCCTCGGTCATACCATCACAACTATAAACCCTAGAAGCCTCTACCCTAATATGTACTCCACATACAAAAATAGAAGATGAAGCAGCAAGACAGAAGTAAGATGACATACCTATTTGAATGAAGTATGTTTTCCTCCTCCCAGCAAGGTAGATGATCACACGATAATGACCAAGCTCTACGGGAAATAGAGTATGTTCCCCTTCTCAATCTCTCTAGTTTTTTCTATACTGGGTAACCGGGAATAGTAACTTTATTTTTACCACTATATATACCTCCTCAAAATAACAAAAAACTGCCTCAATTCCCAAAACCGCTATCATTACCACTACCACTACTTTTCGGCCGAGATGTGTTTTTTTGACTTTACCATCCATTACCCCCACGTGCGCGTCCCACGCTCACATTAACACAATTTTATACATAAACCAAGTCGAGCCTTCCGATCCCTGCCCGAAGTTGTTAAATCAAATCCTTACATCAAATAATCCTTTTTCCGTAATTCAAGAAAAAATCATGATGACCTGCAGGGCACTCTGCCCCAGGAGCAGTACCGCTCTGACATGCCAATTGTTTGGACTGTCAGTTTTGACAAGTTAAAGCCAGTCGACCTTCAAAATACCTTCCTTTCATCCAGAATAATAGTCTACATCATGTCTCGAACATTTATCTACAGATAACCTGATATTAGATTTCAAAATGTGTCAGTCATTCGTGTCACGAACAAGCTATTTTTGCACCTAAATTACCATCGAGTATTATGTTTGTCTTACTTATACACATACAATTCAGTATCTCATTTCGACAGTTATCTTATAGATTTTCAATTTCATTCGAGCAAACGCCCTTACACCGAAACATAGAAGAAAATAATCAACATCAATAGAAAAAGCTATAAACATTCCTACCTACTATCCTACACCAGTACTTTTTCCACATTGAAGAAGCCACAATTTATAGACGGGATACTTCTTCCAGAACCTAACCTTAGCATCTTCCTTGTCCACCACCTCCTCGGCTATGGATTCCAGGAGGGCAAACCGGTTGCTGGGGAGTGGGCTCATCCATTGCAGCACCTTCCCACAGTGTGCATAGGGTATCCCACTAATGGGTTCTCCTGGATCCAGTTCAAACAAATCCGGCATAACATAATCCAGGCCTCGATCACCAAAAAAGCTCTGCTTCAGCTTGAGGGTCTTTTGCCAAATACGTAGGTCCCTTGCCGCCACTCATTTTTGGTACCTGGTATTAGGAGTATTTCTACTGCATCGGGTTGAAAATGCAGACATGTTTACTCAAAGAAGGTACAGATATCTAAAGTTCTCTCAAAAGACCCTACTTATACCTGAAGGCAGGTGTATTTAAATACTCCTTAATCAAAACCTACATTTATCATAGTCTTCAATAGTTCCCCTTGGAATCTCAACAGTAAAACCTTTTCAACTTCCCAGACTCAACTGTTTTGTCAGCATGCACGCTTAACACCTATTTATGAGGTTTTGCAGTCGACACATCCCTAGTCTCGAACCCTTGACCCCTCTATGCTTTTTCTCACAACTCTTTCAATATATACATCGAGATTCAAGAATTTGGAGTTAATTATTCATCCCAGGTCGAATATTGACCAATGTCTTCAATAACTATGACAATTTGAATACTTTTCCCCTCATAGGTTACTGTTCATACCATTTACCCTTCATTCGAAAGTCTAACAGTCTACTTGCCTACCATATTTATCAGATGCAAAATACATTAATCCATTAAATTACCTTTTCATTTCATTACTTCAATCATACAAAGGAAGAGAGAAGGGCAAAAGAGAAAAATGCACAGACTTCAACAAAGAAAAAAAAAACTTTGAATACAGTCATACAAAACAAAACTCATCACTACCTTACAAAGAACTCGCCCTATTTTCAGAGGAATTAGTTCTTCCCGCCGATCCCTGCTCATCCTCCAATAATTGATCCTCTTACTGCACAATATGCTCGGCCAAACTCGACAGGAAGAGGTAACGTTCTTTGGTAACTGTGAACCATCACTGCATCATCCCCCACAAGTACGCATAGAATTGCTCGTTGATCGGCTCCCCAGGTTCTAGCTCCACTAGGTCCGGCATGTCCCAGTCGAGCTCCTTATCGCCAAAAAACTTCAACTTCAGTTAAGCCATTTTCTGTCCTATTTGGCGGTCTTTGGCATGTCCCTCCTTCTCTGATAACGAGTGTTGGGAGTGGTGTCCATGTTGTTCTCACGTAATGCAGAGGAAGAAAGTGAAGAAGAATACATAGTGTTACCCCCTCATAAACCATATTTATATCTTCATTAGCATCATTTATTACTCTGTAATCACCACAACTTCTTAATTACCCTCCTTTATTACCTTCCTCAAAAATCCAATATGCAACAGTCAACTGTTCAACTTCCAGCAACTAACAATTTTTCTCAGCAAATGCCTTCACACCTATTTTTGAGACCCTTGCTGAAAGAGGGCGAATGTAGTAGCCTACTCGCAGCCTTCTAGCTCCAGCTGAAAGCTCGAAGGCTGCATTAAAGCCTACCTGATAACTCGAAGCCTAATAAGTCCATGATCAAGCCCTCCAAGACTATATTCGACAATGAACAGGCTTCGAAGCTGAAGTTAGATACGTCAGCGCATGAGCTCCATATCAGCACAAAAAATACTTTGACCATGGTCGCACATGGCTGAAGGCAGACATGTCAGACAGACCCAGCTCACCAGACAGAATAGCAGGACACGCTGCTTAACAACTATAGTATCATAACCAATAATGGCTACAGTGTCTGAGAAAACAGGATAAGTGCTACAGTATCAGACCTGACAGTTTTGGTGTCAGAACCGACTTCGGGTACAAGTCAGTTGTCCCGGAGGGAACACTTGTAATTAGACTCCCCCATGGTAACTCAGCCATTCCTGTGATCTATAAATAGGGGGGTGGAAGGACTGTGGAGGGGTTACAAAATCTCTCCCCTGAACCCTTAAAGTTTACCTTCGATCACCCTGTAAATGACCTAGTACTTGAGACTTCGACTACTCAACAGTTATATCAATACTCTTAAGAATCCTCATCAAAGGTCGTAGATTATCCCATTCTAGGCCTCCACGCAAGTATATTGTCTGTAAATTAGTCGTATTATTGATTATATGCTTGAATCCTCTGATAGAAGATAAATTTCGTAGTGTAAGAGCCAACTTCTCCTCCTTACAAAGTTAGGTCCCTACAATAGAGCTCGCACAAAATATTCAAGTCGTTCTAGAAGCAGCTCCAACCAAATAACTACAGGGCATGTATCATTTCCCCAACTATATCAAGGCATTTTCAAAATAGTTTGAAACAATTTCTCTAAAGGACCGTCAAATTACCAGGATATTGAAGTACGGAGTAAACATCCTCTATCACCAACAAAGGATACTTATAGTAGGCTAGAGTATACTTTGACTCCTACAAAAGGGCATAGTTCATTGGAACTTTAACAACCTAGTCCATGGAAGTACGCATATTGTAAATGACAACTGTATTGAATACCATTGCACAATTCCAAAATGGCAGATCGAAAATTCTATAACCAGTTCGCATAACACAGTCTTATGTAATTCCATAATTAGGGTTTGAGATGGTGAGGAGAAAAGGTGCATATTTTTAGATAGTCATGGCTTCCTCTAGTTTGATACTCTGATTTGAAAATGTCAGGTTACTTGGTATTTATATTGACAGAACAAAAATGCTACAAACAGTTCAACAAACCGTAAACATACAAATTGCATCTCAAGTATTACGATCATGCTAGCCAATTATTTGAGTTTGGCTTCTCCAAGCGACCACATTACATTTCGACCATCTTTTTTCGAACTTACTTCGCAATATCTCAACTGATTTACATAAATACCAAGTTTGTCGTAGTTTGATTTTTTGATTCAACACATCATTTCTACCACAGATTAACGTCTAGTAGCTCATCCCAATAAACTTCTTTCGGTTTGACACAAGTAACTGACACACTTCAACATATTTTTGGCCTCCATAATTCTTTTATGTTATTTCCACTTTCTATCATAAACTTTGATCCCTCAACAGTTCGAGTTACCATTCTCAATTTTTAGTTCACTTTATCAAACAAGGTATTACATAAGTATACTAAACATATATTTTTTTAATTCAAATTGCAATACAACATTGGCACACAATAATAAATTTTTATTAGCTCCAATATTTCTTACAGAATCTCAAAATTTTCCTACAGAGTGATCTAGAGATTACATTACATCCGTTTACAGCCTAAAATACTTATTCAAGGAGAAAGAAAATGGTTGTAACAGAGCCTGAAAATAAAGACTGGAAGCATGCTTCCAATCTCTGTCTCCCTTCTTCCTCCATAACTCCTACAACCCTCGCGTGATAGAGAAAGAAGAATGATTATATTTTTATTGAATCCACTCACCAGCAAGGTACCGATGAGACTTCTTCGGACAAACACCAGCCACTTCATCCGCTTATGTAACCGCCTCCTCTGTCGAGGACGCAGACCATCCCTGCGCCCCTACCCCAATATTATCATAGAGTAAAAGAAAACCATTTGGCAATAATCGTCATCCGCCTCCTCCACCTCTTTATACGTCATGCCATAGTAGGTAGGATGCACCAGAATTGGAGTAGGAATGTCTAGGGACTGGGTCCCAAAGTACTAAAACCGCAGCTCTTGCACCTTGGCAAGAACCCTAGCCTTGTACGCTTGGCATCTGGTGGTCACCATCTTCTTAACAGAATTGTCATAGAGAGAATAGTTGTAGAAGATATGGAATAAAGGAAATACTTGATAAATAAGCAACTGCCACTACAAACTACAACAATATTTATACCAAAACCTCCATTAATGTTACATTCTAAATTCCCAATGTCAAAATGAATTCCAACACCGCAATCTTGACCAAAGCCATTAGTTCTAGGAAACCTACCAGCCACAACAGATATGCATAAAGGAACATTGGAAATGATCCCTGGGTATTGAATACAATATTAATGATACTTCTCAACCAACACCACTCGCCCATGATGCTTCTCATGCTCTTGGCTAAGAGGGGGTGGTTGTATTGGCCTATTATGGATCTTGATCTTACGCCTCATCTTTGACCATCATACATTTACTCGACCTCATCAACATACGATTACATGCTGCACTATGGAACAACTACAAAGAAGAGTTTACTTCTCATTCTCGACCTCTACATCAATAGCTCGATTCAACAAGCACTCCATCATTAATGAAGCCATTATAAAATAGAAGGATTAGACTGTTACGCAATCAGTTCAAAGACTCATCAAATCCATATTGTAACGTTCATTATTAAGAATAGTAATGGTTGTCAAACAGTCATATTATAAGACCTATAAATAGGACCAGAGAACTACATATTAGAGACAGGAAATTCAACACTAAAAATTCTATCTAGAAACTCTAGAAAGATCTACTCAGAGCATTCTTTGTAATAGCTAGCTATCATCAATAATATCTCTCTTTCTAAATCCTCAAGAGAGGTCGTGGTTTTTAACTTATTCAAAGGTTTTCACGCTAAACCTTCTATTAGCAGTTACTTGTTTCTTACTAACGCTCTGATTATCTTTGGTGTAGGATACTAAATTTAGAATACGAAAATAGGCTCTTACACATAGAGTTCTTCGTCAATCCCAGGATTTCATCCTAAACCCTAGTTGTAATGCGAACTCTCATCAGTGCCATAAACGTTCTCAAATATCCTTACAGAAAAAAAGAGAAAAAAGGTTCTCAAATATATAAATAATGGAGAAATTAAGGTTTACAAGAAAATATGTCGAATAGGTTCGTAAATAAAAACTTTTAAGATGGGTGGGATCATCCTTAGTATGAGTGGGGTTGTAGTGCCATGCGTAACCATGCTAAAAGTAGAAGCATTCCACTGGGAGATATAAGAGTAGATCGGAAATCAACATGAAGCAATTGGCATGAAAATAGTTGTTTTAAGTATAACTTTTTGGTCGGTAATGGGTATTTAGAGCCATATTTGGCTTGGAAATAAAGTTGGTTTTTGGGGCCCTATTTTTCTACAATGTTTTTTTTGTTGTAATATGGTGTTTCTTTGCAGGCGTTAATTGCCATTAATTTCTTACAAGCAATCTTTATAACCTCATGCCAGAAAAAATTCCATTTACGCCAATGTGATTTCTTATCTAATATTTTTATCAAAGCTTTATCCATATTTTTTGTAAGTACCATAGACTTAGCTTTTCTTTTGCCTAAGAAGTTGGTTGTTCAGTTGTTCCTCTTATTTAGTTAGTGCATATCAAAGAACAATAACCATGAAATCACTTAGAACTGTATCATTAAATTTACATTATATATAAGGAGTTTGGAATCAATAACCCAAGCATGAACATACAAAATCCCGTAACACCTATCAACCTCTTTCTTAGTAGTAACTGTTTATGCTTTAATTGTTGAGCCTTTTATTGATGCAGTTGATCATTTACAAGAAATCAGAACTTTTCTCTGCAAAAAATTTCTACTATATTTAAGGAGTTATAACTGTTGGACTTAGAGGGTAGAATTGGCTGGTAATTTTCTAAATTCATTCTTTGTGTTTGGTTTATTATAAGTTTAATTTAGTGGGTTTTACATAATGTATTGAATTGGTTGGGTTTAGGAATTGATTTATAACTTTGTCTTTCAAGCATTTGGATTTTAGGTTCCATTTAAAAACTACATCCCACAGTCACTTTTCTGAAACACCAATCATTAAGATTCTCATGTTCTTTATATTCATAATTTAATCTGACCCTAAAGTTTCCCTAAAGCTTACCTTTTTATTCTTTGATTTCATCTTTAAAATCTAACTAGGACATCAAACTATTTTTCTAAAACTAATACACTTGCGCCTAATCTCTTGGTGCCTCCCACTCAATCATTACCAATAAAATCTAGTTTTAGATTATTTTTCTAGGTTTCTTATGATTAGTAGACATGTGCTTTAAAATGAGACTAAATCAAGGTATTTATTATTCTAATGATGTGCATCTAGCACATCTTCTATATATGTAAACATAGACAATTATACCGGTCATGTTTGTTGTTGATTATTTTTTCTAAAAATATGCTTAAAAAACACCTAAGAATTTATGGTATTCGTTTAGCTCATTCATCTATTATAAACTTATAAGCATAATGGAAGGACTAGATCATTATCTGTCAAGCAGTCCTTATTTAAGGTTTATTAAAGCTTCTTTATGTGCTTTCGCAACTTTTAACAGGTACTACAACTATGCAAAATAGGTTGAGGGAGACAAAAATTCCCATCCAGATACTATGTTACATTTTCAAGGCCACTACTAAGAGCATCGTCCACGTGTTCATGGGATGCACAAAATTAAAAGCAAATGAGAGTACTTAATAATGATGAGGTTTGATGACTTGATCACTGCAATTATGTAAGTCTTCATCAATTTCATAAGCAATTCAGTTCCATAAAAACTTATGTGATGAATTTATCAATTCCTAGATCGAGTGTGGTCATAAACAAGTACAGACGTGGTAGGCCACAGGTACAACTAGTCTATATTTTAAATCTCAACGATTGCCCTATGTGGCATGCCAAAGCTGGCTGGACAAGATGATGTAATGCCTACAAAATATAGTAGTACATTGTAACTTTTGGATTAGTAGTATTTTGATGCATTCTAAAGGGTAAATTAGTCAAATACATCTCATATGAATTTATTATTCTTAATATTGATCCTCAATGCATAAGTTACTCTTACCCTCCCCTTAAAAGTTAAAACATTTTCCCCATATCTCTTTTTATCTCTTTCTCTTCCCTCTGAAGTCTAAACACCATAAGTCAATAATAAGAGCAAATTTTTGATGGGGGTAACTCATGATGGGGTGATGGGGAACCAAATAAAATATGCCGCATCATCACTCTTTTAACCTTTCTTTAACGAGCAAATTTTTGATGGGGGTAACTCATGATGGGGTGATGGGGAACCAATAAAAATATGCCATGTCATCACTCTTTTAGCCTCTTTTTAACAACTCATCATGCACAGAAAAAGGAAACCAAATATTTAGACTATTTCAATCTCCTCCTTAAATATTGTAAATTAAAACCAAAATAGTAGTTTAATACTTGCTAACTCTTAATACTTTAAAAGTAATACCGAAGAGCCAAATGTTCTACGTTTCTTAGTTGTTTTGTGTATTATGTCAACCAAATTAAGATGGCTATTATTTATATGTAGTAGAATTTTACCATCCCATGTTGTGTGCGCAAGTTTCATCAAATCAGAATGGCATTTAATTGTAACATCCATAGTGCTAATCAATTTATTCCACAAGTCAGTTATGTTATATTCTTCCACGACCCATGCATACTTTAGCACCTCTTCGGTGATACCTATAAACTTTATAAATGCAAATTTTCTGTAGCTTCCTATATATTCCCAAATATAAAAGTAAAATCATGTCAACACATAAGAGCTCATGAATCAAAATTCTTCAAAACATTAGAAGATACCATGATCTTCTAAAAGCTATTCCTTGTGAAAATGACAATAATATATGACTTCCCAATAAAAATTCAACCATAAATTTATTATTCCATGCCAAATGCCATATAAAAATCCCATAATAAAGTAGCTTAAAAATTTAATTATTGATGTCCCAAAGAAGTCTAAACATCCTCAAGATGGCTTAGCAAGTAGGATTAAGCATCAATAAAGTTCCATAACAGGCTCATACATCTCCATAATTACTACAAAATAATTTGCAAGTTATAAGATAACAAACTATACCATGTTTGTTTAACAAAATATCACAAAAGTCCAAGATTCTTGGAACATACAAACAATTATTGTTCCAGAGGTGATTATCTTGAGAAGTCTAACCTACACATACATACAAACAATGTAATAGCCTAATTTTGTAGTAGCTCAAAATTAGCCCTTACACCAAATATACCTGTGACAATAATTAGTATAACCCAATATAAAATTGATATAGGTAATTAGCATGGAAACCTTTGAATAGGTAAAACCACGACCTCTGTTTAAGGATTAAGTAACTATAACTTTATTTCTTGAGGCTGATATTTGATTACAGGTTTCTATATCTCTCGAGTTAGAAAAAACTTGGTCTTGTAGTGTAAAACTCTTGGCCCTTTCTCCTCTGGAACTTATCCTTTTTATAAATCTCACTCTCAGTTCGATATCGTGTAGAGGCGCGTTCTCCTGAAAATAGGGCAGGTGGTAGTTGAATGTGTAACTGCTAGTTTGTGGGATACTTGTGTCTTTGACTCGTTCATATTTTTTGCAATGCTCGATCCATATTTTTTTATCAAGTCGTGGTCCAGGTGTCATTGCTGCTTGTATATGTCATGTGTATAATATGTGAGTCTGGTATTGAGGTACTTCGAGTTTGAAATAGGTCGAGGGATAGATCCTTATAATTAGTTTGAGCGTAGAGTAGGTCGAGGGATAGGTCCTTATAATCACCCCCTTGCAACTGAAGACACAGGTGGCTTTAGTTGAGAAATGTCTGTTTAAATGTTGGTGTTGGAATTTGGAAAAGTATACTGTGGAATTGGACGGGTTTGGGACTTGTCACTTATCTGTTGATGACTGTATTTGGCATTGAAGGCATTTGAAAGGACTGATGCATTTGGCTTTTGGGGGTCCCAATAAGTATTGGCTTAAATGATGATTGCCTTGGAACTCCATCTTTGAATTGAATGTTGTTCTCCTATAAATATAGTTGTTACGGTATCATTGGTCATTCCTGTGAAAGTGCTTTGATCTTGACATATTTTGAGGTTCTCCTTATCTTAATAATGGTAATGACTAGACGCCAAGTATATGTAGCTAGGGTTCTTGCAGAAGTTTAGAAGCTCCTGCTGAGATATTTTGGCAACCAACCTTTAGATTTACCCATGCCCATACCTATTCTGCCGACGTATCATGGGATGACAGATGAGGAAGCAACGAAGGCTGAGAATGATTACTATCAAATGTAGCGGTTCCTCCATCTAATTTTTTTAGGTGAGCAGCGCCGAGTATGTCTTCGTATTCTTGCAGAAGATGCCATTAATGAGGCAGATGAGGAAGCCGATGTACGTACCAGGAAGTACTACCATTATCCTGCGTAGGATTGGGCTTTGTAGAAGTGGAGCCATTCTTTATTTTCTTCCTTTCTGAGGTGGTGGAGGTTACGGAGGAAGAGACGGTGGTGGTGGTAGCAGATTGGAAATATGTTTTTAGTCTTCTGATTGGAAATATGCCTCTGTTACAGCCATCTTTGTTTTCTTGAAGGAGTATTTCATATGGGAGAAGCATCTAGTTTTGGAGTAGAAGTATTCTTGATAATTGTTATATATTGTAACTTGTAGATCTATCTTTATGAAGTTTCTTATATATTGTACTATCTGTAAAGTATGTCATAAGGAATTTTTGAGCTAATGAAAAAGTTGTGTAGTAATTCTGTACAAATATATCGAGCTAAAAATTAACATGGTGAATTGAAATTTTGATAGGCCGATCAATGTGTGGAAAAATATGTGGAATGCACAAAACAGTGAATTGTATTAAGCCGAAAGTCTATGTGCATGACTATGGTTTTATATTTTTTACATTTATCCTCTTGAATTATAGTTTTCTGCAATCCAACTAGGTGATAAATTGGAAGAAAAAAAAGGGCAGTAAATCGTGTTAGTGATTAAACTCTCTCATTTCTTTGTTGTTCTTATTGTGGGGCATTAATAAAATTCATGGTAATGGGTGATTTGAGTATGAAAATTTGGTATGTGTCGTTAATTTACTTTAGTGTTTTAGTTGAAGTCCAGTTTTGTGAACAACATTTTTGGACTAATGAAATGGAAGATCCCCTACAACAAACTATTTAGGTTCATGAATCTCATTTTGGATTTTAGCAAAATCTTCCGTTAATAGTGAGTTTCTCTTTGGCGTTGATATTAAAGGGCTTTGTTACAATTAATATTTTCCTTTTGATGTCCATCTTTCTTTACAGATATATATTTGTTTGCAAGATATGTAAGAAAATTCTTGCACTATATAATTTATGTTCTTCAGTTTTTATTTTTTAATCCAGGAAACATGACTATCAGGTTAAGCAATTTTTGATGTAACATCTTAAAATTTGATGTTAATGTAAGGATTTTTTTGTTGCTTTTAATCAGTGCATCTATTTCCTAGTATGGTCATTTATTTTTCATTGGAGTTAGATAAAGTTGAAGAAACCATTGCCGACCAAAATATCTATGAGTTGTAAATGATGTTTGATTCAATAAACATGAACTAAGATATCGCAATTGAGGATTTGAAGTAAGCATTTTTTGCATTTTGGGATCCATTGTTGTAAATCAAGCTTATGAATGCAAATTATAAGTGAAGAGAACCGTTATTTATTTGTTAAGTGTTGTATGATTTACTTTTGATCTTATGAATCCATTTTATTAACAAGTTCTTTCAGTTCACCATTTTGGTTTGATTTCCAATATATCTACCATTACCATGTAGATGGTTGATGTTATGTTGCTAAAGATATTTTTAAGTAGCTTAGTTTTACTATTTTAAAGATAACAATCTCTCTCACCACTTACCACTTACCACTTACCACTCACCACTCACCACTCACCACTCACCACTCACCACTCACCACTCACCACTCACCACTCACCACCTTCTTTATCATTATTTTGGAGCCAAGTTTCCAAGCAATTATCGCCCAGATGCTAAAAAACTAGATTTGAAAATGAAAGTGCGGAAAGACCTGGGTTAAAGAACTCTAGCCCCAGAAAAAAGAAAAAGAACCCCATAACCGTACAACTCCATTAAAGTTCTGCAACATTTCCAGGTTTCAATCTCTATTTTGGAGCAAGTATTCTTTGTTGTTACTTTTGTTAGCTTGAACGTGCATTCTGACCAATTTTTATATGTTGTAGTCTGTGATTCCATATATTTTTTTCAATCTAGAAGATGAGTGTACTAATGGTTTATCTTAGTTTTACCTATTAATTTCAATTTCACTTTGCCAGCTTCCCATGGTCAGTGAATTATTCCTCTTTAGTAGCCCACTAGAGAAAATATTGGTGGGGTGTTCAAGTGGCCACCCAAGAACAAGGGGAATCTCCATATAAAATACCGTATAGCCGTAAAAAAGAAGAAGCATAAAATGTGTTTTAGCTTCGGTCGTCAAGCATATTGCCCAATTTTATTTTTTTTGACAGTACAAGCTATAAATTTAATCTAAGTACTACTAAAATATGTTTTTATACCTCCCTAATATATAAACTCCTATTTGAAGTTGTGACTTCTTATATTTTTGTTAATGGAACACTAAGCTCAAAATGGTAAGAACACTCATAAATTGAGAGGGTGATGATTCGAATCCATCCATTTAAGAGAGACAACCTCCAATGCAAGTATCTAGCTTCGTTGAGCATAGCCACTAGAACTATTTGTGAAATGTCATCCAAAGAAACAATGTGCACTTGATTGTCTGACTCAATTTCAAATGTAAAATCTATTTTTTATTTATATAGACAATGCAATTATGTTTTGTCTTTAATCTGAAAATTTAAATTATGTGGCTTCATCGAAAGGACATGGACAATTTATTACTAGACCTTTCAACTCCAACAAGTGGACTAATATTAATAGGTATTAAGAATTAGATTAAATTAAGACTTCTTTTATGACTTTTAACTCAACAAACTTTTATCTTGTCATTCTATTTGATTGTTCCCTCAAAACTTAAGTTGAGAAAGACTTGACTTCTTATGGTATTCCTTATTTTTGGATTTCTAGCATTATAAAGTTAAGCATTCGTGTGTAGCACGGGCTCATACCCAGACATATTTAATTGCTACGAGGAGAGTTGGTTCAACATGGTTGGTATAAGGCAAGAGAGGAGTGATTGTCGATTTTTAAGGCTTAATACAATTTACAAGATGGAAACAAACATCGTCGGAGTGAAGGCTCAATTGCTTAAAGAACATTATCTTGAATTCACGATGCTATGAGGGAGTTACTAAAACTAGAAGTGGTGAATGCTCAAAAAGATAAGTTAGGTAAAATAACAAATGGCAAGATTTGTGCAAAACATATGACAAATAAACACAGATCAACTAATTACTTGGACAGATCACTTTTTACATCTATAGCTAAAAAAATATCTAAACTTACACAAGCAGTTTCTCCTTAACACGTAGGCTCAATAAGTTATTCATGAGAGTGTATCGACACTGATCTTTGTCTACCATAGGTGGCATCTCCACATTTCTAATAATGACGTCCAACGAGCATAGACAATAAATGTTGTAATCGTAACAATTTGGTTGTTGTGGACATCTGCCAAACTCAAGTTTCTACTTCTTCTTCCTGTTAAAGTAATCCAGGAGGATCTAAACATTAAACCCCTTAAAAATAAACCAAAGGTGAAGTCTGCCCGAATAGATATTTGTTATATTCGAATAGAACAAGTTCTGAGTTTTTTGTTCAAATAGACAAATATTTTATTTGAATAGAGATTGTTCTGAGTAGTCTATTCAAATAGACTTTTGGGTCAATTCGAATACACTCAATTTTGAGTATTTTATTCAAACAGAGAGTATGGTTCTGCTCGAATAGGGGCACGACTTATCATAGTTATAAGTTGTTTCAAGGGCATTTTTGCCCTATGTTGAAACTAAAAAACTTTGTAACCTTTAAGAGGGCAAAGCTAGGCAATGTAAAAAGGGATCTAGAGATCCAATGAAAAATCAAGAGAGACCAAGAGAGGAATTCATTGTAATCAAATTTTGAGCAATTGAAGCTCTTTTTGGGAATTTTTACTCACCAATTTTGTGTTCTTTACATTAATTCTTCGATTAGGTTGATCTTAATTCGATTGTGAATTATGTAGTATCAGATTTTTAAGTAATGATTCTCAGGGGGTTGTCGTTTATGGTTGTTACACGGGACCGAATCAAGCAAATGAAGGAGATTCTAGTAAGTCTATTGAAGATTCACCAAAAACCTAATTAAAAGAAGAAGCTAAATTTGGAGATCAACAATTCTGAAGATTGGCTCACGAAGTTGGAAATGAAAGTTTATTACTTAACTATTACTCTAAGGGAGTTGGTAAAACAATTATATGTCAGGCGAACCTCGCTAAGGCATTCACTTCAGCAAAACGATAAGAGCACACGAAGAAGAAAAGAGTTCTAGAGGAGGAGAGAGACGAGACTAGCGAGGAGGAAGATAGAGATTCAAGTGATGCCAAATTCGTTGATGAAAGATCGGTTATTGGTAAGTCCATGAATCCTATGCGTAATCTTTGTATCAATTTTAAAATTAAAATTCCAGTATTCAACGGTTCAATCAATACTGAGAAATTGGATAACTGGTTAGATAGGTTAGAAACATATTTTTTAGTTTACGAATATTCAAATGCTCAGAAAATATGCTTTTCAACATTAAAATTCGCAAGTCATGCACTCACGTGGTGAAAGTCCTATAAAAAATATCACGAAGTAAGAAGTTTGAGTTGGAAGGAGTTCAAGGTGTTGGTGAGGAAACAATTTGATCATATTGGGTATGAGCAAGATAGATAGTTCAAATGGCATCATTTGTACCAAAAGTATAGACAATCCGTAATTATTGAGTTTCATAACCAAGCATTGGTTTTGGACATTGTTGTGGACTAGTATGAGGTGCTCATGAAGTATACAGGGGGTTTGTTAGAGTCTATTAGAAGGGAGTTGATGTTCTTTACTGTAAAGAATATCGAAGATGCTATCGAAAAAACAATTTCTATTGAGGGCAAGTACTAGAAGAGTAATAAGAAAGACGACAAGAGCAAGTCGGGGTACAAGTCTAGTTGGAAGAATGAACAAAAAAAGGAGTCTAAAGGAGAGGGGTCTTCATCCAATGAGAATTACTGTAGTCATTATAAGGTAAATAAACACATTTTAGATAAATGTTAGAAACTTCACCCAGAGCTTAGGCTGAAGGAGGAGGGGAGCTAGAGAGAAAAACATGTACTAGCCGCAACGATTGTTAATTTTCCAAATTTAGATAAGCCAAATCCTAAGCTACTCTTATATTTAAGCAAATTATGGCTACTGAGGAGGTGAGTCAGGAAGAACTTTTTCATGTAGTATTCAGGTAAAATAGAGCTTAATAGAGGTCATTATTTATTCAAGTAGTCATAAGAATTTGATCCCGGAGGTAGTGGTAAAGAAGATGGATTTGGCTACTATGGCTCATCCTAAGTCGTATGGTTTGGGTTGGATTCAGAAAGACATGGAGTTGAAAATCACAGAGCAGTATATGTTCAAGTTTGAGATTACTAAAATGTTTATTAACCAGGTGACGTGTGAGTTGGTTCCTTTAGATGTGTGTCAAGTCATCTTGGGTAACCCTTATCTTTGGGACTGAGATGCGATTCATTACCATAGAGCTTGCAAGTATCATCTTGTGAAGAAGGGAAATGAGTTTCATATAAATGCTTGTAAGGAACATGTCACCACCAATAATTTAGTAACGATGACTCAGGTGAAGGAGTTGGTTAATGCGATCGGCAAGTCTGCATTATTATTAGTATGACCAGTTTAAGAGGGTCCGTCGGATAAGGTGTTTCTACTTTGGCAATGTCTCCTAAGAAACAAATCAAAATGTGGAAGTTACAATAGAAGTATAAAGACTTGTTTCTGGGTATAGAAGAAATGCTGCGCAAGATGGATGTAGAACATGATATCATATTGGTAAATGGTGAACCACTACACAATATTGGGTTGTATTGGACTTCTGTAATCGAGTCTGATGAGATTAACAAATAAGTACAAGAGCTTCTTGAACAGGGGGTTATTAATCTGAGTTGCTCACCTTATGGTTCGCCGGTGTTATTAGTATCGAAGAAGGATGGGTCTTGGAGAATTTGTGTAGATTATCGGGTGCTAAATAACATTACTATGAAGAATCATTATCCGTTCCGCGAATTGACGAGCTTTTAGATGAGTTATAGAATGCTTAGTTTTTCACCAAGCTAGATATTAAGTTGGGTTACCATCAAGTTAGAATCTAGGAAGAAGATGCATCGAAGACGGCTTTCAAGACCAAAGAAGGACTTTTCGAGTGGTTGGTGGTGCCTTTTGGGTTATGTAACGCTCCAACGATATTTATGCGGTTGATGAATGAGGTACTTTGCGCTTTTATTGAAAATTCTGCGATTGTGTATTTAGATGATATCTTGATATATAGTCAAACATGGGAGGAGTACCTCATACATATATACGAAGTGTTTGAAGTATTGAGATTGTAACAACTTTTTTTGAAGGGAAGAAGTAAGAGTTTGGGAAGAATGAACTAGTGTACTTAGGATTCATTGTCGGTAGAGGTGAACTTAAGGTAAATCCAGAAAAGTTTTTGGTTATTACAAATTGGCTTAGATCCTGTACAGTGGTGGAAGTGAGAAGTTTATGGATTCTTGTCAGTATTTACAGAAGTTTATTCAATATTTTTTACAGATTGGCGTACCGTTGTATTCTTTGACAAATACCAATGTAAAGTTTATATGGGAAGATCATCATAAGAAGACCTTTCAGTAATTGAAGTGCAAGATTACAGATGCACCAGTGTTAGCGTTGCAAATTTTATAACATCCTTTTGAGGTTAAAATAGATGCATTAGACTATACATTAGGGGTAATTTTATTGTGGGATAAGATGCTGGTTGCCTACCATTCTGGGATGTTTACAAGAGCAGTACACAACTATCCTACCTACGGTAAGGAGTTCTACGCATTATATCAATCAGTGAAGCACTGGCAGAGTTACTTATTGGGGAAGGAGGTTATGGTACATTCCAATCATAAACCATTACAGTTCTTATCTACGCAATCCAAGCTACAACAAGCTCATCATATGAAGTGGATGTCATACCTACAACAATTCACCTTGATTATCAATTATAAGAAAAGAGTAGACAGCAAAATGGTTTATATGTTATCTCGACCCCCATTACCAACTATTTCTACTTTGTTAGTAGCTATGTAGATACAACCTATTGTTTTGTCTATATATGTTATATGGTACGACGACAACAATGAGCTCAGTGTAATTCGCCAGAAGTTACTACAAGGTAAGATATGTGAGTATGAATGGAAGGATGGTTTGATTTATAGGAGCAGTCTACTATATATTTCTGAGGGCAGAGACTGTTTGCATTGGATCAGAGAGGCACATTATTCTCGGGAAGTAGGTCATATCAGAGTTGAGAAAACTCTTTTGAATTTGCAGCATTATGTCTATTCGGCGAAGATGCAAGTGGATGTTGCTCGTGTGGTTCATGGTTGCATTCTATGCAACACATTGAAGCATTCTAATCATAAGTTAGGATTGTACTTACCATTACCAGTTCCAAGCTGACCTTGGGAGAGCAATTTGATGGATTTTATGGGTGGTTTTCCCATCACCAAGTGTAAGAAGGAATATATGTTTGTGGTGGTAGATCGATTAAGAAAAATGATAGTTTTTATTCCATGCTAGAAGATGATCATCGAAGATTGAGAAACGTGATTATTTTTCTGAGACGTCTAAATGTATTTTGTGTTCCCTTCTTCCATTATTTTTGATAGGGATATCCGCTTTTTAGGGCATTTTTGGAGATCGTTATGGGGGATGATGGACACAAAGTTAATGACAAGTACTGCATTTTATCTGCAAACTAATGGGCAAACAGAGGTAACTAATTACACTTTGGTTCATTTATTACGAGGATTACATTCTAAGCATCCTAAGACTTGGGATTAGAGTTTACAGTATCTTCAGTTTGCTTTTAACTTGACAATTCATGGTTCCACTTTGAAGTTTGTCTTGGGTACTTACCTTTAAACCCCTTTGATATGGCTTTTAGTCATGGTGACAAGACGGTGTAAGGGAAGGAGGAAGAAGAACAAGTTAAAGCTCAGCCTTTCATTGAGAAGATAAACAAGGTTCATGAGGTAATTATAGTACTACAGTTAAAGAAGACTCAAGCGAAGTATAAGGATCGACATGACAAACATCAGGTTGAGTGTACTTTCTAAAGGGCAACCTAGTTTAGTTACATTTGGATAAGGAACGACTAAAGGGAAAAGGTAAGAAATTCAAGCCTATCCATTATGGTCCATTTACAATACTCAAGAAAATTGGTGTCACCGTTTTCCAAATGGATTTGCCACTATTTATGAAGATGTATTCGGTGATTAATATTGAGCATTTGAAGCCGTTTGAGCCGTCTCTCTTAGATAAAGACTCTGCAATCGACACTTGCCTACCAGCAGTTGATGACTTATGGATGGAAATAGAAGATCTATTGTGGGAGGATGGTATTATAGAGAGGAAGGTTCATGCTAAAAGAAGGGGAAGTATCGAGTTGTTCAAAGTTGGGAAGAAAGGTTAACTACCCAACAAGTCAAAATGGTCAAAATGGGTATGGCCATTTTTTTCATCTCTAATTCTAGCCCGAGCAGGAGCTCTAGGCTCCTAAAGGGGAGAGCCATGATCTAAGTAGATCTAGACATTAAACCCCTTAAAAATTGATAAATGGTGAAGTTCGAATAGAAGAAATAACAAATATTTAAATTAATAAATGTTTTATTCGAATAGAGACTATTCTGAGTAGTCTATTCGAATAGACTTTTGGATCTATTTGAATATACTCAATTCTGAGTGTTCTGTTCAAATAAAGTATGGTTCTGCTCGAACAGATGCGCGACTTATTAAAATTTTAGGTCGTTCTATGTGTATTTTTGTCTGATATTGAAACTAGGAAACTTGTAACCTTTAAGAGGGTAAGGTTAGGCAATGTAAAAAGGGATTCAGAGAGAAATCAGAGGGGAATTCATTGTAATTAAATTTTAAGCAATTGAAGCTCTTTTTGGGAAGTTTTACCCACCAATTTTGTGCTTTTCGCATTAATTCTTCAATTATGATAATCAGAATTTGATTGTGGATTATAAAGATATCAAAGGTGACTTCATCAATGTCCTTTGGACTTTGTGTTGAATTGCAAGCAAGGCAGAAATAAAGCTTAGGGATCACTACAGTTAGTTGTCTAGCTACTAAGCCATAATCTTTTATCATTAGGCACTTCCTTAGGGGAGAGGATTCTGGGACCCTAATGAAATTGATCCTAATCTGACCCTAAATAAGAACCACACATCCATATGAGATGAGTGGATCACAAAAATCTCCCTTTTCTATATTAGAGAATTAGGTGGATATAGAGACTGAGGTAGATATTAGAGACTAAGGTGGCTCTCTCTTATGTGGCCTCTCTCTTATAGGTCCCCTCTCATATTTGAATTCGCCTAGTCTCTCAGGACGCCATCCCTCTCTGACAATTACTCTCTCACTGTGTCACTCTCTCTCTCTCCTAAGAAAACTACAATTTGATAGTAGAAAGAAGGAAGAAATAGCAGTGTGAGAGAGAGAAGATGATGTATGTATAGCTTGGAGACCATAAAAAGTTAAAATTGAACTTGGGGGTGGAATCAATTTGAGGGTGGAAGGAACTGCGAATTGCACTTCGAATTGAACGTCGAGACCATAGATACTTCAAGTAAGAACTTGGGTAATTGATATTTCTGCTTAGAGTTTATTTCCCCTTTGTTATTTTGTTTGTTGGGGTAGTGATTTGTTGTGGTTTCAGTTTAAAATTTTATGTTAGGGTTTGTCATCTTTCTTGTTTTTTTTGTAATTTACACAAAGGGATCCCTTATACAAATTCTTGTTTGTTGAAAGGGATAGTTAGAGTTGACCTTAATGTTGGAATATAGGGATATTTTCAACTCATATTTGTGATTATTTTATGCCATTCTCACATAAGTTGTTCACGCCTTTTTTGAATTTTTTTTTACTAAATTACTTTGTTAGGTATTTTGAAATGGGGGAACATTTGTGTTTGTTTTATGCCAGAAATTACAGAGATAACTTTAGAGTACCCCCTAGAGTATAAGTTGGGTAATTACGATTTCTACTGCAGTAAAAAGTAAAATAAATATTTTCGATTACTACAGATTAGTCAAAAATATTTTATGTAGTTGCTTTGTTTGGCAAATTAGTTGAAGTAGTTAAGATTCCAGTGCATCCCGAAGTTGTTAATCCCCTATGTGAAGTTCCATGTTGTTCAGAAATAATAGATTCCAATGTACCCTAAAGTAGGCAATCCCATATATCATGCTATATGTTTAGAAATTGTAGATTTCATTGTGAAATATTTTAATCTGTCGAGCACCAGTCATGGACGATAATACTATTTATGGTGTAAATGTTTAGTTCTTACACTTTATGTTGGCAACCCCTATTTGCTTTATATTTTTATTACCTATGAATTTTGTGATTATTTTTAGTAATAAGCAATGGATGTGAAACTATCTTGATAAACATCAAATACAAAGAAACGTGAGGCAGAGAAAGATGTAGGACTCGCTAATGTCAACAAATACCACCCAAGTTACAAAAGAAAGATGAACATGAATGAAGGAATAGAAACTGATAAAGAACCACAGATTGAACAGTTTGGAGATGAAGACTTCAATGATGAATCTGCCCCCCCAAGGAATAATTTAGGGGGGTGGACTGCTGAAGAGGCTTTGGGAGCCAAACTAACTGAAGGTGACGCTATGAATAAGTATAATGTTGAAGCTCCTCCAATGTATGAAGAACTACAAACTGAGGTGTCCCCGAAAGAAACTGCAGTTCCTATTGACGATACATACCCACCAGATAGGAGTTTGCTATTGAGTTTCAAATTCCACCTGGCAAGATCTATTTACCTTGGCCAGGTAAAGTAGTTGGGAACCCAATTAGCTGTATTCAAAAGTAGTTTAGTCATTGTCCCCTTACTTTGTCTACGCTGTTTTGTATTTTTTACTATATTGGTATAATATTTAATGATATTCTTCAATATTTTTATACAGGAGCCTGGTTGTCTCCGCGTACACCACCATGCTCCAACATGGCACCTTGAGAAGGAACCAGCAATTGTTCAAGGCCTAGTTATGCTTGCAGGTTTAGATAAGATTAGTGAGATTTCCTATGAGCACTACAACGTGGGACAGATTTCCACAATATGCGAGCATTGGCAGCCATAGACAAACACGTTCTATTTTAGCTGGGGGGAGATGACTCTGAGTTTAGATAATGTACAATACTTAATAGGTTTATCGGCTGATGGTGACGTTCCAATAACTGAAGGTAGTTGGTCGTTCCCAAAGGTTGTTGAAATTTTTAAGAAGAATCTTTACCAAGATGAAGATTTTTTTAACTCAATGAAAACTGTTGTTCAAGGCAAATCTTTGTCTCTAGAAAAATTGGTGAACTTTTATGAGGGGAAATTAAAGATGTATAACAATATCATACAGAATGAAAGGCCAGCTGGACAGAAGAAGAAGGCAATGTTAGCATTATATGTTGCGCGCACGTACATGTTGTCTATATTGGGTACCTTTTTATTGCCGGTAAAAAAGGGAAGCTATGTGAGTGCACAATATCTGTATTTCTTCAAGAAGGACAAAGCGATCATCAAGTGGTCTTGAGGCTCCGTTATTCTTGCGCACTTGTTTCACAACATAGATGCAGAATCTCGAACAGACAGAAATGCCCACTTGTTTCACAACCTTTTTATTTGCTCATTTTCCAAAGCTACCTGGCATACTTAAGGAGCAACATTCAGATGCAGCAGAATATTGTAATAGGTGGAAATGGGGTTTTAAGTATTACTGATCGGACCGGTGCCCGTGAATTGTTGAAATAAAGAGAAGCATTTGATAACTATAAGGTTGAAGATGTAAGTAACCTTACCATTTGTATTTATAAGGCCTACTACATTTAAACTACTTCCTTCATGACCTCTTTTTTTGAACTAAAATGATGTTGTATTTGTATAGGTTGTGTGGCACCCATATAGGGCATAAAGAAGGTCTGACAACGAATTCAACGAGAACACCTTCTTTAATGGGCATACATCTAGTCCATACCATGTAAAGCCCATCTACCCTAATAGGGTAGTTAGGCAGTTTGTAAGGATACAACCAATCCCTAAGATCCCAAAATGTGTTAAAGTGTCGGGGTTGAGAACATGGGATGGAGATGAGCCGAAACAATACAAATCTAAGTATGACTGGGTTGATGTATTTTAGAAGGGATTGTGAAAGGAATGGATAGTGAGGAGTCATGATAGAGGAAGGAGTCTAAGGGGGGGGACCTGTACAATGTACAGAGGGGTGCATGCACTGGTTTCAGTCTGTCTCCTGGACAAAAATTTGTCCACCAATTGTAGACCTTTCAGCCGATGACAATATCGGGTTATCAGCGTGTCACCCCATAGAACGGGTGCGAAGTAAATCAAATAATTGCGATATACCGGTAAGTCGTACTAAACCAGATGGATCATTAAACATTCCATCAACCAAATAATTATTTTTTGTATTATTTGTTGAAGTTGTTGTTCTAAATCATGTGGTTATTGGGTGGTTCTATAGATGGAAGTCAGTGGGGAACTCCCTAATGTTTGTGAACATGAGCAATATCTCATGCTAGGTGATGAAAACAAGGCATTGGTAGAACAGATATCGGCTCTGAAGAAGGAAGTCCAGAAGATGAATGACCAGAAAAAATAGAAGAATGAAAAGGAAACATATGAGATGATAATAGAGAAATTAACTGAGAAGGTTAGTATTACTTAATAGAGGTCCTTTTAAAAGATTTTTTAGGGTTATCGATCTGTGGCTTGAAATCAACAATTATTTATTTCCTAACATATATTCTTAATCACAGGCAATTGAATGCAAGCAGGTGAGGGTCAGAATTAAACAAATGAAATTGGACAGAATACTCAATGATGTTGTTCACAAACATTATGTGAAATCATTTGAAAAGCTACCTGCAAAGTTGGAAGAGAAGGTAACTATGTTTGATTGCGTTCTTCATTTGGATAACTAATTTAGATTTTGATTATAAGATGGGACATCACTCATAAATAAGGTACACATTAATGAATATATAAAGAAAAATTAGTGAGAAGTTTTGAATGATTATAATGAAAGCCTGTCACGGGAGTTAGCAAAGAAGGTATCATCCCAACCTTTACAACTTTGTTTAGGTTTTTATTCTAAGATCATATCACTGGTATATAAACAACTATTTTTTTTGCATCAATTTGGTTTTTTATGTAGACAAAAGAGTTCCAAGTTCTGAATATGGAAAACACATAGCTGGTAGAGGATATGATAATAAAAATAGGAGTTGATGCTTCTAAAATATGCTTGGCAATAGAGTTGGCAAAACAGGTATCATCTTAACCCTATTTATTGCAATTAAAGGTCTTCACAACCCTGTCTAGGAGTTTAATCATTTAACCCGTTTATGTTATGAGAAATTATCTTCAGAGAAGAGAATGCAAGTTGCTACAAGATATCAATGCTAAGTTGGCGGAGTAGTCAGAAAGATAACACCCAGAACCTATCCTTATGAGTGTTTAAACCTATCATTTCCCAATTCCTTGCATAATGTAAGCTTATGTGGAACTCCTCTTTGATAGCAATATACTTGTTATATTTAAATAACATGCCATGATTCCAAAAGGAGAGGCAGTACCTTCACATGATTTGTAGAAAATGATTGATGAGTTAACTGTCAAGTATGAAGATGTTGTGAAGACATATTCGTTGATTGTGGCATACTCGAAAGTATTTATGCATTTGTGTTTAAAGGGTTTAAAACTATTTTTCGTACTTTTATTAAAATTATTTTTGTGTTTTAAGTTTGTTCTCTCTTTTAATATTAGTTTGATTGATGGATATTCTATAGGACTATATTTGTTGAGAACAATATACCAATTTTTCGATCAATGTATTCTTCGATAATTTTGTTATCGACCACTCTGCCTTCGTCGACAGTTTTACTTTCGGTTGACGCATTGATCGACTTAAGATGTTATAAAGATGTTATAACCTTTGTCATCCTAGATTTTGTTTTGGATGCTACAACCAAATACTTCATTATTAAGCTCTTTTGATGTTTTTACACCGATAATTGCATCAAATTATAGGTGGGTAGCTAACTGCAAGTCCGACACTAGAATACATGATAAGAAAATCAAAACCCTCGTAAGTTACCAAGGTTAAGGGTTTGTTTCAAATGTTGTACTTCAATGAATAGCTAATCCCTTGTTGGTTGGTATACCATGATGGTAGCGTAGCCAGCTCATCATTGTTGAAGCGATGAAGAAGAAGCTTGAAGTTGAGCACTATGAATGGGTATGCCCCTTTCAATAAATTGAACGTTCACAATACATTAATATTTCTGCCCCCATGTATTTTTACTAGCTGCCATCCATTTTTGTGCAGGAGGCTTGGCGTCAAGCAATGAAGAAAGAATTTCACAGCAGAAAGTTAGCAGAGAAGGACAATCCAACATTCATTAAACAATTAGATCAATACAATAAATTCTACACTATAGCACATTAAGGGCCCAAAGGTGACTATTAAGAAGATTTCACAGTGACGGGGGGAAATCAAAACAAGCTTATAGACGTTAGGAAGGTGAATGTTATACTGAAGAAGAAGATAAATGAGATACTATTCCAATTATATGTGAAGTGTCATCTAGATGTGAATGGTGTCCAAGGGGAAGATGGCAATTCTTCTTTTAGGGTACCGAAAAACAATTAAACATAAAAGTCAAAACCAATTTAAGAAGGTAATGAATTCGCTGGAGTCTTTGTTGACCAGGGATCCAACATTTTGGAAGACTGTTTTCAGCCAGTCTCTGGATACCCGTTTTAGTTCTCGAGGTGAGATGGTGTACGAGCAGTTGTGTCCTGCATGTTCATATGGTGGTAAACATGTGGAATGTAGGCACATGAGACATTTGCTCGCTACATGTTATGAGAAGGTTGTAGTCTTTATCAGCAATCATGAGGCATACACATTCTTACCTCTATTTTGGCTTAGGAAAAACAACCACATATCGAATGAGAAAAGGTTTGAAAACCTGGTTGGGGACACTACTAAGTCTTGGTAGGTTGGATTGGGTTCAGACAACCAATATGTTAGATTGTATACGAGGTACAGAGCACCAATGCCTCCAGTTTCTACTATCTGGCTTGCTCATGTATATTTGGGGCTTTGTGGTGATTTCCAAATGGGACATGGTACAAAAATTATTTTGTGTAACAAATAAGTTATTCAAGGCTTTGCTCTAAGAGAACAACGTTAAGGGTACAAATTGAATGACCTCATCTAGTAAGTAAGGGGGGGGGGAGTGTATAGTTTGTTTGGGTTTTTTTTTGGGCGATAACCAGTACATTTTTTGGGGGGATAAACACTTACTCATCTAGTAAGCAAGAGGGGAAAGTATATAGTACATTTAGGTTTTGGTTTAATTTTTTGGGGATAACCACAACTAAAAAGATTTTTCGTTGTAACACTTATTGATGGTGGCCAATTTGGTTGGTCTAAAATCCCTACTGTATGTAGTTGTTTATAAGGATCACTTGTTTATATTATAAAACTTTTGAGAGACTGATTAATGGGAATGCATTTGATTATATTTTAAAATTCTTGGTTGTTTGCATTATGTGTATCTTCTTACAGATTATCTTGTGGACAACGTCCTCATTCAAGATTTTGATTAGTTGGCGTAAACGACAATTTGAAAAGTTAGGTTAGATAGACGTATTTTGAACAGTGCTGCATGAAGTTGTTCGATTACAATTCCCTTTTGTGGTAGACTGATTAATGGGAACCCCTGATTAATATATTTAGCTTGCTATGAATTGCTTATTGCTCAAGTTGTCCACCTATGGTGTAGTCTGAACTTCCATTGTCTATTTTGTATTATCGATCAACCAGGCATCCGACATCTTTGAAATTCAGGATTATCGTTTAGTTTACGGAAACGAAAATTTCTATAGTCTGTAGAAAACTCCACAACACCTAGCCAAAGGATAT
The DNA here is from genome assembly GCA_014058105.1 of Kingdonia uniflora. Lineage (NCBI taxonomy): Eukaryota > Viridiplantae > Streptophyta > Magnoliopsida > Ranunculales > Circaeasteraceae > Kingdonia > Kingdonia uniflora. Next base: position 474,226 of record JACGCM010000719.1, on the reverse strand, counting down.
GGTAAACCAAATCCATCATTCCAAAAATTATTATTAAAAGTACAATTCAGTAATATTATTACAATAGAGGGATTCCAAGTCATAGTACGAAGCAATCGTAATTCATAAACTAAGATGGTAGAATCACCGGATGGTCACTTAGTTCAGGACATGGCACTTATGACAATCATTGATAATAAAGTGAAAAAGAAATAAAGTTGTTACTCATGCATGGTTGGCTTATTCTTCCCCTAGATGTTGTGGTTATTGTTGCTCATACGTCCCCCCTACATGGAGATTGCCACAATTTAGCCTAGAAACGGTTATAGATTAATCAAGCAGAATGTGGGAGGTTATGCATAATATTGAAGTTATACTTACTTTCTTCGGGTACCTTCATTTTAAGAAGTGGGCAGGTCTATTTGTCGTGGGTGCCAAATACTCCACATCCTATACATGTTCTCTTCTTCTTCTTACTAGCTTCCTCCATCCCCCCCTTCCATCTCTCTCCTCTTTAGTGATCTAATTTGGCTCGGCCCTTTGTTTGAACCACAAGAGGGTTTAAAATAGAAGTTGATGACATCATAAATTCTACGAAAGGACTTGTCGTGGCTGGTTCCGATGGTTCCAAGACTATCATAGGCTGATCGTAATGGTCAAGGTAAAATTTAATCTCATCTAGCTTCGAAATGTTGAATTCAAACTTTTCTTTAGTATTTCAAGCCATGTCAAATAGTAACGATGCCCAAAGTGATAAGTGGCTATGGCGCAACGATTGTCGTAAGTTCTCGACCGATAAGTGGCTCTCATCATACGACCGAGAGAATTTATTTGCACCTATCCTCCACCTTGCCATAATGAAAACCTCTAGAATTTTAGGAATGTCATATTTTGAAAAAACTTTGTGGAGGTGCCGACATGGGATTCCAGCGTACTCAAACAACTTGCATCCACAATGACCGGTTAGCTTCTTCAAGTCTATATGCAGCTCGAACGACTCTGGATGACCACTATACAATTTAACGGTAAGTACACATACGTTACCTTCTCTTGATATTTCCAATGCAACAAAGCAAACTACTTGTTCAAACTGCTCTTCAAGTTTATAGAACATTGTTCTTGTATATATTTTCACAGCGTCTTTTAAAAGGGCTTGATGAGGAGCTACTTGACGATATTTGTGCTCAGTTCTTCCCTCTCCCGTTCATATGTCTCCAACAGGGCGGTGGCATACTTGGTCACAAAACTGTACAACCCAATAGTCTGAAGTTATCAACCATTGAAAAAGTAATTAGTTGACTCACTACGCCCTGTAGTGCTCATGCCTGCAAAGAAGGTTGATCTACTCCATAATGGTATCCATCTATCTCTTATATTGATGATCCCTTACATCCAATGGTTATCATCCAACTTATTTTTCTTTATTAGTTCTATCCACCTTGCATCGAAATCCTCAGAATCATAAGTATCATGCATTAATGAATCAATCTCTTGCTTAAACGAAGATGGGACCCAATAAACATGGCCTATTTTCTCTGGGAATTTGTGTGTGATGTGCCATAGGCAAAGGTGATGCATGGTGTTTGGGTAAACCTGTAAATAAATAATTTCATAACTGAGTAGACACAAACTAAATAGGAGATGCCCAATAATATATTATCCATTACACATTGTTTATGACAATTTGGCGTGCACAATATATATTTTTGGGGACATATTACGTCGACAACATATTGTCGACCCAATGATAATCGACAATATGAAGAGCCCTTTCTGGTGACTCTTCAGCAATGACTTTTCTCCAATTCTCATCAATAAAGTCGTCCATTGTATGTTGGTCACACTAGCACATTCATAGATAAAATCATTTAGAATCATTGAAGATTTAGTTTGAAACAAGGGGAAATAACTCGAACGGTTATATTATATAGTTAAAATGTTAGATTACAAAATACATTGTCGATTACCATTGGGTGTCGACAATATGTTGTCGACGTAATATGTCCCCGAAAAACTATCTATTGTGCACGTCATATTGTCGTAAACAATGTGTAATGGACAATATATTACAAGGCATCTCCTATTTAGTTCGTGTCTACTCAGTTATGAAATTATTTATTTACAGGTTTTCCCAAACACCATGCATCGCCTTTGCCTATGACACATCACACACAAATTCCCAGAGAAAATAGGCCATGTTTAACGGGTCCCATCTTCATTTAAGCAAGAGATTGATTCACTAATGCATGACACTTATGATCCTGGGGATTTCGATGCAAGGTGAATGAAACTAATGAAGTAAAATAAGTTGGATAATAACTATTGGATGCAAGGGATCTTCAATATAAGAGAGAGATAGATACCAATATGGAGTAGATCAACCTTCTTTGCAGGCATGAGCACTGCAGGGTGTAGTGAGTCAACTAATAACTTCTTCAATGGTTGGTTACTTCAGACTACTGGGTTGAACAGTTTTATGACCAAGTATGCCACCGCCCTGTTGGAGACATATAAACGGGAGAGGGAAGAAGACTTCGCCTCTGAGCACAAATATCGTCAATTAGCTCCTCATCAATCCCTTTTGAAAGACGCTGTAAAAATATATACAAGAACAATGTTCTATAAACTTGAGGAGCAGTTTGAACAAGTAGTTTGCTTCGTTGTATTGGAAATATCAGTAGATGGTAACGTACTTGTACTTACCGTCAAATCGCATAGTGGTCATCCAGAGTTGCTCGAGTTGCATATAGACTTGAAGAAGCTAATCAGTCATTGTGGATGCAAGTTGTTTGAGTATGTTGGAATCCCATGCCGGCATCTCCTCAAAGTTTTATCGAAATATGACATTCTTAAAATTTCAGAGGCTTTCATTATGGCAAGGTGGAGGATAGGTGCAAATAAATTCTCTCGGTCGTATGATGAGAGTCACTTATCAGTCAAGAACTTACGACAACCATTGCGCCATAATCATTTATTACTTCGGGAATCGTTACTATTTGACAGGGATTCAAATACTAAAGAAAAGTTTAAATTCACAATTTCGAAGCTAGATGAGATTAAGTCTTACCTTGACCATTACGATCAGCCTATGACAGTCTTGGAACCATCAGAACCAGCTGCGAAAAGTCCTTTCATAGAATCTATGATGTCAGTAACTTCTATTTTGGACCCTCTTGTGGTTCAAACAAAGGGTCGAGCCAAATTAGATCACTAGAGAGGAGAGAGATGGAAGGAGGGGGGATGGAGAAAGCTACTGAGAAGAAGAAGAAGTGAACATGTACAAGATGTAAAGTATTTGGCAACCACGACAAACAGGCCTGCCCACTTCTTGAAATAAAGGTACCCGAAGCAAGTAAGTATAACCTCGATACTATGCATAACCCCTCACATTCTGCTTGATTAATCTATAACCGTCTATAGGCTAAATAGTGGTAATCTCCATGTAGGGGGGACGTATGAGCAACAACAACCATGATAATAACAATATCTAGGGGAAGAATAATCCAACATGCATGAGCAACAAGTTTATTTCTTTTTTACTTTATTTTCAATGCTTTTCATAAGTGCCATGTCCTAAACTAAGTGACCATCCGGTGATTCCACTCATCTTAGTTTATGAATTGTGATTGTTTCGTACTTTGACTTGGAATCCCTCTATTGTAATAATATTACTGAATTGTTCTTTTGATAATAATTTGTGGAATGATAGATTTGGTTGACCATATCCTTTGGCTAGGCGTTGCGGAGTCTTCTACAGACTGTAAAAATTGTCATTTTTGTAAACCAAACGACAATCCTAAATTTCAAGGTTGTCGGATGCCTAGTTGATCGATAATACAAACAGACAATGGAAGTTCAGACTACACCATAGGTGGACAACTTGAGCAATAGACAATTCATACCAAGCCAAATATATTAATCAGGGGTTCCCAATAATCAGTCTACAACAAAAGGGGATTGTAATCGAACAACTTCATACAGTACTGTCTTAAATGCATCTATCTAACCTAACATTTCAAATTGTCATTTATGCCAACTAACCGAAAAACTTGAATGAGGGCGTTGTCCACAAGATAATCAATAAGAACATACACATAATTCAAACAACCAAGAGTTTTAAAATATAAACAAGTGCATTCCCATTAATCAGTCTCCCAAAAGTTTTACAGTATAAACAAGTGATCCCTATAAACAACTACATACAGCAGGGATTTTAGACCAACCAAATTGGCTACTATCAATAAGTGTTACAACAAAAAATATTTTTAGTGGTGGTTATCCCCCCAAAAAATAAACCAAAACCTAAATGCACTATATACTTTCCCCTCTTGCTTACTAGATGAGTAAGTGTTTATCCCCCAAAAAAATGTACTGGTTATCGCCCCCCCCCCCCCCCCCCCCCCACCCTTGCTTACTAGATGAGGTCGTTCAATTTGTACCCCTTAAAGTTGTTCTCTTTGAACAAAACCTTGAATAACTTATTTGTTACACCAAACCATTTTTGTACCATGTCCCTTTTGGAAATTATACCAAGCCCCAAATCTACATGAGCAAGCCAGAGAGTAGAAACTGGAGGCATTGGTGCTCTGTACCTCATAAATAATCTAACATATTGGTTGCCTGAACCAAATCCAACCTACCAAAACTTAGTAGTGTCACCAACCAGGTTTTCAAACCTTTTCTCATTCGATATGTGGTTATTTTTCCTAAGCCAAAATAGAGGTAAGAATGTGTATGCCTCATGATTGCTGATAAAGACCACAACCTTCTCATAACATGTAGCGAGCAAATGTCCCATGTGCCTATATTCCACATGTTTACCACCATATGCACATGCACGGCGCAACTGCTCGTACACCATCTCACCTCGAGAACTGAAACGGGTATCCAAAGACTGGCTAAAAATAGTCTTCCAAAATGCTGGATCCTTGGTCAACAAAGACTCCAACGAATTCATTACCTTCTTAAATTGGTTTTGACTTTGATGTTTAATTGTTGTCGTACCCTAAAAGAAGAATTGCCATCTTCCCCTTGGACACCACGCACATCTAGATGATACTTCACATACAATTAGAATAGTGTCTTATTTATCTTCTTCTTTAGTACAACATTCGCCCTCCTAAGGTCTATAAGTTTGTCTTGATTTCCCCTCGTCACTATGAAATCATCTCGATAGTCACCTTTGGGCCCTTGTTGTGCTATAGTGTAGAATCTAATGTATTGATCAAATATTTTAATGAATGTTGGATTGTCCTTCTCTGCTAACTCTCCACTGTGAAATTCTTTCTTCATTGCTTGACACCAAGCCTCTTGCACAATAATGGATGGCAGCTAGTGAAAATGTATGGGGGCAAAAACAGTAATATATTATGAACGATCAATTTATTGAAAGGGGAATACCCATTCATAGTGCTCTACTTCAAGCTTCTTCTTTATCTCTTCAACAATGATAAGTTGGCTACGCTACAATCACGATATACCAGCCAACAAGGGATTAGCTATCCATTGAAGTACAACATTTGAAAACAAACCCTTAATTTTGGTAACTTATGAGGGTTTTGATTTTCTTATCATGTATCGCAGTGTCGGACTTGCACTTAGCTACCCACCTTTAATTTGATGCAATTATCTGTGTAAAAGCATTAAAAGAGATGAATAATGAAGTATTTAGTTGTAGCATCCAGAACAAAATCGAGGATGACAAAGGTTATAACATCTTTATAACATCTTAAGTCGATCAGTGCATCAACCGACAGTAAAACAGTCGATAAAGGCAGAGTGGTCGATAACAAAATTGTCGGAGAGCACATTGATCGACAAATTGGTATACCGTTCTCAACAAATATAGCCTAATAGCATATCCATCAATCAAACTAATATTAACAGAGAAAACATACTTAAAGCATAAAAATAGTTTTAATAAAAGTACAAAAAATAGTTTCAAACCCTTAAAACACAAACGCATAAATACTTTCGAGTATGCCACAATCAACGAATGTCTCTCCTTCCATCCAAACAAACTTACAAACGATTCTTTCTCTTTTAACCTATTCACATCTCTTCATACTTGACAGTTAACTCATCAATCTTTTTCAACAAATTACGTGAAGGCACTGCCTCTCCTTTTAGAATTACAGCAAGTTGTTCAAATACAACAAGTACATTGTTATCAAAGAGAAGTTCCACATAAGCTTACATTATGCAAGGAATTAGGAAGTTATAGGTTTAAACACTCACAGGGACAGGTTCTGGATGTTGTCTTTCTGACTGTTCCACCAACTTAGCATTGATATCTTGTAGTAACTTGCATTCTCTTCTCTGAAGATAATTTCCCATAACATAAACGGGATAAATAATTAAACTCCTAGACAGGGTTGTGAAGACTTTTAATTGCAATAAATAGGGTTAAGATGATACCTGTTTTGCCAACTCTATTGCCAAGCTTACATTAGAAGCATCAACTCCTGTTTTTATTCTCATATCCTGCACCAGCTTTGTGTTTTCCACATTCAGAACTTGGCACTCTTTTGTCTGTATAAAAAAACAAATTGATGCAAAAACAAAGTTGTTTATATATTAGTGATATGATCTTAGAATAAAAAACCTAAACAAAGTTGTAAAGGTTGGAATGATACCTTCTTTGTCAACTCCCGTGACAGGCTTTATTACAATCATTCAAAACTTCGCATAAATTTGTCTCTATATAATCATAAGTGTGTACTTTATTTATGAGTGATGTCCCGTCTTATAATCAAAATCTAAATTAGTTATCCAAATGAAGAACGCAGTCAAACATAGTTACCTTCTCTTCCAACTTTGCAGGTAGCTTTTCAAATGATTTCACATATTGTTCGTGAACAACATCATTGAGTATTATGTCCAATTTCATTTGTTTAATTCTGACCCTCAACTGCTTGCATTCAGTTGCCTGTGATTAAGAATATATGTTAGGAAATAAATAATGGTTGATTTCAAGCCTCAGATCGATAATCCCAAAAAATCTTTTAAAAGGACCTCTATTAAGTAATACTAACCTTCTCAGTTAATTTCTCTATTATCATCTCATATGTTTCTTTTTCATTCTCCTATTTTTTCTGGTCATTCATCTTCTGGACTTCCTTTTTCAGAGCCGATATATGTTCTACCAATGCCTTGTTTTTATCACCTAGTATGAGATATTGCTCATGTTCACAAACATTAGGGAGTTCCCCACTGACTTCCATCTATAGAACCACCCAATAACCACATGATTTAGAACAACTTCTACAAATAATGCAAAAACAATTATTTGGTTGATACAATATTTAATGATCCATCTGGTTTAGTGCGACTTACCGGTATATCGCAATTATTTGATTTACTTTGCACCCGTCTTATGGGATGACACGCTGATAACCTGATATCTTCATCGGTAGAAAGGTCTACAGTTTGTGGACAGATTATGGTCCAGGAGACAGAATGTAACCACTGCATGTACCTCTCTACACATTGTGTAGGTCCCTCCCCCTTAGACTCCTTCCTCTATTACAACTCCTCACTATCCATTCCTTCCACAATCATTTCAAAAATACATCAACCCAGTCATACTTAGATTTGTATTGTTTCGGCTCATCTCCATCCCATGTTCTCAACCCCGATACTTTAACACATTTTGGGATCTTAGGGATTGGCTGTATCCTTGCAAACTGCCTAACAACCCTATTAGGGTAGATAGGCTCTACATGGCATGGACTAGATGTATGCCCATTAAAGAAGGTGTTATCGCTGAAGTCGTGGTCAGACCTTCTTTCTGCCTTATATGGGTCCCACACAACCTATACAAATGCAACATCATTTTAGTTCGAAAAAAGAGGTCATGAAGGAAGTAATTTAAATGTAGTAGGCCTTATATACACAAATGGTAAGGTTACTTACATCTTCAACCTTGTAGTTATCAAATGCTTCTCTATATTTCATCAATTTACGGGTACTGGTCCGATCAGTAATACTTAAACCCCATTTCCACCTAGTACAATACTCTGTTGCATCTGAATGTTGCTCCTTAGGTATGCCAGGTAGCTTTGGAAAGTGAGAAAATATCCATGACTGTATGAAGTAACAACAGAAGGTATAGAAATAAAATGAGAAATACAATTTTAAGTAATATAGTAAATCACAGTTGATTTTCGGTAGGGCGTACCTCAAGGAGCGTCGTATAAGCTGCAAACTATTTTCGATCTGTTCGTGATGCTGCACCTAGGTTGTGAAGCAAGTGCGCAAGAACTGCAGAGCCCTAAGACCACTTGATGACCGCTTTGTCCTTCTCAAAGAAATACAGATACCGTGCACACACATAGCTTCCCTTTTTTACCGGAAATAAAAAGGTACCCAATATATACAACATGTACGTGCGCACAACATATAAGGCTGACATTGCCTTCTTCTTATGTCCAACTGGCCTTTCATTCTGTATAATATTGTTATACTTCTCCAATTTCCCCGCATAGAAGTTCACCAATTTTTCTAGAGACAAATAATTGCCTTGACCTCCAGTTTTCATTGAGTTAAAAAAATCCTCATCTTGGTAAAGATTCTTCTTAAAAATCTCAACAAGCTTTGGCAACGACCAACTACCTTCAGTTATTGGAACGTCACCATCAACCGACAAACCTATCAAGTGTTGCACATCATCTAAACTCAGACTCATCTCCCCCCAACTTAAATGGAACATGTTTGTCTCTGGCTGCCAATGCTCGCATATTGCAGAAATCAGTCCCGCGTTGCAGTGCTCGTAGGAAATCTCACTAATCCTATCTAAACCTGCAAGCATAGCCAGGTCTCGAACAATTGCTGGTTCCTTTTCAAGGTGCCATGTTGGAGCATGGTGGTGCACGCAGAGACAGGCTCCTGTATAAAAATATTGAAGAATATCATTAAATATTACGCCAATATAGTAAAAAATACAAAACAGCGTAGACAAAGTAAGGGGACAACGACTAAACTACTTTTGAATACAACTAATTGGGTCCCCATCTACTTTACTTTGCCAAGGTAAATAGATCCCGCCCGGTGGAATTTAAAACTCAATAGCAAACTCCTATCAGGTGGGTATGTATCGTTAATGGGAGTTGTAATTTCTTTTGGGGACACCTGAGTTTGTGGTTCTTCAGACATTGGTGGAGCTTCAACATTATACTTATTCATAGCGTCACCTTCAGTTGGTTGGGATCCCAAAGCCTCTTCAGCAGATCTACCCCCCAAATCATTCCTTTGGGGGGCAGATTCATCATTGAAGTCTACATCTCCAAACTGTTCAATCTGTGGTTCTTTATCAGTTTTTATTCCTTAATTCATGTTCTTCTTTCTTTTGTAACTTGGGTGATATTTGTTGACATTAGTGAGTCCTACATCTTGCTCTACCTCATGTTTCTTTGTATTTGGTGTTGGCCAAGATAGCTTCACATCCATTGTTATCACTAAAGATAATCACCAAATTCATAGGTAAGAAAAATATAAAGCAAATAGGGGTTGTCAACATAAAGTGTAAGAACTGAACATTTACACCATAAATAGTATTGTCGACCATGACTGGTGCTCGACAGATTGAAATATTTCACATTGGAATCTACTATTTCTGAACATATAGCTTGATATATGGGATTACCTACTTCAGGATACATTGGAATCTACTATTTATGAACAACATAGAACTTCACATAGGGGATTAACGACTTTAGGATGTACTAAAATCTTAACTACTTCAACTACTTTACAAAACAAAAAAACTACATAAAATATTGTCGACTAATTTGCAGTAATCGACAATATTTAATTTACTTTTTACTGCAGTAGAAATCGCAATTACCCAACTTAAACTCTAGGGGGTATTCTATAATTATCTCTGTAATTTCTGGCATAAAACAAACACAAATTTTCCCCCATTTCAAAATGACTGACAATGTTATTTAGTAAAAAAAAAAATTCAAAAAAAGGGGCGAACAACTTATGTGGGAATGGCATAAAACAAACACAAATATGAGATTAAAATATCCCTATATTCCAACATTAGGTCAACTCTAACTATTCCTTTCAACAAACAAGAATTTGTGTAAGGGATCCCTTTGTGTAAATTACAAAAAAGCAAGAAAGATGACAAACCTTAACAGAAAATTTACAAACCCTAACCACAGCAAATCACTCCTCCAACAAACAAAATAACAAAGGGGAAACAAACTCTAAGCAAAAATATCAATACCCAAGTTCTTACTCGAAGTATCTATGGTCTCCAAGTTTAATTCGAAGTACAATTCGCAACTCCTTCCACTCACAAATTGATTCCACCCTCAAGTTCAATTTCAACTTTATATGGTCTCCAAGCTATACATACATCATCTTCCTTCTCTCACACTGCTATTTCTTCCTTCTCTCTGCTGTCGAATCGCAGTTTATTTTTTAGGAGAGATAGAGATTGACACAGAGAGAGAATAATTGTCAAAGAGGGATGGCTTCCAGAGAGACTAGGAAAATTCAAATATGAGAGGGAGCCTATAAGAGAGAGGCCACATAAGATAGAGCCACCTCAGTCTCTATATCTACCTAATTCTCTAATATAGAAAAGGGAGATTTTTGTGATCCACTCATCTCATATGGATGTGTGGTTCTTATTTAGGGTCAGCTTAGGGTCAATTTTGTTAGGGTCCCGGAATCCTCTCCCTAGTTTTTGACTTGATGACATTCTTATCCCCTCCTTTTTGCTTCTTTTGGTCATTCTTATCAACTTTTGTCTGTTCTGCTTGCTTGCTATTTACCTTCAGCTTTATCTTTTGCTCTAGAATTTCGTTACGTTGCCTTTTTTTGCCATGTCCTCAATATTTCTTTATAGGGATGTTGAAGCTTCATACTTTGCCCTTCATTTTTATGCTCCTTTCGCTTTCACTTTCTTGAGTGAAATGAATCTCGTGGATGAGAAGTCTCCACATCTTCATCTAAAGATACAAATCTTTCCTTCAAGAGATGGTCTAGTACTTTTTATTGGTTCTCCAACTGATTCCTAAAATGATAATGCATATGAATAATTAGAAGTGAGTTATTCCTTCTAATTTATAAAGTGACTTAAAGATTGTTTGGTACCTACCATGTCAATTCCTTCCAAAATAGCCATGCCCCTCTTCATACCTTTCTTCTTCTTTAGTACTTGTTTAGGACCTTCGACATCTTCAATAGTTTCCTTTTCTACAACTATTTACATAAGATGAGAAAAATATTATGACAATTAAACCCAAGTCAAATGAAAAAAAAAAAAAAACATGCAGAAGAAAATAACATATTTATACTATTAGGCCAATGACCCCTAAACAGTTCACAATTCGCCGGACCTTCTTTTTGGAAGTCTCTCCAACCAATAATAAAGTGACACGCGTACAACTTAGTTAGACTACTAAACTTTTTTGGCACGAATCCAAGAAATTGAAGAGTTCCAACTCTTCACCAAAACTCTCAACAGCTATCAAATTTCATCTTTCTTGAAGAGAATATCTCCAATTGCACCCTTTTGGAAAGGAAGCAACTCATTTCAAAACCCATTGAAATACCTGTTACGCTTTTCCATCAAAACTTTTACACCGATAAGTTTATAATACCTTCCTCTGTCTCTTCATCACTCACAACTTAAGAACGTGGAATCCTAATTCATACTCTCTCTCTCTCTCTCTCTCTCTCTCTACTGTATTTTAGGAATTTCGTTTAGATTTGCGGTTGTTTGATGCGAATACGATGTAAACTTTGGTTGATTATTACTTCTATATATTCAAAAGATACTCTATCCAGGAGTCATCTAAATTGGTACCAAATTTTAATCGTAGATCTTCAGGGAACTACTGTGTTCGTGAAGGTTATGGTGAATGATTCAAAGAAGATTTAGTCATTATAGACTGATTTTTAGGAAAAGATGGGTTATTTATTTGCCTATTTATTGGCGTTCCTGCCACAATAAGGATAATCTATTGTACCAATTATAGGGATCATCCAAACATTGCCTTAAAATGGTGTAAAACCTATATCTTCTAGCAAGTTTTTTTTAATATGTTTTCATATTATTTTGGATTTCATTTGCCACAATATTTAATTTGTGAATGACTTCGTCTGCCAGGTTGTTTATATTTATATAAAGAAGAGCATTAATTACTTAGATAATACCCAATTCAGTCATTGTTCCAAAATTGGTACATATTTACTATTTGTTATTTGCTATTTGCTTATATTTTATTTTTTTTATATCTTTTTTCTTTACCATAATGATTTCATGTAACTTTAGTTGTCACTTTGGTGTTTTTTTTTCCAGTCACTCTATTCTGGGAAAAAATACTCAATCTGTTAATCATATAGTTATTTCTCCTCTATCAGTCTCTCCTGACCACCACTGTACAAAATTTTGGTCAATTGAAAACGAAAAAGCTAATTTTAAAGATAAGAAAATATTTGAGAAGCAAGGTTGCACGCGCATCGCACGGGCTACTTTATTGGTATAAGTAATGACAAAGAAGATGTTGGCTTACCAATGCCTCTTTGACAATATCTTCAGCCAAATCATAATCTGACGTAAAATCAAGTTGTGGAAGCGAAAACTTGAAGATTACGAAAACTTAATTAAAATTAGAGTTTTCTTTAAACACTAAAACTCAAAATAAATATAAACTTAACTTCAAATCAAAACTAAATTAAGGCTAAACCTCAAGCTTTATTCAATAACCACCAAGAAACAAATAACCTAGACCTCCTCTTTTATAGAACACAAGGGGGGTTAGAATTAGAAACCCTAATTCTAATTGAAATAAAATTCTACTTAAATTGGCAAACAGTTAATAACCTAGGTTGGGTCTCTCCAACAGGCTTTAAGCTAAAGACTAAAATACAAATATTAAATAAACATAAGTCATACAGTGGGTGAACGACCTTATGAGTGATGATTCACATCAAACCCTCTGTCTTCGAAAGATTTTGACCACGAAATAGACAAATTTTGGAATATCACGGAACTCGAAACTCTTTGATGCGGCCTACCCATCTTCAAACTTTGAATTCTACCGTAAAATTTACCGTAACCTAAGGTCGTACCCAAGAGCGGGGGTACCATGTTGTCACTAACATCCTTAAGTCGATCAGCAAAAACTGTAGAAAGCTTTGTGATTTGCTTCTCAAAACTTGCTAAAAAGCCCTTCCAAAATGGATCAACGAACTCTTTCTTAATGACATCATCTGGATACTCGTCAAATATTGGGGGCTTGTTCCCGGCGTGGAATCCATTTAAGGCTACAACATTGGTCGCTTCTAATCCTTTGGCAGCAGAAACTTCGATGTGAACCTTTTGTGAATCTGTATCTGTGACGACAATGGTCGTAACGACTATCGGAACCCTGGGATCGCTGGTTGTCATGTTAACGATAACCTTGCCTTCATCGGTGCTACTTGCGGCTCTGATTGTGGGGATCTTCGGCACGTGGGCTTTCATTGTCCGTGTTTTCCGTTACGGTTTTGGTACTCCCAACTTGGGGGTTGCTCTCCAATACACCTAGAGGAGAGGGTTGAGGTAGGGATTGTCGTAACATGTCGGATCTTACGACGTTGAGGAACTCGCCAAGTTGATTCTTAAGTGTCGCGATTGCTTGCGCGGTATTTTTGGCATCCTTTTCCACCGCAACTTTTATACGAGACATCGTAAATATCGATAACTTGACTTTTCCCAAAACTCTAAACATCACTCTTTTTCGTGGAACGAAGATGGCTCTGAAATTTTCTCCATAAAACACTGTAGCAGTCCCCGAAATCATTGTAGTAGTAACCGAAACACTGTAGCAGTACCCAAAAACACTGTAGCAGTCGGTGTAAAATAAAATTCCGCAAAATCTTGCTAGTTTTAATACCAATTTGACGTAAAATCAAGTCGCGGAAGCGAAAACTTGAAGATTACAAAAACCTAATTAAAATTAGAGTTTTCTCTAAACACGAAAACTAAAAATAAACATGAACTTAACTTCAAATCAAAACTAAATTAATGCTAAACCTCAAGCTTTATTCAATAACCACCAAAAAACAAATAACCTAGACCTCCTCTTTTATAGAACACAATGAGGGTTAAAATTAGGAACCCTAATTCTAATTGAAATAAAATTTGCTAATAACCTAGGATGGGCCTCTCCAACAGGCGTTAAGCTAATGACTAAAATACAAAGCATTAAATAAACATAAGTCATACGGTGGGTGAACGACCTTATGAGTTATGATTCACATCAGAATCATTTGGCTCTAGGTGAAGCACTTGTTAATTTTTTTAAGAAAGTAGTGCGCGGAACGAAAATATGTTGTAGTAGGTAAAATTTTCAAGTCTCCATCCTCCTAACCTTGGAAACAATGGTGGTTTATGGAATATCCTTCTGTACTCCATGTTAGGAATACTTAGAAAAGACTAGAGCATAAGAACCCAGGTACATCTGTGCACAGACAATACGTTGTCAGACTTCTTATTTGGTGCATTCCGATACGAGATTAAGCCCTCTATTTGAGTGTGGAGAAAATCGTAAAATTCCTGACCCCATGGAAAATTATTGAATTCATCTAGGTCATCAGCCATATCAATATATTTTGATTTAATGTTCCTGCCGTTGTTTGGTAGGATAAAACTCTGTAGCTCCAACATGTTGTCCCGCCAAATATCTCAACAACCATGACTGACATTGTTTTGATCTTGTTAATCTTCAATAGGTGTTTGAAACATGAGTCTTTAAGATCTTTCTTCTCACGAGGCTGTAGTGTGTCAAAGAACTTGTGTAACCAGTCCCAGAAACATCTGTTCGTAATTTGTGTTTACTTCTTCTTCACCGACCCATTATCACCTGATCGTTGATCATCTTATTGGCCATCATCAAACGGGTTTTGATCTGACATTTTGCTGGCAGAACACAACAATATTTAAACATGGGTTTTTCATCAAATATGTTGTGGGCATACAATGAAACACCTATCAATCAAACAACAGATCAAAAATTGCAAGTTCCCACTCCGCAAAAGCTTGCATAATATGAAATACAGTTAGTAAGAAATATAGGGAAAATAACAACCCCTTTTTTAATCAAAAGAGTAAGTGCGAGAGTTACAAGACTTACTTGTACGTAACAGAAGTGTGGTTACAGTTCTTTAACTTGGAGAAATTGTGTTGAGGAGGACGCCTGATATTAATTCTACATCGAGAGTTGTGCTTGTTCTTGGTCGTCAGATTGGCCATGTAAATCAAAATCTACATAAATACGGTCGGTGAGCACCGTTTTGCATTCAACATACAGGTCATTTGAGCACCAAATCCTACCTGTGAGCAATCAAATTATAGCCAAGTAGTAAACTGTGAGCAGACGACAAACTATTGTCAAGTACTGGTGGATGTTTCAACTAAAGTTGTCCAAGTACTTTAATGTAGCCAAAGATAAATCCAAGTTGTGTAGAAATGGGAAACTTTCAAAACACAAATGAATAATACGTTTAAGGGGCAAGAATGATAAAATATGAAAACCAATGACAGTAATAGAAATAATAACAGTTACCAAAACATGTCAATCTAAGTTTTCAAAAAACAATAATAATTCAAACAGCTTCTTCTTCAATAGGAACCACAGTTTCTGATTTCTGATTGGACCGTCAATAACTCCCAAACAGTAAACACCACAGTTACAGAAGTTTTATTGTTTATGGCAGATACCATTTCCCGACTTCCTAAGTTTTTGGTTGTCATCAACAACTCTTTGCCTGAATTATCGATGACCGCAATTATTCACGGGATAAGAAATGCTATGACCCTTAATAGATCGGAATAAAACTTCCTAGTCTTAAAATTACCAAAACCGATCTTATCATTTGAAAGCAAATCATACAAGGTGTCGTTAGGATTCATCTCATCGTAATAACTTTTTAGTAGATATGAGTAAATGTTGATAACTGGACAATAACAAAGGACAAATATTTAAAGGAAAGATTTAATTTATAGCATAGTGAACTTACAAATGACAAATTGAAACAACAAAAATGACAAATACCAAACAGACAATTTACAATGAAGATTTGAAAGATATAAATAGAAGATGAGTCAGTAGTATCTGGTATTTACGTGCCCATCTAGCCACCCCGAGCCTTGAATAGTGCCAAAATTTTCAAGAGTCAAAAAGAAACCGGCTACTGTAGTACCTTATTTCCCTAATTCAACCAGGTGCAAAAGAATGACATCATCTACTGGAAGTACCTCCTATTATTTTTAACTCCACCAAGTGCACCTCCAATTATTTTTAACTCGACCAAGTGCAAAAGAAGGACATCACCTACTGAAAGTACCTTCTATTATTTCTAAATCCACCAGGTGCACCTCCTATTATTTCTAACACGAC
Organism: Kingdonia uniflora; assembly: GCA_014058105.1. Taxonomy (NCBI): domain Eukaryota; kingdom Viridiplantae; phylum Streptophyta; class Magnoliopsida; order Ranunculales; family Circaeasteraceae; genus Kingdonia; species Kingdonia uniflora. Next base: position 457,844 of record JACGCM010000719.1, on the reverse strand, counting down.
CAGATGCAAAAGAAAGACATCCCCTACTCGAAGTACCTCCTCTTTTCTTGTATATCCTCGGAGTAAGAACGACACACAGATCAAGTCAAACAAGCAATTAAAACACACTCCCATGTTTATTAGAGATCAAAACAACAAGCGGTTAGAGCATACTCCCATGTTTCCTCGATTCAAGGCAACTACCCATGACTGACAACGGCATGAACTAATATGAACTCTTATAAATAGGAATTGATGACTCCATTGAAAGGGGTTCATAATACAAGAGAGACATAATCTTAAATGCATTTGTAATAATCTACCAATTATTAACATTCCACCTTCTAAATCCTTAAATAGAGGTCGTGGTTTTTACCTATTTAAAGGTTTTCACGCTAAATTGCTGGTCCGATTTTGTTTAATTGAGAATAAGAGTAAAGTTATCTGATCAAGAAATCTTAGCCCTTACAGCTACCAAGCCTTAGAAGTGTTTTACCATTAAATTCCTTATCATCTTTAGTCAATGGACCATTTCTAGCTTTCGTCCATCCTCGCAACTTTTGACAGTTGGACAACAATTACAATTCTTTCAATGAATGATTTGGCAAATACCACAGTGAGATTACTATGATGTCTCTACTCCACGATGGTATTTTTGGTGCGTGATTGCCTTTTTAGGTTAACTTTCTCTGCCTCAATGGTAATAGAGGGTTTTGTGTCTACCACATCAACTATCTCAAGCTCAGAAACCACCCCGGAAGATTTTAATTTCTTATTTTTATCCAAAACATTAACCGGAGTGACATTAAATAACACTCTTCCTTATCGTCTTCTTCATCGGTGTTATCTTCCTTGCCTTCTTCCTTGTTATCATCCCCTTCTTCCCCTTTTTTCTCCCCTTCTTCATCCATATCATCCTCTTCTTCATATTCTCCCTCATTGTTTTCATTGTCAATGTTCTCTTCCTTTTCCTCAAAATTTGACACAAATTGTACGGATTCCAGATTATCCTTTTGAACTTTTTCATCATCAGCTAACGAATCATGTTGAAAAAATAAGTACAAGTGCATCATCATCAAACTATCGACGACAATAAATTTAAATTAGAATTAATTTAATAAACTCCATATATCATCATCAGACACAGTTAGTTGCCTCCTTTTCTTTTTTGAATTGTCTGTCTGAGAAACAGTCTTTCTCTTCTTATTCAAATGATTTAGAAGCTTTTGAAACAAAATACAAATGACAAAGGGAATTAAAATCTATTGATGACAGTTTGAAATTTATTTAATTGAAATCATAGATAAAACATTCACAACTAATAAAGACGTATATAAAAAATGATAATAACTTCATACAAAAGTGATATAAAATAATTTAAACTAATAGAATGAAAACTTACCTTTCCAATATTGCAGGACTGTTTACTATAAATAATATATAAGGCTTTGCGCATAGCAGGATACTCCAAATCACTATCTTGAGGTGTCAAAGACATTGCAACCAAATCTATCGTATTCAATATTTTGATAAATTCGCCCACCCTTTTGAACATAAAATTGTCAATCTGTCATGCTCTGCACCACCGAAACATGGCCCTCTTGCCTTAGATTCTTAGCGGTTTTAAATCCAATATGAGCATAAATGCTTAAATAATCAAAACCCAAACACAACCATGAAGGGGTATGGATTTCCACTTCTTGTTTCTCTTTTCATACTTTGAAAGAGACTGAATGAGAGAATCGTAAACCGCTCTTTCCCATGGAAAGTTTTTGAAGCTTTCAATATCTTCGGCAAGATCAACATAGGTCATCTCCACGTTTCTACCCTTATTAGGGAGAAGAAAGGCCTGGAGAACATAAAGCAGACTCATACGCTTAACATCATATGTTAGATTAGTAAGACATAACAAAGTCAAGTACATACAATGACCAAAAATAATAATAACAAAGGATAACATATTATAGCACAACTGATAATAAAAATAAAAGAAAATTGATAATTGGGGTCGAGCAATTGATACATTTTGAAAGTACAAATGGCAGTATAATTTTAAGATAACAAATACAAGTTGAAGCTTACCCCATGCAAAAATTGACTTCGCATAGCCTAAAGCCTCTGTAATCTCTCTCCTGCAAACATTCATATTATTATTTTTCTTCCAAAAATGCCTCATATGGAATGGGAATGCATAGCGCGTACCTTGAAAGAGAAAATATGGGTGATACTACTTTACACTCAAACCCATAATAAGAGATACATTCAACAACCTAAACGCGGAAACTTGATTCCCAAACTTGAAATTCATATCCCAAACATGACAGTTGAATATCTCCCTACAAAAATTTATCAAAGTTCCCAGAGGAGATATGCCGATTAGTGTGAAGAAACAACTAGGCCTTATTTGTTTTTTCTCCGCGCGGACCTAACTTGTAGAAAAACCTTCTCAGATTAATGGGACTATATTCTATTGTGATGGTATCCTTTTAATCTACAATCGAATCAAGAGTAACCTAATTTGAAAAATTAACGAAAAACAAACACAAATTGGCAGGAGAATTTCATTTTTAGAGCTTCAATTGCTCAAATACTTTATTTCAATTGAATTCCTCTCAAACCCTAAGTTTCTCTTACAAAAACTTGGATCCCTCTCAGATCACTTTATCTTGCCTAGTCTTGCCCCTTTATGAGGGTTACAAGTTTCTTAGTTACAAAATATGACAATTATGCCCTTAAACGCCTAAAAAAATAATCTGAATCGCGCTTCTGTTCGAACAAAACAATAGTTTGTTCGAACAAAAATGATTATATTTGAACAGACTAAAAGTTTGTTCAAACAATTTACTCAGACAGGTATTTATTCGAATAGACATACAAGTTTATTCGAACAAATATGAGTGTATTTGAACAGACAAAGTCTATTTGAATAATCTACTCAGACTGGGGTTTATTCGAATAGACATAAAAGTTTGTTCGAACAAACATGAGTGTATTCGATCAGACTAAAAGTCTATTCAAATAGACTTAACAAAAGTTAAAAAAATGACTCAGATCCTCCTAGATCACCTTTACCTTCTTCTTATACATTTTCGTACTAATTTTCTTCTTAAACATTTTCCTACATCGGATGTAAACCAAAATTGATGAGTAAAATAACCAATGATAATTAGGGAAACGGTAAATGACAATGAGTAAGATGAAAACAAAAATAACATTATCAAACAAATGACAAACTTACTTCATTTTAAACAAGTGATAAGAAGTAAAAAACCATAAATAAATTGAACACTGCATAAAAACAATGAATCTATTTATAGAGGATTACAACTATGTTGGGAAGGGAAGTGTCGGTTGAATTTTCTCGAGGAGAGAAGAATTAAATTTCTTCAAACAACGTACCTGGTTCTCATTTAATTTTTGAGGTAGTTATGATTAAGAATGTAGTATCTCGAGAAGAATGAGCGACAGCTGCCAGACAATTAAATTTTTATCTAATGTCTATCTCTATAAGATTGAAAGACAGTTGCCAAACTATTTAAAATTTCAGCAGTGGATATCTTGACAATAATGAACGACTATTTTCAAACTATTTTAATTTTGTGTATCGAGGTTTTTATACGGCTGACACTACAAAAAAAACCATTTTTAGGGAGAGCTAAAAAGTAACCTAAAAAGCTACTATTTCATCCCTACAGTTATCAGGGACGACTTTATGGATGGCAAAGTGTTGTCATTTTAGGGTGGCGTCCCAAATACATTAGGGACAAACACATCCATTTCTAATACTATTAAGGTCGACGGCTTTAGAGACGATAAAATTTTGTCTCTAAAAGTCTTGGTTTTTTTTTAATTCTTTTTGGGACGGAGTGAAACCGTCCCTAATACATAATATTTAAGATAAATTTATTTGTCTCTAAAAGTATGGCGCCAAAATTTCCCTGTCAATATTGATAGAGACAGATTTGTTTGTCTTTAAAAGTATGGCTTGAGTTAATATTAATAGAGACATAAGAAAACGTTCCTAAAGAAGATAAAAGTAAATATAACATTTTTCACCATTTTGAAATAGGCCACTATTGGACTATACAAAACATTCATCAACCACAAGTAAATTTAAAAGAGAGAAAATAATAATTTATTGCATCATAACATGGTAATATCATAACATTTCATATTGAGATCAAAATTATTGATTTCAAACATTTATTTACAAGTTTTCACAAACACCAATTCTACCTAAATAATTAAATAAGGTCTCAATCTACATAGAATATTAAAAATTAGTGTTCAACCACTAAATGCAACTGGAGTATTCAAATTAATGATCCAACCTCTTACGCACTCAACATGGAACCATCGACACTCAAACAACATTTTTATATAGAATTAACATTTGCTTATATCACTCCCATAGTTGTTAATAAACTAACTGAAACAACAACAAAATGAAACTGTTACAACATCAACAACAACATTCAAAAATAATTAGAGACAAAAAGATAATAAAACAATCAAGTATACATTATGAAACTGAAATTAGCTACATTTTTATCAGAGTCATGTGCAGAAGCAAATCAAATAGGAGAAATTCTACCAAAAATTTGGCAACACTTACCCGATAAATTTAACATTTTTTTTTGTACTTGTTAGAAAACATATACAATTTATCTTTCGGTTTGAGAGCGTTTAAGGCCAGTATGCATACAACACGCTCCCAATTTCTAAGATTATGAAATCTACACAAATCGCACGACAATTGGATGTCACATTAAGATCATAACATGAGTATAAATATATAGAAGTTGCGATACTATACTGCCAAAGTCTACTCGGCACATGGTATAATGAAATATAAGATACTCGTATACACCAAGAATGAACCATACCTGAAATGACTAGGAGACTCCTACAACCAACATTTTGTCCACAAATAATATTAGTGCCAATCAACGAAACGAAAGAAAGATTACACTAGTCAGTAGTGGCAGGCTGGTTTCTGATGTAAATAAGGGTGCTAGTAGGGGCAATAAGGGAAAATCATCTCAGTTGGTCATTTATGCAAGTGGTAAGGACTATTGTCTTTTTGAATATATTGGGTAATTATTTGGGAAATTTTCGTGGAACTTTAGATTCAAATTTGGAGTATCGGCTCCAGCAGTGTTATTATTATTTATTTATTCATGAGCGTATCCTACTGGTATTATTCCTTAGATATTATAGACATGCAAAACTCCCTCAGGAATGAGGGGAGATGGGGAGAAGAAGAAGAAGAAGGTGGTGATAATATGACAATAATGAGGGATGAGACAAACTGATATAGCACATCCCTCATAGGATCATATACCCACCATATGACCTATGTTTATTTAATGTTATATTTTATACTTTAGCTTAAGCTTTGTTGGAGAGGTCCAATATGGGTTATTAACAGTTTCCCAATTTAAGTAAAAGTTTATTTAATTAGAATTAAGGTTCCTAATTCTAACCCCCCCCCTCTTGTGTTCTATAAAAGGGGAGATCTAGGTTATTTGTTTTTTTGTTAGTTAATACAGTTAATTAAGTTAAGTTAGCCTTGTTCAAAATAAGGGTTCTTGTTAATAAAATTAGGGTTCCTCACAAACCTAATTCCTTTTGTTAAACTGGTGGTCTTGATTATTGGCTTCCGCATAATCAGTTTACATTAAAGTGGTATCAGAGTGATCTTACAATCCTTCAATTTGATTCGTCGAGATGAATGCAACACACGAGTTTCTTCTAGAACTTATGAGCGCTCAATTCGAGCTATTCCAAAGAATCCTACGAGTTTTTGAAGATGGAAATAAGTCTGTTCAAACCAACCCACCCCACGCCGTCGAGGAATTCTCCGGTGTCTCTAGCATCACGGATCGATGCCAACCCCGTAAGTACGTTACGGGGTTGATAGACCTCCCCCCCGTAAGTACGTTACGCGGTGAAAGCTCCGAGTAAGTTACCGTCGTTGTACGGCTTAATAGACCTCCCCCCCACACACAAAACCTAAGTCGTCTGTCGGAGAGACTCAAGTCTCGGTTACTGTAGCTGCGATCAAAACCGCGAAGATAGTTGCGACAGATCGTTGAAGAGACGAGTTCGCAGATCCCTTTTGACCCATATGAGCCAGGCATTAAACCCATATCACTAAGTCAAATTCAAGGCCCACGTCCCAATTCCAAAATAACTCATAACAACCCACAACAATCGGTTTCAAAAAGTCCCTGTCCACCGCAACATAAATTACAATTTGCAAAACCGAAAGAAAGAGTCCCAAAATGATGAGATGAGCTTGGGGCCACCACTACCTCTTAATACTATTACATACCAACCAAACAAGGGGATACACCCTAACACCGAAACACTACAACACCCATCGCATACGCCTACCACATCGGCAACGCAGATTTCGTTACGGGTTCCAACCAACAACCACTACTCCGACCCCGGCGGCACCATTCGCACCCTTCCCCTATGTGCATCCGTAAATAGGGCATTGAACTTCGACCCAAGTAATCCAAATTTATGGCTCCCCAACAATATCTTTTGTACACGGTGTATTACAAATGGGAGGTTCTGTGAAGTAATTCTTGATTGTGGGTCTACGGAGAATCTAGTGGCTAAGGAGCTAGTGGAGAGGCTCAAGTTGAAGATGTTTCCGAGTACCGAACCCTTTGATCTTTCGTGGCTCTCTCCAGGGGGAGAAAAGCGTTCAGAAGATGAGTGCATCTTGACATTCACGATAGGCGACACCTATGAGGATACTTTCCACGCTTCAGTAGTCGATATGAATATTTTCCATATTCTACTTAGAAGGCCTTGGATGTTTGACAGGAAGATACATTATGATGGGGAGGCAAATACATTTAGCTTTCTATGGGGTGATGGAAAAGTTGTCCTAGAACCGATGCCTCCTCCAACACTTATTGCAACCGTCCGACGAGAACATGTCAGTTTCATCACAGATGCTCGATCTCACGGTAGAGCATATGCCCTTGTCATTATCGTATGGCGCCTGCAGAGTACGCAGAGTTACAGAAATAGGTCTCTGAGTTATGTACCAAGGGCCTGGTAAGAAAGAGCATATCACCATGTGCAGTACCCGCACTTCTGACTCCTAAGAAAGATGGTAGTTGGCGGATGTGTGTTGATAGTAGAGCTATCAACAAAATTACGGTTAAGTACCGTTTCCCAATTCCGTGATTAGAGAATATGATTGATAGGTTGCACGGTGCCAATGTATTTTTCAAACTTGATCTTCGTAGTGGGCACCACCAAATTCGTATGCGGCCAGGTGATGAGTGAAAGACGGCGTTCAAGACAAAGGATGGGCTATTCGAGTGGATGGTCATGCCCTTCGGCCTTTCTAATGCACCGTCAACATTTATGAGGTTGATGACAGAGGCATTACGCAAGTACATCAACAAGTTTGTTGTAGTATACTTTAATAATATTCTGATCTACAGTAAGACCGAGGAAAAGCACTTAGAACATATCACCACTATTCTTGGAGTCCTCTGGGATAACAAACTATTTCTTCAACTGAAGAAGTGTTCTTTTATGGTTGATCATGTACAATTTTTGGGATTTGTGGTTTCAACTGACGGTATACGAGTTGACGATGATAAGGTTCAGGCTATCAGGGATTGGCCAGTTCCTACTTCGACTTCATAGGTTTGGATTTTTCATGGGTTTGCCACATTTTATAGGAGGTTCATTCAGGGTTTTAGCATGATAATGACACCACTGACTGACCTGATGCGTAACATTCTATTTGTCTGGGGGCCAGAGGCAGCAACAACTTTTGCAACAATTAAGGATAGGTTAACGTCAGCTCCTGTTCTAGCGCTACCTTACTTTACACAGTTATTCCATGTACATACAAATGCGTACAAAACCGGTATTGGGGAAGTTCTTTCTCAAGGGGGAAAGTCAGTTACATATTTTTCTCAGAAGCTTTCGGGTCCGCAGTTACGATATTCCACTTTATGATATTAAGTTTCTAGTAGTAGTTTGCTCACTAACTCATTAAAGATACTATTTGGTACATAGAGAGTTTATTCTCCACACTAATCACGATGCTTTACGACATATGTACAGTCAGCAATGGGTTACTTCAGATAGACAAGCGAAGTGGTTTAACTTTCTCCAAGATTATACGTTCAACACTCAACATGTCAAGAGAAAGGAGAACACGGTCGCAGATGGTCTGAGTAGACGTAAAGAGGTTCTTGTTACTCTCCGCGCTTCAGTATTTGGGTTTGAAACACTACGTGATCTCTATTCTACAGATGAATTCTTCAGCCCTATTTTTGGTGATTGTCTTATACAGGAAGGTGTGAGAAGTGGTGAGTACTCTATACAGGATAGTTATTTATTCCGTGAGACTACATTATGCATCCCTACGTCGTCCGTTCATGATAGTGTCATAGCTAAGACACATAGTGGGGGACTTGGTGGTCATTTTGGGATGGCCAAGACGATGTCGTCTTTACGAGAGAGGTATTTTTAGCCTAGCATGCGGCATGATGTCCACCAGTTCATTCAGCGGTGTTATACTTGTCAGACAGCTAAGGGGACTCAGTAAAACACTGACCTCTACACACCCTTACCCATTCCTAAGGCACCATGGCAAGACATCTCTATGGATTTTGTGACAGGGTTACCAGTGACAGCAGAGGGTCTTGATTCATTTTTTGCTGTCATCAACAGGTTCTCCAAGATAGTACATTTTATTCCATGTTCTCGAACAAACGACGCTTATTTTCGAGAGATTGTTCGTCTACATAGTATCCTAAGATCCATCACATCAGACAGAAACGTCAGGTTCACGGGGCATTTCTGGCGGTCACTATGGGGCTATTTACGTTGCAAATTATAGTTCTCTATAACATTTCATCCTCAAACAGATGGGCAGACAGAGGTTGTTAACAGAAGTTTGGGTAGCCTATTACGAGCAACGATTGAGGATAGTCCAAAGGATTGGGTGTTTGCCCTCACTCAGGCAGAATTTGTTTCAACAACTCTATTCATAGGTCTACGTGATTGTCTCCTTTCATGATTGTCCAAGGGCGTTCGCCGGATACAGTTCTAGATTTGGCACCTATACCCCCGACAGTTCTAGTTTCCAGTTTCTTCCTCTGCTGCAGAGTTTGCTAGTTCGATACAGGTAATCCATGAGAGTATACGCACACGTTTAACAGAGACATATGCCTCATACAAGGCACAGGCCGATACACTTTGTCGGCATATCAATTTTCAAGCCCGTGATTTGGTTATGTTATATATCAAGAAGGAACATCGTTCCAGGGTAGGTTCCAAATTAGCCCTTCGACGAACGGGTCATTTCCATATTGTTCAGCGCATTTGGGAGAATGCTAACGAACATGAGCTCCCACGACATATGCGATGTTCTCACGTTGTTAATTTGAGTCTCCTTTCTCCTTTTGTTGGTAATCATGTGCCACCCATTACGTTGCCGATTCCTCTTCCGCAGCAACATGAGTATGACCGTATTGACACCGTCCTAGAGCGGAGTACAAATGAGACGCCAAAGAGGGGTGTTTATCATATGTACAAGTTACATTGGGTGGGCAAGCCCGATTAAGAGGACTCATGGATTTCAGACGCATATTTTTGATAGAGGGACCCTATCCTATTTTTCAATTATACCGACCGGTTGAATTCGTGGTCGAATTCTTCCACAGAGGGAGGGTTTGATGTAGCACATCCCTCATAGGATCGTCTACCCACCATATGACCTATTTTTATTTAATGTTATATTTTATACTTTAGCTTAAGCTATGTTGGAGAGGTCCAATATAGGTTATTAGCAGTTTTCCAATTTAAGTAGAAGTCTATTTTAATTAGAATTACGGTTCCTAATTCTAACCCCCTTTGTGTTCTATAAAAGAGGAGGTCTAGGTTATTTGTTTTTTAGTTAGTTAATACAGTTAATTCAGTTAAGTTAGTCTTTTTTGGAATAAGGGTTCTAGTTAATAAAATTAGGGTTCCTCACGAACTTAATTCCTTTTGTTTAACTGGTGTTCTTCTTGATTATATGCTTCCGTGTAATAAGTTTACATCACAAATGGACATGACAGACAAACTGTTTTTGACATCTTTTATTTTGTATCTTCCCTAACACAAAAGCACCCCCTTCACGCAAATTGGTTTGAAGTTTTCTTATTATAGGTTCGAAAATTACCAGAATTTAGTGTAAACTGAAAATGAAAATTGAATTTGAAAATTGTTAAATCTTCGAGCAAAAAACCTAGACTTGAAAATGTACCAAATTTTATTTAATCTACTATTGCAATGCTCATACAAGCTTATACTATGCACTTGTTTTGCTAGTGTGATTAGCATTAAGAGCCTTATAAAGCATTAAAAGGAGCAAATAAGCGCGTATTCTAAGTTGAAGAGTGAGTGAGTGAGTGTACTTATTTGGGATCTCTTAATACAAGGAAGACAAAGGCAACAATGCTCCATGTGCCAATGTCAATGACTCACTCACTCACTCACTATTTCTTCTCTTAATTTGGTGTTCTAATGCAAAGTAAGTGAGTTTGCACATGCCTTGTTCTTCACTCCCAAACTACTACACTTAACTTCTTGGTCTCTCCTTTATTTGGTTTGCTCTCTTACTCTCTCCACTCTCTTTAGCTTAAAAGCTCAACAATGTTTAGGTATAAGCTATTATCATCACAAAACTATTTAAGAGACAAATGGTCCTGTTTAAAGAAACGTGGTTTCGAGTATGCTTGGTACACTAAATGCACGAATATTTTCAGTGATTTAGACATATGCTAACCATTATAACCATTAAAGTCCTGTCAACATAGGTGATCAAATCGTCGGCAATTGTTTAAATCAGATAATAAAAAAATCAATCACAAATATTTCCAGTGTACCAAGCATGTAGTCACTAAATTCCCCATATCAAATTTGTGCCACGTGGCATGTTGTTAGAGGTGGTGAGCAATTAGGTAAATCAAATATTACCCAATTTATACAAGTTTAGTGATAAAGTGCAACTAAGTGAAGTAGTAGTGTACTAAAAGTGCCACCTGTACATGTGATTGGTGTGGGCCCTCATGAGAGAATATTCATACATTACGTGCCGACTCCTGAATATCTTCTTTGTGTATCACTCAAGCCGGTTAAAAATACTTTACGTGGAGAACAGAAAAACGACGTATTTCCCTCTCCAGATCTACGGTTGTTATCACTTGTTGCCTAGTTGTAGTGTGACACGTGTCACTCTGTAGACCGTCCAAGTCATAAGGGTCGATCCAGAAGGAGATAGGCAGTTACTAATTAGGTTCCTATCCGTTTATTCTTTGTCGTGTAATAAAGAAAACGACGTCTAAAGGGGAGTTGTTTTCTTGTAAGCAAAACAATGTTGTGAAGGGAAAGTACCTAATCCATGATGACCTTTTTTTGTTGGCCTCCCTTACTTCACTCCCACACCACACTCCCCCACTCCTTTTTTTTTTTTTTTTTTTTGTATCGACGGTGGCGTCAACCAACTAATGCCGGGCCACCAAATTCTTTTGACCCCAAAGGCTCTATTAGAATGTAGAGTTGCCAGCAGGGCAACCCTGAAGGCTGCTTTCGAGCAGCCTTGGATGTTTACCACGCATTCTCTAGAGAAGGAACAAGACTTTTATAAGATGATCATCAAAATGGGAAGAAGATTTTTTTTTAATAATTTCCATTTAAATTTATAGATAACAATATATATAAATAATATAAACTCAATATTCTACAAAAGAATCACATTTTTTTCTTCTCTAATTTCCAATTTCTAGTAATGGCAATCGACAAGGGAAGACGTAGAGAAGCGAAGGGGTTGTTGTTGTTGTTTGGTCACGAATGAAAACTTCGCCTCCCGGTGATCCTCTTCAGGTGCAGGAAGGTTTAAATCTAATGCTAGAACATTTCGTATCCTTGCCGGTTCTTGAGGTTCCATCATAATTGGAGCAATATCCGCGGAGGCCGTTGCTGTTATTGTGACCGTTCTGTGCCGTCTCATATGACCTCCTAAGGCCTGACCGGACGAAAACTCCGACCCACATATCGAACACTCGTGTATTTTTGATTTGTTATTACTTGTTGTATAGAATACTCTGTTTCCCATTAAAACCGAGCTATGATGATCTTCATATAAAACCAATGCCTTCTTGTGATCCTCTCCCGCAACAACATCCAAAGCCGCAGCTGAAGCAGCTTCAGCTGCGGCTTTAAGTTTCTTGTGACTCGCTCTATGTCCACCGAGCGCTTGAAACGACCCAAAACATTTGTTACATGTCTTACACTCATACGCGTAAATCCCACTTCTCAAATTCTCCGTAAACTCATACCCATCGGAAATATTCGTGTTAGAATGAACCTTATGAGTTTTGTGGCCATTATGGCCTTGAGCTAGAAGAATAAGGCAATTGGCCATATCTTCTTCTTCCTCGGTACTCGTCGATACATGCGTATGCCCAATGCTTCCGCTTGATGAGCTAGTAGTGATCGTAAACGATGGGGAATATGGTCTTTGCCGCTTTGTACGCTGTCCTTTCGCGATTTGGGTCTCCTCCATCATATCCATGCGAGAGAGAAGGATGTTATTGGTGGTGGTGGGAGAAGCAATGCAGGGTGAGAGAGTAGAGGCGAAAATGAGAGATTTATAGAGTGAGGCTAAAAGAGTATTTATTAGTTGTCAAAAGGCCGCTTCTCTCTGTAACCGTGAATTTGTCCGCCAATCTATCCTCCCCTTTGCGTTTTCTAAACATTTTGGATGTTTGGTTCAAGCAAAGAACAAGGATTTTGTGTATATGTGTTGGTCATTTTAATGTCCACATGCAATGTGTCCTATGGTGACAAAATATTTCTTTGAAAGTAATAAATTTCTATCATAAAAGAAGAAGAAAATATAGAAAAGAATCACAAATTCTATCTTGTATTAGATATTTTTTTTTATCCAAAAAGAACGCATGCATCAATTAGTCTGGTTCGCCAGTTACTTGATCATTTGTTGCTACTGCTAATACGGTTCAGTCTAATCTGCAACCTGCTGATCTTTTTTATTTGAAAGGCAAACTAAAGATGATAACATTAAATCAAAATATTATAGCATACAGATTCTTGAAGATCATGTATCCACCCAGGGGATTAGATCTCCTTCATATCTTATATTACACCTGTCCGTTAAAGCAATTAATTCATGTGCCACAAGATTAACAGTTTTTGGCACAAAACGACTAGTTACTGACTTCAAATCTTTGCAAAGGCTATTATCTGCTTTCGTCGTTAAATTCAGTGAAAAAAGATCTAGGGTAGCACGGTCACCCCCAATAATCAGAATGGGCTACATTCCGTCGTTAAATTCAGTGAAATGACTGAAGTGAAAAAATAACTTTATTAGTTGCATCCGAACACAGTCTAAAAATGAAGCTGGACGAGTTATGTCCAGCCGAGTACTACGAAAGGTAAAAGATTTGGTGGAGTGAGAACCAAAGTTAGGGAAAGAGAGATAGAGAGAGAGGACAGAAACATTGTAACTGAAAATAGGCAATAATAATTAAATTAGATGGAAGGTGATAATGAAGGTGGGGTGTGAGAGAGAGTGGGAAAGGTTGTTAAATGAGTCCGTTTTACACTCTCTTTCTCACACATTGCCAACGCAGTCACGCAAATACTCACACACATAAACACACAACAAACCTCACATACACAAGCTACTTTCACTCCTCACTCAAAGCTAACCTCACATTCTCTCCCTCTCTCTCTAACTAAAGACTAGTGGATTGGAGTGCAAGCCTGGAACAACAGAATTTGCCTTATTTTGGTGATTATTATTATTATTAAGAGTTGGTCTATAATTGGGTATCATTAGCTTTGCTCTCTCTCTTTTGCATGTGGAGTTGGAGTGTTGACCTAAGTTTCATCCAAGAATTTCCTAACTAATATGTCTTAGTCACGATATTAATCATTGGGGTCTAGGACAATTTTTATGATAGGCGGTGCAACCTAAATGGTCAAAATGCATGTTAATCACTCGCTAGCCAGGTCTCATACAATTTGTTTACTTTAGTTCACCAATAATAGTGATTTGTGGTGTTGATCATGCAACTTTTTATAAGATATTAGGAAATTCGTGTATTGAAAATTTTTACTTTCAAATTTGTGTGTACTATCATATTGCTTGCATTTGCATCAAGTTTGCAGCGAACCAAACTGAATCTATAGTAATCTGTATTACTATAGATTCAGTTTGTTCTAACATGTACAAAAACAAAACGTTAGAACTGAAGATCATCTCACAATGTCAGAATCGAAATTTGTTTCTTTACGCCCCTTCCAAAGCGAGAACTGCTTCGAACAACACCATACATCCCTAAGCAGCGGACTCTTCAAGTGTCTAGCTCGCGATTGCATGAATGTACCAATATAACACAATCATATTGACTCGCACACATAGTAACATCTCATACTATCATCTATGGTGTGAACTTGGGAGTAAGTATATAAGAAGCTAAAGTCAACCATGAGAGTGGATTAGCTAAAGAAGAGTACTGAGATAGATAACGTAACTTAAAAAGTGTCGATTATTTTTAGTAGTTGGTTGTGAAAAGCAAATAAGTAGTAGTTGGTGAGAGCAAGCAAAGCACCACTTCATACTTAGTTGGTGAACCTAGCAAGCTAAGCACATCTCTCTCTCAAACTGCTCTTACTCTACTACTACTTCTACTCCACTCTCACCCCATCTTTGGCATAAAATAATACACGTTTCTCTCATATCTTTATGCTTATGCTTATGTAAAACTTATATTATACCTTAATGTTATTAATCAATGATCAGTACCTACTTTAGACTTCAGAGTAAGTAAGCAAAAGGCGATAGCGATATATTGCAGTTGCACAACTTGCCCTTAACTTAGAAGTCTCTTAATTCCGAAAACGTCACCCCATATGAGATGATCAGAGTATACTAAGTAGCTTATGGACCACTCATCTTTAGTACAACATATTTCTAAATTGTAATGTCAACCAAGGTTGCAAGGGAATGTGTCTGACGATCAAATTAAGAGTGCTAAAGAAAGGGGTTTCTATCTGTTGAATTCAGATATTGTATTTTAGGTCGAATTAATCTGGTTTTGATCAATTATAAAATGTGTGAGAATAAATCAAACCGGCCAGTTATAAGTCAAACGGCCTTTGTATTTGCCAAAGGGGGTGATCTAGAGTGAGTATTAGTGGGATTTTTGTATTAGTGAATTAAGAGTGGTTATAGTGGGTGTATTATTATTGAGTAATACTTGATCTGGGTCACATTGTACGCGTGCCAGTCTGCTGCCAGACACCCCGTCACCCCTCTATCTGACTTAGGGCTGCAAGTGGGTTGGGTTGGGTTGGGTGGGTTTGGAGGTACATCCAATGCCCAACCCGTATATAAACTAAGCAACCCAAATCCAAACCCAACCCAACCCAACCTTGGATTAAGAAATCAAAACCCAAACCCAACCTGTAGGTTTGGGTTTCAGGTTTACCCAAGCTACTTAAAGTTGTATTATAATCAGTAAAATCTATGAACATTTAATCAGTATCTAAGCAAAAATATTGACTTAATAAATAATAAAGTAGTAAAAATTTATAACTCTTGGGTAACATTTATATTGTTCCTCAAAAATCTTACAAAGTGTAAGGTCATACTATTAATTCTATAAAATTTATTTAATACTATACTGTTAGAAGTTGGGTCCAAGCCCATGCTAGGAACCCAAATAGGGTTGGGGTGTCATATTAGAACTTTTAACAACCCCATAGGCCTGATAGGGCTATGGGGAGAGTTTGAGTAGGTTAGGTAACCCTTTGTTGTAGGGTTATCTTTATATATCACTGTATTACGTACAGAGAACACAATTCATAATCAATAAGAAATCCTCTCTTCTCTCTCTCTCTTTTATTCCAAGATATAGTACTGTTATATTGCTCTATATCGATTATCTCTCAACACGTTATCAGCACTCAAGCTCTAGGAACGAGGAGAGCAGAAAATTACCTTCTAATAAGAATTTTCAGGGAAACCAAACGATCAGGAGAAGACGTATTTTACAATTTTTTGAATACATAGTCGATCCCTTTCAGATCTATATTATATGATAGATTATCATGGTTCAAAAACATATTTTTCCTATTTTTTCGGATTAAAAATTAGGGTTTTTTATATTTTTTACCCTTGAAAAAGGGTTGCATTCAAACTTGTATATCTTTTTCTGTGGATATCGGATAGAGGCGAGACCACTTCGGTTGGATAGCATACTCCGAAAGATTTCCAACGGTATATAGCATGTCTTTGGGAGATGTCCCAATCGCTAGGAGTAACTAGGCAGTTTTACGGCCAAAAATGACATTTTTTTGGTAGATGATGTCAGCATGATAATAAAATATATATATATATATATATATTTTTTTTTAATAATTATATGATGTGACGTCATCATTATCCACTGTGATGTCAGCAGTGACATGTGTCGAGGACACGTGGCATGCTGACGTGACATGGAACGTGTGTAGCACGTACTGTGACACGTGGCAGTCGCCGGACTGTCACTAGAGACACGTCGGAAGTTCATTGGATGGTCACCAGAATATTCGTCGAACGGTCACTGGAGCAGTGACGTGGCACGTGTGACCTGTGCGTGCATGACACGTGGCAGACCGGTTCAGACCAGTTAACCCAGTTTAGTCTTTGACCCAGACCGAGTCAGACCGGTCCAGACACTAAAACGGCTATAAATAGCCCATTTTTTGGTCAAATTGAGCTCAATTTTTTTTTTAAAAAATCCTATTAACTGGACCTAATCTTGGGGGACCCATTTTGAATTTTTTTTATGAAAACTATTTTTTTTTTTTTTTTGGGAAATGTGCCTTGTATAGGAAAGTTGGCTCACTTATATGTGATATAAGTAAATGGTGTAATACCTATTTAAGTATCTTACAATAGCTAATAGGATATTACTGGTATTCCCCTAAGATACTAATTATTATGATCAGCGATCACAGATAATACGAGACCAAGACTAATTTAGTATACGACTGTGAGTCATATCTAAATTACAGTTAATTGTCACAAACAAATAACTGGAGCTCAATTGGGAATTGACATAGTCTTATTTCTAAAAACTTGGTGTCTCAGGAATAAATTTTTCTTATCTAGGTGCAATTAGATGTTACAAGATAACATTTAGAGATATATAGGCATTAATAGCAACTTATAGTACCCTAGAATATTATTTCAAAGACATGCATAATCAATCTATCTTGTAAACCCAATAGAGTTTGGGGTGGGACCACTTGTCAGCTAAACATCTAATACCCTTCATATTCGTAGCAAATGATTTATTTGTCTAGAATATACCTACCTTTATAGAACTTGAGGGCTTAGAACACCCTAGTTATCAGAATAAAGAAAACACACATCTAGTGGTTTAGAATAGCAATCTTGGCTAAGATTCTATAAAACACACATCTAAGATTAAAATTGTCATTTTTACGAGTTAAAATTTAGGATTTAATTATTAGAAAAGAATTTCATGAGTATAAAGTTATGAACATGGTTTACTTATAAGTAATGATTGCGAATCATGTACTTCACTGCGTTATATACTACAAACCATAAGTAATGATTAGAAATCATGTACTTAAATAGGATTTCATAAGTAATAGGATATGAACAAGGTTTACCTACAAGTAATGATTGGGAATCACTGACTTGAATACTATGAATTGCCTCTGTGCAAAGAATGTTTATCAAGTACTACTACTGGTATTGATGTCCATGCATAATAGATGTTGGTAACACTCAGAACATTGAGTACTTCCCATACCGTAATTTATATTTTAGGTACCAATAAACTTGACATGTATAGATACTGAAATCCATCTTCTATTGCAGAATCTGGAAAAGACTATTATTGAGAATAATGAGTCTCTAAATAATAAAAGAGCTTTGTTTGGCACCCTCGCCTCCATATTTAGGAGGGCCTGATAATGGATTAACTTATACTATGATAATATTATACGACTGCGGCAGAATTTTTATTCGGCAGAACAACTCTACTATAATCTCACATGGAGAAATAATTGAGGTAAATAGAGATATTAGGAATATTCTATTTTAATTTCTACACTTCAAATATTGCGCTTCCGAGGCAATATTTGATAGATCACTGTACATGTAGACCTAATTTACATTTTCCTCATTTATGAGAAAAAAAATGAGCTACTGGTTATGAACCTCAAGCTTATGCCTACTAAAAGTAAGCATATGACAAGGTCACACAATATTGGGTCTAGTAACAGGGGAAGTTACAGATAGGGTCGTAACCATGGATTAACGAGAGGTGGTAATAACGACATGATTTAATTCCAGCCATCAGTAACCTAAGGTAAGGGGAGCAAGAAGTTCACCAATGTACCAAAATGGAATAGGAAGAATTCTAAAATGGATACGAGATAGTTGGGTACGGGATTGCAAGGCACCCCAGACGATCCAAAGAGATCAGCCCTAAACTTATTACGTGATTGCAGCTAGCACAAACCACGCTACGGCAGAGTCTACCACTTTAGATTTCTCCCATGATACTAATGCAACATTGGATCAAGTTCTAAGAATGAACAGTAGTAAATTCTCAAAAGATGAATGATGCCACCTAGAGAGCATTACCATGTAGTAACTTTACTTGTTAAAGTAGTAGTTTTGCTTTACTAGTTCTATCATTGACTGAGTTGGGAACTCTTCAGTGTTTAGTTTAATAAAATGCAAGTGACATGCACTGGTTTGGTATCCCATCTATGTGAGATTGTTCTTGATTTTATTTTGTGAATTTATTGCTTGGGAAGTAGTTAAATTCCATGTATGATAGTTGATCTACTATATACATCCAGCCTATGGATCTATCTGCTAATTAAGCATGACTGATAATCAGATGAGTGGCGACACATGTCTAAGAGACATTAGTACCACACACTTGATCCTTTTGAGATATGCATATATTTTGTGTCTAACCTTGTACATCGGGGATGTCACAAATATCATTTGCGCGACCAACATGATAAAATACACTATGTGAGTCATGCAATTACTCTTTAACGATACATTACTGGGTATCTAGTTTACTTTATAAACTAGTAAATCCAGCCGAATTTTATTGAGTTTAGGGAGATACATGATAATGTTTATCACGTAATAACTATCGGAGAAAATGACAGACAAGGTTCTGTACATTCACTCTATGTCTAAAGTTTAGAATACGCTATTAGAACAGTTTCTAATACACTCCTCAGGGCTCAGATAGTGAGGAGGATTATCGAGATTATATCTCAACTTTCCTTAAAAGGAGATAAGATCCAGAGAGTGTATGTATAACGATTGCTTTCAAGGAAAGTCTATTATTTCATCCTAGTATGACCAAGGTAGAGTGGGATCTTCAGCCTTTACTCCAAATAAATCCATGGAGACACATGTGGACCTTTCCATCCACATAGTGGCCTACTTGAATATTTATGGTCATAAAAGACGCATCTAGGAGATGGTCTTACGTTTGCCTACTCATAAAATCTTGGAATGCAACGTTAGCATAAATTTTCACTTAGATCATTTGATCGCAGGCTCAGTTCTTGGATTAGCCGATCAAAGTTGATCGATGCGACTTGACGGGGGCTTGGGAGTTAGACTCAAAGGTTTTTGATGTTTATTTTACCTCTAAATGGGATAGATAATTGAGCATCGTGAGTGCCCCATACCATACCCAACTCGGGATTAGCAGAGAACCTAATCAAGCGATTTAGGATAATTGTTAGAACACTGTTATTATGAACATAACTTCTAACTAGTGTGTGGGATATACATTCTTGCTCCCACATCACACTGATTAGGGTTCGTTCCTTAGCAAATCATCAAATTATTTTTTCCCAAAAACAACTAGTAACTTGGTCGGAGCCCGGTATCGCCCATCGACGAACATTTGGATGTTCTGTACAGGTGCCAATTGTACTACAATGTATGAAGATGGAACCCTCAACGTCGGCTTGGTATTATGTGGGCTATGATTCTTATTTATCACTGGATATTTGGACCCACTGGCAACGCATATACTGCAGGGCAGATAATTGTCCCTTTGGTGAGACGATATTCCTAGTATTGGGGGGAGATATGATAGTTAATGCTGAGGATGTCTCCAAGAGGTCTTGGAAAACACCATCGTTATCTTATCTAGATCCCTATACAAAAGTTAGGTGACAATAAGGTTCAACGGATTACAAACCTCCAATAGGTCGCAAATGATTTACTAGACGTATTCATAGGCATTATTGAAGTACTGCAAGTGTATGTACCTGCAAGTAATATACCTACACAACAGAATATTCCAGGGGAAATAGTACCATAGCAGAACGTTCTAGAGGAATTTGTACCGCAATGCTTCATTGGAAGAAAGTATTATGAGCCGGGGAGCAGCAGAATAAGGGACAAATATGACTAATGGTGTAGTCGATTCATTGAGGATGAAACCATCCATCGACAAGGCAATAGTAGCTACGCGACCAGTTGATGCATTATGAGACTAGCCCGGCGTGGCACATACACGTATGATAATAAGATCTTGATCTATTAAAAGTCTACAATAAGTACAATGTAGAATCGGTTAGTAGAGATTTGTCGACAAGGTATTCATATTCGTTGCTGTGCTCGCCATCAAGGATGAGGATTCAGAACCACTTATTGTAAACGACTGTATGTTGTTGTACATTAGTAAAAGTAGGCATCTGGAATCCAAGCGGAGCTCAACTTATGCATAATGTGAAGTGATACAATTGATCCAGTCGGTTATAAATAGGAAAGGTAAGGAAACATGATTAACTTGAAGAGATAATTTGGTCAAGGCAAGACTAGTTGCCCAGAAAATCTTTAAGAGATCTGGCATCGATTGCAGTGTAACCTATTACCTAGTTATGGATGCTATAACATTTTGGTACTGATCAGTCTGTCAAGTTATCGAGAACATGCTAGACATGAGTCTGATGTAAATACCATGTATCTATATGGGAAACTAGATACAGATATACACATGAAGCTACATGGGGAGGTATAAGCTTCTGAAAGCAACTAAGCCTGACACATGAGGTGTATACGTAATAAAACTGAAAAAGTTATTGTTGACTTGAAGCAATTGGGTCCCATAAGACATAGTAAGTTGATTGAGTATTTGAAGGTCGGAGACTTTGCAAATATCATTATCTGTCAATGCGTTCTTATTTAGAATACATAAATTAGCTTTAGTATCATCATAACAGTGTACTAAATGATTTGGATATCATTAGACCTCCGGGGGAGATCGCAAGAGCCGCCGAATACCTTGGGACGGAATTCGAAATACAAGACCTTATGAAATCAATAGTGTCTCAATTTATAGATCGAACATCTTGATAGTGGCACTCATAAGCCAAGTAATATTTATCAGAATAGTTATCTAACACTTCGATATGGATGTAGCACACGGTGCTAAGTCAATTATTGCGCGTCCAACACTTGGCTGTAGACAACGACATCTTCTACCATCCTAATAGGGGGGAAAATTTCTAGGGCGGTGACACCATAGCTAGGAGGTGTTTTACTATATGAAACTGGGTATACTAGACCTAATGACTCATTCATAGTAAACTATTTGGCTTGCCATAATTCTGTTCATACCCAAAGGCACTGGATTGAGATCAGGCACATATTGAGGTATCTGATCGGTATGAAAGACTATGGATTGTTCTACTCGAAATGGTAAACGTAAAAGTATAGAGTATACTGATACAAAATACTTCTCAGACCCACATAGAGGCCATTGTCAAATGGATTTTGTGTTTATGTACGGGGATACATAAGGATTTTTGGAGATCGATGAAGCAGACGGCAGTAGCTACACCTCGAACCACGAAGATTCTTGCACTTCTTGAAGCCGGTAGAGAATGATGGTTGTGCTCCAAGTCACATCTCATCAACCAAAGTTGTGGCGCGTTCTATCCAAGATAAATCATCGACTATGTATGAATATAATTTAGCTTGCATCATTCAAGTCAATGGTAATTTATCGATAGCGACAGAACGAATCACATTTCATAGAAGCCATTCCAACCTTATGAATTATAAAAGGCGAATGAGATTGGCATTGTTGAAGATATTTTAAAAAACATCTTTGTAAATCCATACACGAAGACTCTTGCACTACTTACGTTCAAGCAGTTAGTATACGGAATCGACATGCAAAAGATTTACTTATCAATATCTCCGGGAGATAGACGTCAGGGGGAGTAGTCCCAGCCTGACGTGGAAACATGCGTGTTGTACTCTTTTTCCTGATCATGCAGTTTTTATCCTAGGAGGTTTTACTGGCTGGAGGTTTTGATGAGGCAACGCATACACATGCACAACCCATACAGGGCATAGGATTATACTCTTTCCCTGCACAGCTTTTTACCCAAGGAGGTTTTGCTAGGTAGAGGTTTTAATGAGGTAAGTCGTCCTAGTATGGAACACCCCAAGGGGGAGTATTAAGAGTTGGGTCCAAGCCCAAGCTAGGAACCCAACAGGGTTAGGGTATCCTATTAGGACTCCTAACAGCCCCATAGGCCCGATAGGGTTATGGGGAGAGTTTGAGTAGGTTAGGTAACCTTTGTTGTAGGGTTATCTTTATATATAATTGTATTACAGAGAACACAATTCAGAATCAATAAGAAATCCTCTCTTCTCTCTCTCTTTTTTGTTCTAAGATATAGTATTGTTATATTGCTATATATAGATTATCTTTCAACATATTTCGTGGATAGCCCAAGCTCTTTAGCCGAAACCCAACCCAATATTTTAGGGTTTGCGTTAAGTCAACCCAAACCCAAATGATGTTATCCTAACCCGACCCAAATTGAGTTGGGTTTCCAGTTTGATGGGTTTAACCCACCCAACTTACAACCCTAATCTGACTAGTTTTGCCATGCACGCAAGATAAATTAAAATCACCTTAGGATCCTTTTCTTTACTGTAATCCGTATGGCACAAACAATTCACATTTATTGTTTCTGGAAATGACATGCCACTGTACAACGCCTTATGATATGGTGGGTATTCCGCAGAATACGTAAACATGGCCAAGAGGTACGGATTAAACATGATACATAATGGGGAAAATTTACAAAGATCCATCTTCGCTTAAGAAGGCGCACAAATATTTTTTGTAGATTAACCTAGTGAGAAATCTCGATAATTGTATTATTTTTGGTGCGGAAATAAAACTCATAATTGTTGCCTAAGTTAATATATATAGAGAATGGATCCAGGTACATGCCCCCCCCCCCCCCCCCCTTAAGACACGATTCATACACTTAAGAGGATGCTTCCATTTGTGAAGATCAATGGTTCTTATAAATTGGTTCCAAATTAACATAATGAGGTGAAACTAATATTCAACTCATTTTGCTAGGTAACACCATTTCAAAACTAAAAGACTATTCTACCTCAATTATTTCCTTCCCCCTTCTCTCTCTCTCCATCAAGAAGCAAATCCTCCATTCTCAAGCTCCAAAAAAACCCTAAAAAGCTTTGAACAAAGTTTTCTTAACAACAACTTCATATACCCAAGTAATCTGAGTTTCAGTTTCGGATAAGAAAGCTTCGATTCGAAGAAGGTTCGCTTTGAAAGAAGTTTTGATTTACAGATATGGGATTTCTTCTTTTTCACTTAACTCGAAGAAGGAAGGTAAGTTTGTATCTTCGTATTGCAGATCTATAAATAAGGCTTATACTTTTTTAGCATTTTGGCTTTTATAATTGTACTGAGTAGTTTCAGAACTGAGTTGTTCGAAACTATGGGTAGTTTCTGGAAATTCGTGTTCTACGGAGTTTCGAAAGTGCTTGGAAAAATAGAGGCCAGTTTCGAAACGAATTTTCAAAAATTACTGACCACAATCTCAGTGCCAACTTTCATTTAATTCTTTCCGAAACTAAGCGACTTTCAAAAAATGGAAATAAATTTGATTTTTTATATTTTACGATTAAGATGGACTGTAAGGACCTGTCCCTCGAGCTGTGATAAACTCGAACTGATCCAATACCTGACTCACGCAATATATACGTGACATTCACTATCAACAATGACACCTGTACTATGAACTGATGAAGAACGTGGCTCGAGCACTACAAATGAAATAGAACAAGTCAAAGACACCTATCTCCCACAAATTAGCAGTTACAAGTCCAATTACCACTTACTTCCACTTTCAGGAGAATGTGTTTATGCACGATAACAAACTAAGAGTGAGGTCTATAAAAATGATGAGTTCCAGAGGAGAAGGACCAAGTTTTTCTAGTTCAAGAGAACACAAAACTTGTAATTAAATATCAGCTTCAAGCAATAAAAGATACAGTAACTAAATCCTCAAGCTGAGGTCCTGGTTTTTACCTATAGGAATGTTTTCACTTTAGTCACCTGCCATTTCTATATTAGGTTATACTAATTCCTGTAACAGATACATTTGGCGTAAGGACTATTTCAAGCTACTATGAAATTAGGCTATTATATTTGGCGCCGTCTATGGGAATCAAAGACATTTCTACAAAATCCTAAGACATATAGTTACTCAACTATAAGATTTCAATCATAGTAACATCCAAGCGACCAACTACAGGAGTCTAGCTTGATCTTTCAGCCGAACCAGATCAGCTCGCAGAATTACAGGTAAACCTCTAAGCCGAAACAGATAAATAAAATGAGCTTGAGCGTCAATTATTGTTTGACCACAAGCTCCGCGAACAAGAGCTAGAAAATGAGCATCAAGCTCGTCAAACAGAATTCAAGCGACATGAAGAACAGACGATAACGATGCAGACTACCTTGCAAGCCTTGCAAAATAATCAACATGCTCTCCTTCCCAGGAAACGTGATCAAATACCGGTGAACTTCTAAGTTTCAGCGTGGGAAAAATTGGGACCTCGAAGAACAACTAGCAAAGAAGCTTTCTGGCGTCTCCTTAACGACCTACACAAACCAGAAGCATCAATTCATTAGGGACGGGATGATCAGTTTGACATTTGTAGAGGGTGTCAACCCTCCAAGTATCAAAAAGAGGAGCCACGACCTACCAACTTGTGAACACTTGAGCGAGGGTGCTGGTACTCATAACCCCCTGCATGCATGCCAAGTCGCTCAAGCATCATGACAGTATGTCACATAGGAACTTATGGATCAGCGCATCAAAGAATTAATCGAAGCTCAACCTCTCGACAATAATAATGATTTGACCAAATTGTAAGGTAGTCTGATCGATAAAGAGTTATTTGATATGGAATTACCGACAAGTTTTCTTACTCCAAAGATACGTAAATACAAAGCCACTTATCTCAAGGAACACATTCAACAATTCCGTGATTTATTGGGATTATATTCAAATTTAAACCATAATTTGTGTCGTCTGTTTGCCAAAAGCCAACAAGGAGAACCGCTTTGGTTGTTCAATTCTCTGCCAGAAGATTCTATCCTAACATTCGACCAATTACAAAAGATCTTAGTCAAGACATATGCTCACAATAAAGAAAAATAAGAGAATTTATACACTTTTATTAGTCTTAAATAGTCTCAACGAGAGAAGCTCGAGGTCTTTGTAAATAAATTTTTTGAACCTACCCGGAAAGTTAACAATCTTGATCAGAAAATAGTCATTTATGCATTTACCAATGCACTATAGATCGATTGCAAAGCGAAGGAACATCTCTTCTTAAACAAACCCTTGACCTTGGAAGACATGATTACCAAGGTCAATGGGTATGTTGACCTAGAAAGGATGATGATCGAAAAGCATAAATCTACTAAAAACATCATAACCACGAAAAGTCAAAATACATATTATAATAGTGAACCGAAGGATGACTAGGGTGATAAAAAATGCACGGAATTAAACATAGGCAAATCTTGAAAAGATAATTTATTACCCAAGCTGGTCCTCCTAAAGATGAATGTCCGAATCTCAGTAATTTTTCCCATACTGGTGAAGGACAAGTTCTATCGTATATTTTAACCGCTGGAACCCATAGAAGAAAAACCGTAGTGCATGCATCACAAGGTAACTAATCATAAAACTGACAACTGTTATGCTTTATAGAGGTTGCTTAAATACATTTTAAATATGGGCGAATGCACGAGTACATAAATGACCTGAAAGGATATAAAAACGGAAGCTATAAGATGCAAGTCAAAGTAGTTCAAGTCAAAGATCAATCCGAGGAAAAATACTTATACAAAATATACCACAACAACATGATCGAGATCCATCAAATCAACAACTCTACTAGATTCAAGAGGATGAGGTTAACGGAATGCTGCGACCTCACAGTTCAGGATAAAGAAACTAAACTCTTTCTAAAATTAGGCAATCGACAGACTGGGATTTCATTTAAGGATTGTGATATCATTCATATCAAGTTTCTACATCATGACACTCTGGTTATTATGCTTATGATGATGAAATTCGTCATGCATATCATGATGATCGATACCGGCAGTGGTATTGATATCCTATTTCAGAGCATAATCGAACAGATGGGATTAGCCGATCAAGTTATATCAAGGGACATCGATATTAGTAGGTTTAATGGATTTAAAGAACGAGTATACAAGATCATCCTACCCATTACTGTTGGACCCACCACTATCGATGTTGTTTTCTACATCATCAATGCCAAATCCCGTTACCTGGGGATCATTGGTCGCTGCTAGATACACAACATGGAAGCAATCGCATCTACATACCATCAAGCACTTCGTTTCAAGCACAATGGCGGCATCTATGAAATCAACGGCAGTCAAAAGCTCTCACGAGCTTACAAAAATGCCATCTCTACCATACTCGACACATCCAAATGATTTGCTACCTAGCGATTACTAAAAGCTAGTCATACTGATAATCAACCTTCAATAGAAGAGCCTACAGAGTACATTGATATAGATGGGCCTAACAAAGGTACTTATATTGGTACCAAGCTGGTCCAACAAGAGAAGGACACTCTCGCTTACTTTTTACAAATAAATCGAGACGTCATTGCTTGGACTTTTAATGAAATGCCAGGAGTCAACCCAGCCAAGGCATGTCACAAATTGAGCTTCAACAATAAAACCATGACAGTCAAATACTAATAGAGAAGGTTATCACCTCATCTCAAAGATGAAGTCAGCAATGAAATCGATATGTTGGTCGAAGTTGAATTCATTCTAGAAGTTAAGTACCTGGATTGAATCTCCAACATTGCGCAGCTCCAAAGAAGAATGGAAAAGTCTGAGTTTACGTAGATTTCACAGATTTAACAAAATACACGCCAAATGATAGTTTTCCTCTTCCAATCATTCATCAAATTCTTGATTCTACGGCAGGTCATGAGCTATTATATATGATGGATGCTGCTTTGGGATATAATTAGATACCTCTTCTAGAGGAAGATAAGGAAAAAACCACTTTCAACCCCCAGCATTAATCTCCCCTTGGAATACGCGATCAATACTGGGGGCGATGAAGAGGAGGACAACGATTAGAGGAAGTCTTTCCTCAAATATATCGACCCCACGAATAAGTGTGATAGGCCACTTCCAGAAGATCCCAAAGAATGCAGATAATTAATTAAAAACTTCAAGCGTTACATTATTTAGAAAGGCCGTTTATATCGAAGATCAGTGATAAAGCCTTATCTCAAATGCCTCTCAAAACAATAAGTAGATGGAATGCTCAAGGAATTACATAAAGGGACTTATGACTCCCATACCACAGGTTGTTCCCTCACAAACAGAGCTATTACCTAAAGAGTATTCTGGCCCGGTATGAGAAAATAGGCTAAGGAATATTCCTGCAAATGCGACTCATGTCAAAGACATGGTCATCAAATATGAGCGCCTGTACTCGAGCTCCATGCCAGTAAGGTATTCTCGCCTTTCAAGAGATATGAACTTGATCTAGTGAGAGAATTTCAAAACACAACAGGTAATAGAAAGTTCTTACTCGTTGTAATAGATTATTTTACGAAATGGGTGGAAGCAGTTCCCCTTTGCCAAACTCGCAAAGAAAAAGTCATCTCATTTATTTAAGAACATATCATCATAAGATTTAGTTACCCCCACCTGATTTGGATCAATAACGAGCCACAGTTCATTGTAGATAAGGTAGTTGCTTTTCTAAACAAGCACAACACCATTCATTCCCCATCTAATCCATACTACCCCCAAGGTAATGGGCAGGCCGAAATCACAAACAAGATGATCGTGCATAGAATAAAAAATAGACTCAAATCATAATAGAAAGGAAGTTGGATAAGGAAGCTGCCTCATGTCTTATGGGTGTACTGTACTACACCAAGATAATCAACTGGATGTTCCCCCTTCCTCCTTGCTTATGGAACTGAAGCCGTCATCCCAATAAAATATCACCATCCTGTCAAAGATCACGAGCTAACGGATGAGGAAAATGAATTCGAACTAGCCTGAACTGGATCGATGAGACCCGAGCTCAAGCTATTGCCAACTTGGGTCAATATCACCATATGCTAGCCAGTTCGTACAATAAAAAAGTCCAAAGTCATGAGTTCAAAATCGAAGATCTAGTCCTCCAGGATATCCCTAAGAATAGAAAAGAGTTAAATGCCGGGAAGCTCATAGAAAATTGGGAAGGTCCATTTCTGGTCGTAGGACGAACTGGACTTGGATCCTATTACCTCATGATAGAGAAATGCATTAAAATACCAGGCCCTTGGAACACTAGGAGATTGAAACAATATTATCGTTAATTCCCTTGCTCCCTAGCACGTGATACATCTATTATCATTCTTTACATTCCCAAAGTAAGTTTTCATTCTCCAACAATGTGTATATTCTTTTATACTAAATAAAAACTTTCAAGTTTTTTCCCACATTATTCTCTACAGATATAAATATAGCATCTACTAAATCTCAAAGATTAAAGTAAAGGTAAGTAACACTAGCTTTCAATCGATACACATATATTATCTACTGAATATCAAAGATTAAGGCAAAGGTAATACTAGTCTTCAATTGACATACATCTACCAAATATCACAGATTAAAGTAAAGGTAATACTAGCTTTCAATCAGTGATTTCTACTATCTCTAATACTTACGATAAAGCAAAGGTAAAACTAGCTTTCATCTGCCTAACATCTAAACTACAGAAGCAACAAATAGTTTACTTATTTATACAAGTTTTTCTTGTTGTATAGCAGATGAGCCTTCTCCTACAGTCGAAGCTCGTGAAGACATAAAATTTTGTGCTCGAGCAAGCACAATTTCCCTTCCTCGATCTACTTGTTCAACAGTAATGGGACCAATTCCAGTTTTCATAGCATTCAGGCAGGTACATTGATCCACTTCAGTCTGACAGATACAACCTTTAAGTACCAAACAATCATGTAACGTATCCCTTTCAAACTCAAGCCTCTTCACTTCATCCACAAAATAAGCAATTACTGATGTCATCTTCTTCACATGCACTTCATCCGTGGAAAGCCTACTTCGATTATGCATGGCCAAGTCAGCAAATTACTATGTATACTCACAAAATTCTTTTTTAACTTTGCATATTGATTTTTGGCTTGCTCCAGGCGTCCCCTCAGTTCTGATATGGCACTGGTTAATGACTTCGTCTGTTCCAACAATCTACCCTGCTCGACCTTACTTTTCTCTTTATCATCGTTTAATTCTTATACATGCCTTCGTAACACCAGCAACTCCTTCTTCTTTTTTTAGTAAAATCTCATCTACGTTAATACCACTGAAAAAAGAATTCTTCAACATTTCATCCTTTTTCTTGAGAGATTCTTCCACCTCTTTTTCTTTGGTTTGAGAAACTTCCAACCTATCCCTATTCTCTATAGTTTGCTCAATAGCTTTCCTTATGGAAGTTCGAACGTAAACCAAATCTGCCATCAATTTTTAGATTTGCGCCTTGACACAAACTAATTCATCCTTAACATTAACAGCTTTGACATCCCTCTATTTCTTCTTCGACTTCTCTATAACCTCCGCCTTACTACCATGAAAACTTGATAGATTCACCTTCAGCTTCTTAACTCGTTCATTAAGCTTATCACATTGATTCTGAGCACATCGGAAACTAACCTCTTTTACCTTTATGGTCTCACTTAGCTTTTCCACATCATCACTTTTGGTACTCGCCAAATCAGCTCACGCTTTAGCCAGTTCGACATCCTTCATCCTCAATTCCTCCCTCAAATTATTAAGGTACCCTGTTACCTGTAATACTTCTGCCTCTAACAACCTGGTATGATATTGCGCAGTGTCTACCTCTTTGTACTTCCCATTTACATATTCTAACGTGCTCTTCAACTTCTCAACCTCATTTTAAGCATTTACTAACTCACCTTGAACTATCCCTAATTCAGCTTCTTTCATCTTGATCTTCTGGCTCAGCTCGCTAACAATCCCTTTTGACTTAGTCAACCTAAGCTCCACTTTTACATACTGATATGTGCTCTCCTCAAATACCCACTCGATCCTATCAAATTACAGTTTAAACTTGCAATTACATCTCAACACATCTTCCTCATGAGATCATGCAGCATCTAGCTCGGCCTACCATTTTATATTTCTTATATAAACAGTTCAATAAATAATAGTTTGCATACATTACTACATCTACTGTCAGATTATTCATCATATATCTACTAGAACGAGCTAGTACTTAACCTTCAAGCTATGCTGACTTCAGGTCCTGGTGACCATACGCTCTGTAACCACAACGATCTTCTAATATTTTAAGGTACACATTCTCTAACCCTCTCACTGTTTATTACAGATCCTAAAAATAAGACCGATTACATATGTCTTTAATTCTTTTTGGAGTACATTTTTCTTATAAAACTAGGACAAGGTCGCATTTTTTTACTTAATCCTATCTTTTATCTTGGATCAATCTTAAACGAGCTGCCAATATATCACTTCATTTTTTTTTTGTTATTTCATTTATATTCTCTAACCTGAAACTCTGCACAAGCGACCGATAGAGCTGCTGCATTCGCAAAAAATATCTCCTTAGCGAGCTCTTTCTTTAAATCCTTAATTTTGAGGTGCAAGTCCTTAAGCTCCTTCAAATCAATATTTATACATCAATACATCATAGGCCGATCCTCTAAATACTTTCAATGTATTCCATACAACAAATAGTCTCATTCCACAATAGCAAAATATAAAAAACATCACTACAATTTTACTCTACCTTATCGTCCTCCTCCCGATTCTCAAACTCCATCCTAGTAGAGACCTCATCCAAACCTTTAGCAGTGTCATGGAAAGGAGTACTGCCAGCTTCAGGGTCATCCTCTTGGTTGAGCTCCTCTTCCTCCACAAAGTGTCCTTCCATTATAGCTTGGACATCCTCTCTAGAGTAACCGACTTCTTGAAGTTCAGCCCAGGATTGTTACTAGCAACAGTCAC
The DNA here is from genome assembly GCA_014058105.1 of Kingdonia uniflora. Taxonomy (NCBI): domain Eukaryota; kingdom Viridiplantae; phylum Streptophyta; class Magnoliopsida; order Ranunculales; family Circaeasteraceae; genus Kingdonia; species Kingdonia uniflora. The sequence goes on along the minus strand of JACGCM010000719.1, from coordinate 426,318 downwards.
CTCCTCCACATTATTTTTGGATTCCTCTCCAAGCTGGTCCATGGTTATTTGGAAGGTATCCTTCAAAGATTTCACCTCCAAGCTCGAGCGCTCTTCTCTTTTGCAAGGTGAGTTCGCTCCCTTGCCAAATCCTTCTCCAGCTGAGCAACCCGCTCTTTTAGCTCCATCTTCCCATCCTGGAAACCCATAAAAATGCCTCTTAGCACATGTGCAACCTACACAACACGATAAGTAAATCATATCCAAGTTTTTAAATACATACAAATCATAATGTTACCATTACTCTATAAAGCCCAAGACTCAACGCTATGTCCAGCTCATCAGAACCCTCTCGCGCTGCAAAACTTATCTTATTTTCAACAACGAACAACTTATCCTCCTTGCTCGAAACCACAACGTCTTCCTCCACCTCATTCACTATAGGAGGGGGGATATTGCCTATTTTTCTCTTCTTCGAAGTTGTCTCGACCTCCTCATTCTCTAAGGTAGCAGACTTTAAAGTATCGACCTTGGCTCCCCTCTTTATTGTCTGCCTCTACCCTATTTTACCAGACAAAGAGCTATTAGGTTTCGGCAATAGCGGCACAGGTTCAGTTTAAAATAATACTAGCCATTTTCCAATACTTTTTGGTAATTCAGCTCAAGCAGTGATAAATGATCCCTCTTTGGTCATCTTTCTCTTGGCCTGTGATTTTTATACTTTAACAGATCTGTTGTTAACCCTCTTGTGCCTACTAATCTCCAACTCCCCTAATACAACTTTAAGCCCAATACCCTCTCGAGCTATAACGTCAATCAAAGATTCTTTTCTGGTCACTTTCGAACAAGGATCTGTATACAAAACATTGAATACTATCATAATTAAATATAGTACATTCACAAGCACAACACGAAAGTAATACGATTTACTTATATTTTTTTGCAAGGATTAGTAATTAAAGGGGAAGGGTGTCCTCGTCAGCTCGCTGGAGATAATCGCCCTTCACCCAGATCAAATTATTATTCCAAACCCTTCTAGTTGAATTCAGGTTGAAAAACTGGGGTCGAGATGAGCTATAACAGAAGTACGCACCCCTAGTATTCACATAATATTTTACAGTGTAATACCGTAAAACATCTACAGGAGTCAATCTTCTCTCCTTCCCCTCACGGGCCTACCTCTTATTCAAATTCTCATACACATTAATGACATCCCACATATTACCATTCAACTGGGCAGGACATGCTTTGATTCTATTCATGATACATTTATCAAGATTGCCTAAAGGTACCACTAACCCATAATCGAACTGGGCAAGGTAACATAAAAAACCTTCATCTAAATCCCTCTATTTATTTCCATTAAAATATTCGAGGAAAATACCCTCTAGGATGTTCCTAAAAAAATTCTCACACTCCGAATCAGGAAGTATGAAAAATGTACTTTCACCCCCTTTCCCATCCAAATATCCCCTAAAAAACCTCCTAGCATGTTCAATGATGTTCCCCTATACACCACCTACAATCCCTTTATACTTACAAAACTCTTTGAACACTTTCAACTCTACAAGACAAGGATAGAGTTTACCAGGGACATCTGGAAACTCGAGCTATTCATCTACTAAAACCTCCTTTGAGGAACTCTCCCCCTCGGACTCAACAACAATATCCTTAAAGCTATTTATGATTAACTCACCCCCTACAGATTCAGCATCTCATTCTGTACTCATCCTCAGCCAAGTGACCAGAAATGGAAGGTTCCATTTCGAACAATAAGCTCGAAATAACGGAAAGATTTTCCTAAGTTCTTTAACACGCTTCTACCTACACACAGGTCCAGGTATTTCAATCAATTTCTTTCTTTTTTCATAAATTATTGTTATTAATAATACAAAAAAAAACATAAAATTATGTTTTATATATTCACATTACTGATTTTTTAAACATATATATCCTTACCTTTTATATCAAATAATATTGATAGATAAATTTTTTCAACAACTACATAGCCTTCTAAATATAGTACATTTTTAAAATTCAAAATGAAATGTACGCGAGATTCATCACCAATACATACCAAATCATTTCACAAGAGAAAATACTATTCAAAAACATAAACTGACCCTGAATCGTAGAAGATGAATCAGGAACTCCACGCGTCTCTTCCTTCATAGCGACGCTCCGTAACAACAACTTTTTCTCCACCCCAAAGAGCGAATCCTCATCTCTCCTATAACGGTGACACTTACCTAGATGTTTATATCTCAAATCACTGTAATATATATTTTTTCTCTTTCTAGAGTTTTGCCTATCTATATTTTGTAAACGTTTGGAAGACAAGGGAGAAAGATTATTTATAATTTTTTTTTATCTAACTGCTGGCAGTTATTAAGACTTGTGCAAGCCACCCTCAGTTTTTAACCAAGGCGTCCTCTCTACTGTTCCTGTCAGATGACTCATTCTTTTTGGATAAATACGCCTTTTCATCATAACCTTAAATTCTAATATTAAGTGTAAGTCTCTCTCTCTCTCTTACCTATATCACTCTCATACCCTCATACCTTCATGATCACAAAATCAACCCACATGCAATCGATCAATATCTCGAAAAGCATTCTCATACTCATGACTTATATTCTCCTATACTTATTTACACAAATTAAATCGTCATTTTCGATACTACACAGTTTAAAAATTTAAATTTATTTTCAACACAATTTACATTAAAAATGGGCATATTCAGAATAGAAATATTATCCCTTTATTTCACTTACATTATTTTAAAATACAGAAGTTCACCCTCTCAAGTATCATTATAACTAAAACAACCTATGTATTTTGTAATACCACATCTGATCACTACATCACCAGCAAGCCTCTCATCTTCCGCTGTAATCTCATCCAGCACAATCTCCCTCACAATAGTTTTTTGAGCTTCAGGTTCAGTGATCAACTCACGAAATACTTCACACCAAAAGTGACGTTCAATCTTAATCTCCTTCACCCTTGTAATCAACTCTTCAAACTGTAGTACAAATTCTGGTATATCGGTATCATGATCGAGTTGCCCGAATATCCTTTCACATATTTTAGTAACCTTTATCGCTAAATGCCCCTCTGACGCCTGTCAAACTCTCTGAGAGCGAGTCCTTGCCATATTCAATTATTCAAACATCTTCACCTATAGCAAATATATAAACACATAGTATAGTCACGTGCACTACCACCTTTTTACGCATCTCCAGGTTTTAAAGATAAGAATCTCACCTGTCAAACTTATCCATCAGTTTCATCTCCTCAAATCAAGCTAAATATAAATTTGATTGTACCCTCTTTTACAGATAATTTCATCATATCATTTAAAACATTACACTCGAGCTTACATATAACCCCTCAGTTTGTTTTGCAAAACTTAAGGATTCCAATTTTTTAAAAGTTCGCATTACATTATTATATATTCTTAAATAATCATATGTTAAACATACGATACTTTCAGCTCAAAACATATCTTTTAATAACTTTATAACAGTTTAGTCAGGTCACCACATAGAAGATCAAACACAGTTTAAAATCTCTTTTCGATCTAATTACTATTTTAAATAGTCTAATATACTAACTTCATATAGCTTCAGATTGTGGTAAATTTTCAAAAAATCTTTCATTATTTTGAAAATATCGATATAGAATACTTTACAAAAAACAGTCAGATACATGATACTTCCTACAAATCTTTTATAGATTACAATCAATGTTAACTATCCACGAGACTTCAAATTCGAGCACCCAAAGCTCTTACCACCTGAAGTACTTCTGTAAGAAAACGAAGATGAGAAGACAAAGATGGTTATAACAAAAGCATACTTCCTCTGAAACCGCCACCACCATCTCTTCCTCCGCATCCCTACTTCTACCACATCATCTACCACTACCTCCACCTATACAATCTACTCACGTATAGGATAACGACGAGATGTCCTAACCCGGGTGTCATTTTCCTCATCCTTCACAGTAATGGCCTTCTTCGTAGGAAAACAGAGATTCACCCCTCACAATCACTCTGATTGGGAAGAATACAAGCATCCCATATGACAATGATCCTCATCCGCCTTCGCTGCCTAATGAATGGTCATACCTTCAAAAGAAGGATTGGCTGGATAAGGAAGGGGGAGATCAAGAGGATGAGTCCCACAATAATAAAGCTGGAATTCTTGCACTTTGGCAAGTATCTTGCTCTCCCTTGCTTGACTTCTAGCGGTTACCATTGATTATTCACAGAGACAGAAGTACTTGAAGAATGATAACTGGCAAAATAGCAGAGCAAAGTATTTATAGAAGAACAACATTCAATACAGGGAAGAATTTCCAACGATCATTATTAAGCGTTATGGTCTTGGGAATCTAATAGCCAAACATATTAACCAATTCAAATCCCTTAACCGTAATCAATACCACAACTCAGTCTTCAATAAATACATTCATTTCCTTGATTAATCCTCCTCAGCTGAATATATCATTCTAATTTTTCAAATATCCTTCCATATTTCAATTCACGAACTTGATGGGCACTTCTCAACTCAAGCCACCCATGCCTTCAATTACCGGGGAGGGGGAGGCGATTGTAGGGATCTGTCCCTCGAGCTATGATTAAATTGAACTGATCCAATACCAGACTCATACAATATACACGTGACATATACTATTAACAAGGACACTTGTACTATGAACTGGTAAAGAATGTGGCTTGAGTACTACAGATATAATAGAACAAGTCAAAGATACCTGCCTCCCATGAACTAGCAGTTACAAGTCCAACTGTCACTTGCCCCTACTTTTAGGATAACGTGCTTATACACGGTAACAAACTGGGAGCGAGGTCAATAAAAAGGATGAGTTCCCGAAGAGAGAGGACCAAGTTTTTCTATTTCAAGAGAATACAAAACTTGTAATCAAACATCAACTTTAAGCAATAAAAGATATAGTTACTAAATCATCAAGCCGAGGTTGTGACTTTTACCTATTCAAAGGCTTCTATGCTAATCACCTGTCATTTATATATTAGGTTATACTAATTCTTGTCACATGTATATTTGGTGTAAGAACTATTTCGAGCTATTTCAAGCTACTATGAAATTAGGCCATTAGATGGACGATATTGATTTAGTATTTATAATGGTTCATCACCTAGAGTAGTAATGTCTTGCCTGATTTTATTTTTTGGATCAATTACATGTTTCGTTATGGCCAAATTTGAACCTATGATTTTATTTGCAGTTGTAGATAGGTTAATTCGACACCATAAGGATTTGGGAAAACTTGTAATTGCAATTTGTAATGACTGTTTCAATAACCTAGAATATGACATGCCTTACTTTTTATTTTGTAATTTCAAAAAACTGTTTATCTAAAGTAGTTTATGTTTAGGTACATTATTAGTTTTTTTTTTGTAATTTCTAGAAAGACTATACTATAGATAAGTACTATACAATTTTTTTGGTGTTACTGGGTATAAGTTTTAGTAATAGATTATTCCTTATTTTTTGTACCGTTCAATGTAGTGCAGGGTGCGTGCAATGGTTCTTTCGAATTGTGTTTTTGAAACCAATCAGTTTCGGAATACTTTTCTAAAATTGTATAGTATCGGAATAGGTTGTTCGAAACTATCAGTTCTGGCCTGCAGAGTTTCAAAAGAGTTTGGCGAAATGGAGGTTAGTTTCAAAATGGATTTTCAAATCTTGTTGACCATAAACTCAATACCAGCTTTTGTTTAATTCCTTCCGAAACTAAGCGATTTTCAAAAAATTGGAAATAAAACTGATTTTTAATATTTCACGATTAAGATGGATGACATTTATTTAGTATCTATTGTATTTAGTTCACAGATTTTTAAAGAGGATGAAGGTGTAAGTGTTGTTGCTCTAAGAAGTACTGCATTTGATTATTTAGGACGAATACCCACAATCCTCGTAAGTTGTTTTCTTTTTTAAAGAAGTTTTGAATCATCTATTTTGCTTTTCTTTTCTTAGACTGTATGTTTGACTTTCATAGGCATCTGATCCGAAAGTAGTGAATAAAAGTAGTTTCGAATTGATTAATTTAAAATTATTCGGTTTCAAAAACTAAAAAATGACACTGTATTTCTTATTTTCCTACCCTTTGAACCCCCTATAAGTATAGTAGTTTATTTGCAAGTGATATCCTAAAAATAAGTTTAGATTCATGATATAATGGTAGTTAGATTTTAGAGACATAAATTTTGTAATAAATTACACTTTTGGAGTGGTTGTTGCCTTTATTAAGCTGTTTCGTCGCTTTGTTCACGGACCGTGTGTGGCAACAATTGAAACCCCCTCTCCAAACCAACACTGAAATTGATTAGAAGTACGAAAGCTTTTTGCAGTTTCTAAAGTAGGCATACGATATGACTCGAAAGATGAACGCCAACTAATTAAGTTTGCGGCAAAAATTATATGGCGCACGAGGTGGCCCAATTATAATGATTACAATAGTTTTGAAGATTACGAATAAGACAATTTGTATGATAGCTCTCGATATGACAAGGGATGTTAGGCTCTTTAATTGCAATAGTATCTTTGAACTATTGTAGAATTCTCCAACTTGGTTATGAATAAATTTGTTTGGGTGTGCATACCTATCTTATTTTAATTATGTTCTTTTCTTTTATTATATTCAGCCATTTATACCTATTGAAAGTTACTACCACCACTTTGATTATGTTTTGATTACCTTTGAACGAAATTATGTTGTTTCATTTTGGTATATCGAAGCTCATTGACTTTCGAAACTTCCCTTTCAAAACTCGATAACTTCTTTTGGGGATTCAAGAATTGGATTTACTATTAAAATTACAGTTTCCTCAATTATTGTTGTTTCGATATATAATGTCTGAAAGTACACAGTTTCGACATATGTTTTCAGAAAGTGTTTTGTTTTGAATATCCATCTTTACTTCGCTAACATTCGCTGACATACAACACAAAATTGGAACAATGGATCCATGAACAAGTTTAATAGCTTAAGGCCAATACAAATACATCCCAAATGACATAAACATAAAAAGACATGAGACATAAAATTAAATCCAATTTTATTATCGCAAAATCACTGTGATACAGCACAAAATTTGATTAATAAGGTCCTTAATCAAATCTAATAGATTTAGCCTAATGCAAAGTACATCCCAAATGACATAAACGTATTGTTTGATATGTATTCAACTACAAGTTGTTCTCCAATTTGTGCTTCACCATCAAAGTGTGCGACTTGGTAGCAAACTAATTTGGGTAATTGGTATCGTAGATGATGATATTGTGCGTGTCTTTATTAAACTCCTTTTTGTAGACATTATTCAATTTTTTAGCAAACTTGTGCAAGATATGCCACGAACAAAGCCCATGCTTCGTATTCGGGAATACCTATCAAATAAATTTAATCAGAGTTTAGTATTCTGATTTGTGAAGGCGGAAACAAGTAAGGGTTGTTAGAATGCATTCACTTCAATTGGACAAAAAACTCTTCGATCATGGTTTTAGAATAAAATAATTCGAAGTAGTCAAGCTTTGAAATTCAATTTCTGAAATAGTGGTTGTTTTAAATTCTCGATTCTAAAATAGTATCAGCACACATTAGTTATGGAAGTTGGGCCACAGTTTTTGGAAAATAAATCAAAATAAAATTGTTTCGGTAGATCATCTTTTGAAATTAATGCAGTTTTGGGTACTATGAAGAAATGACCGTCTTGGCGGTCAGTTCGGTGGGTTTTAAGGTTTTTTGGAGGACAAAAATGGAAGCCAATGGTGGAGAAAAAGAGAGAGGAGTGAGGAAGAGAGAGAAAACAAAAAGAGAGAGTGAGGGGGAAAGAGAAAAAAGAAAGAATAATTGAGGTCTTGGGTTTGAATTTGTGCCAACCACCTCCGCTACATCACCGACTTTGCCACATCACACAGCCTTGTTAGCCATATTACACAGCCTTGTTGGCAAAGCTTCCTAACCACCTCTCATCTAGACCTTAATTAAGCCAAATGGAAGCATCATCTTCAGTGAAAGACATGCCCCCATAATATACGCCCCCTTAAGACCCGCCCCTATGGGAATGGATCTAGGTATACGCCCTCTTAAGGCATAGTGCATACGCTGAAGAGGATAGATCCATTTGGCTTAATGAAGAGTCTAGGTGAGAGGTGGTTGGGAAGCTTTGCCAATAAAGCTGCGTGATGTAGCAAAGTCGGTAATGTGGCGGAGGTGGTTGGTACAAATTCAAACCCAAAACCACAATTATTCAATTTTCTCTCTTTCCCTTACTCTTTTTTTCTCTCTTCATCTCTCCCCTCTCTCTCTACCACCGACCTCCATTTTTTATCCTCCAAAAAACCTTAAAACCCACCGAGCAGACCGCCAAGACGATCCTTTCTTCATAGTTCTAAGTACTTTATCCTTTTCACCGATGTTTCAAGAGCTTGGGTTGAAGCTTGCTAACCACAAACTCAACATCTACTTTGTTTAATTCTTACCAAAACTATACAACATTCAAAAAATGGGAAACGAAACTAGTTTCTTATATTTCATGATTAAGATGGCAACATTGATTTAGTATCTATTGTATTTAGTTCACAAATTTTTTAAGAGGATGAAGGTGTAAGTGTTATTGTTCTCAGAAATGTTGCATTTGGTTATTTAGAACAAATAAACGAGATCAATGTCGTCCATCTTAATCATGAAATATAAAAAATCATTTTCATTTTCCATTTTTAAAAAGTTGCTTAGTTTCTAAAAGAATTAAACGAAAGTTGGCGCTGAGTTTATGGTCTGTAAATTTCAAAAATCCATTTTGAAACTGACCTCTGTTTCGTTAAGCTCTTTCAAAACTCCGCGGGGTACAAATTTCTAGACTACCCATAGTTTCAAACAACTCAGTTCTGAAACTACTCAGTACAATTACAAAAGACAAAATGTTAAACAAGTGTAAGAATTATTTATAGATTTGCAATACGAAGATTCAAACTTACCTTCCTTTTTCGAGTTAAGAGAAAAAAAAAGAAATCCCAAATCTATAAATCAAAACAACCTTCAAAATGAACCTTCTTCGAAGCGAAGCTTTCTTATCCGAAACTGAAACGCAGATTACTTGGGTATGTGAAGCTGCTGTTAAGAAAACTTTGTTCGAAGATTTTAAGGGTTTTTTTTTAGCTTGAGAATTGAGGATTTGCTTCTTGGTGGAGAGAGAGGGAGAGAAAGAAATAAAGGGATAGAGAGAGAGAGAGAGAGGGGAAGGGAAGGAGGGAAGAAAATATTTGAGGGAGAATAGTGTTTTTGTTTTGAAATTGTGCCACCTAGACAAAGTGAGGTGGTTATTAAGTTTTACCTCATTATGTTGGTTAATTTGGAACCAATTTATGAGAACCATTGATCTTCACAAATGAAAGTATCATCTTCAGTGTAAGGACCGTGTCTTAAGGGGGCATGTACCTAGTTCCATTCTGTGGCTCGCCATGGTAAATATGTCGACGTGCCTTCGACGCTACTATAATTGTTCATTAATGCGCCTTCGGCGCTAAAACTCATAAATATTTTATGTCCACACAAATAATTATTATGGAAGAAATATCTGCATCGTTTTTCCACGTACTACCCTTGACCAAGTCAAGGCAACCACATCTACGCGCATTTGGCACTATATCTTGTTCCTCGTAGGATATTTGGCGTAGCGGGTATTGTATCTAAGGCTTAAGTTATGAGTTATAATCTTATGGTTTACCCTCTTAGATGGAACCATTTATATATAATACAACTTTGATTAGATCAATCAGGTATTATTTCTCTCCATACCAACAACAAACATTTATTTACCCAACTATGTTGAAGTTAACACAAATATTTTGTCCAAATCAACACCCTTATAAACTAAATCGCTAATGCATTGAAATCACTGGTAAATAACATAAAATCGCAAACAAACAAACAAAATTTAGGTTTTGAAAGAATATTGGTTATCTTAGTTGAAGACAACACATTAATTGTACATCCAACTCATTTTATTTCGAGCAACCTCCCATAATAGGGAGTATATACAACTTTCTCATCAAAAACCTTAATACATATCTCTGAGTAGTTGAGCATATGAAAAAGAACAACGATAGCATTTCCAAGACATAAGTGTATTTATGCTCTCTTCAAAAATACTAACAACTCCAGAAACATGCATTCTTCATCTTGAAAGGTACCTTCAGGGTTGTCTGTGCACCAAACATTGCATCTTCATTAGACAAACTCCATCAACATCAAATAGCAAACTTTTCAACCGGTAAGTTTCATCAACATCAATAATTGCAATAGTTGGAGCTACATCTAATACCGAGTGCACCTTTGTATTACAATTTTCTTATTGGTAAGAGTGGAGTCGTCATGTGCATCACCTTTATACTGTAATTAGTTCGAAGTTAGATAACCAGTGCCCTATTTGGAAAAATCTCCATATGATGAATATTAAAGACCCAAACAATAAATTGAGATTCCTATAAAAAAAATGGAAAGAAAGGGTAAGAGAATTTCCTACTCAAGTAACCAGATGAAATAGGACATCTAACCTCAATTATCGGAGAACCGTAACTCAAAGAAATGAATAAATTAGTTGAGAACCACAATAAGAAAACTAAAGCTAACACAAAAAAACTTTGAAAACATCAATGAACATTAATAACAGCGAGGGGTACCATCAAATCTCTTCAAGGGGCAAAAGATATCAACATCTTCATATGAGAGTGGAGAAAATTAAAACCTCATGATTTTCATTGCTACGTGATATTATCTGGGTAATTTATAACAGTAAAAGTTGTTGTTAGATTTCACAAAATCATAGGAAGAAGATTAGAGCGATTGTATCGCAAAATCAAAGATAAAAAACAATGAGAGTTGGAGACCCTTCAGCCAAGAGGTAAGAATTAGAAGAATGCCTTATAAGATTAATGAATGAAATCAGTAAATCATGAACTGAGGATCTGATAAAAAAAATGAATCACATTCTCTGCAATAAAACCTTAAGAGATTAATGTAAGAAGAGATATTAGGGATAAAATTGCTAAGATACTGAGAAAGATTCGGGTGATGGAAAATTGGATAGAGAGAAAGAGACATCATGGGTGATAACTCATATGGAAGAGGTATAGAATTAAAAGAGAGTCGGGAGAAAGAGAGAGATGTCTGGGGAGAAAACTCATGTGAAAGAGGTAGAGAGTTAAAAGTGAGTCGGGAGAGAGGGAGAGATTGGAAGAGAGTCGGGAATTATTTTCAATCAAAATAGCAGTTTACGAAATTACCCCCTAAGAAATAAGAGAGAGATAGAGATCTTATCCCCTTATGTTAAGAAAAAGAATAATCTCGATGCACTTAAATTCCACCGCAGCCCTTCTTTGTCTCTTAGATAAACCTCATCTCTCATGGGAAAACTTGTCCCTTGTGAACAACACCATTCTGTAATGTAATATATACTAGTACTACCCGTGGCTCGCCACGTTGAATACATCGACGCGCATTCGGCACTATATTTGAGGCATATACATGTTTTCAGCCCTAAGATTACATGAATGTGCACCTTGTATGCTCCACCCCCAAAAACACACATATACCACTCGATACATCGCAATATTTGCAAGCAACACGGAGAAGGATCTATATAAAATAAATGGAAAGACTGAGCCTAAATGACAAAGGACACCATTAAATCAAACCATTAATAAAAATAAGTATGAGTTGAACTACACGATTTAAGTTTAGAGAACTATCTTCAAATAAGCAAACCAACCTAATACAAAATTACATAAACATGGAAATCAACATCTTTACAACAAAAATATTTACATGGTTGGAATTTTACAAACTAATCTGAAAGTTAAATGACTTTAAGTTTGGCAATATCGGTGTATCCATTATTACTATGATTACTTAGTTTGGGAATTCTTATTCCAATGAACATCTCAACTATCCCAAGTCAAAAATCCTCATAATGGTGCGAGGAGCATCAAATGCACCACATCGAACAACATACATTAACATACTCCCGAGTTGTTGTAGACTTATTAAGTGCTTTATGCTTATCCATGTGTATTATCACCATGACTCTATTCTCCAACATAGTTTAACATCATTATTGCACACCCACATTCTTTGTCGATTTGAAATGATATCTTCCTTGATGAAAATATCGTTCCTGAATCAACGGCTAATACCCTGCAAAATAAGCATTAAATTAACATACGTATATAAGCAGTCATTATCACTTCTATTATAACAAAGACAACCTTTGAAAAGAACAAAATAATGGTATTTATACCAACTCAAATGATGGGTGGATTAGGCTTGGCGGATTTGGCTTGTAGATTGCAAGATCAACAACGTCTAAACATGGCTGCAAGAAAAATCCACAATGACTAATAAAAGTTTATGACATTGAAGATAAAAAAACCCATTGTATTGAAGCAAGATACACACTATGGCACTTGTTAGAAAAAGCCCTTGGCGTATTTGCAGATTACCCATGGCTCCTCGCCATTGTTTAATCTTTCATTTTTGAATTTCCCCAAAATTCTCTTAATTATGTTATTAACTATGAAGTGTAAACCAACATTTTAGTATTAAATCTATCACTAAATAAAACCCTAAAAAATAGTAAGAGAGAGAGAGAGAGAGAGAATTGAAATAGAAGAAATTTAACCTTGGTGTGATTCATGAGTAAACAATACAAATCTGTAATTCGACACAAAACCACAATAAAATTAGATTGGATTATTGAGTTTCAACACAAAACACCAAATTGAAGTAATTTGAGTAATTAAAAAAAGTAATTTGCAACAATAATATGATTATAAAAATACCTTTTTAGATCCCCACTTCTCCTACTGAGTTATTTTGTAATAATATTTATGGGGTCTAGGCTTGACCTGACCAACATGGATAGGTTATCACTCTACCAATCTAAGATGGGATCTAATCAAAGGTTTAGAAACATTGTAGTCAGGAATCAATATGTAGTTGTGAAAACAATAATATCATAAATATAGACATGCTAGAAATACCAAATCCGCGATATCAGAAATATAGGCATGCTAAAAATATCAGAAGTATAAACATTCTAGAAATACTAATTTACCTTAAAAGCCAAATTAAATTAAACATCATATAAGGTCGAAACTATTCAGGTCGCATAATCATGTCACTCCTTGAATATGTACACCTTGAATAATATGTACAATTAAAGTAAACCCCAAACAACAATACAATGCCTTAAGAAAGGCAAGTATCTATTATATGTCTAGCTTCAAGTAATGTCCATTATAAGTTCTTAGCAATTTGGATGCTCCGTTTCACCTCTAATGTTACAACCTGTCGATAATTTAGTTTTACTAACCCCATATGTAAACGAAGCTCTCGAGAATATGGAAAACTCCAAACCTAAATTAATCAGCAGCTCCAAATCTATCTTAGAGAATGTAGAGAACACACCTAAGAGTTATTTGCCTTCAATTGTTCGCTCTCCATTGTAATCAGCAATAGTTTTACAAAATTAAGTAATTCAAGTAATACTAAATTTATCCAATCACTAAAAAATTAGGCTCAGCCTAACAACAGAACCTAAAATTAAACTCAGTCAAACACAATTAAGCAAGAACATCAATATGATCGAATGAAAAGTAAGATGAAATTACTTCCTGACTTACTTACGAGTGTAAGAGGGACTGATAAGAGGGGTTGGATCTGATATTATGTCGCTGAATTACTTGCTCAAACCCTAGACAATAATTAATTGAGAGAGAAACATAAGTTTATAACAAACCAATGCAATCAAACTTTAGATCAGGGCAACGTAAGTTCATATTCTTACCCACAAAAATAGAAACTTTCAAAAACAACAATGAGAATCGGAATTGAGGGAGAAAAACCTCTGAAATCAACAATGAGATCGATTTGAAATCTCAATCGATGACAAAACTAAATGATTGCTTGAATCTTAAATGTTGAAAGATGATTTGCTGCAATTGAGATTAGAAGTTTGATTGATCAAGATCAGAAACCCTTCGTCGTAGTTTTCAGAGAGAAAAATCGCGGGTTTAGAGAGAGAGAGAGAGATACGGCTTTGGGAGAAAGAGACGTGATGAGATAAAGAAGAGTCGTGCTTAGTTGTTAAGATAAATAGATGCACTAAGACTAAACTACCCATTTTCCATGTTTTATCCAAAGTACTCATAAGTATGAGAGTTAAATAAATCTAGGCCGTCCATCTTACTTTTTCCACAAATCCCAACCCCTCTTTATCTTTGAGGTAATGACAAACTTGTCTATATGAAAAACACCATTCTCTAATGTATATATACCAGTTGTACCCATGGCACACCACGACAACACTCATCTCATAGTCAATTTGGGTAGGTGTTACAGGCTCGATTCAAAAATGTAGAATTACAATCCTTCGGAAATGATACAATACACCTAAGTTTTACTGCTGAAAGATGTATTTGTTTCCTACACTCATCTCTTCCCTGGATTACAGTTACTTGAGAATCAACGTCGCCAGACTCTTCTTTACTTTAAAGGGGCAAAGCATTGTTATCAGGGTAATATTGTTCAAAATTAGTTTTAAGTAAATTTCATAAATTTGTATCAAAGAAACATGTAAAGTCTAGATAAACCTGCAATGACCCGTATTTTATTTATTCCTAATATTTACTCATATTCCATTTTCTGCTCATATATCCCTATTCTTTATCTCATCGGCATATTAGATTCATTTCCTTCACGTTAAGTTCTGCATTCATTTTCCACATGTACTCTTTCATCCATTTTATTCATCCATTATGCATCGATTTATTCCTTTCGGTGGTTTAGTATGAAATTCCTTTTGTAGTTTTGGCGGTTCGGTGGTCATTCGAAGGAGGAGGTGGCGTTGTGGCCTTGGGAACCCCTAGATGGGTTGGTGATAATGTTTAATTGTTGTGTTTGTGGTTTGGTGTGGTTCCGGTGAGCCGTTAGATTGGCCGGTAGGTTTTCGGGGTTTCTACGGGCAAAGATTCCTTTTTGGCATTCTGGTGGTTTTAGGAGTTACGTCGGTGTTTTGATTTATGGGAACCCCTAGATGGGTTGGTAGTGATGTTTGTATGTTTTGTGTATGATTTGGGGTGGTTCCGGTTAGCCGTTGGATTGGCCGGTAGGTTTTCAGACTTTTTCGAGGAAAAGATTCCATTTTGGGGGTTTAGGCATTTCGGTAGCCTTGAGGTGGTGGAGGATGTATTTTTACCTTAAAAACCTTGGTTGGGTTTGTTGTAGTGCTTGTGTGGTAGTGGTGGTGGTCCGTGGTGTTTTTAGGGTGTCCGGGGTGGTCCGTGGTGTGTCCGGGGTCATTTTTTTGGTGTAGGAGCAGTTCTGTTCGAACATGACCTTTTTTGTTCGAATAGACCCCTTTTTATTCAAACAGGACTGGTCTCTGTTCGAATACACTTCACTCTGTTCGAACATGATCATTTTCTATTCCAACGGAGGCTCGTTTTCAGCTTTTTTTTGGGTTTAAACATTCTTTTCTTCACTTTCCCTTTCTTTATCTCTCTTTCTTCTCTCCCTAACCTATTCCCCTCTCCCCCATACTCTAGATCCTATCTTCCCCATCGCATCGAGGATTCTTTGCCCGCTTCGTCGCAAGCTTCGCTCCTATCCTCGGCAAGAAATTCTCGATTCCTTTTCCGTTCTTTCCGCTCGATTTCGGCGTAGGTCTGATTTCTAGGGTTTGGTTTTGATGTCATTTCCTTAATTGATTGGTTGTTTTTTGTTCTCCATTGTTGGTGTTAGATTATTAGGCATTCCATTACCATTCCGCGGATTTTAGTTGTGTTTCCGAGTTGGTTCTTCCGCAGGACTTGGATTTCCTTCAGGCGAGTTTTATTCTAGCATTATTAAATTTTTATACTAGTTTCTGAGTATTGTTTTAGAAATTTATATTGAACTTAGAGATGTTTTATGATTAACTATAGTTTAACCTAGGAATTATTCTGTTAGAAGTGTTAACCTGTAGTTTGGGTTTGTAATTGTTTATGGAGTTGGTTTTTGGTTTGCATAGGACCTGAGTTAGTTAGTGGTGGTTGGGTTAGCATTCTCGTGGCTTACCCAGGAATGCCCCTTCCAGCCTTAAGATTTTATTGGGTTGGATGTAAAGATGGCTAGGTTGTTGTGTCGGCTATGCATAGTCGGTGTAACCGAGTCCCTATTTATCCTTCTTGTATTGCCGCGTGAGCGGCAGCTGTATAGTTTTCTTGTGCACCTATTGCACCTTTATAACTTTTACCACATCTTTCAAAACTTATTGAGATTGGATACACGAACACTCCGTTTTGGCTAACCTCTGACAGAATCCAAGGAGTCCATGAGATCGGGTTAAAAGATACGGTGTGATTGGGAATGGCATTATCATACCTAGTTCAACCACTTCGGAGTGTGGAATGGTATGAGGCAGAGTCATGGAGATCCCAACTTATCCACGTTGAGGCTGAAATTCCTTAAAATGTTACGAACTACTGTTCCGCGGGTTGATACACCCAAATCCACTTTGATCAAGTGCGACCATCCTAGCTTAGTTGAGCTTAACCAAATCGTACCTGCATATCCCTTTACTGATCTCTTTAAGAAATTAGACATTAACGGTTGATCAACCAACATTATAATAAGATCGCGTACACTTTTAAAATACTGAATCATTCTGCATTAGGGGATATTTATGGAAATATCCCTGTTCATCATAGCATAGCATATCATTGCATCTAGGATAAGTATGGGATTATCCTAGTCATTACTTCACGTCATGGCATTGCATATTATCATATCATCACATTCTCTTCTCATATTCCTTACTCTACTCTCTTCTTACATTCCTTATCTATTCTCTCCTCTCATCAACTCTATTTCCTTTCCTTATCAACTCCGTATCTATTATGGACACTTATTATATTGCTAGATTGTATTTACCTGTTCTATATTACATTCATCTCTACTCTATTTTTCAGTACCAGTTGTTAGTAAGTTATTTAGTTCTGTTAGATTAGTGAACTCGTTGTTTGCTCACTCTCGCATTTTAACCATTTCAGAGGTTGATTAGCTTGGACTGCCGCGTGGGTAGCCAGTTCAGAGACAAATTTTTCCGCTGCAGATTTCCTTTGGTTCTAAACATCTGTAGGTGTTCTCAGCATGTGTCGCTAAGTTTTATTTGAGATATTGTATTACATTTTCATCTGATATGTATATATATATGTCTTTTGCTTTCGCGTTATATTGGTGTATTGTTATTTCTTTACTCTGATGATTATTGCTATATGTGAATAGCCGAGCCGAAATTTGTCAATGGCTTGGCTATTTGTGGGGTAGAATCTTTGGATTCCCCGACCTGCACTACTTATAATCTAGTAATTGGTCAAGCTATCGATTACTAGATTTTGAGGCGCGACAAGACCAAATAAGAGTGCTCTTAGTCTAACTCTTATATCCATTGTTTTGCTGCTAATTTTTTTAAGCTCCTTGCTATAGTACCTTCAATTGCAAGTATTTGATTGATTACTTCCATACTTTCATACTTCCCTATTCGATTTTTTTAGTCTATCATGTTCTAGGAAGGTCTGGTACGAGATAAATTATGAGATATCTTACTTAATGAACCTGATGTTATCATGGAAGAAGGTTTTCCTAATGCCACTAGAATGGAGCAGTCAATTAATGGAATGAGGAGCTCGGAAATTTGTTTACACCCAGCTGGAGATACACCCACTTCAGTCGACTCTTTGGTGTTATCTAAAGTCTCTGTCTACCAATGATTTTTAGTGACAGCATTGAGCTGCCATTTGAAGACATGGTTGATTACTTAAATTTCTCAGTTTTTGTGCCAGTTAGTGATGCCTTGAAACCCAACTGGCTACTATAAAACCTAAAAAACTTCTCTAGAAGGAAGAAGGAATTACTTTGACGGAATATAGCTAGTACTCAGTCCATTACACTATATTTTAAGTGACATGCCTTCGGTACTATCCTGTACCATGGCACAAATACTCTAAGGATTTGATGTAGCTATCTATGTCATGGGTCTATATAATATAGTTTACATTCATTATTTTTGACGGCATATTATGATGGGTGCCTTCAGCACCTCACATACTCAGGTTGATTTCAAATTTCGCAAAATAATGCTTTAACTGCAAAAGAGCATCTTGACAACAACCACCATCTTAAAAATAATCAACAATGATCTCCACACAGTAATATGTACGTATGAAGATCCCAATACAAACATTCAATATAGTATCAATAACTTGCCACCCATTGTAGATATAATGCACACTGAATTGAACCATAAAAATGTTGAAGTAAGCTTGAGTTGTAAATATTTAATTCTACATTTAAACATTTTTACAGTTAGAAAAAATAATTCCTCAGTTAACCATCTAGCGGAAACCCGTGTCACGCCATTGTCAACATTTTTTCTCCATAATTTTTGGATTTTGCATTGACGTGCCTTCATCACTATCTCGTGTATACGTCTAAAATTTCTTTGACGAAAATACTATTGGCTTTCACAACTCAACCGGATCCCATTTGTCAATATAGAAGGCCATCATATACACTTATGAATGCTTAACAAAAACCTCCTTATAAATGTGAGGTGAACCCCCATTTCTCAACTTTTAAATCGTACCTACCAATCCCGTTCTCAATGTATTTGTTTAAAATCAACACCTTTAAAATGCATTATGCTAGGGATGTACCAGAACTGATCCACTGTGGTTCCTTGAACCTCCTCGTACGCTAATATTTGAAACAAGTTGCGGTTGGGCAGACCCCTTCCAGTATGTATATAATGAACAATTACATCCTGCTATAATCTCCTCCCAATCAACCTTTTATATGAATACGATAAGATCTTGGTGTAAGGAGCTAGAGATAAGTACATACTGGTAATTGAGAAATGATGGCTTGAAAAATGATGTGACACTTCCATGGTACCATTACTTTCTCCTCAATATAAGAGACCATTTGCTTTAGTTCCAACCCGCATCCTTCTTACCCCTTTTCCATACCCCAGTGTAGGACCCCCAAGGACTGCATACATCTCATGATGTAAAATGTTATTTGGTTTAGACTTCCCCGCAAAAGCAAACATAACACTGCCTGTACTATATCTATAATGGATTTTATTTGTGTTACTTTGCGTTGGCAGTTGGGGCGTGCAGACCCTGATTTCTATAAGATAGGTTATGTTCGAAGTGCTCGAGCTTACGGGGTTGGTTTCAAAGAAGGGCCATATGGGTTTGGAGTTTATGCTTCTAAGGACATTAAACTGCTTCGACGAGGCAGGTGATACCTTGCAAGAGATACCTTGCAAGAGACTATATCCATATATTACACGATAGGTACTCTCTCTATATATATCTCTTTCAACTTAAATTGTTCAAAAATGACTTCTTCCCTATGTTTTACTTGTAGAATTCGGTGCATTAAATTCTTTTAATTTGGGCCTTCACATGAATCACCTTCCAAATATCCCTGATTTGTAAGTTTTTTTGTTTTATAAATGGTCGTGTAATGGGGTGAAAGAAGTTGTGGTGTTAGAATAGTCAGTCATGATTATAGGCTTTATGGTTGTTCAAGAGAGTATAAATGGTTACAATCTTAATTTTCAAGTGTCTATGGTTTTCGAAAGTTCTAAACATAAAGACGTAACCTCATTTATTTAGATTTACTGTTGTTCTCAATGTTGTTTGGATCATCTTTACTTAGGTAACTCATCTAAGTTTGACTTATTTTGTTATTTGATCCTTAATGTTGTTTGGGTTTATTGCGGGGGTTGTAAATTATGCAACTGTGGGTTGGGGAGGAAGAGACCAATTTTGTTTTTAGTCAGCCGAGATACTACGGGTGGAGACAAAAAGACCTTCTTCCAGTTGGTCGCACAAAGCCTGTGAGTGAAAGCAAAGCTCTTGGGATAACTAAACACTATGTTCTCAAAGAATAGAAGTATAGGATTTAGAGTCATGGCCCTTGGTGTAGCATTGAGACCATACCAAATGACTATGAAAAAATGGAAAGACGAAGAATATATTTAAAAGTCCAAAAGCTAGCTTAGAGTTTGTTGCATAAATAATTCCATTTATTTTATTTTATTTTGTGGATAGTGTCCCCCGGTTGTTTAGAGTTTCTATGCAATTTGGACACTTAAATTTACAATGGGTTTTGAAACATTTTCCATTTTCCAAATGTATTCGAAGGCCACGGTAGGGTATCTATATTTGGAGATGATACTACTAATGGTTCTGATATGGCATTGTTGTTACTGCAAAGTAGTATGGAGGAAGATAGTAAGATGATGAGTGGGTTTTTAAATTTAGGTGGTACTTCAAATGGTGACATTGGTATTTGCATATTTGATGATAAGTGACATAATAAAGTTTGTGAGAGTGTAAGATAGAAATAAACAACCTCAGAACTTGTATTAAAAGTTAGATACATGTAAGAAAGATGCCACCAATGCAAGATAATTTCTTACTTTGAAGTACTAATATATCTAAAAAGCTAAATTACAAAGAAGTATCCTTTTAATCCGTGAAGTTTAAATTAACATCCATGAACTTTGTGGCTAACACTTCATATGCTTATGTGTAATATGTTCCAAAATGTGCATTTGTCAACGGAAATCCCGACTTTAATTTTCTCGCATTAAGTTTGGCATTATAAATACACCCATGATATTATACATCATCGACACTACCACCAAAATATCAAGGTTGAAATGTGGTGTTCTAGTGTGAGAAAGTCAATATAGTTCGTCGATTACCTTGAAATCCATGTCGTAGTACTAATTTTCCACGGGCGACACATTATCTTAGTAAGAGGGAGTAATGGGAGGCTGGAAAATATCAAGATTGAAATGTGTGCACACCGTTGTGTTTATATAATAGATAGCAAATACCCGTGTCACTCCACGGATTGCGTTTTACTTAACCGGTCTTAGTACTAATGAAAGAGACGTGCCTTTGGTACTACCCATGTACTTTGACATCTCTATATTTAGTTCCCCACAACCTTAATTTTATGATTATTTTATTTTTCCATTCTTTTACTTAAGAAAACATGCAATTGGCACTACTAATCTTTGGTGGCGTGCCTACGACACTGCCAAATAAGTTTTGTGTAGAATAATACATGTGAACACATTATTAAAGAGGCATACCTTCAGCCTACCCATATTCATATATTTGGGAAGTATATGAATATTGATCGGTCTTTGGTAGCATTGCTACTAAATTAAGTTTATATACTTCCCCAATACATAAATATTAAAAGAAAAATGGTTATGTAACTTTGGGATTACAACAGTGAATATAACAAATAGATAGTGTTATATGCAAAAGAACCATTAAAAACCACTGAAGAAAAGCAAACTATAAAAAAAGTGAAATAAAGAAGAAGAAAGACCTCAGTGATTTTTTTAGTAGCATATTCCATGTCGCTCTAGATCAGACTGGGGCACATCGTATGTTACACCCCAAAATCCAAAAATCGGTAGCTAGACCAATTACAATCATTTGGGATATACAGGTTGGGGAATCCAACCGATTCACCCCCACTAACAACCAAGCCATAGACAAGTTCAGGCTTAGTCGTTGACTATAACAATATCATCAGAGAAAACAAAAATAAAGCGGAAGCAAAAGATGTATATACACAACTGAAAACGTAAATAAAATGTCTCGAATGCTATACAGCGTCAAAAGCTGAGAACATACAAGAGAATACTAAAACCAGAGCAGGAACAACAACTGCAACACCGGAACCAACCGCTGGAACTCTCAGCCAAACCCTGCAACTACTCCGCCTGTGAAAAGGGGGAACAAGGTGAGAGTGAGCAAACCCACGGCTCACTAATTCCCAACAAGGCTAAATAACATACTAATATAATAGGTGTAGAGAAAGAGGGGAGATGAATGAGATAAAGAATGTTCTAAGGTATAGTAATCTATAAGTGCAAAATAGAGTGAAGGAAGAATAATGGAGTGTTGTGATGAATGACATGATAAACTAGGATAATCCATAATTATCACAATGATGGATGATGTGATGATATGGCATGATATGGTGATGATATGATACTAAAATTGTCCTAAGACTAGATGATTATGATGTTATAAAACCAAGAACTAAACCCTATAAGTCAATATAGTGGGCTAATCAACCGCTAATTCATAATAACCTTAACGAGAATCTCAGTTGGATACAATAGTACGATTTCTTGTCCAAGCTTGACCAGTCTAAAGGATATTATCGCTTGATCAGAGTGTTCTGGGCTTTGTAGCCCACAGAGCCAAGGTTGAACTTTATTTCACTTATTCCAAGGAATTTTAACCTCACGGAGGATGAAGCCCAGTACTTGAGGACTGTCTAATACCATCCCATACTCCCAGATGGGTAATAGATATGATAGTACCTATCGCCAAAGAATCACCCTACTATTTCAACCCGATATAGGAATCTTGGTAACCTATCGAGGGTCAGCCGACGTAGAGTTGGTTTATGTATACAATCCCGTTAAGTTAAAAGAATAAAAGAAACCCACACTAAAACCAGATCCCAAGGATCAAACACCACAGCCACCCCCACGGCCCACACACAGGATAACCCTTGCCTGAGAGAAGGGCAACCAAACCAAAAATAGATGTAAACAGTGACTAATTGACCAATCGCAACATCCAAGCACAGATGAACAGTGACTAATTGACCAGTCACAATGTCTAACAACATCAGTCTCTATAAGACTCGAATACAACAGTCAAGGACTACCCACGAGAATACCCTACAAATGCACAACTCCCTAAAAGACAAAAAAGGAACACACCCTACATGCCTAACCATAGGAAACCACACCCCTGAATCAGCTACTATAACAGACAGAATAATATAGTTTAAAACTAATCATAAACACCTCAATGCTAATGCACAACTCTAGCTAACACAGGTCAAACTAGTAAAGTAATTTAACAATGAAAGGATACTCGCCTGATAATCGGGCTCAAATTCTGTAGGATAAACTCGGAACTCCAACAAACCGTAATTCAACACACGACAGGACAACCCGAGGCAACAATCAAGCCAACACCACAACCCAACACCTGCAACAACGCAACTCCGCAATCACAACCCAAAAACCCAACACAAAATCTAAATTCGAACCCAACAACAAAACCTTAAAAATCAAAATCACAAAACACAGAGAGGAAAAGGAAATACTCACCAAAGGAATTTGGTAAGGAATCAACCCACGAACAACACCAAATACCAAAGAGGAGGGAATTAAGTGAGGGAGAGGGTTAAAGAGCAGAGAGAAAGAAATGAGAGATAGGAAGGAATGAAATGAAAACCAAAAGGGAGAAA
The DNA here is from genome assembly GCA_014058105.1 of Kingdonia uniflora. NCBI lineage: Eukaryota > Viridiplantae > Streptophyta > Magnoliopsida > Ranunculales > Circaeasteraceae > Kingdonia > Kingdonia uniflora. Next base: position 402,879 of record JACGCM010000719.1, on the reverse strand, counting down.
ACAACTGCTAGAGTCGTTCAAACGAAAAGGAAGTCGTTCGAACAAAGTGGATATGAAGACAAAAGTTCTAGGGAAGTACTTCAGTCATTTGAATGAAAATGAGGTCGTGCAAATGGACACAAAAGTTGTGCGAATGGACCCAGAAGTTGTTCGAACGATTTGGAGATCTTGGGCCAAGTTCTAGGAGACAAGTCCTCTCGTTCGAACGAATATGAATCTCGTTCGAACGACTACTGGAAAATCCCAAATCTGCGAACACCCAAATACAAAAACAACACTCACACAACACCATAACAACAGCAAACTCCTCCGCCCAACCACCAAAACCACCAAACACTGAAAAACAAAGAATAAAGAGTTAACAACCCTAATAAGAGAATAAGATGCAGATGCAGAGAGTAAGGATGCGTGATGTATGATGAAGTATGCATGATGGTGAATAGTATATGAATAATGATAATAAATAATAATAAATAGCAAAAAAATCAGGGACACTACAATCTACCCTCCTAAAAAGAATTTCGCCCCGAAATTCCACATACCTCAACCCGAGAATAAATATGGATAACGGCCTCTCATAACCGACTCTAACTCCCATGAAGTCTCACTAGGGTCATGATGGGTCTACTGCACCTTCACAAATGGAATAGCCTTGTTGGGAAGAATCTTCTCCTCTCGGTCTAAAATATACACCAGATGCTCTATATACGAGGTATCTGCCTGAACCTCTAGGTGTTCCCAATCAACCACGTGGTAGGATCCCACTCATACTTCCTCAGCATATAAACATGAAATACGATGTGAACTTGGTCTAACTGTGGCGGCAATGCTAAACAGTACGCTAACTCTCCAACTCTGGCCAAAATCTCGAAAGGTCCAATAAATCTCGGAGCTAACTTCCCTTTCTTGTTGAAATGCATCATGCCCTTCATCGGTGAAATCTTCAGCAAAACGTGATCACTGATCTCTAACTCTAGCGGTCTCCTACGGATGTCAGCATAACTCTTCTGTCGGCTCTGTGCTGTACATAACCGATCTCTGATAATACTAACTGCCTTCGTAGTCTCACGAACCAAGTTTGGCCCTAGTAAACTCTGCTCACCAACCTCTGTCCAACTCAGCGGTGATCTGCATGGTCTACCATACAAAGCCTCATAAGGTGCCATACCAATGCTCGACTAAAAGTTGTTGTTGTACGCAAACTCTGCCCAAGGTAAGTACTCGTCCCAACTACCCTTGAAGTCTAAAGCACAAGCCCTAAGCATATCCTCAAGAATTTTGTTCACTCTCTCCATCTGATCGTCAGTCTAGGGGTGAAATACTCTACTCAAATCCAATCAGGTATCCATAGCTCGCTAGAAACTCTTCCAAAAGTTACCAGTAAATCTGGTATCTCGATCTGATACTATAGACACCGGAACCCCGTGTAAATCTGGCATCTCGCTGGAAATTCATTTTTTGCAACTCATAGTTGCATCTTCAAAAAGCTCTAATGATAGTAATATATTCTTCATCTTCAAATATAATTTGTCTCCAAAACCTAACTCATATCAATCATGGGAACAATATAGTTGATTAGCTTTACTTCACGGATGGTATTGATTCATACTTTTATGTAGGACAATCTATCACAGATTCTGATAATAATATTTTCAGATAATTAAAACTTACTTTATAATATATACCGCAAGCTTAAAAAGGGAAAAGCGATAAAAAGATATGGAAACATTGACATGAAATAGAGAGATAAATATGAACCCTAAACCTTCCTTGAAATTACAACCAGAACGCTTGCAAAAGTGGTAAAGAAAGTCTAGAAATTAAGATTCAAATACATAAAACAAACCTCCATGTGAAAAATTATAGGGGATTGAAAATTCATACAAATTCAAAGCAACTCCAAAAATTGAATGCACAACTGAAAATGCAAAACTGAGAAACACATAAAATAACTTCCATGACAAATATTGAGAGGAGATTGGAAGTTTATACCGATTAAAAGTGACTTCTTGATCGAAATGGAAATAAATTGGTAATCATTTCAATGGCCATCTCTGTTCAAATCAAATTTGAATCCTTCACCATCGTCTTCGCCGGAGTGACTATTTTAGTTGCTTTAATATCAATAATAAACCCGTGTCAATCCCAATTTGAATAAGCAATTCAAAATTTGCTACAATTTTTGTATAAAAATCAAGAAAAAGATACCAAAAGAAACTTAAGACCGCTACAATTAAAAGAAAATAAAGTTGAGGAAGTACAAAATCTATATAGTCTTAATATAAACCTTAAAACAAATAAACTCTAACCAAATGAAATCAGTAAGAAATTGGATGCCAATCATAATTCAAATGAATAACCCAACAAAGATGCATTTCCCCAAATCCATTAAGAAACTGAAAATCCTAAAAGACATTATACTCAAGAAGGGATTAAGAATGAGACGCATAACCATGTTATCCAAAATTAAAGAAAGTGAGACATTTCCTTACGTTTTTTCACGCCAATCCAAGAATATCATTATAAGTACTAACAAAAAACCCAAAAACATAAAATAAGCAAAACAAAACAAACTTGCACCATGCGAAACAACAACTTGACTAAGAAGGACCACGACAATCACATAAATGTTAATAAAGTAGATATGTTTTAAATTGAAGCTTGCAAAATTTCATAAAAGAGGGTGATCAAACTCCTTTCGAGGCTTACTATTTATGTTACAGGATAATACCTGTAATATTGTTGAAATTATCCACCCATCCAAGATATATTACACCATCAAGATAATCAATACCTGCCCATAATACACAAATATACTCAGAGATCCAGATTTAATGCCCTTTGTACTTCCTACATCTTTAATACATTGATATTACACCATCAAGAATGCCTTCACCACTTGAGTTTTTGAAAAAGACAACTATATCAACAAACCACAACATTAATCATAGCTAGCTAAGAGGACACCATCAATATTTAGCACATGAACACCATGAGGGGTTTAGTCAAAGATCACATAATAATTTCCATCTTAAGAAAGAAAGGTTGAGGTCCCAAGGGCAGCATATGAATATATTTCTGGTAGTATATGAACACCATATAAAATATTTTCCTATATACAAAGATCAAAGGTTAAGATACAATACAATTTCAAACATCACTTTACTGATATACAAAGACCAAAAGCCAGCAATAGTAAATCTTAGAGTCTTACCTACTCAGTAAGTAAATCAATGAACCTTGTCACTGAATTCTCAATTTTCCTATATGATATAACATTTTTAAAACAGTTTAGCTAAACTCCTTAGACAAAATATAATCCATGAACATGAGGGCCGTGGTCTAAATACTGGAATTCTTATACCAAAGCTTTTTAAGTATTACCATTTTAAAGTTGTCAAATTAACAAAGCTTTAATAACCCTTACAAAAAGGCCAAGAACCCAGTGATCTTTGATTAATTATCATTATAAAAGTAATTGCCTTGGATATTTATCAGTTAAGAGAAGTATCATCAGTTTCAACGCCTCTTATATACTTTCTACTAAGATTATAACTAAATTAAACAAAGAACTGCTAGGGGGTTGACTCATGATCAGTTGGAAAGTGTAAAAACTTTTATCTAAGCAAGCAATAAAACCTTAATCCATAAATTTAAGGGGAATACTCTTGACTACCTATAGAAGATTTCAAGGTAAAGATTGTATCCAAACGGAACCAGTGAACATAGCTTCAGATAACCAAATCGCTCCTCAGAAGCTGTATAAAGAGAATTATGAGTTTCTTGTTAATCACCGTGTTAGGCAATTTTGAGAGGAGTACATGGTTAGCCTTAATGAAATTAACTTTTGAAACTTTATCTTCAGGTGTGAATGACCAACTTTATAATAAGAACAAATCACAAAATCATAGTAAGAAAGGGGGGAATAATCCTATGTCAAGTGCTTGCCATTTTCTAAACAGAAATAAAAATCATAGAGAAGAGAAGAAAAGAAAGAACTTGCAAGAAATCATGTTAGATTCTAAAATAAAATACCTGAATCGAAGCATATTTGAGGATTCCTTCAAACACAATATTTTGTGAAAATATTGATCTATAAAACCACAAAGAATCCGACCTTATCAATAGAAAATAGTTAGAATATTACCTCAACATATTATTCACATTCAATATCAGCTTACTTAGCAGGGGAAAAAATAGGAGAGAGAAATATCTCAGTGGCAAAAAAAAATGCAGCAACTTGAGTTTCTCTCTTCTCCCTTTATCAACATCAAGAGTTTGAGCACAATATTTTGGAAATGTAGAGAGAGAGCATACCAGACATTTGTTTAGTTGATTGTTAATGAGGAGGCGAATTGGAGTGATCAAGTCATCGAACCTTATAACTATTGAGTACTCCCATTTGTTTTTAATTTTGTGCATCCCATAAACAGGTAGGCAATGTTCTTGTCATTGGTCTTGAAAGGCAACATAGTGTCTAGATGGGAATCTTTGTCTCCATCAACCTATTTTTCATATTTCTCGTACCTATTAAAAGTTGCAAAAGCATGTAATGAAGCTTTAATAAGCCTTATCGAAGAACTAAGAACTTAATTTTGATATCTATTAATTGAGAGAAGAGCGCATCAACATTTCAAGGTAACATAAACAAATGAATTATGAATTAATTACATTTAAAAATTCCATGAGACAGAAGAGATGCAATTTCTCCTCTTGATCCAAGATTCAAGTATAGCTTTCCAACATGTCAGTTTCAAAATCATAAGACTAGTTGTATCACATTCATTATATTCTCCTTATGCCTCTTCAAATGGTCAAGTTCCCAAGCAAACGCAGCAAAGTCCAAGAGCCAAGAAAGAAAAAAATTGGGAACCTTTAATAAGGACTGCTAGACAGAGAATGCTCTATTCCTTCCCTAATGCTTATAAGTTCATAATATTGAATGATCTAAACGGTGACCATAAGTTCTTAAGTAGTCTTTAGCCATATTTTTGAGTAAACAGTCAATAACAAACAAAGACTGCAATAATTGTATATGTTTACATATGTAGAAGATGCGCTAGATGTGCATCATTAGAACTATAAATGCCTTGGTTTTGTCTCATTTAAATAATCTAGGACTTGATTTTATAGATATTGGTTGAGAGGTAGGCACCAAGGATATGGCACAATAGTTTTAGTAAAATAGGTCGATGTTCGAATATAATTTTGGTGGTGAAATCAAAGATTAAGAAGGTAAGCTTTAGGGTCATTAAATCAAAAACATAAAAAACTGAGAATCCTAACGATTAGCATTTCGATGTAGTCTTCGAATGTAACCTAAAATCCAAATACTTAAAAGACAATGTTGTAAATAAATTTCAAACGCAACAAACTCACCATAGTATGCAAAACCCAATAAATTAAACCTCTAATAAACTAAATTGAAAGAAGTAATTAAGAAAATTACCATCCAATACCACCCTCCAAGTCCAATTGACTTCTTCACAGCACCGTGAGCTCCTCATCACTTCTCTCTCCACAGTATAAAAATCCACCATTAATAGATTTCTCCATTATAAAAGATTGACCGAGAGAGAAACACCATAATCAAAAGCCCAACTTATGAAATCCCAAAATTGTAGCTAGGGTTTGGGATAAAATTATGAGATTGAAGAAGAATCCCAGCTTAATTGAAACAGTTTCAAGCTCTTCATCCAAATCAAACACCAAAGGTTTAAATAAAACCCTCAACTTAAATCTTCGATCATGAACTTAAGATCAAAACCCTCTAGTTCATAGAGGTTTGAAGAAATCGTAGATGATATATTCTTGAATTATATATATATAGAAAGAGAGTTGGTTTTGATTGAGAAAAGTTTTTTTTTGTGCGTGGAGAAGAAACTATTTTATTTATTTATTTTTGTCGAGAGGAAGGAGAAGATTAGTTGTCGGGTTTATATTTTTAGGCTTTGGGTTTAAAATATAAAGTTCAAAAATTGCCCTTGTTTATCTCAATCTTGAGGCGTCAGCAGGGCATCCTGACCCCTCTTTGTCTCTGGACATAAAGGCAGACTTATCCAAAGTTGAAAAAACACCACCCTATTTTAATAGAGATATATATATACATACATATATATATATATAGGAGTGGATCCGTGGACACTCCCTTTTGGAACACCCCTCTAGATACCGCATTTTTTGGAACAACTAAAGATGTTTTAGGAAGTTTTATCCATATGGATGTGATCTCCTTATCATTTAGATCATACCACCAAATTATTAGGCCATTTCAACATTCCTACATCATAAAACATAACATCAAATTTTAGATAAAATCAACACCTTAAAATATTAACATAATTCAAATATATTTTTAATGGTGATTGAAATTTCGGAATGACTTGATTTTCCATAAGGATGCTTTAAATCATAAGAAGATCACATCCATACGGCTAAAACTTCTTAAAGCATTTTTAGGTGTTCCAAAAATTAGGGCGTCTAGAGGGGTGTTCTAAATAGGGGTGCCCACGGATCCGCTCCTGGATCTAGGTACACGTTCCCTTAAGACACAGTCCATACACTTAAGAGGATGCTTCCACTTGTCAAGATCAGTGGTTGAGATAAAAGATGTGGTTCTTCAACTTAATAAGAGGGATTTTAATTTCCTCCTAACAAAGATCATGGCAATGTTTGAAAACCAAACCCTATTTGGTCCTCAATTATTCACTTATAACTCTCTCTTTCTCTTTTTCTCTTTCTCTTTCTTTTTTCCCCTCTCTTTCTCTCTCTCCACCATTGACCGACCTCCATTATCATTCTCTAACAGAAACCCTTAAATCCACCGACATCGTCACAAACCCAAAGCTTTCTTCACAGTAGTGATCGCGTTTTCCCTTTTTTCGAGCTCGAGGTTGAGTCCGAGAGGTCATTCCTCAATTTGGTCCTAGATCCGAGGTTTTCATCACAACTCCAAGACCAACATCTCTTGTAAGTTGTTGTAGTAGGCTATAGTTTTATTTATGCAAGCTTTGAATGTGTTTTAGTTTTTTAATTTATGGATCTGAATGGCAAAGTTTCGGAATCGGGTGTTTCGAAACTCTGTGTAACATATGGAAGAAGGTGACAAAATAGTTTCGATAGACTTCTACCGAAACTATGAGTTTCAGAATCTTTATATCGAAACAATTAATTTATTAGATGTATGATGATTGGTCAGGAGGAGGAGTGTTTAGTCCAAAAATTCAAAATCTCGCCAATGGTTATCGAGGGAGATGTTGTCCCCACAGAAATAGAACCATCATTCTCTCTTTAAATTCTGGTAAACTATAGTACTGATATTGATAATGGTTTTTCATGTTTAAACTATTAAATGATACCTTTTTGGATTGGAATCCAACTAATTATCATTTTTAATTTTCAAAAGCAAAACTAGCCGACTTTCGAACTACATATATCAAAACTAAAAAAAATGTTTTTATTTTGTAAAACTTGAACAGGTTGAGATCGAGGAGGTGAACGATGACATTGAGGAAGAAGATAGTTGAATTGAACTTTATTTTATCATTATAACTTCATGTAGTTTATGTTCAAGTGATATTTTAAGATGGAATATATTACCCTACCAAAATGTGTCAATTCTCACCCTTTCAAATTTAAAACACCACATCACCGACTTTGCCACATCATGCCTTGCTGGCAAAGCTTTCCAGCCACCTCCTATTTAGACCCTCCATCAAGCCAATTGGAAGCATCCTTTTAAGTATACTGACCGTGTGCGGCAGTGATTGAAGCCCCCCCCCCCAATCCAACTCAGAAATATATTGGGTGTATGAAATACTTTGTACAATTTCTAAAAAAGACATACGATATGACTCGGAAGATGAACACCGACTAACTCAGATCGAGGAAGAAATTTTATGGCGCACGAGGCAGCCCAATTATAATGATTACAATAGTGATGACGATTATGAATAAGACGATTTGTATGACAACTCTCGATATGACAAGGGATGTCAGGCTCTATAATTGTAATAGTATCTTTGAACTATTGTAGAATTCATCAACTTGGTTTTGAATATAAAAATTTGGGTTTACATACCTAACTTATTTTAATTCTGTCATTTTTTATGTTACATTCAGCCATTTATTCCTATTGAAAGATACTACCACCACTTTGATTGAGTTTAGATTTACTTTTAACGAAACTATGTTGTTTTGTTTTACTATATCAAAACTTCCCTTCTGAAACTGGATACTTTCTTTTTGGTCTTCAAGCATTGGATTTACTATTAAAATCATGGTTTCCTCAATTATTGTTGTTTCGATATATTCTTTTCGAAAGTACACAGTTTCGACATATATTTTTTGTAAGTGCTTTGTTTTGAATATCCATCTTTACTTCACTAACATTCACTGACATACAACACAAAATTGGAATAATAGGGTCCATGATCAAGTTTAATAGATTAAGACCAAGACAAGTACATCCCAAATGACATAAACATAAAAGTTCATGAGACATAAAATGAAATCCACTTCTATTATCATAAAATCATTGAGATACAACATTAAATTGGATCAATAAGGTCCTTGATCAAATCTAATAGATTAAGCCAAATACAAAGTACATTCCAAATGACATAAATATGTTGTTTGATATGTATTCAACCACGAGTTGTTCTCTAATTTGTGTTCTACCATCAAAGCATGCCATTTGGTAGCAAACTAATCTTGGTGATAGATGTCGTAGATGATATAATGCATGTATTTTTTGAACTTGGACTCCTCTTTGTAGTCATGAATTAATTTATCAACAAACTTGTACAAGATGTACCACAAACATAGCTTATGCTTCATATTCGGGAATACCTATCAAACAAATTTAATTAATCAGAGTTTAGTATTCTGATTTGTGAAGATAAAAACAAGTATGGGTTGTTGGAATACAATTCGAAACAATCTAATTTTGAAACCCAATTTTCAAAATAGTGGTAGTTTCGAATTCCCAATTCTAAAACACTATCAGCACACAAAACTTCTGGATGTTGGGACACTATTTTAGAAAAATAAATCGAAACAAAACGATTTTGGCATACCATCTTTTGAAACTAATGCAGCTTCAAGCATGATGATTCCGACACAATTTCAGTCCATACTACTTTTGTGACTTTTACCTTGATTGGAAAAGAGAAACAATCAAGTTTATCTCTAAATAATGAAACTCAATTCAAATTAACAACTTAATAGTACCTTGGAAATTGCGACACCCATAGCGAAGTCTTGGTCCGTGATAATGGCATGAGGGTGCCTGTTATCATCTGAAACAATTATTTCTAGATATCATATTCACTTACTTAAACATCAAAACAGTTCATAGTTTCGGCCGAAGTTTACTAAAACTACTTTGTTACCTTCTTCCATATGTTACACAGAGTATCGAAATACCCAATTCCGAAACTTTGTCATTCAGATCCATAAATTAAAAAACCAAAGCACATTCAAAGCTTACATAAGTAAAACTACAACAGCTTACAAGAGTTGTTGGTTTAGGAGTTACGATGAAAACCTCAGATCTAGGACGAAACTGAGGAATGAACTCTCGGACTCCAGCCCGAGCTCCTGAAAAGAGACAATGAGATCACTATTTGAAGAAAGCTTTGGGTTTGTGGTGATGTTGGTAGTTTTAAGGGTTTCGTTGGAGAACGATAATAGAAGTCGGACTTTGGTGGAGAGAAAGGGAGAGAAAGAACTGAAGAGAGAGTTGGAGAGAGATATATATATATATGTGAATAATTAAAGGCCAAATAGGGTTTGGTTTTCAAACCTTACCACCTCACCTTTGTTAGGTAGAAATTAAAATCCATCTCATTAAGTTAAACAACCACCTCTTTTATCTCAACCACTGATCTTGACAAATGGGAGCATCCTCTTAAGTGAATGGACCGTACCTTAAGGGGGCGTGTGATCCATTCCCTATATATATATATATATATAAAGACCTATATAGACGAGCAAAGTAATGAAGCGTAAAAAAAGGCCCATATTGACAAAGAAGGAGTAAAGTGTGGTTCTCTTAAGCGTGCATGTGGTCTTCTAAGCGTGGTTCTCCTGAGCGTGGTCTCCTAAGCATGTGTGGTTTCCTGAGAAGTGGTCTCCTAAGCGCGGTCTCCTAAGAAGTAGTCCAGTAGTCCAGTAGTCAAGTAATGAAGCTCAGAAGCGGATCATGGCGATCATCTTTTATAGAGATACCAGTCGATAGCTAGGACTAGGTATATATAGGGAATTAATACCTTGAAATTAATACCTACGTAAGGAAATTAATACGTAAGGAAATTAATACCTTGAAATTTAAAATCAAGCAACTAAAGATTTTTGTACAAGCAAAGACTATAACAAAAGTTGGTTTTGACGTTACTTTTATAATGACGTGATAGACTTATAACGTCGTTTTTATAAGTAATTAGGAAATCATTGCCATAGAAGTCTCTCACCTTAACTTCATTTATTACGTGACATAAAAGGCAAGAAAAAAATGACTTTATTTAGGTCCACAACTCGCGTGACTCTAGAAACTAAAGCAATATGGAAATGACGTTGTAAGTGATCTATAATTAACCACGTCACTTTACAGACGACTTCAATATTTGGCCAAAAAGTAAAAAAAAATGTAGAATCCTCCCTCCCCACCCACCCCCTCTTCCCTCTTTCCTCTTCCCCCTTCTCCTATTTCAACCATGCTCTACATCTGGAGTCACTTTCAAAGACTAACATATAATAAGAAAATCCAGATCACTTATTACAAAGAAATACATATAAAAAATCTATGAAAAAATACAATTCCTAAAATGCAATTGTGAAATTCAAGAGTACTAATAAAACTGCTGATGGCCATATCCCATGTATCTTTTTAGTATTATGACCATTTTTACATCAAACTTCTGAGGTAAAGAGTAATTACAGACGTGTTTCATGGTCATCATCAAAAACTTATACCGACAATCTTCATTAACAAGCGTATCTTATACCTGAAACATAATTCGAGATTCATGACCAACAAATTCTACTACAAAAATATTTAGAACTATAGTCCAAAGCATGAAAACATATTAAGCCTTATTTTTATCTTAGTAACTATTGTAACTAAAAAGCTCAGGTTCACCACCAAGCCTCCATCTGCAACCATAAACATTTTATCCTTTAAGTATTGAATACTTGTAAAATTGGATATTCTTAGAATTTAAAAAAAAAAAAAATTTAAGTAGTACATACCTATACTTATTTTTCAAATTTAAGGTGACAACCTTATAATCATGTAATGTGGTGATTTAGAATGTTGAAGAGGGTAGGGTGATAATGGGCAAGATACATTCCAAGAAGTAAGGGTATCACTGTTTACTAAAAACTTAGTTGAGGCTTAACAACATGAATGCAGTAGATACATGGAGAGGAGAGAAGAAGCAAAAGCAAGAGACCACGTGGGTATAATATTTTGCAGCAAGGTCCACCGGCTTACTATGATTTTGAACCTGTACATAACAACAACAAAAAATGTTGAATTAGTTCACAAGTACTACTGCTGTAATAGCCTAATTCTGGGATTTGGACTTAGCCTTTACACCAGATGTGTTTAGAACGCTTAAGAACAGTAAGTAATAGCTAACAAGATGATTTAGCATGGAAAATCTTTGAATAGGTTAAAAATCACAACCTCTCTTGAGGATTTTGAGAAAGATATCTGATATTATTGAGATTGCTAGTTTATTACAATGAGTGCTTAGAATATATAGAATGTTAGGGTGAGAAATTCTCTGTCCTTCATCTGGAATTTTATGGTCCTATTTATAGGTCTTATAATATGACCATCTGACGACCAGTAAGATTCATAATGATAGACGTTGCAAAATATAAGCTTGATATTCTTTGACCAGATAGTATAACGGACTGACTCTGCCTGTTCTTGTAACAGTTTTATTGATGATACAGTATCCGTTGACTCGAAACTATTGATGTAGTGGTCGAATAGTGATGACTCAAACTTATGGATACTGAATATATCTTACTTAATGCTTCATGTATGTTGTTGAGTTCGAGGATGAGGTATGAGTCCAAGATGCAAAATAAGCTTATTACAAGACGGCTCTCAACCAAGAGCACGAGCAGTATCATGAGCAAGTAGTGTTGGTTGAGAAACTTGTGTTTTTCCTTATGTTACTGCCTTGATTCTGATTGTACTACAAATGTGCCACATGTTCTGTTGATGAGGTCGAAAATTTGTATGTAGTTCGAAGATGAAGCATGAGTCCAAGATGCGGAATAAGCCACTACAACCGCCTCCTCTCAGCCAACATTACGAAAAACCTTATAGGCAAGTGGTGTTTGTTGAGAAGTGTCATTAATGCTGTAGTTAATATATGGGAATCATTTCCAACGTCAATTGATAAATATCTGCTGGTATTTCTTGGGTTTCATAGAACCAATGGTTCTAGTCAATGTTATTTGCATGGCAAATTCTTCTGACATTGGGAATTTGAAGAGTCAGTTTAAATACTGACCATAGTATAAAAAGCATTTTAAGGTGAGTGTGATGAACCAAGTCTTCTTCTCTGAACTATTTTCTTTTCTGTGCTTTTGTTTCTGTATCTAAAAACTTTGAACTGTTGAGAGTATGGTGACTACCAGGAACCAATTTCGAGAGTCTATGATTCGTAGAAAAATGGAAGAGTTATATATCTGGTACTTTGGATATCAACCTATGTATCTGCCAACATCGATTCCTATGTCGCCTACCTATCACTGTATGTCCTATGAAGAAGTGATAGAGGCGGGGGATGATTATTACCAGATGGTGCAGTTTCACTATCTGTTAACATCTGAGGCAGAGCACCAAAATGGGCATCAGTTGCAGGTGGGGGAGACTGTTACAACTGAAGATGATGCGGCAAGCTTTCGTCTGAGGGAGCCTCTCTGGTATCCCACTAGTGAGTAGGTCCTTTCTAAGAAATTGGACCTTTCGTATCTCTCTAGCATGCGGGAAGGTGGGGGTTATGGTGGAAGAGGTGGCGATGATAGAGGAGATCATTTTGTTTCCATAGACAATAGAGATTGGCCATGAAGATCTTTCATCTATGATTTCCAGTTTTAACTATTTCCTGAACCTTGTAGCATGGTATTAGAGTTTGGAAGTTACTTCTGTTTCATATTCCTCCCTTTGGACTGCTAAAAAACAATTCGAACTGTAAGTTTGAAAAGTAATCTGTTGGAATTATTAGAAACGTTTTGTTAGCTGTAAAGTATTTTACAAGAAAAATCTTTGAACTATCAAAATGTCTTCGTTCTGGTATTTTGACTCTTTGTGCCAAACTTATTTGTGTAGTTTTCTGCTATAAAGTAGGAGTCTGCAAATAGGTTTTAGTTTATCATAGGGTATGATGTGGAAAATCAAGTTGTAAGGAGTGTAATTTGTAAATGGTAGTGATAGATGAGGTTTTAAAATTTAGAGGAGTTTAATAATGTGGTAATTCTGTGAGATGACTTGGTGGATGTAAATATATATGACTTTCTATAACTTATGTATTCGAACTAAATTATAGAATGTCTCAAACTAGGAAAAACAATTGATATTGATCTGTAGGTACTACTACTGGACTTGCTAGATTTTGTATGTTGTCATCTTCATATTTGTTGGTATAAAATTTGAAGAGATATTTCAAAATATGGAAAAAATGACCTTTCACAATATTCTGCATTTGATGTTGATATTCTGTTGTCATCAAAATTTTCTTAGAAAATATCCCCTTCAGTAAAATTTATGGGGTGATCTAGATTTGTAGAGATCTTCCTAGTGGCTATAAAGTAGTAATTCTTGGTTATTATGACTTGTATCTTCTACAGGGGTAATTTTGTTGTGTAGGTAGTATGATTAACCATGGTGAGGACTCATTCTCAGCATGCGCAACAGGAAACAGATGGTCGGTTCATATCAAGGCTGCTGAACTTCGTAAGCGATATTTTTGTCAATTGCCTTATGATGCTGTTTTACCGAAATGGCCATTGAATCTGATCGAACTAGATGATAAAGGTAAGCGTGCAGAGTATGATCGTTTTTTCTGGTGCAATGTGTTCCGTAGGTCTCTTCTGAGTGCCACGGTACGGGAGCTAACTGTTTGACCGCTCGCATGTGACTAGATTGTTGAAGAGGATGTAAGAGCAGCAAGGGGGGAGATAATTCTATATGGGGAGGCAAACCATCGAGGCTGCTTTAGATGTAACTGGAGAGCTCGGTAAGCTCAAAGTATGAGAGCACATAATAAGTAACCTATTTTTAGTATTCTGTGTTGGAACCCAAATAAATGTAAGATGGGGTATAATTGATGCCTCAATCTGATTAAATAAGATTAAAGTATTCTGGTTTACTGTTTGTGTACGGATATTGTGGAGGGCTATAGGATTTTAACAACTGTATAGATATCTTCAAATTTTAAATATTAATTTATTTTAGGAATATTGTATGATATTGGTAGTGTATAAAAGTAAGGTGATTTGTCGCTTGTACTGTGTTTAAGGAAGAGGTGTAGAACTTTTAATGACAGATAATAGAGACAGACGTGATAATATTAGACGTTATCACAGAAGTCATGATAATGTTTTTAACCGAAAAGACGTGCCTGTAGAGACAGTAGGGATGGCTGACGCATTTCAGAAGGAGCCATCATTTCAAAATCTGGGGGAGAGTATAAAAACTCTTATCTCTCTCCCTCATAAATTATCATCAGTTGTAGAGAGAGAAAAAAATTGTGCAAAGCCCATTCTTACAGAGAGGAAATGTTTGAGTTCTTAGTGTGTTTTTAGAGAGAGAGGTTCATCAGGTGATAAAAAACTGTCTAAAAAGTATCAGGGGTGGTCATCCTCAGGAAAACGTCTGGATCAAGCTGAAGATTATTGCTCTTCAAGTATAGGTTGGCAATATTTGTATCTGTTTGTTTGATTTGTGTTTGCTAGTACTCTGTATAATGTTATATGTTTATGTTTGTAGATAGTAGGTTAATAATGTATGGGTTTTAAGATCTGTGGATAACTGATGAGAGAGTTCGGTTGTTTTGAAGCTTTGTCATATGAAGAAATTGTAGAGAGGGAAAATGCTAATTTGGAAAAGAAGAGGGAAAACTCGAAATGATTGCCTTTTGTTTTTCTAGGAAATTATAGAGAAGGCGTGTTGACTGGGTAGAAATTTGGGTGGGACAATTTTCACTATGTATAGTGTGTAATATGGAAAGTTGAGATAATGATAAAATATTTTATGTATTTGTAGGTTCAATATGCGTTCTAAACCTATAATTCCCTCTAGTAGATTTGTAGTATCTCCGAGTTCAGAGGAGACCTCATCGTCAGGGAGGGAGGACGAGGGTGATACCATAGAAGAGACTATAAATAATGTAGAAGTGAGTAGTGTAGTTGGGGAAACCAGTAAGATAGAGAAAGAAGTAGAGGGTTGAAAAGAGAAATACAATATATTTGTTATATATATACTCGGAGGGAGTATATATAGGAAAATAATTCTTAAAATATAAGAAGAAATTACAGGGAGAATGGGGAAGCTACCTGGGAAACCAAGGTCCCTGGTTTAGGGCCTATGTCCCAGGAAAAGGGGAGGAGGCGGTGTATTACAAAGTCCCTTGGTTGAAGAAGTGGAAAAAGGAGAGAGGGATTAGTGAGGGTGTTTCTCTTCCATACTATAATGGTCTTGAGCTAGCAGGTCTGAGTGATGGGTTTTTATGTTATTTAAATCAGGTCGTGTATGGCCTAAAGATTCCTCTGACTTTCTATTAAAAAGGAGTCATGAATGTTTTACAGTGTTACCCCGCCCAGCTGAATGGGAATGTATATGAGATGATGAGGGTATGCGAGGCACTGAATGAAAAATGGAGGAAGGAAGGGACTGTCAAGCAGTTTAAAGCTGAAGATGTGTTGAAATTTTATAAATAGAAATATGTCGAAGGTCGAAGTAATGGTTACCTGTATAGTGAATCATCTAGGAAAAAAAACTTGATTTCAAATCTGTGGGTAGACCATGGAACGATCACCATGTGTGGGCAGAGGGTAACTGTATGTAGGTTCTTGATGAACCAATGCTCGAGCTGAACCATAAATATTATAACCCGAGTAAGTAACATTGACCAATCTTCGAATTACGAATAACATGTCTTCGAGCTGTTAAATAATGTTTTGCTCCTTGTTTTGGCAGAACCCAAACCTTTATCGATACCTGATAAGACCGGCCAGTTCGATTGCATTGCTCGAGATTAGGACAAGTTAAAGTAGGTACTTGGTGAGCTAGACATCCGTAGGGATATAAGGGTAGATTCTGTAATACCCAAAGTTAAACAAGCTTACGAGAATCGAGTTATGGCTGAGGAGAAAGTTCATTTGACTGTTGATGATGTTCTCAGTCTTCCACCTCCTGTGCCTCAAAATACCAAATAGACTACCCGAAGGTTGGGGAAGTCTGCTCGGTAGAGTACCTCTGCCACTGTGGTGGTGGCCATGGAATAAGAGGTCGCAAAGACTTTGCCTGCTGTAGAGGATAAATAGGAAGTAAGTACGATTAATCCTGTTGAAGTGGAGACAAACTTGCTGAAGAAAAATGCCATGAGGAAGAAGGTAGCTCTTGTAATATCCCTTATGCTGCAGCCAGGATGCAAAAGCTAGAACATAAGTATTGTCTGATAGTAGGGTCCAATCTGAAGTAGCTCGATAAAGAGTATCAGGAGCACACTTTCGCAGTATGTATTTAAAATCTTTTATTATTTTGTATTCAAATTAAGAGCTTTTGTTCTAAACTTGTGTTTGTGTATACTTAGTACTAGTAGCTCTCAATGTAGCTCCTTGAAAGTATCTTTATTGCTTGAGGCGGATATCTTATTACAAGTAATCTCTAGATACAAAAATGTTTAAACCTTGTAACCAATAAGTTTGAATGTTTTTGAGAATCTTGACAAGTAGTTTCTTGGTGATCTTTTGTATAATTTTTCTGGTCCCTGTCTCTTATGGAATTTCATCTTTATATAGGCCTTCTCCGCAGCTCTTTATCGTGCTAGAGCAAGTTCACCGAACAATGTGGTTAGTGGCAGTTGACTGAATAACTGGCGAGTTCATGGGAGACAGGTATCTTTGACTGGATAAGGTTTTTCAGTTTGAAGTTTGACCCACGTTCTTCACCAGTTTGTGGAGTAGGTTGGAATGTTGACTAGAGAAATTATGTTAAAAGTGTGTGAGTCTGAGATGGAGGTAATTCAAATTGGCGACAACTCAATTTTAGGTAAGATCGAGGGATAGGTCCCTACAATCGCCCCCTTGAAACCGAAGTCACGAGTGACATTGGTTGAGAAATGATCTATGTGTAATTAATATTTGTGTTAAAGTTCTTGATAATTGAAATAGAGTAATGATGGCCTTGACTGTATGGAAGTTACACGGGATATGGGGAAATGACGTGTATTAAATGAGGATGTGGATGCCAATGTATGTGATGGTTTTGATTTGATAAGTCGCGTCTGTAATGAATGATGACGTTTGGAAAAATGTACATGCACAATAAATGTAGGGTTATATAAATAGTACTTGTATCGAATCTTTGAAGCAGAGTTCACTTGTAATTCGTCAAAATTATCTAAAATTTTAAAATGGTGAAGACTCGGAGGATGGTCCTTGAAGAGAGGACTATGTTTGAAATACAGATGTCGAAGTTGAAATACTTTGGCGACCAATCCTTGGAGATGTCGATACCCGCTCCTGTTCCTCCGACTTATCAAGGTATGTTGGAAGACAAAGAGGTTGAAGCTGAGGAGGAATTTTACTGTAGGTGGAGGTTTTATGTTGTCGCCTTGATAGGCGAAGAATATTGGGCTTGTCTCCGTACTCTGGCGGAGGACAAGGTTAGGAGGATAGATGCAAGGATAGGCATAACTGCGAGACAATTATAATAATTTCTTAAACCACCATGGAATCTATGGTCGGGCCCTCTTCATCACTACTAACTCTGTGAGGGTGGTGGTTATAGGAGAGGCGGTGATGGTAGTGAAGGAGTAAGATGAGAAGTGGGACTCTGCTTCTGCATTTCTATCAAGTTTTGGGGCTCCGAAGACCTTCAATTTGTAGAGTTGGTGCCAGCACTGAGTCTACTGTTTCCATAGTTTCTATTTGAAGTTCGATTAGACTTCGACCATACTCATGTAAGGGAAGTTTTTTACTGTTTCTAATTTTTGCTTTGCATCAGTGTGAAAAATCACTGAAGCAGGACGAACTGAAGGATTTAATATATCAGAGTGCCTGAATGACCTGCTACTTACAAAATATTGAAAAACTTGTTATCTGTAAAGTACTTAAAGTTAGGTGCTGGAAAGATTAGGTATATGTAAAGTACCTGAGATCGATTACTGAAAGACTTGTTATCTGTAAAAATACATGTAATCTTTTTCAACATAAATAAAATTTGTCATCCAATTACTTATGTTGATATAGATATAAAATAGCTCACAGAAATCGCGCTGAAAAGTTTTGAAGAATGTATGAAATGAATTGAAATTTATGAGTTCCGAAAGTATTGTTATTGTAACATTCAAACTGAGATAAATATGTGCGAAAACTTATATTGTGTTGTAAGTATGATTTGTTCTTCGTGCTGGAAATATGGGAGAGAAAAATTGTAGGACATCTATAGTGCAAACAATTGATCTAATAGAAGTCAATAGAAGAATAAATCTGGAAAAAATGAGCTCGACCTAGAAAGTAATGGAACGTATGAGTTCGAGGGAAGGATAAGTCCAAATAGTTTTTCTCAAGATTCTGGGTTTTCTGTTACGAGATAAATGGTCAATATCACGTTTTGAGGGAAAAGTGGAGCAAAATTGTATAAATAAGGGTATAATGATTTTTTGAATATGGAGAAGAGATTAGGATGGTGCAGACTCGATCTAAAAGAATTCGTCATGCCGCTGAAGGACGATTGGCCATAAAGATCGCTGAAGTGCGGGAAAGTATTTTTGGATTTTTTGGTTATGATGATGAGTTACCAGTGAAGGAGTGTCAGCTCGAAGGATTAGATGAAAGGGGTAGGGAACTTGAGTATGCACGTTATTTTTATGAGGTATGTTTTCATGAATTGGTGAGGGATCCTGTAGATCTAGAAGAGGTGGTTGGATTGATTGCTGAGGTGGAGATCGAATTTGAAGATGTGATGATCGATAGAGGATATCTGATCGGATGTGGTCGCTCAGATCATCAAGGTTGGTTTAGATATAATTATATGTAAAGTGTTATCATAAATAAATGTAGATGGTTATACAACAATGTTGTGAGGGAAGGACTTGGCGCTACTGCAGATTCTCATTATGATACTGAAGGTTAGTAGAGACGTGTGTTGTATGTTTGTGTTTTTTACAAATCATAATCTGTTTTAAGCAAATCCCTAAAAAATCACTATTTATAGCAATCTATGAAATTTGACATATATACAGAATATATGAAAGATATGTTGTATGTGAATGATCGATGTGTATGAAATAATGATAGATACCTGAACCTATATATAGGTCGAACGTGAGAGGTATTTGTGTAGGATCAAAACTTTGCCTGTACAATTGTAGTTGAGATGGATAGTTTACCTATTAACGAGGTGTTAAACTCTGGTCGGACGGTAGAGTCTGATAGTGAGGTTGAAGTAAGATTGGAATAATTTCTAGGATTCCTTGGCAAATTGGTGATCTATCCTCCCAGTTTGGAGTCATTTAAAGAATTTTGTAAAGCCAAGGCTGCTATAGGAAGGACATGGGGTAATTGCGCATAATACGCCCGTAGACTGTTTATGGGGTGTACTGTAGCGATGGGGGAGGAGTATTTTTATTTGTTGGCTGACTTGGAGGAGGAAAAATGAGATAGGGGTATTGAAGAATCGATCTCGTTAGAATATTTTGATGGGAATGTTCGGAGTGACCTTTCAGAGGGTTTTTTGTGTTACTTGTCTCAATTAGAGTACGGGTTGAGTCTTCCCCTTACCAATTTGGCAAAGGTGATTATGAATAAGATTGGGACATGTCATGTTCAACTGAACGGGAACATGTGGAAAGTAATAAGTGTTTGCGACTATCTGAATAAAAAATGAGAGAATGAGGAGAAAGTGTAGAATATCCCTTGAGGATATATTGTAGTTTTATGGGGTGAAAAATTATCACACATGTGATGGGGCATATTTTTGTGCGAGCGCAACTCAGCCTCGCTTCTTCGATCTAAATTCAGCAGGTCGAGCCTGGAACGACAATGTAATATGGGTGAAGGGCAATTTCCTTCAGAGCAATGATGAAGAACCTTTGGATCTTCTGTTTAGAACTGTAAAGCAAAGTAAGTATAACAATGCATAGAGTATAATATTGATATGTTTGGACTGATGATCTTTTGTTGATAATATAAATGTTGTGCATAGTAGGCCCGAAGTCCCAGGTGGAGAGGTAAAATTCATTGTTGGAAGAAGTTATTGAGGAAGAGGTTGACCTCAAATTTGTGTTGGAAGGACTGGGCCTTAGTAGAAAGGAAAGGGTTGGGAGTAAGTCGAAAAAGGTTCAGAAATCTTAATCGACCAGGTTGATGGCGAGTATTGATGATGGAAAGAAGAGAGAAACTGGTGGGGAAGGACGTATCATCTTGGACATGACCCCTAGATTAGACAGTTCTGTTCAGCCAGAATCTATTACGTTGAGCAAATTAGCTCAAACGTTTTTGAAAAAATAGATGTTGAGGCTGTCATCGGCATCTGGTACCATTAAAAGTAGTGAGGTTGACGGAAGAGAAAAAAGGTGAAGGATTGAACCTTAGAGGAAGTCGGGGGAAAAGGTCGTTAAAGAGCGATCTGCTACTGAGGATGAACTTAAAGATGTGGAGGAAAGGGCCATGCTGGCGGCTCTTCCCGGAGAGGAGGACATGAGCATGATGGTATGTATTTATGTTTGATTATGTGAAATATTTAGTTATTGCATTTTGAGCTCATGCTGAGGTCGATTTGTGTTTTTTGCAGGTTGCTCGTTTGGTAAGGGGGATTTGGCTCGGAGTTGAAGAAGAAAAATCTGAGCTGAAGAAGGTGAAGATCGAGCTTGAAAAGAAGGTAGCTCAAGCGAAGGTTGATGCTCTCAAGGAAGCAAAGAAGCCGGAAGCCCTGAAGGTTTCCCAAGCAGTGGCGATTGGCTATCTACAAGCGGAGGCGATAGTGAATCTGGAAGACTTGGCGGCAGAGCGCGAAAGGCTTGGGCGCCACCTAATATTGAAAGGATATTCTGAGGATAAGGTGGATGCCATTAAGGTGGACACCTATGTTGAGGAGGGAGATGATGAAGAAGTGGAAGAGGTTGCGGTGGGAGCTATTAATGGGCTAGATGGTGTTAGGCAATCAAGGGGATGACACCGAACTCCTAGAGTATGAAAAATGAGAAGGTTGGATTGTGTGTATTAAATAGAATTTTTTAGGTTGAGCCCCCTTTTTTTAACCCTCTTGTAGGCACTTAGAGAAATTAGTCTCAAAATAAATTATCTAGAGACTGAGCTTGCCAGGGAAAGAGAGATCTCGACATCCTCGCTATCTTCGCAAGCGGAGCTGCAGGTTAGATCGAAACAGACTTTTTAACTTGTATGCTATATTGACATAAAGCTACAAAGTAAATAAGACAACATAGAATGTAGATGCAGACCAAAACTTGTTATCAGTTTTAGGAAAATGACACTAATATAGTGCAAAGGAAAATTCAAAGTTTTTAGACAAAGTAGAATATAGAAAACATGTACCTCAGACTTTGAAATATATGTCATGGAGCACCTATATGTGATTTTACTTCGACCTTTAAGTCAAAAAGTTGTTGCACATAGTAGATGTTAGAAATTAGATATCTTTTTAGAAATGAAATATATATATATATATATCATGCTGAAGGGTGTTCTGAATCAAACTATATATAATGTATCTATTATTGTGCAGGTCGAATTGGATTCAGTTCGCTCGCGCGAAGATGAGGCGCTCCAATGTAATCGAGAATTTGCAGAGGAGTTGAATAGGGTGGGGGAAGTGAATAAGGACAAAGAAGACCAGCATGTAAAGGTCCAATTCAAATTTATTGAGGCAACCCAGACTATTGTCGACCTCACTCATAAGATCGAGGAGAAAGATGTCAAAATTGACCAAGGGCTAAAAGAGCTTGCGGAGATAAAAGAACACGCCGCAAAGCTTCAAATTTGGATTGACATGCTAATGGTAAAGAGTAGGCTGGTCGAAATGGCTCAATACCGTATTCAGGCGCTAGAAAGACCAGAGGGATAATCTTGAACTGATCTTCAAAATTATAGAAGCGAGCTGGAGCGACTGAAACAGAAAATAATTAAAAAAGATAACGAGCTGAAAGTAAATCGAGCGAATCTAACGGCTTCGGAAGCTGCAGCCGAACACTTGCATATAGCCCTGCCTACCAAGGATATGGAGTTTCGGGGGATGCAACGAAAGTGTGAAGAGTTAAATGAGAGGGTGGCACGATTAAAGACCGAATTGGCGTAAGCCAACGCGCTGGCCAAGAAAGCCGGGGCTAGAGAGTACTCGAGGGGGAGTAGAAATGATGTTAAAGTTACTCTAGTCCAAGGGGATGTAGTTATCCTGTCAGGTCGAATTAGGGAGCTGGAAGGTGACGTAGCTCGAATTCAGGGGAATGTACAGAAAGGAAATGTAAACTTAAGGGAATATCAGCACAAGTTAGACGTTGCTCTTGTCAGGGAGAAGGTCTTGGAAGGGGAAATCAGGGTGAAGGAAATTCTGATGAAGAAGAAAGATGACTTGTTAAAGGATACTTCGGCCAAGGAAGAGTTGAATGCAGAAATCGAGAGACTTAGTGCCCATAAAGGGAAATGACACATCAGAAGAAACTGTATGCAATTTTGGAGTCGCGCCTCGAGAAGGTGAGATCTCACTTTTCAAGGATAGTTGTATCTCATGCATCATGCTCAGACCTGTTAAAGTCGACCGTTGCATATTTTATAGAGGAAGTAAAAGAACCTGAGTTAGAAAGAGATACCTTATTCAAGAGTTTGCCTGATAAGGGATGCATTTGTATAGTTAATATAGATCGAGGGAACTGTATGGCCTTCATAGAAACAAATTTAGGCCCTCGACCTGCTGATCTGATAGAGAGGGGCAGAGTTGCTGTAACTCATGAACTGAATTCTGATCGACCACCTACTTTAAAGTAAAGCACGAGTGACATCCCAATAGCATAAAATAATCTATTATAATGCGACCTGAAAATAAATAGTATCTGTCGCAGACATATTGAAATAGATGAAAGCTAGTATGACCTTTACCTTATTTTATGTATGGTGGGGTCTTTGATATAAAATAAGTTTTTATATTTCTTATAAACGTAGAGATGGGTTGAGTTAGACAAACCAAGTAAATCTTGGATTTAACTGTAGTAATGTTGTAGACATATAAAAAGAGATGAAGGCTAGTATTACCTTTGCCTTATCTTATACCTATTAGAGTCATTGATATAAAATAAGTTTTTACATTTGTTTAAATCGCAAAGATTTAGTATAGTCAGCCAAACCAAGTGTTATCCTTGATTTAACTGGTATAATGTCCCAAACAAGTTGAAGCAGATGAAGGCTAGTATTATATTTGCCCTATCTCATGTTTGGTAGAGTCTTTGATATAAAGCAAGTTTTTACATTTGTTTGAATTGTAGAGATTTAGTATAGTCAGCCAAACCAAGTGTTTTCCTTGATTTAACTGGTATAATGTCCCAAACAAGTTGAAGAAGATGAAGGCTAGCATTACCTTTGCCATATCTTATGTTTGGTAGAGTCTTTAATATAAAACAAGTTTCTACATTTGTTTCAATCACAGAGATTTAGTAGAGTCAGCCAAACCAAGTGTTATCCTTGATTTAACTGGTATAAGATGGATTAAAAGCTAGTATTATCTATGCTTTAATTTATAGAGTGCAGTTGAATCTATGAAAGTAGAGAGATGTTGTGAAAAACTTGGAAGTTTCATTTATCAATTTAGAATTTATATTAGATGGAGATGAAAATCTCAATTTTGGAATTGAAAAAATAAAAGTGAGAAACAAAAACAGAATAGTGAGACGCTTAACGGTAGTACCATTTCAGTTGCCTAGTGCTCCAAGGATTTGAAATGGAGATTCCCTCTTCTGTCATGAGATAATATGATCCTAGGCCTGAGAGACCTGTGATAATAAATGGACCCTCCGAATTGTCGACTAATTTTTCAGCGTGAGGCTCTTTGCGATGTTGAGGAATTTCTCTGAGGACGAGATCATCGATTTGGAAGACACAGTTTTTGACTCAGCTATTATACGATCTGGCTAACATATGATGATATCGACATAGGTTAGCGATGGGGCGTTCCCTGGTTTCATCGATCATATTGAGGTTGCAAGCCAATTCAAACTTATTTTCCTCGTCAGTCAGCTCATGATCTCGAACTGGATGATGGTATTCAGAAGGAATGATGGCCTCAGTGCCATAGGCAAGGAGGAATGGGGTGCAACTTGTTAACTGCCAGAGAGTGGTACGATATGCCTATGGGACGTCCACGATGGTTTTGTTGGTAATTTTGGCTTGACCATTACCTTGAGGATAGTAAGGATTGGATGGTGAGTGAATGATATTGTGTTGGTTGATGAAGGTTATGATATTTTCTCCAACATATTGGGGCCCGTTATCAATACAAATTAGGTATGGACACTCGAACCGAGTGATGATGTATTCCTATATAAAAGAGATGACCTCTTCTTCTCTGGCTCGGCATAGTGGAACTGCTTCTGCCCATTTTATAAAATAATCAGTTGCTATGAGTAGGTGATGGAGGTTACCAAGAGAGTTAGGGAATTCGCCGACAAGATCAAGTGCCTATCTTTTGAATGCCCATAACACCTTGCCTGCATGGAGTTTGAGCGCAGGGGAGTGTATCCTGTGTGTATATCTTTGGCAGGTGTCACATCTGCGTGAGTACTCCTCTACTTATACATGTTAGGTCAGAATATTCCTTGTGTAATAGCTTTTTTGCTAGCGCTCAACCTGCAGCATGGGAGCCACAAGTCCCTTTATGTAATTCACAGAGCATTTCATCTACTTTTGGTTTGAAGAGGTACTTGAGGTATGGCCCCATGATGAAAAGGTGGTATAGCATACCATTTTGATTTGTGTAGTACTTCGAGTTACTGATCAGCTATCGGCACTTTTTTGGATCTGCTGGAAGTGGTCCGTTGTAACTGTTAACAATACCGAGGTAGGCTAAGAAAGGCCTTCGCCAATCATCATCTCCCCCTTTATCTCCCCCAGTGTTGATCATGTATATAGAAATGCGATCAATGTTGGGGGTTGAAATGATTTCGATCTGGAGATATCGAGCTTCTGTACCCAAGACCCTGGCTAGATATGCCAAGGAATCGGCGTGTCTATTTATACCTCTAGGAAGATAATCGAGAGTTGCTTTCACAAACTTGCTTATCTTATCTACCATGAGGGTTGCGTATTCGATCATCTTTCCATTCTTCTTATATTGATCAGAGTAAAGGTGGACGAGGAGTAGTGAATCTATGTAAACTTAGAGTTCGGGGACATCGAGCTCAAGAGCGAGGTCGAGTCCATGAATGAGTGCTTCACATTCGGTGACATTATTTGAGGCCTCAAAATCCAAGCAGATTGATTTATCAATTCTGTCATTAGAAAGGGTAATTAATACGATTCCGATTCCTGACCCTATGGATCCTGCTGAACCATCCGTGAGAAGTCTTCACCCTTTTGTTGTAATCCATTAAGCTCGTTCGTCAAATGGTCTGGGGGTGGATCTTCTAGAGTTTCTTCTGTAAGGTCAGGGTCGTGCTCCTCCCACTCGGGATCTTCCATTTGAAAATCTACGAGTAAATCAGCAACGGCTTGATCCTTTTTGGAATGACGGTTTTTGAATTTGATATCATGTTCTTCCAAACTGACTGACCACTATTGTACTCTCCTTGATTTTTCTTTCTTGGATAGAACTTCTCGAAGTGGGTAGTTCGTCATGACTTTGACTGAATGAGCTTGGAAGCAATGCTAGAGTTTCTATGAAGTGTAAACAAGAGTAAGAAGAAGTTTCTCCATTTTAGAGTACTTCGTTTCTGCTGGAATGAGTGTTTTGTTGATGAAGTAGATTGGTTTCTCAATTTTCACTTCAAGGCGAATGAGAACTGAGCTAAGTGAAATATTTGTAACTTTTAGGGAGATAATCAGTTCTTCATTATCTACTGGGGTGCACATTATGGAAGACCTTCCCAAATAGGTTTTGAGATCCTAAAAAGCAGCTTTGCATTCTAGTATCCAAGTGACCTCTGCATTTGGTTAAACTTTTCCTCTTTTAGTACAACCGCGGAGTAATAAGAATAGCCAATGACAGCAGTCTAAAGATTTAGAAACGAAGCAGTTGATAGCGGCAATCTTGCCGACAAGTTTTTAAACGTCTTTTGTTGTTTTTGGAGAAGGCATGTTGAGGAGAGCCCGAATCTGATCTGGATCGGCCTCAATCCCCTTCTTGTTGATGAGGTAGTCTAGAAATCAGCCAAAATGTACCCTGAATTGACACTTATCAAGGTTAAGACATATCCTGTAAGATCAAAGAATGTTGAATATAGTATTGAGACCTGAGATATGATTGGCTCACTGTACGCTCTTGCACAGGAGATCATCAATGTAGACTTCAAGGACTTTCCCTAGATCTGCTTTGAACATAGTAGTCATGAACCGTTGATATGTGGCATCTACATTTTTGAGTTCGAAGGGCATGACTTTATAGCAATAAAGATGTCTTTCAGTGATAAAAGTTGTTTTTTCTTGATCTTCTTCCAAAGGTAGAATCTGATTGTATCCCGAAGCAGCATCTATCATAGATAGGAAGTCATGGCCTTCTATAGAAGCAAGGATCTGATAAATGTTAAGAAGAGGGAAACTGTCCTTTGGAGTATGTTTGTTCAGATTGGTAAAATCTACTCAAACTCAGACTTTTCCGATCTTCTATGGGACAGCGACAATATTAGATATCCAGTCTGGATATTTGGCTTCTCAGATATTCATCTTTGTTTGGTGGACCACCTTTCCGAGGCTAACCAGTATTGCCCTTGGTGTACTTCTGATCTCCCTATTCCTCCTTTGGTTCAGTGCCTCGATCTGTAGATGGACCTTTGGTGGTGAGGACAGATGTAGTATATTTTTGTCGCTCAGACATCATCCTCTCAAAGTCGATGTAACTATTGACCTTGGTGATCATATCCTCCAAGGTTATAGGTTTATTGAGGAAGAGGTATTCTTTGGCCTTACAGTCGAGCTGGAGCGCGTTGGTGAAAACTGTAACAGTTGTTTTCTGATCGAGGTTATCCACTTTACCTACGAGCTCTAAAAATTTCTTCGCAAAAGCCTTGAGCTTCTTCTCTCCGTGACTGTTTGAGACTGATAAGAAAATACAAATTTTCCTTTTTGTCCCTATTATGAGCATATGTCTTGATGAAATTTCTTCTTTATATAGGCCTTCTCCGCAGCTCTTCATCGTGCTGGAGTACGTTCTCCGAACAATGTAGTTAGTGGTAGATGACCGAATAACTGACGAGTTCATAGGAGACAGGTATCTTTGACTGGATAAGTTTTTCAGTTTGAAGTTCGACCCACGTTCTTCACCAGTTCGTGGAGTAGGTTAGAATGTTGATTGGAGAAGTTATGATAAATATACGTGAGTCTGAGATGGAGGTAATTCGAACTGGCGATAGCTCGATTTTAGGTAAGATCGAGGGATAGGTCCTTACAGATTGTACCAATTTTTACCTGTTCTTCATATGTGTTAGATCTCTGTATACTATTTTTATTTGATGATATATGAATTTTGTTCTCTGTGACGATAAATAGAGTGATGTATTGATATTACTTTGATATCATGTCCTTGATTCATCTTGTTAGCTATTACTTACTGTTTTTGAGCATTCTAAACACATATGGTGTAAAGGCTAAGTCAGAATCTCAGAATTAGCACGTTCATCTGCTGGCAGAAGTGTGCCAATATATGTCCCTCGTTTGTCTCAACTGATTTTGACGTACTCTGTAGTTTCTGTAGTTGCCAGATGGTTTTCTGTAGAGTTTACTGTATAAGTTTCTATAATGTTTTTTGTTGTTTTCATTAATTGCTATGTGAGTTGTGGCTGTGAGGGCTCGGGTTCGATGGCAATAAAGTTTTTACATGCTCGAGCCAGCTTCTGGCTTCTTTTGATTTCAAAAATGTCGTCCTCCCATTTAAAGCGTAGCGCCAAATAATAAGGCGACGAAATAGCTCATATATTGTGTAACCAGCAACATCCCATTATACCCAAATAATGGGATTTTGCATTGATAACATAAAAGACAATGTTAACTGTTGCTGGTCTTGTTGTACTAGGAAGCATTATCTTTCCCACACATTTTTCTCTAGACCCATTAAACCCATAGAAGTCAATGTCAACGGGTTATACCTTATCAGCCAGTCCTATCTGATTAATCATGTTTTAAAACTGTAGTTCAATACTACTACCAGTATCTATCATCATTGTAAGTAGTACATCATTTCTCTTTTTTGGCATGATTGCCAAAACATCATGGAGAGGAAAGTTGACATGATGAACATCACAGTCATCAAAAGAAATCCCTGTTCGTTGGGAGTTGGATACGGGAAGTAAACGAGCTTCTTTATCGTTTATGGACAGGTTGTGACATTGGTTGACTCGATGTATTTTGCTTCTGTTCGATTGGTTGCTACTTTAAGTCTTAATGAAGTGACTGAGCTGGATATGGTAAAAATGTTTCTTCCCTGCCGGCTCTTTGATTTGTACGGCTGCTGTAGGAAGTTTATAACTTCCATTCTTGTAACTCTTAACATCCACAATGTATTCATACATTCATTTATCTGTAAAGATATACTCTAATTGTCATTGTAAAGAATAATAGTGTTCTGTCTCATGATGTCGGACCCTGTGGTGGATGCAATAGGGTTTGTTCTCAATGGGCTTGAGATAATGTGCATTGCAAAAAAAGTTATCCTTTTGAAGTATAGGATAAATGCTGGCTATGGTTACATTCATCTTGGGAAGACAAGGCTTTGGTAAGTTACTACCCTTCTGGGGTCGTTCATCATTAGACTTTATTATCTTTCTGTATCCTCCTTGATCAGCAGTACGGTTAAAATCATAGCCTGCAGATTGATCTCTAGCTGTCAATGTTAATTTTTTGGTTTTTTGCCTGTCGGACACCATTCTTTCGAGATCGATATATCCGTTAACTTTTTTGATCATATCTTCCAAAGTTGTAGGTTTGTTTAAGACGAGGTACTCCTTTGTCTTTCCATCGACGAGTAAAGTATTGGTGAAAGCCAAAAAAGTAATCTTCTGATCGAGCCGATCTACCTTTCGAGCTAACTCCAAGAACTTCTTAGTGAACGTCTTGATCTTCTCCCCTAGCATTAGCTTAAGGCTAAAAAGAGAATATAGATTCTCCTTTTTGTCTCTATTGTGTGAGTAATTCTTGATGAAGAGTTCTCGCAACTGTTTAAAAGTTATAATAGATTTTTTGGGTAGTGTATGGAACCATTGCAGGGGTGGTTCGTCTGATAAGCTAGTAGGAAAGAGCCGGCATAAAATGTGGTTAGATGTGGAATGTAGGCCTAAAGTGTCCTGGAACTCTTGGATGTGTTCTACTGGATCAATTCATTTGTACTTTTGGATCTTCGGAGTGTAGAATTCGGTGGGAACCTCGCCATCCAATAGCTTTTGTACGATCCGGTATTTCTATAATTTATTGTAGATTACTTTAGTCTAAGTCTGAGCTTTGAGCAGTTCTTTGATTCGCTTGTCAACATGTTCCTGAGTCACATATTGTCGAGCTGTAGTGGCTGGGCGTGTGACGCATCCTTCTCCAGGATTGTGGTTGCCACTCCCTTCACTTAGGCGTTCTTTTGCTGAAACTCGAACTCTATTGTAGAGCCGCCATCTACTTCCTGGTGGACCTCCTGGATCGCAATAGGCTATATTTCCTGTTGGTGATGATTAGATCGAAGTGCACCTCCTAAGTGATTGCCTTTCGGGGAAGGTCCTATTTTTTCATAAACAAAAATTTGCCAGCCTTCAGGTTGCACAACTTTGTTCTTCTGGGTGGTGATCTGCTGACCCTATAGAACTTTCAACGCATCTTATACACTCGCTAGCTGTTGCTCCAGAGTGGCACGCTTTTCTGCCTCAGAGTTCAGATTATACCTCAGCTCTGCTAGAGTGGCATTTTATTTTTCTGAAGTAACCAATGTGATCTGATTTGGAAGTGCCATCCTAAGAAATGATAATTAGCAGTTTCTGAGGCAATGAGTTTGAGAATTTTGTTCCCACAGACGGTGCCAGATGTAATAGCCTAATTCTAGGATCCAGACTTAGCCTTAACACCAGATGTATTTAGAACGCTCAAGAACAGTAAGTAATAGCTAACAAGATGATTTAGTATGAATTTTTTTTAAATAGGTTAAAAACCGTTACCTCTCTTGAGGATTTTGATAAAGATATCTGATATTATTGAGATTGTTAGCTTATTACAATGAGTGTTCTGAATTTATGGAATGTTAGGGTGAGAAATCCTCTGTCCTTCATCATAAAATATGACCATTTGACGACCACTAAGATTCTTAATGATGGACGTTACAAAATATAAGATTAATATTCTCTGACCAGATTATATAACGGGCTGACTCTGCTTTTTCTTATAACGGCTTTATTCATGATGTTGTGCCCGTTGACTCGAACTATTGATGTAGAGGTTGAATAGCGGTGACTCAAACTTTGGGATACTGAATATATAACTTAAGTAATACTTCATGTATGCTGTTAAGTTCGTGGATGAGGTATGAGTCCGAGATGCAAAATAAGCTTATTACAAGACGGTTCTCAACCCAGAGCGCGAGCAGTATCATGAGCGAGTGATGTTGGTTGAGAAACTTTTGTGTTTCCTTATGTTATTATCTTAATTCTGATCATGCTACAAATGTGAAACCTACTACATTGATGAGGTCAAGAGTTTGTATGTAGTTTGAAGATGAAGCATGAGTCCGAGATGCGGAATAAGCCACTACAACTATATTCATAAAAACTACTAAAATGAAGTGGAACATGCAGGGAACCCATGCTAGCTAGAAAGATCCCAAGCATCTCAGTGCTTAACTTGGCTTGGTTTAGTAGCAATAGTCACCACCAACTAACATAGCTCACCAAAAATATAACATTAAAAAAATAATGAAAACCAATATCTTGAGTTTGAAGGGAATTAGAGATAAAAGGTTACTGTAGATTAAAGGAGTAATAGCTAACCAAAAAGAAAATCTGCCCAATAAAGGCCATAAAAGCTATGAGTATTCACAAGAAGCACAACAAAATAGCTATGAATAATCCGCTGCGAAAACCATTTAGTAAATAACAAAAACAACGATCAAAGAAGTTTAAGGATAAAAACATGAAAATAGAATAAAGAACTGTTCGAAATTAAAGATAGCATACCTGTTCAAGTAAGAATCTCTGGCAAAGGCAACTAAACAATCCATTATTCAGCATAGGTATCCCCTTAATAAGAGTTCTGCACCAAGTCAAAACTAGATTTATAATATTTTTGAGAGTTTTGCTGACCTATTACATTCTACCTTTGCGACCAAAGGTAGATTCAACTTTATAATTGGTGGCATTACCAATAACATTCACCTTTTCGAGTAGTCTTATCGGATGAAAATCTGCAACATGACCTTCCTTTTATAATGGACTTCAACTTGGCTGTTATTGAGGTCATAATTGAAGACATTAATGAAAAATCACCAAAAGAGAAACACACTTTGTAAAAGCCAATGATGGTTAAACCGAGTCAACGCCAACATTTACAAACTATTGTTCAATCCCCAAATGTATTTGATCAAAAATCTTTCATGAAAATTGCAAAAATAGTGAGATGAGACGAGAATCAAAAATTAATTAGTGTTTCACATAGATTTTATAATTTACAGCACTAAAATTTGAAAGAGGAAAAAATATATCAAACACCATTTTTGCAAGCAAACAAACACTGAAATGTTGTTGAAGAGAAAATACAAAATTGAAATAAACTTTGCTTACTCTAATCACCACTCAAGACATCAACTACAGGAACAAAGTGATTATGAGCAAGTTGTAGTCTACCGTTATCGAGGTATACCCTCATACTGCCCTTCACCAAAAGCCCCTTCAATTGAAATAAATTTGAGATGAACAACGATCTAGTTATTACAAATTCAAAGGAAATTCTAAAAGAAAAACTTAACCTTGTAAGATTAGTTTACAGATTAGTAACAACTATCGCAAATCAGTAACAACTATCGCAAATTCTGTATGGAAAGAAGAAGAAAATTGGGGGAGTTGTAGTCGATATACCTCCATTCTTAATTAGAGAGAAGACAAAAAGGAGGCCAAAATCAAACTAAGGAGGAGATCTAATCGGCTTTACTATGAAGATTTTAATTAAAAGAGTTGAAGGAAAATAGGGTTGAATAAAGTTCTCTCATTTTTTATTGAGACCTAAACCACATCACTAGATAGAAAACGACATGGATCTCCAAATTAAACGACGTGAAGACATTTTTTCATTTTAAAGTCATTTTCAAAATTGACGTTAATTGATGGAATACATTAATTCACATCATTTTTTGAGGAAGTGACGTGATAACCATAGTAAGTACATCAAATTATGGGAAAACTAATAAAAATAGGTTATATAATATCATATTTTAAAAATATGATGTTAATTAAATGACATAAAAGCCCATATTTATTGTAGTGTGGATGATAAAATTAATCATCTCCAGATCTGTCAAAAGGACAAACAAAAAATTCAAATTAGTGAATCCAATGATGAAAGCTCTGAGAAGTAAGGATAGCCCCTATCTTAATCTTTTCCAAAAAATTACTTATCAAAATGGTATATCAGGGCTACCCTTGTAATAAAAAATGAATATACCATTAAAAATGCCATTTCTCTAGTTGATAGTGAAGATGACTTAAATTGTATTCAAGAAGGCTTGGTACCCACCACCAAGTATTTTTTTAAAATAGTTCAATATGCTACTTTTGTAAGTGAAAGTAGGATGAATATTCAACATAAACATCCAAAAGTTTTTATCTGTAATAAAGGTACATGCATCCCATCTACCTTTCTTCTAGTCTGAAACGTACAACAACATGTCATTCTTGGTACCCCATTCCTAAATCTTCTTATGCCCTTACATATATAAGATTGATGAAAAAGTGATATTTTGCAAATTCTAGGGTCAAGAGATTATTTTTGAATTCATTAGAAATCCTAAAACCAAGATCATTAATGAACTAAGGACCGTGCTTGGTTTTAAGGAGAATCATCTGGATTTCCTAAAAGATGAATTCCAACTCATGGAAATTTCTCATAAACTTCAATCCCCTGAGATGAAGACCAGGATTAATAAAGTTAAAAACAATATATTACTGAGGTCTGTAACGATATCCCTGGAGCTTTTTGGGAAAGAAAATAACATGTTTCCTTACCCTACAAATAGATTTTTGATATGATAACTCAGATTCCTACTAAGGCTAGGCCAAGTCAAATAAATTCTAAATATCTTAACCTCTGAAAAAGGAGATTCAGGATTAACTGATAAAAACCTTATCAAAAAGAGTTACTTTCCTTGGAGCTGTATAACCTTTTATGTTAATAAGAATGCTGAAAAAGAAAGAGGTGTTCCTAGACTTGTTAATTATAAACCTCTTGACGACACCCTTAAGTGTATTCGTTACCAAATTCTGAATAATAAAAAATCTTTTAGATCGATTATATAATACGATTATATTCTCCAAATTTGACTTAAAGTCAGGATACTGGCAAATTCAAATTAAAGAGAAAGATAAATATAAAACTGCATTCACAATTCTATTTGGTCATTATGAATAGAATGTTGCGCCTTTTGGTTTAAAGAATGCTCCATCTAAATTTCAGAATATTATGAATGATATTTCCGTTCCTTATTTTGAATTTTGTATTGTTTATATTGATGATATTCTTTTGTTCTCTAATTCTATTGATCAACACTTCAGACATTTGAAGATTCTCAAAGATGTTATCCACAAGAATGGCTTGGTTATTTTCGCTCCTAAAATAAGACTGTTTCAATTAACAGTCAGATTTTTATGACATAATATTACTAAATGACAGATTGTTCTTATTAACAGGAGTATTGAGTTTGCCTCAAAGTTTCCAGATGAAATTAAAGAAAAAACTCAATTTCAAAGATTCCTAGAAAGTCTAATTACATTATAGAATTCTATCAAAACTTAGCCCAGGATAGTGTTATTTTATATAATCGACTCAAGAAGAAAACTACTCCTTGGACCTCTGAGCAAGCAAAAGATATTTAGTGGATCAAATTAAGAATTAAAAACCCCCATGCTTAGGTCTTACCAATTCACAATGGCAAAAAAATTACTCAGCGTAAGAGGTGCCTAAGACAGAGGCGTCTAGTTGAAAAAAATCAATCAGGCGTCTCTGCCTTAGGCACCTGTTGTGCTGAGTAATTATTTTTCCCAAACGGCTTTATTTTTTTCAAACGGCTATATTTTTTCCTAACGGCTATATTTTGCTTTTAACAACTCTATTAGGTTAAGGGAATATATAGACCAAATATTGAGACTCATACTATCCCATAACGAATTACAATATTCTCTTAGTTAAATTTTAGTATTGTGTGTCGTATCCGATAAATTTCAAGATGGTTATTGATGTTTTCTTTGATTCTTCATCCGAGGAGGAAGAGGAAGATGATATCGATGAATCTTCAACCGATTATAGTGATGACGACGTTATTGATGCGATTAAGATAAAGATATTGAGCAATCAAGCCGAAATTAATGAATTAGAAAAAGTGGAATCTTCAGGAGCTCGTGTTGGTTAGGTTGTCGGGCATAAAACCATAAATCGCTCACGTGTATTCTATCATAAGCTACTCATGCACGACTACTTCTGTGATAAGATTGTTTGTGCAAGCAAATATTTCCGTCAGAGATTCTGTATGATCCAAGGACTTTTCGATCATATTTTGAATGCGGTGGTTGCTCATGACAAGTTTTTTGCTCGGAAGCGAAATTCTACAAATTTTTTGGGTTTATCATCTTAACAAATACTTACGATAATATTTTGTATGTTTACATTAGGAGTGTCGGTGGATAGCTATAATGAATATGCTCAGGTTGTAAAGAGTACAACAATTGAGGCCCTTATAAGATTTTACAATATGATAATCGTACAATTCGGTGTGGAGTAATTGAGAACGCCAATTCTGGACGATATACAATAGTGATTGTACGTTGCCGAGAAGCGTAGATTTCTCAGCATGCTAGATAGTTTCGATTACATGTATTGGGAGTGGAAAATTTGCCTTACGGCTTGGGCGGGTCAATACACGGGGCATAAGAAAATACCAACAATCATTTTGGAAGCCGTGACATCTCAAGATTTATGGATATGGCATACGTTTTTTAGAATGACTGGTTTTAACAGTGACGTAAATATTCTTGATCAATTATATCTCTTTCAAGATCTTTGTATTGGTTGCTCTCCACCTTGCAACTTTGAAGTCGATGGAAAACCATACGACATGGGATACTACTTGGCGGATGGTATATATCCGAAATGGGCAACACTTGTTCAAACCTTACGATTTCCCTGAGGTAATTCAGAGAAATATTTTTTCAAGCAATAAGAGTCATATCAAAAAGACGTAGAACGAGCTTTCGGTGTGCTTCAATCTTGATTTGCAATTGCGAAAGATCTAGCAAGAATTTGGTAACCCAAAAACCTCGATAAAACAATGAAAATGCGTATAATTATGTATAACATGATCGTCGAGGAAGAATGTAATAGGTACGGAGTAAGCTTATTGACCGAGCATTTTATCCAAGACCCTCAACCAATTGACTTGAATCGGGAAAAGTCACTTTACAAGGTTGCAAAGTATGATATGATGGCAAGTTGGGATAAGTATATGACACTTCGAAATGATCTCATTAAGCATTTGAAGAACTATCAAGGAAACAACTAGCATTTTTAATTATATGTAATTTTAATATTTAAGCAACTTTATTTTATATCTATGTAATTCCAACTAAGCAATTTTATGAAATTTATTTAAGAAATTTATTTCAATTTCGGTATAAATTTAAATAGTAAATAATTAAAAAAAATCTCAAAAAGTTTTAATTATTTAAAATATACCAAACTTCTTAAACAAGGTTTTTAAACAAAATATATCAGACTTCTTAAGCAAGGTACAACCAAACTTCCTAAACAATAATCACCAAAATACAACCAAACTTCCAAAATAAGATTCTTCAGCTAGAGCCTCTTAGGTATTATTATTAGTTTTAAACATTCTCACCATAACCGCATTACGTTATGCCTCCCAATACACCCTTTGAATATCGTCCATGCTAGACATGTCTATTGCCATCACCTTTTAATTATTTTGGGCTTAAAATTGAGCTTTTAAATTTACCACGGCCTTTGTCTTCCTTTCTCTTGACTTCATTATATGGGCATCTCTCTCTTCCTTCTTCTTATCTCTCTCGGTAATATACTTTTTTTTCTTCTTCTCCATTCGGTCAAGGCGACTAATAAGTATATTTTGGCACTTAATGAGAAAATTTTGTTTTTTGTATTATTTTCCTTTAGTTTAGCACTTTTGATACCGTCAGGACCTTCCGTCTCCATATTCGTGACAAGTATTGGAGAGTCAGTATCAGAGCTAACAGGTATGTCGAGTGTTGCCATAGTAGACATTTCTAGGCTAAAATTTGATATTTTCTTCATTCGCACACTGCAAGCTAATGTATCGAGGTATTGGTCTTGCAAGATTTTCTAACATTGGTGGACAACTTAAAACTTCATAAGCTTCTTTATATAGCCATTTGCCTTTACAACATGCTTTATAAATCATTTTGGCGGCATCGTCCTATAAAATAGATTAAGGTAATTAAAAAATATATAATATTAGTAAAAAAAGTTTATAATTTATTAGTAATAATGAATGCTGAATTACTTACCAAATTTTCTTGTTGCATACCGCTTATGGAACCTTGCATCACATTTTTCAAATAAGTACCATAAAACTTACATGCACGGTTCATATCCGACCAATGATTTTTCAAAGATGACATTGTACACTCAACCCGTTCACCATCTGTAATAGCCTTATTCTGGGATTCGGACTTAGCCTTTACACCAAATGTGTTTAGAATGCTTAAGAATAGTAAACAATAATCAACAAGATAATTTAGGGTAGAAAATCTTTGAATAGGTTAAAAACCATGACCACTCTTGAGGATTTTGAGAAAGAGAAGATGATCTTATTGAAAGTGCTAACTTATTATAATAAGTGCTCTGGGCATCTGGAATTTTAGAGTAAGGATTCTTCTGTGTTGAATTGCCCATCCTTGATCTGTAATTATCTGGTTCTATTTATAGGTCTTATAATATGACCGTTTGATGACCATTAATATTCTTTAATGATGGACGTTATAAAATATATGTAAGATGCTCTTTGACCAGATTATGTAACATTCTGATCTATATTACTATACAACGGCTCTATTGATGACTGTACACTTCATAAATTGAACTGTTGATGTGGAGGTCAAAAGTGATGGCTCGAACTAAGGAATGTTTAACATATCTTTAGTAGTGCTTCCTGTATGATGATGAGGTCGTGGATGAAGCTTGAGTCCGTGATATAAAATAAGTTATTACTAGACTTCTCTCTACCAAGAGCACGAGGAGCCTCATTGACAAGTGGTGTTAGTTGAGAAATTTGTATTGTATTTACTTCCTGATGTTGCTGTCTTAATTCCAATTGTACCACATTCCCTGTTGATGAAATCAAAAGTTTGTATGTAGTTCGAAAATGAAGCATGAGTTTGAGATGCGGAATAAGCCACTACGACCACCCCCTCCCAACCAGCACTACGAGAAACCTAGTGGGCGAGTGGTGTTGGTTAAGAAATGTCAAAAATGTTGTTAATATCTGGGAATCATTTTCAATGTATAATCATAAGTATCTGCTTGTGGCTTTTCGGTTATTAAGAACCAATGGTTCTAGTCAATGTTGTTTACATGGGAACTCCTTCTGACGATAGGAATTTGAAGGGTCTTCTTTAAATGCTCATCATAGTATAAAAAGCATTTGGAGGTGACTACTAGGAACCAATCTTGGGAGTCTAGGATTCGTAAAAAAAATAAAGGAATTGTGTATTCGATACTATGGATACCAACCTCTGTATTTGCCTATACCGATTCCTGTATCGCCTATCTATCACCAAATGTCATACGAAGAAGTGATGGTGGCGGGGATGATTATTATCAGATGGCGCGGCTTCACTATTTGCTGACATCTGAAGCAGAGCACCAAAATAGGTTACTTTTCTTGGCAGAGGAGGTTGCTATAACTGAAGATGAAGCGGCAGGCATTCGTCCAAGGGAGTCTCATTGGTATCCTTCTTGTGAATGTGTTCATGCTAAAAAATAGGACCTTTCATCTGTCTCTAGCATGCGGGGTAGAGGTTATGGTGGAAGAGGTGGCGATGATGGAGGAATCATTTTTTCCATGGACCATAGATATTGGTCATGAAGAAGATCTTTCATCTTTGATTTCCAGTTATAGCAATTTCCTGGACTTCGCAGCATGGGATCAAAGTTTGGAAGTTGCGTCAATTTTCATCATCTTCCCTGTGTACTGTTGAAAAGCAATTCAAGCAGTAACTGTGTAAAGTAATCTGTTGGAACTATTTGGAACATCTTGCTATCTGTAAAGTATTATGTAAGAGGAGGTTTCAAGCTAATGAAAATGTCTTTGTTCTGGTCTTTTGATTCTTTGTGTTAAACTTGTTTATGTAGTCTTCCATTATAAAATAGGAATTTGTAAATAGGTGAGATTTTATCAGGTGGTATGATAGGGAAAATTGAGCTATAAGGTTTTTATTGTATTGTTGTTGATGGTAGTGATAGGTGGAGTTTGGAAAGTTGAAGGAGTTCAAAAATGTGGTGATAGGAAGTAGATACTTTTTGTGTGATGACTTGGAGGATGGAAATATATATGGCTTACTGCGACCTGTGTATTCAAACTGGATAACATAATGTTTCCAAATGTGAAAAAGGAGTGGCATTGATCTGTAGGTGCTACTGCTAGACTTGCTTTATATTGCATGGTGCCAGCTTGTATATTGGCTTGTATAAAGTCGGTGGAGATATTTCATAATATGGAAGGGATGACCTGTCACAATATTTTTCATTTGATGTTAATATTCTGCTGTCCCAAAAATGTACTTAAAAAATATTCCTTTCAGCAAAATATGTGGGGTGAGATGGATTTGTAGAGATCTTTCTCATGGCTATAAAGTAGTTATTCTTGGCTTTTATAATTTATATCTTCTGCAGGGATACATTTTCTATGGAGGTAGTTTGACTTCCCATGGTGAGGACTCGTTCTCAGCGTGCTCATCATGTAGCGGATGGTCCCTTTCATATCAAGGTTGCTGAACTCCGTGAGCGGTATTTTTGTCGATTGCCTTATGATGTTGTGCTACCCGAATAGCCGTTGAATCTGATTGGACTAGATGAAGAAGGTAAGCGTGCAGAGTATGATCACTTTTTCTAGTGCGATGTGTTTCGTAAGTCGCTGCTGAGTGTCACGGTGCGGGAACTGACTATTCAACATCTCGCGTGTGACAAGATTGTTGAAGAGGATGCAAGGGCTACAGGAGGAGAGATAATTTGGTGTGGGGAGGCAAACCATCGAAGCTGCTTTAGATGTAACTGGAGAGATCAGTAAGCTCGAAGTGAGAGCTCGTACGAAGTATTTTGTTTTTAGTATTCTCTATTGGTATCAAAATAAATGTAAGATGATGAATGTTTAATGTCTTGATCTGATTGAATAAGAATAAAGTAAAGTAAATAAGTATGGTGATTGGTCGTCTGTACCGTGCTAAGGAAGAAGTGCTGAATTTTTAATGGTAGATAATAGAGACAGACGTGATGACAGTAAACATTATCACAAAAGCTGTAATGACCCAGATTTTTTTTTTATTATAAATTATTTAGATATTACTTTACGTTAAGCTTCTGCTTATTATTTCCTATCGGCAGATTCTGTGTTATTCATTTTCTGTGGTTTCTGTGGTTTCAGTGGTTGCTCAATCAGAGGAGGTTGCATTTTGATTTAAGGAGCCATGGTTGGTCTCTGATAGGGTTGTGTTTGTTGCTTCGGGTTGTTCCTATCTTCTAAGGATCTTGGTGTTTGGTGTGGTTCAGGAGGATCTCAGAGTGACTTTTTAGAGTTTTTTCTATTGTCGTTCGAACGAGTACCATTGTCGTTCGAACGAATCTTCATGTCTTCTGGACATTTTGGCCATTGGACAGATTGTCGTTCGAACGAGATTTATTGTCGTTCGAACGAGTCGACTTGTCTCCTGGAATTTGGCCCAAGACCTTTTAGTCGTTCGAATGACTTTCGTATCCGTACGAACGACTTATCGTAGTATTTATATCTAAACTTTTTTTCCCTCTCCTTATATTTCTCTCTCTCACACATACTCTCTCTCTCTCTCTCGATTGGAATCCTCTCCTCCCTCACACGCTAAATTTATCACCATTCCTCGCCGTAATCTTTGCCCTTCCTTCGGTGAGTTTATGTCCCTATCCTCTTCCTTTATTGTTGTTTGATTTCAGTTTTGGTGGAACCCTTGTGGCTTGAATTGATTTAGGGTTTGTGATTGTTGTGTTTCTTTTGTGGTCCTTGTGTTGATTCGAATTGGAGAGGGTAGAGAGAGGTGCAGATCAGCCCACTGTCTCCGATCGACAGATTGTAGGTAATTTGCTATTCTTTTACCTATATTTCATGCTTCTTTGGGTTGGTGCTTCATCAATGATTGTTGGTTCTTTACATTGGACCTTGGGGAGATCAATTTAAGTTTAGAGAAGCAATTACAGAGGTCGTAGTGGTGTTCCAGAGTTCTGAAATCAGTTCACATCACCAAACTATTTTCCCCCTTCTGATAAACTGTTTTTCCTTTCTTATGAACTGTTTTTCCTCCCTGATAATTTGATTTGATTAGCTAATTTTATGTTCTTATGGAGCCCTGAGAGTGGTAGATTTGAGTTAGTTATTGTGATGCTGATTATTAGGTTTTAAATTGGTTATTGTAGTAGATTGACTTTGAGGTATTTGTCCATGAGATGCCGTTGTTGGGACGTTGAGTTTATTTCTTGGATTGGATTCTTCTAAAGCATTTCGTCAAGCGAGTTTTATCTTCCTGAATAACTAGATCATTATGCAGATTCGTGAGTTATAGAAATGCATAGTTTAGTATAATTATATATGTGATTAGGTTAGTATATGGTTAATTTCTTAGGACACCTATGTAGGTTATCTGTTTAATACACCATAGGCGTGAGTATTTAAGGATTTGATAAGTTAGTAAAACCCGAGTTAATTGTGATTTTAGTTACTAGTTAAAACCTTGTAGGTTATGGGAAGTCGTGGACGGTTTTCCTCGGTTATAGTAAGTGCGATGATCTTGCATCGTTAGTATATTGGGATATGAGATTGTTGATTGGTTATTAGGGTGCCTAGCCTATTTCTTGGCACAAGTAATTAGGTTCGGCTATTAGTAGGAAAATACGGACGGCACGTGGTTTAGCCGCTATTTTTATTAGCATATAGTTTAGAGATTATAGTTATCCCTTTTTGATATAGCTTACTCGATTAGTTTAGTATGTGGTTCTTGGTTCCTTGATAGTCTCTTGGGCGGTATAGCTTTCGTAAAACATGGTCTTTGGTTCGGGGCTTGTCCTCTTAGTTGTTATTAGCTTGATTAGTCATAGAATTATCCTAGGTGTGCTCTGTATTCTCTGGGCCTAGTCTTTGAGCTATGTTATTGATTTGGTGGTTGGCTGGAATGTTAGATTCCATATTGGAGTATGGTATCTCCTGGACTGTTAGATGTTGGTGGTGGATAGATAGTTTGTCCTTAGTAGTTGATTATGGGTGCTGAGCTTCCGATAGTTTGCCTCAGGTTTTGTTTGCCTCATCGTGTTGTGATACTTATTGTCCTCATGATTCTTAGAGCTAGTAGAGCTTACTCGTTGAGCCTTCCTTCCCTGGTGTGAGGCTCATAGGGCTGTGTACCCTTCCATCATCTAGGAAGTAGTGTCTCAGCATGGCGTTCATGAGTCTTTAACCTTTATGCCAGATGGTTCTGTGAGGTTTGTACTGTCACCCGTGATGTTGGAACCTAGTGGTTTCCTATTACATCTTTCGTGGAGACTGTCACCATTGATGTTGGAACCTAGTGGGTTTCCTGTCCATCTGCTTCGGAGACTTTAAGTACATGGTTGTTAAAGAGCTGAGATGTGACTCTATTCTTAGGGATTGTTGACTACTTGTCGGACACTCGTAGGTCATCCCTCGTGTACTAGTCTATATTGACAGCTATGGTACTCTAGCATTGATTGTATTCATCTTGCTTTAGAAATCTTAGAGACTGATATTGTTTAGATGTTCTGACCGTTAAGTT
Organism: Kingdonia uniflora; assembly: GCA_014058105.1. Classification (NCBI taxonomy): domain Eukaryota; kingdom Viridiplantae; phylum Streptophyta; class Magnoliopsida; order Ranunculales; family Circaeasteraceae; genus Kingdonia; species Kingdonia uniflora. Next base: position 360,166 of record JACGCM010000719.1, on the reverse strand, counting down.
ATTGTTTCATCTATGTTTAGATGGTGTAACTGACTCACTGATTACATCTGTGTTAGGCTTGTTTGTCATGCTCTTAGGCAGGTGGTTATCCTATGTGTACTGCCGGGTTGAGGGTAGTTGTATTTTAGTATTTAGGATATGTTCTCTCCTGTAGATCATATATTATTCTTCTTAACTTAATGGGATCAGATACATAAGCCAACTCTACGTCGGCTGACCCTCGATAGGTTACCAGGATTCCTACATTCGGTTGAAATAGTAGGGTAATTCTTTGGTGATAGGTACTATCATATCTATTACCCATCCGGGAGTGTGGGATGGTATGAGACAGTCCTCAGGTACCGGGCTTCATCCTCTGTGAGGATGAAATTCCTTGAAATAAGTGAAATAAAGTTTGAACGCTGGCTCTGTGGGTTGTAAAGCCCAGAACACTCTGATCAAGTGATAATATATTTTAGATTGGTCGAGTTTGGACAAGAAATCGTACCATTGTATCCAATAATGATCTTGTAAAGATAATCCTTTTCTAGAGGTTGATCAACCAATTCATCATAGGTTTTTAATTCGTAGGCTCTTCGGTTAGTAATCTTTGTACATTAGGACAATTGTAGAATCGCATCATCCAGCATTTAGGATAATTATGGGATTATCTTAGTCCATCATATCATTCTTCTCGTCTTATCTCAATTCCTCATATTCATCTCCTTTTATCAGAATTCTTCTTCTCTTAGTATTACTGTAATTTTAGCATACCTCTTCTCTCTGCATCTATTTTCCTCTTTCTTCTGCATCTAATATTATCGTAGATTCTTTAGTCTTGTTGGTTAATCTAGGGTTTTAGGCTGGTGTATCAGGTTACGGGCGATCTCGTTAAGCTTGTTTTAGCTTTGGGGTTGTGCATGGATGGGGTTTGGGAAACCCTGTTAGATTATAGTGGGCCGAGGGTTATTTACCCTCGTAGGTTTTGCATTTCTGAGGCAGGTTAGTTGCGTGTGGCGTTGAGGGCCACAGTAGTGATTGGGGTGTAGTTATAGTCTGTGTGATTGGAATGTAGTCTATAGTCTTAGTACTCCTTCGCGCTATGCTTATATATATACACATGGCTTAGCTTATTTAGATATATTAGACTAGTTATATATGTATGAGATATCTATTAGGCATCCTCGGTATATCTATTACTTATCATTTGCAGTTATTATATCTTATTATTATATTCATCTCATTAGTTGGTATAATTGTTTAGCTTATTTGGGGAGTTAGTGAGCCGTGGTTTGCTCACTCTCGCATAACAACATTTCAGGTTTAGAGTTATTCCAGTGGTGATCTTTGTAGAGTTAGGGCTAAAGGCTTGTTGCTAAGTTATTATTTTGGGTCCTTAGTTTGTCGTTCTAACCAGCCGAGGTTTGTAAAATCTTTTGTATAGATATTGTTTCTTAGTCTTCCGATGTTTCTATTTTCCTTATTACTCTGATGTATTGCTAAGTGAATGACTAAGCCATAATTTGTCTATGGCTCGGTTGTTTGTAGGGCGAATCTTTGGATTCCCCGACCTGTACATCCTCGAATCTCAGTAATTGGTCTAGCTTACTGATTATTGGATTTTGGGGAGTGACAGAAGTTATGATAATGTTATTACCTAAAAAGATGTACCTGCAGAGACTGTAGGGATGGCTAGCGCGTGTCAGAAGGAGTTTTCTCTCTCATAAATTACCTACAGTTTTAGAGAGAGAAAAAAGTGGTGCAAATTTTATTCTCAAAGAGAGGAAATGTTTGAGTTCTGAGTGTAATTTGAGAAAGAAATCTTCATCAGGCGATAGAAAACTGTCGAGGAAGTAACGGGAGCGCTCAATCTCGGCAAGACATCCGGGAAAAGTAGAAGATTGTTGTTCTTCAAGTACAGGTTGGTATACCGGGTTCTTGGGTCCAGTATACACTTGGTGTAACAATCATCGAGGCAGGTCACGACAATGGGCAAGACTGGATAGAATACTCGTCAACGCTGCGTTTGTAACTGGGTTCCCAATACACAAGATGCACCATCTTACACGAGTTTGTTCAGATCACGCCCCTCTTCTTCTTTCATTCACGAGCAGCGCTTATCAAGGACCTCAACAGTTCAGATTTCTAAAAATGTGGTCAACTCATACCACATTTCTTAAACTAATCGAAGATACTTGGCCATCAGGTATGTTTGGAAATTGCCTCTCCTCTTTTGCGTACAAGCTTAAACTAATCGAAGATACTTGGCCATCAGGTATGTTTGGAAATTGCCTCTCCTCTTTTGCGTACAAGCTAAAACTAGTCAAAGCAGCCTTACGAGAATGGAATGAAACAAATTTTGGAAACGTTACACAAAACATCAAAAGGCTTGAAGACAAAATCACAGAGATGGATTTCATGTCACAAGGTGGATGGGATAAACAGGTTAGTGCGGACCTTAGCAATGTGCAGAGAGAACATGCTGATATGCTACACAAAGAGGAGATCTTTTGGAGAGAGCAATCGCGGGTGAAATGGATTCAAGCTGGAGATGCAAATACCCATTTTTTTCCACACTATAACGCAAATCAACCGTAAAAGATCTATTCTTTCGAATTTCACAATGCCCGATGGCACCCACACGCAAGATACTGGGATGATTCACGAAGCTGCATTACGCACTATAAAGACGTGTTTACTGTAACCCCAACCCAAACCGACCAGGAACTACTCAGCTGCATCCCAAATATTATTACATAAAATGAGAGCAACAGTATTACAGCCCCACCAACTATGGAAGAGTTAAAAGCAAGTGCTTTCAGTATTTCCATTGACAGCGCTCCAGGAAGTGAGGTTTCTCTACCAGTTTCTATACCACCTGTTGGGACATCATTAAGGAGGACTTACATGGAGCAGCCAAAGAATTCTTCAATGGTGCACCTCTCTCACGATTATATACCTCCACCTTCCTAACCCATATCCCAAAAGTTGAGAGGCCTACAACATTGGGCGACTTTCGGCCAATCAGTTTATGTTCAGTGGTCTACAAGATTTTCTCAAAAATCATTGCTACTAGATTGAGTACATTGTTATACAAGATGATCTCAGGTAATCAGGGAGCCTATATTCAAGACAAGGACATCAGCGACACTATCACTCTCGCCCAAAAATGGTGGGAGAATTACATAGGAAAACTCGGGGAAATAACGTGATGATAAAGGTGAACACGACCAAGGCGTATGACCGGCTGGACTGAGGATTCCTCAAGATGGTTCTTCAGAAATTCAGCTTTAGCGGTACATGTGTAAACCTCTTTGCAAAATGTTTTAAGAGACCCTGGTTTTTGGTGGTGTTATATGGAGTCTTTAAAGGATTTTTCAAGTCGACTAGAGGTCTCCAGCAAGGGGATCCCCTCTCACCTTTACTGTTTATCATTGCAGAGGAAGTGCTTTCTAAGGGGCTAACGAGGTCATTTACAGACGGGCGGACTGGGTATTTTAAATCCTCTAGGGGATGTCTTCCAATCACACATCTGTTGTACGCAGATGATTTTTTAGTATTTCTTAATGGAAGTCAATCCTCTCTCCGAGGGCTGCTGAAGTTTATGGGAAGATATGAAGCCTTCTCTGGGCAACTGGTCAGCAAAGAGAAAAGTAGGGTCTATGTACATCATAACACAACAGGATCCCGAAAATAATCATTCAAAGAACAAGCGGTTTTCAACACAAGCTATTTCCGATGATTTATTTGAGGGCACCAATCAGCTATGGCAAAGTTTGACACTCTCACTTTGAAACGCTCCTCACGAAGATACAACAACGGATTTAAGGATGGCGTGGTAAGCTACTATCTCAAGGGGGTAAACTCACACTGATTAACCATGTCCTGAACTCCATGCCGATACATCTTCTAGCATGTATCAACGTCCCGCAATCGGTCATTCAAAAGTTAGAGAGCATGTTCTAAAATTTCTTCTGGGGAAAGTTTGAAGGTAGAATCAAACGACACTGGGTATCATGGGACGACATATGTACACCCAAAGCAGAAGGCAGACTCGGTATCCGAAAGATCGAGGACATCAAATACAGTTTTCAGCTCAAGAAATGTTGGAACATACTATATACCGATACATACTGGACTCGCTTTCTGAGAAGCAAATACACAATACAAAATGACATCTCTCGGCTTCGATCTAACACTTCTGCGCTATGGAAAAGCATACGAAACCTGATCACAACAGTTCAAGCAAATACAGTTTGGAGTTTGGGAATGGGCAATTGCAACTTCTGGCAGGATGATTCGACCGGGGAAGGCAGCCTCGCAGACATTCTGAACATAGACTGCACACAAACAATAAGGGTGAAAGACGTTATAAAGAATGGAACAAACTGGAACTGGAACTGTCTTCAACACGAACTGCCGACGCAATGGAAAACCATACTCATCAACAAGTTCTTCATCAACGAGGGTCATGACATGCCACTTTGGGGTCCTTCAGAGAGTGATAAATTTATGGCAAAATTAGCATGGCAATTCTAGAGAGGCACTGCAGAAGTACAAAGTCGCATGGACTGGATTTGGTTCAAAACACTTCCTACTAAAATTCAAGTCTTCAATTGGAAAATATGGAAGAATGTCATCACGGTAGATGATTTCCTCCAACACCGGATTCCTTTTACATCTAGATGCAGCTGTTGTCGCTCAGGTCGCATCGAAACTTTAAACCATTTGCTCATGAACGGAGAGATCGCTCAACAAGTTTGGCAGTTTTTTGCAATGGCATGTGGCATTCGTAACACTCAAACGGAAAGCTTTTGGGCTCGACAAGGGGTTCGGATATTAGCGGCAAACAAGAGTACACAAATGGGCACGATCAAGGGAATTCTACCGGCTATAATAAGCTGGGAACTTTGGAAAGCAAGATGCAAACACCGATACGACAACATCCTCATGAATGCACAAGCGATCGTCAAAAAAACATGTCGTTGTTCCAAGATCTCATGATCAAAACCTCAGTAACTCGCGGCTGCAATTACGAAGATACTCTATCACTTCAGGTGCTATAAGTACACAAGCTTCAAATAAAACACAAAGCAAGTACATGGGTCAAATGGCAAGCACCATCGCCTGGGTGGTTCAAACTAAATACTGATGGATCCTCTCTGAGCAATGGTATCTTTGGGACTAGAGGTATCATTCGTGACTCATAGAGAGGAATAAAACTAGGTTACAGTGTGGCACTAGGAAACAGCACTAACATGACAGCTGAACTATATGTACTACTGTATGGCCTCTGCCTTTGCAAGGAGAACAACTCATTTCCACTAGTGGTAGAGATGGATGCCGAGGTCATAGTTAACTGGTTCAAGCAGACAAGAACCTGCCCTAGCAAGTTTCAAGCCATCTGGAAGATGGTCCTACAACTCAGCCAAGAGCTGCAAATCAACATGGTGCATACATACAGAGAAGGAAACAGGTCTGCTGATGGTCTCTCCAAGTTGGGAAGTGCACAATAGAACCTCCTCTTCTGGTCGGCTGCTTCACTACCTAGACACATAAGAGCCTCCTACTTTCTTGATAAGCTAGGAGTTGCTGCCATTAGACACTGATACATATGTATTATTCGGAGGTCAGGCTTTATGTCCCCCTCCACTTTTCTTTTGTTTTTACATAAATAAAATCTCAATTTGTGCAAAAAAAAAGTACAGGTTGGTAATATAAAGCTCTGTCTGTTTGATTTGTTTAGTAATATGGATGATATTTGTAGTAATCTATTTAATATGTGTAGTAACCTGTTTGATATGTGTATCTGATAATATAGGGGTTTTGGGTTTTTTAAATAAATATGAGAGAGTTGTGGTGTTGGAGATTTTTTTGTATATGCACAGACTATAGAGAGAGAAAATGCTTGCTTAAAGAAGGAGAGGGAAAATTAAAATGATTGATTCTTGTTTTTTATTTTAGGAAATTGTAAGGTAGACTTGTTGACTAGTCAAAAGTTGGGGTAAGGGTTACTGTATGTAGTGTATAGATAATGATAAAATATGTTTTGTATCTGTAGGTCCAGTATGCATTCAAAACCTAGCATTCCCACTAGTAAATTTGTACTATCTTTGAGTTTGGATGAAACATCATCTTCGGGGAGGGAGGATGATTGTAGTGCCATAGAAGAAACTGTGAATAGTGTAGAGACGATCGAAGAGATTGGGGGGTCCAGTAATATTGTGGCAGTGATAGAGAAGGAGGATAAAAAAGAAAAAGATAAAGTTTTTGTCATTTACCCAGAGGGATTGAATGCAGGAAAATAATACTTGAAATATAAAAATTAATTGCAGGGAGAATGGGGAAGTTATGCGGAGGATCAAGGTCTCTGGTTCAAGGCCTATGTCCTTGGGAAAAGAGAGGAGACGGTATACTATCAAGTCCCATGCTTGGAGAATTGGAAGAAGCATAGAGGGATTAGTGAGGAGGTGAATCTCTCATACTATAATGGTCTCGTGTTATCAAGCCCGAGTGACGGGCTTTTATGTTTTTTGAATCAGGTTGCATATGGCCTTCGAATTCCTCTGTCCTACTTTCAGAAAGGGGTCATGAATGTATTATAGTGCTGCCCTGCCCCGTTAAATGGGAATGTTTACAAGATGATGATGGTATGTGAGGTACTTAATAAGAAGTAGAAAAAGGAAGGGACTGCTAAGCAGTTCAAAGCTGAAGATGTGATAAAATTTTATAAATAGAAATATGTCGAAGGTCAAAGTAGTGGTTACGTGTATAGTGATTCATCTAGGATAAAATTCCTTAATTTTGAATCTGCGGGTAGATCATAGAACGACCACCTTGTGTGGGTAGAGGGTAATTGTATGCAGGTTCTAGATGAACCAGCGCTCAAACTAAACCATGGATATTATAATCCGAGTAAGTAATGTTGACCAATCTTCAAATAACCAATAACTTGTCTTCGATCTACTACTTAATGTTGTGTTCCTTGTTTTGGCAAAACCCAAGCCTTCATCTACGCCTGATAAAGCTAATATGTTCGACTGCATTACTCGAGATCAGGATAAGCTAAAGTATGTACTTGGTTAGCTCGGTATCCGTAGGGATAAAAAGGTAGATTATGTAGTACCCAAAGTTCAACAAGCTCACGAGAAATAGGTTATGGTTGAAGGGATGGCCTACCTGACTGTGGATGATGTTCTTAGTCTTCCACCTCCTCTACCTCAGACCACCAAATGGAATACTCATAGGTCCAGGTAGTCAACTCGTCAGAGTACCTCTGCTACTAGGGTGGCAGCCACGAAACAAGAGGTTGCCAAGACTATTTTTGTAAGCGTGGAGGAGAGTGTTGTTGTTCCAGCTAAAGTTTAGAAGATCTCGAGAAAAAGAAAGAGGCATGATGATAAGGGTAGTTCCCAAACTAATCCTCATGCCGCAGCTAAGATGAAAGAGCTAGAACTAAAATATTGTCTTATGGCTAAGATGGATTCAGTGCAGCTCAACGATGAGTATCACAAACATACTTTCGCGGTATGTATTAAAAATCGTTAATTGTCTTTGTATTCGGACTAAAAATTGATGCACTAAATCCGTCTTTGTGTATGTTTGTACTGGCAGCTCTCGATGCTGCTGAAAGGAGCAAAAATATGTCTGGAAAAGAGGAGCTAGGAGTTTGGGGTGAAGTTTGAAGCTTAATTTGCTCGTATGAAGGATCTCGAAACTGGGCTCAAGCTAAAATAGGAAAAGAGAGCTAAAGATTCTACAACGGCTGCAGGTCACAAAAAAGTATAGCGATCGAGTAGAACATGACGTTGTTATGTCAAAATTGGTTAAGGTACTTTTAATGGAAATAGACCACTTCGTCCAATCATATTATTATTTTGGATTAAGTATAGCTAATATTGAGCTAGGCTGAACATGTAGATATAGTTGTAATGGCCAAATTTTGTAAGCTCAAAATGGCTTGGAATTTACTATCACACCAATGAACCTATGACAATATTCTAATGGAAAGTAAGAAATGATACAGGTGATTTTAGCGTAGAAAACCTCTTAATAGGTAAAAAACCATGACCTCGAGTGGAGGATTTTTACAAAAGTATCTTTATTGCTTGAGGCAGATATCTTATTACAAGTGATCTCTAGATATAGAAATGCTTGAACCTTGTAACTAAGAAGTTTGAATGTTGGTGAGAATCATGAATAAGTAGTTTCTTGATGATCTCTTGTGTAATTTTTCTTGGGTTCCTGACTCTTTTGGAACTTTTTCTTTCAATAGGCCTTCTCTGCAACTCTTCATTTTGTTGGAGCACATTTTCCAAACAATGTGGTTAGTGGCGGTTGAATGAGTAACTGGCGAGTTCGTGAGAGACAGGTGTCTTTGACTGGATAAGGCTTTTCAGTTTAAGTTCGGCCCACATTCTTAACCAGTTTCTGGGGTAGGTTGGAATGTAGACTAGGGAAGTTATGTTAAAAATACGTGAGTCTAAGATGGAGGTGATTCGAACTAGCGACAACTCGACTTTAGGTGAGATCGATGGATAGGTCCCTACAATCGCCCCCTCGCAACCGAAGTCACGAGTGGTTTTGGTTAAGAAATAATCTCTTGTAATTGGTATTTGGGTTGAAGTTCTTGATAATTGAAATGGATTATTAAGGGCTTTGACTGTGTGGAAGTTACGCAGGTTATGGAAAAATGACGTGTATTTAATGAGGATGTAAATGTTGATGTATGTAACGATTATGATTTTGAAAAATTACGTCTATAATGAATGATGATGTTTGGTAAAACGTACTTGCATAATAAATGTAGAGTTATATAAATAGTACCATCATCGAATCCTTGAAGCCGAGTACGCTTGTAATTTATCAAATTCTCTGAAATATTAAAAATGGTAAAGACTCGGAGGATGGCCCTTGAAGAGAGGATTACGTCTGAAATGCAGAGGTTGAAGTTAAAATACTTTGGTGACCAATCCTTGGAGATGTTGATACCCGCTCCTATTCCTCTGACTTATCAAGGTATGTCGGAAGACAAAGCGGTTGAAATTGAGGAGGAATTTTACTATAAGTGAAGGTTTCATGTCGTCGTATTTATAGGGCTGGTCTCTGTACTCTTGCGAAAGACAAGATTGGGGCTTCATATCCAGGGATAGGCATAACTGCGGGACAATTATGCTAATTTTTTGTATTACCATAGATTCTAAGGTCAGGCCCTCTTTATCTCTACTAACTCTTCGGGGGGGTTATAGGATAGACGGTGATGGTAGTGGAGAAGTAAGATGAGAAGAGGAAGTCTACTTCTGTATTTCTATCACGTCTTTATGCTTAGAAGACCTTTAATTTGAAGAGTTGGTTCTAGTACTGAGACAACTACTTGCATAGTTTCCATTTGAAGTTCAACTAGACTTTGATCAAACTCATGTGAGGGATGCTTTGTGTTGTCTCCAATTTCTACTTTGTATTAGGGTGAAAGATCACTGAAGCAGGACAAACTAAAAGATTTGATGTGTCGGAGTGCCTGAATGACCTATTACTTACAAAAGTACTAAAAAACTTGTAATCTATAAAATACCTAAAGTTGGGTGCTGGACAGATTAGGTCTCTGTAATATACCTAAGATCGATTACTGAAAGACTTATTATTTATAAAATCACGTGTAATCTTATCGATATAAATAAAATTTGTCATCCAATTACTTTTGTTTATGTAGATAGAAAATAGCTCGTAGAATCGAACTGAAATATTTGAAGGATGTATGAAATGAATTGAAGTTTATGAGTACCGAAAGTATTATTATTATAACATTCGAACTGTGATAAATATGTGCGAAAATTTATGTTGTGATGTAAGTATGATATGTCAGCGTATTGGAAATATGGGAGATAAAAATTGTAAAAAATCTGTAATGCAAAAATTCAAGCTAATAGAGGTCGATAGAAGAATAAATCTTAAAAGAATAAGCTTAACTTGAAAAATAATGTAACATATGAGTTCAAGGGAAGGGATAAGTTCAAATAGTCTTTCTCAAGATTTTGGGGTTTCTATTACGAGATAAAAGATCAAAATTACGTTTTAAGGGGAAAGTGTGGTAAAAATGTATAAATAATGGTAGAATGATTTTATGAATATGGAGAAGAGGTTATGATGGTGCGGACTTGATCTCGGAGAAGTTGTCTTGCTACCGAAGGACGATTGGCCATAAAGATCGCTGAAGTTTGAGAGAGGATTTTTGGAATATTTGGTTATGATATTGAGTTACTAGTGAGGGAGTATCAGCTCGAAGGGCTGTATATAAGGGGTTGGGAACTTGAGTATGCCCGGTAATTCTATGAGGTATGTTTTCTTGAATTGGCGGGATATCCTGCAGATCAAGAAGAGATGGTTGGATTGATTGCTGAGGTGGAGATCAAATTTAAAGATGTGATGATCGATAGAGGAAATCTGATTGGATGTGGTCGCCCAGGTCATCAAGGCTATTTTAGATATAATTATTTGTAAAGCGCTATCATAAATAAATGTAAGTGTCGTTGAATTTAACAGAAAAATTAGAAGTCAATTTGATCCTCTATAGTTACAAATGCCATTTGAGACTGTTTTGACAAATAAATTTTAAATAACTTTAAAAAAATTTGTTAGTTTTGAAAATGATGTCATTAGTACTATAAGTATAAGGAACAAGAACAGTAAAAATGTAGGAGCTTCTAGTTTTGTTAATTATGTAAAGCTGCTAAAATCTGATATTGTGGAGTGTGAGTCATCATGAGTGTGGAAGGTCAGATAAAAATATGGAAATATAAGATAAAAATCAATTAAAATATAAGGGCAGGGGTAATGATGGAAAGATGGTTTTATTAATAAGGTACAAGACGTCTGACATGGATAGTGGAAAAGGCACCTCGATTACAAAACTGAGGATAGGTCGTGTGAGGTATAATAACTGCCTGCCGTTAGAGATAGAAAGAATAAATAGTGCTTCATCTTCATCATTCAAACATTTTTCAACTTCTGAAAATTTGGAGAGCACAAAGAGAGAGACGCAAAAAAATTGCAGAGGATTTGGTAAGGATTTATCAGGGGGTGATCAATAGTTGAAGAGAGTTACAGACATTGAATCACGTAGGTGGCTATATAGCAGCGTTGTGAGGGAAGGACTTGGTGCTACTGCGGATTCTCATTCTGATACTGAAGGTTAGTAGAGACGTGTATTGTGTTTTTTGCAAATCGTAATCTGTTTTAAGCAAATCTCTAAAAAATTAATATTTATAGCAACCTATGAAATTTGACATATAGACAGAATATATTAAAGATATGTTGTATATAAATAATCGATGTGCATGAAATAATGATAGATACCTGAACTTGTATGTAGGCCGAATGTGAGAGGTATTTGCTTAGGATCAAAACTTTGCATGTAGAATTATAGTTGAGATGGACAGTTCGTCTATTAACGAGGTTTTGACCTCTGCTCGAACGGTAGAGTCTGATAGTGAGGTTGAAGTAGGATTGGAGAAATTTCTAGGTTTCCCTGGAAAATTGGTAGCCTATCCCTCTGGCTCAGATACATTTAAAGAATTTTATAAAGCCAAGCCTGCTATAGGAGGGAAATGGGGTAACTACGTAGAATACGCCGGTAGGCTATTTAAGGGGTGTACTGTAGCGACGGGGAAGGAGTGTTTTTATTTACTGGCTGACTTAGAAGAGGAAAAACAAGAAAGGGGTATAGATGATTCAATCTTGTATGAATATTTTGATGGGAGTGTTGAAAGTGACCTTTTAGAGGGTTTCATGTGTTTCATATCTCAATTAGAGTACGGGTTGAGTCTTCCCCTTACCAATTTGGCAAAGAGGATAATAAATACGATTGGGGCATGACATGTTCAATTGAACGAGAACATGTGAGAGGTAATAAGTATTCACGATCATCTGAATAGAAAATGGAAGAATAAGGGAAAAGTGAGGAGGATATCCCCTGAGGACGTATTATAGTTTTTTGGGGTGAAGAATTATCACGTGGTGGTGGGGTATATTTTTGTGCGAGTGCAACTCGGTGTCACTTCTTCGATATGAATTCAACAAGTTAAGCCTGGAATGGCAACTTAATATGGGTGAAGGGTAATTGTCTTCATAGAGATGATGAAGAACCTTTAGATCTTCTGTTGAGAACTGTAAAACAAAGTAAGTATAATAATACATAGAGTATAATATTGATAATAAAAAATGTTGTGCATGGCAGGCCTGAAGTCCCAGGTGGAGAGGAAAGATTCATTATTGGACAAGGTTGTTGAAGAAGAGGTTGAGCTCGAATTTATGTTGGAAGGACTTGGCCTTAGCATAAAGATAAGGGTTGGGAGTAAGTCAAAAAAGGTTCAAAAATCTCAATCGACCAGGCTGATGGTAGGCATTGATGATGGGAAGAAGAGAGGAACTGGTGGGGAAGGTCGAACCAATATAGCTAAGACCCCTAGAGCAGACAGTTCGGTTCAGCCAGAGTCTATTAGGTCGAGTAACTTAACTCGAACGTTACGAAAAAAAAGATGATGAAGCGTCCGTCGGCCTCTGGTACCACTAAAAGTGGCGAGGTCGACGAAAAAGATAAAAGGATAAGGATTGAACCTTCGGGGAGGTTGGGGGAAAAGGTCATTGAAGAGGGACCTGCTACTGAGGACGATCTTAAAGAAGTGGAGGAAAGGGCTAGACTGGCAGCCCTGCATGGTGAGGAGGACATGAGCAGGATGGTATGTATCTATGTTCGATCATGTGAAATATTTACTTATTGTATTTCGAACTCACGCTGAGGTCAATTTGTTTGCACAGGTTACTCGTTTGGTGAAGGGGATTTGGCTCGGACTAGAAGAAGAAAAATCCAAGCTGATGAAGGTGAAGGTCAAGCTTGAAAAGAAGGTAGCTCGAGCGAAGGCTGATGCTCTCAAGGAAGCAAGGAAATTAGAGGCCCTAAAGGATTCCCATGCAGTGGCGATTGGCCATCTACAAGCAGAGACGAGGGTGAATTAGGAGGAGGTAAAGGTAGAGCGTGAAAGGCTTGGACGCCACTGATGTCGAAGGGATATTCGAAGGATGAGGTGGATGCCATTAAGGCAGACACCTATGTTGAAGAGGGTGATGATGAAGAAGTGGAAGAGGCTGTGGTAGGAGTTATTGATGGGCTAGATGGTGTATCCTGCCAGACGGTGTTAGACAATCAAGAGGATGACACCGAACTCCCAGAGGGCAAGAATGAGAAGGTAGGGTAGAGAAATGACTTTGTATGAGTATTTTTGAAGTATCTTGTAAATTGTTGGATTTGTGCGTATTGATTAGACTTTTGTAGGCTGAGCCTTTTTTTGTAACCCTCTTGTAGGTACTTAGAGAAATGAGTCTCATAATAAAATATCTAGAGATCAAGCTTGCCAGGGAAAGAGAGATCTCCACAGCCTTGTTGTCTTCGCAAGCGGAACTGCAGGTTAGATCGGAATAGGCCTTCTGACTTGTATCCTATATTGACATAAAGCTACCAAGTAAATAAGATATCAAAAGCGTATGGGCAGACCAAAAACTTGGTATCAGTTTTAGGAAAATAACACAAATATAGTGCGTAGGAAAATTCAAAGTATGTAGATAAAGTAGAATATATAAAACATGTACCTTAGACTTTAAAATATATGTCATGGAGCACCTATATGAGACTTAACTTCAACCTTTAAGTCTAAAAGTAGTTGCACACAGTAGATGTTAGAAATTAGATATCTTTTTAGAAAGGAGATATATATATATATATATATCATGTTGATGGGTGTTCTGAATCGAACTATATATAATGTATTTATTATTGTGCAGGTCAAATTGGATTCAGTTCGCTCGCGCGAAGACGAGGCACTCCAATATAACTAAAAATTTACAGAAGTGTTGGATAGGGTAAGGGAGGCGAATAAGGACAGAGAAGACCTGCATGTAAAGGTGCATTTTAAATTTGTTGAGGTATCCCAGACTGTTGTCAACCTCACTCGCAAGATCAAGGAGAAGGATGCCGAAATAGAAGATCACGCTGCAAAGATAAAAGAATACTCTTGCGGAGATAAAATAATTTGTCGTGAAGCTTCAAGGTCGGGTTGACACGCTGATGGTTAAGGATAGGCAAGTTGAAATGGCTCAATACCATATTTAGACGCTAGAAAGATCGGAGGGACAATCTCGAGATGATCTTCATAATTACAGAAGCAAACTGGAACAATTTAAATAGAAAATGATTGTAAAAGATAATGAGCTGAAGGTGGCTCAAAAAAATCTATCAGCCTCGAAAACTGTAGCCGAACACTTGCATATATCCCTACCAGCCAAGGATATGGATTTTCGAGGGATACAACGAAAGTGTGACAATTTAAATGAGAGGGTGGCACGATTGAAGACCGAATTGGCGCAAGCCAACACGCGTGTCAAGAAAACCGAGGCTGGATAGTGCTCGAGGGGGAGTAGAAATGATGTCAAAGTACCTCTAGTCCAAGGGGATGCAGGGGATGTAGTTAGCCTGTCAGGTCGAATTAGAGAGTTGGAAGGTGACGTAGCCCGAATTCAAGGGCATGTGTGAAAAAAGAATTTAAACTTAAGGGAATGCCAGCACAAGTTGGATGCTACTCTTGTCAGGGAGAAGGTATTGGAAGGGGAAATCAGGGCAAAGGAAATTTTTATGAAGAAAAAAAATAACTTGTTAAGGGATATTTTGGCCAGGAAAGAGCTAAATGTAGAAATCGAGAGACTTCGAGCCCAGGTGGTGGACCTAGAGGCCATTAATCAGGCTGAATCAGCTAAATTTGTCAAAAAATTGGAAGAAACTATAGCTTTTGATGCTCAAACAAAAATAGAAATGGCACATCAGAAGAAACTGTATATGACTTTAGAGTCACGCCTCGAGAAGGTGAGATCTCACTTTTCAAGGATCGTTGTATCTCATGCGTCACGCGGAGACCTATTAAAGTTGACCATTGCATATTTTATAGAGAAAGTAAGAAGACTTGAGTTAGAACGAGATACCTTGTTCAAGAGTTTGTCTGACAAGGGATGTATTTGTAGAGTCAATATAGATCGAGGGAACTGTATGGCCTTCATGGAAACGCATTTAGAGCATCGACCTGTTGATCTGATAGAGAGGGGGAAAAGTTATTATAACTCACGAACTGAATTCTGATCGACTTCTTGCTGAAAGGTAAAGTATGGCTGACATCCGAGCAGCAAAAAAGAATCAATTGTAATGTGACCTGAAAATAAATAGTATCAATCGTAGACATATTAAAATAGATGAAAGGTAGTATGACCTTTGCCTTATCTTATGTCTGGTGGGGTCTTTGATATAAAACAAGTTTTTTACATTTGTTATACTCGCAAAGATGGGTTGAGTTTGCCAAACCAAGTAAATCATGATTTAACTGTAGTAATGCTGCAGACATATTGAAAGAGATGAAGGCTAGTATTACCTTTGCCTTATCATATGCATATTAGAGTCGTTGATATAAAATAAGTTTCTACATTAGTTTTAATCGCGGAGATTTAGTAGAGTCAGCCAAGCCAAGTGTTATCCTTGATTTAACTGGTATAATGTCCCAAACAAGTTAAAGTAGATGAAGGCTAGTATTACATTTACCCTATCTCATGTTTGGTTGATTCTTTGATATAAAACAAGTTTCTACATTCGTTTCAATTCTAGAGATTTAGTAGAGTCATCCAAACCAAGTGTTATCATTGATTTAACTGGTATAATGTCCCAAACAAGTTGAAGTAGATGAAGGCTAGTATTACCTTTTCCCTATCTCATGTTTGGTAGAGTCTTTGATATAAAACAAGTTTTTGCATATATTTCAATCGCAGAGATTTAGTAGTGTCAGGCAAACTAAGTGTTATCCTTAATTTAACTAGTATAAGATCGATTAAAAGTTAGTATTATCTATGCTCTAATCTGTAGAATGTAGTTAAATCTACGAAAGTAGAGAAATGTTGTGAAAAACTTAGAAGTTTTATAGATCAGTTTAGAATTTACATTGGATGGAGATGAAAATCTCACTTTTGGAATTGAAGAAACAAAAACGAGAAACGGAAATAGAATAGTGAGACGCTTAACGGTAGTACCATTTCAGTCGCCTAGTATTCCATAAATTTGAAATGGGGATTCCCTCTTATGTCATGAGATAATATGATCCCAGGCCTAAGATACCTGTAATAATTAATGGGCCCTCCTAATTGTCAGCTAATTTTCCTGCGTGAGGCTCTTTGCGATGAGGAATCTCTCTGAGGACGAGATCATCGATTTGGAAGGTACAATTTCTGACTCGGATGTTATACGACCTGGCTAGCATATGATGATATCAGCCTAGGTTAGCGATGTTGCGCTCCCTGGTTTCATCGATCATATTGTGGTTACAAGCCAATTCGAACTTATTTTCCTCATGAGTCAGCTCATGATCTCGAACTGGATGGTGGTATTCAGAAGGAATGATGGCCTCAGTGCCATAGGCATCCTATTGACTGTCTAAGAGTGGTACGATATGCCCACAGGACATGAGGTAGTTCTCGAACCCAATTTCCTTTTTTCTGTGATTGAAGCTATTTTTTGAGTCCATCTACGATAGTTTTATTGATGATTTTGGCTTGGCCATTGCCTCTAGGAAAGTAAGGATTGGATGGTGAGAAGATGATATTGCGTTGGTTGAGGATGGTTACGATTTTTTCTCCCACAAATTGGGGCCCGTTATCGATACGAATTAGGTAGAGGTACCCAAACCGAGTGATGATGTGTTCCTAAATAAAATAGAAGACCTCTTCTTCTCTGGTTCGACATAGTAGAACTGCTTCAACCTATTTTGTAAAATAATTGGTAGCTACGAGTAGGTGACAACGGTTACCTAGGGAGTTAGGGAATTCGTTGACGAGATCAAGTGTTCATCTTTTGAATGGCCAGAACACCTTGCTTGTATAGAGTTCGAGTGCAGGGGCGCGTATCATATGTCCATGTCTTTGGCATGTGTCACATCTGCGTGAGTACTTCTCTGCTTGCTTGCGCATACTAGGCCAAAATACTCCTTGTGTAATAGCTTTATTTGTTAGTGATCGACCTGCGGCATAGGATCCACAAGTTCGTTTATGTAATTCGTAGAGCATTTCATCTGCTTTTGGTTTGGAGAGGCACATGAGATAAGGACCCATGACGAAAAGGCGGTATAACACATAATTTTGATTAGTGTAGCACTTCGAGTTGTTGATTAGCTGTCGGCACTCTTTTGGATCTGCAGGGTATAGTCCATTGAAACTGTTGTTGACCCCGAGGTTGGCTAAGAAAGGCTTTTGCCAATCGTCGCCTCCCCCTTTATCGCCCCTAGTATTAATCGCGCATATAGAAATGCGATCAATACTGGAGGTTGAAATGATTTTGATCTGGAGATAACAAGCTTCTGCACCCAAGACCCTGGCTAGATATGCCAAGGATCGGCGTGTCTATTTTCACCTTAAGAAAGATAATCGAGAGTTGTTTTCGCGAACTTGCTCATCATATCTGCAACGAGGGTTGCATATTTGATCATCTTTCTATTCTTCTTGTATTGCTCAGAGTAATGGTGGATGATGAGTAGCGAATCTGTGTAAACTAAGAGTTCGGGGATATCAAGCTCAAGAGCGAGGCCTCAAAATCTAAGCGGATTGATTTCTCAATTCGATCATTAGAAGGGGTAATCAAAATGATTATGATTCTTGACCCTACGGGTCCTGCTGATCCATCCGTGAGAAGTATCCACTCCTTTGTTATAATCCATTCAGCTCGCACGTCAAATGGTTTGGATGGTGGATCTTCAGGATTTTCTTCTGTAAAGTCAGGGTCATGCTCCTCGTACTCGGGATCCTCCGCTAGAAAATCTGCCAAAAAATCGGTAACGGCCTGAGCCTTTTCGGAATGATGTTGTTCGAACTTGATATCATGTTCTCCCAAACTGACTGATTACTATTGTACTCTCCGTGATTTTTCTTTCTTGAATAGATCATCCTGAAAATAGTGCTTGAGTTTCTATGAAGTGCAAACCAAGGGTGAGAAGAAGTTTCTCAATTTTAGAGTACCTTGTTTCTGCTAGAGTAAGGGTTTTTGCAGATGAAGTAGGTTAGTTTCTTGATTTTCCCTTCAAGGAAAATGAGAATTGAACTGAGGGAAGTATCTGTGACTGCTAGGTAGTTAATCACTTCCTCATCATCTAATGGGGTGCTCATTATGGGAGAACTCCCCATATAGGTTTTGAGATCCTAAAAAGTTGTTTTTGCATTCTGGTATCCATGTGACCTCTGTATTTGGCTAAACTTTTCTTCATTTGGTACAACCACAGAGTAATAGGAATAGCCAACGACAGCGGTCTGAAGATTTAGAAACGAAATGGTTAATAGTGGCAATCTTGTCGGCATATTTCTAAACATCTTTTGTTGTTTTTGGAGAAGGCATGTTGAGGTGAGCCCGAATCTAATCTGGATCAGCCTCAATCCCCTACTTATTAATGAGGTAGCCTAAAAATCGGCCATAATATACCCCGAATTGATACGTATTAGGGTTGGGATGCATCCTGTAAGATTAAAGAATGTTAAATATAGCATTGAGAACTGAGATGTGATTGGCTGACTGTACGCTCTTGCACAAGAGATCGTCGATGTTGACTTCAAGGACTTTCCCTAGATATGCTTTGAACATAGTAGTCATCAACAGTTGATATGTGGCACCCGTGTTTTAGAGTCCGAATGGCATGACTTTGTAGCAATAAAGATCTCTTTTAGTTATGAAAGTTGTTTTTTCATGATCTTCTTCCAAAAGTGGAATTTGATTGTATCCTGATGTAATATCCATCATAGATAGAAGGTCATGGCATACTGTAAAATCAAGGATCTGATGAATGCTGAAAGAGAGAAACTTTCCTTTAGAGTATGTTTGTTCAGATCGGTAAAATCTACGCAAACTCAGACTTTTCCGTTCATCTTTGGGATAGCGACAATATTGGATATCCAGTCTAGATATTTGGCTTCTCGAATAAATCCTACTTTAATCATTTTCTCAATCGCGGTGTTAACTTCATCTCAAAGATGAGGTGATAGTCATCATTATTTCTGTTTGACAGCCGTGGCATTGATGTTGATGGCTAATTTGTGACATGCCTTGGCCGGATCGACCCCAGGCATTTTTTCGAAAGACCACGCAAAAACGTCTTGATTTAGTTGAAAGAACTGAATGAGAGCATCATTTTCATGCTAAACCATCCTAGTACCAATGAAAGTACCTCTGTTAGGTTTATCAATATTAATATATTTTGTGGGCTCCTCCGTGGAAGGTTGATTGTTGAGGTAATCAGCTTCCTTTAATTGCTATGCAGCAAATCTGTCAGAAGTATCTATTATAGTAGAGATGGTATTTTCACAAACTTGAGAGAGCTTCTGACTACCCCAGATCTCATAGATACCATTGTTGTATTTGAATCGGAGTGCCTGATGATAGGTGGAAGCGATTGTTTCCATGTTGTGAATCTAGTAGTGACCCATAATCCTGAGATAATGAGATTTGGCGTTGATAGTATAGAAAACGACGTCAATGGTGACAGGTCCTGCGGTAATAGGAAAGATGATCTTGCCTACTCGCTCTTCTCCGAAACCATTGAACCCACCGATATCGGTGTCGCTCTGAATAACTTGGTCAGTCAAACCCATTTGGTCGATAGTGCTCTAAAAAGATTCTCAATACCGCTTCCAATATTTATCATCATCGTGTCCATGAAAAACTTCTTCATTTTGAGCATTATTACTAACACATCATGATATGGAAATTTGACATGGTTAGTATCGCAATCTTCGAAGGAAATCCCAAGCCGGCGATTGCTCGACTCAGGAAGAAGCTTGGCTTCTTTGTCTTAAGGTGTGAGATCGCAGCATTTTGATAGTCTTTTGCATTTTAATCTGTTAGAATTGGTGATTTTATTGATTTCGATCATATTGTTGGGGTGCATATGGTACAGATGCTTCTCCTCAGCTTGATCATTGACCTGAATAACTTCAAGTTGCTTCTTATAGCTGCCATCTTTGTATGAATGTAGGTCAACAATATATTCGAGCATCCGTCCCTCTTTAAAAATATACTCGAGCAACCTCTGTAAAGATTAGCAATTGTCAGTAGAATGATGGTTTACCTTATGATGCAGGTAATATGGTCGACTATCAATTGGTTCTAGTGGTTGAAAGACGTGATAGATCTTATCCTTCAAGAGCAGTGGAAAAATTATAGAGATTCGGACATTCATCTTTGGGAGGATGGGTTTGTTCGGCGGACCGCCTTTCCAAGGGTAGCCAGTACTGCCCTTGGTGCGCTTCTGATCTCCCTGTTCCTCCTTTGGTTCAGTGGCTCGATCTGTAGATGGGCCTTTGGTAGAGAGGATAGATTTAGTAGATTTTTGTCACTCAGACATCATCCTCTCCAGGTCGACGTAATAATTGACCTTGGTGATCATATCCTCCAAGGTCGCATGTTTGTTGAGGAAGAGGTGTTCTTTGGCCTTGCAGTCGAGCTGGAGCGCATTGGTGAAAGCAGCAAGAGCTATTTTCTGATCGAGGTTATCCACTTTATGCTCAAGCTCTAAAAATTTATTTGCAAAATCCTCGAGCTTCTCTTCGTGTGACTGTTTAAGACAGATAAGAGAATATAAATTCTCCTCTTTGTCCTTATTGTGAGTATATGTCTTAATGAACTATTTATACAGCTGTTTGAATGTATATATGGAGTCCTCAGGGAAAGAATGGAACCATCAGAGTGGTTCCTCCAGGAGACTTATGGCAAATTGATGGTAGAGGATGTGGTTGAGATTAGAGTATAACCCTAATGAATCATGGTACTGTTAAATGCACTCCTTCGGGACAATACCTTTGTATTTACCAATTATTGGAGTATGGAAACCTTTTGGTATCTCTATATCGAATAGCTCTTTGGCAATCAGACTTCTTTGTAATTTTGTGATGTCGCCGGTAGTACCCAAAACTTGTGCTTCGATCAACTCCTTAATTTATTGGTCCATATGCTCTTTCGTGACGTAATGATGTGTTGGTTGAATCGCTGGACGAGCAGGTTATGGATCTCGTGTTGGAACTTGATGTTGGGGTCATTGTTCTACCTCCTGACAGACGGAAATTTGGTAACCTTGACTAACTTCAGACTGAACTTCACCCCCTAAATGTATGGAGGGCTATTATTTGTACTGTAGATTTCTGGAAATAGCTTTACTAGTGACTCCTCGAGGTCCCAATCTTTCCCTTGCAAAAACATAGGAGGTTTTAGGCAACTGATCGTGACCTCTGGCTGTAGGGGCCTGCTGAGTATTTTACAGAGCATCTAAGGCAGTCTGCATTGTTGTCATCTAGTCTTCATGCCGTTTGAGCGCTATCAAACGAGCTTGACGTTCTATGTCGAGCTCTTTCTTACGAAGCTCCTGATCCTTAGTTAACTGAAGTTCGAGCTTGGCGTGCTTCTTTATTTCGGCGTTGTGATTCGCCCGTAACTCTTTAAGTTACCCCGGCTCCATTGTGACATCGAGCTGGGTCCCTATAGCCGGTCGTCTGGATATAACCATGATTGAAATTTCTAGTGAAAGAATGCCTTAGGATATCGTGGAATTGCAATCTTTCCTACAGATAGTGCCAAATATAATGGCCAAATTTCGTAAGATCCAAATGGCTTAGAATTTGTTATTACACCAATGAACCTGCGACAATATTCTAATAAAAAGTAAAAAATGACATAGGTAATTTTAGCGTGGAAAGCCTCTGAATAGATAAAATAAACCACGACCTTTAGTGGAGGATTTTTGTTAAAGTATTTTTATTGCTTGAGGCGGATATCTTATTATAAGTGATTTCTAAATGCAAAAATGCTTAAACCTTGTAACCAAGAAGTTTGAATGTTTTTGAGAATCTTGACAAGTAGTTTCTTGGTGATCTCTTGTGTAATTTTTCTGGTCCCTATCTCTTCTGGAATTTCTTCTTTATATAGGCCTTCCCCGCAGTTCTTCATCGTACTGAAGAGCATTCTCCGAATAATGTGGTTAGTAGCAGTTGACTGAATAATTGACGAGTTCATGGGAGACATGTGTCTTTAACTGGATAAGGTTTTTTAGTTTGCAGTTTGACCCACGTTCTTCACCAGTTATTTGAGTAGGTTGGAATGTTGACTAGAGAAGTTATGTTAAAAATGCGTGAGTATGAGATAGAGGTAAGTCAAACTGGCGACAGCTCGACTTCGGATGTGATCGAGGGATAGGCCCCTATAATAGTGAAATGGTCTTTCTTTCAGAGGTTGCTGACAAAGGGACGGCAGATACTGCTACTACACTAGGGAAAACGTCGGATCTTCCACCAGAAAGTGCCGAGCCAGTCCAATCTATTGAGAAAGTATTGAACCTTCTATCAGAATGTACTGAACTAGTTCACCATCCTGGGAAGATATTGGTTCCTTCTTTGGAACCTACTGATCCAGTCAATCCTATTAGGTCGTCGTTGGAGGCTCCATCTGAGGTAGAACTCAGCAAGAATCTCTAAACCTTCTGTGGTATTCTATTTTAGATTTGTTGTAGTTCATGTGATATCAATGTGGTTGTACTTTGTATTCTTGAAGTTGAAGTGATGATTTGAAACATGTTCATCTTGGATGTATGTATTATTAATATATATTTGTACTCTGTGTAGAAGATAGAGCGACTGAGAAAAACTAGATTTGAACTGAAGAGGTCGATGAGTAGAGCGAGGGATTTCGTGGCTCGTATTCAGCAGCTACTTAATAAAACTGAATATGAGATAAGGCAATTTAAACTTAATTCTGAGAAAACATTTATGGAGTTATATGACCTTCAGTGTAGATATGCTAAGAAAAAAATAAAGAGTGACGAGGTGTTAGGAAAGGAAGAGGAAAGGGGGGGTATTTGTTTGAAAACCAAAAGAGTTTACCTATTTTAATGGCCCAAGTGATAGAGCTAGGTGTCAAAGCATGCTGATAGCTCTGATATTGTATTTCGAGGTCAAAGTAGATAGTGAACGAGGTTTAAAAGAAACTTATGTAGATAGTGAGCGTGGTTGAAGGAAAGAGGTGTAGTTTCGAACCCAGCTCGAGTTATGTTTTTAGCTCAAGAAGCATGTAATCGTCATAGTTTAGAAGCGAAAAAGTGTTCATCTCGAGCTGGTGTGTCTGTTGTATGGGGCAATGTAGAACCTTTATCAGATGTGTTTAGCTTTATGTAGGATCGGAGAGCCATGAGAATTGTATTTTTCAGGATAAGAAAAGAACAAATAGAGGTTTAGCAGTAATTAGAGGGTGAGTTAAAGGAGTTACATGATGAGGTATCACAACATGTTGAACAAAAAATGCTTTTAGCGACGCGATTGTCAAAAGAAGTGAATGTTCAAATAAAGGTAGAAGCTGATGTGAGGGATTTAGGTGTATTACAAAAAGAAACACACCAGCGGCTGCATAAGGCGCATATGCAATTGAAGGAGTATATGTATCTGTCTCGAGCAAAAGTCATTGCTCGAACAGAACATGAGCGTTATATAAACAGTGTTCCTGATTTTTATGGGTGAGAAATGGCGAGGATAGAGAAGGAATTTAGGAAGTTCGTAACGGAATGTGAGAAGGATTTTGATGCAGAGAATGTCAAGGCTGAAAATATGTAGTTCTTTAAAGATGAACATGAAATTATTGGTGAAAATCCATTCATAGGTCGAGGGAACTTTTATCAGAGGAGGATTTGGATGAGGTTAAAAATATGAGACCTCGATCGCGGTGTAAACCACGTCAGCAGAAGGTGGTGATCTTTCCAGCTCCTATAGATATTCAAGTAATAACTAGAAAAAGTACGAAAGAAAAAGGGCAGTCCTTGCATATCTCGAAGAAATAAAAATAGGGTATTCTAGTGTTCTTTTACCAGCCCTGCATATGTATTAGATCTTTGTATACTGTTGTGATGATAAATATAATCTATTTTCTATGGTAATAAATAGAACGATGTATCTAAATTACTCAGATTCCATGTTCTTGATTTAGACTTGTTAACTGGGGCATGTAATCTGTTGGTATATGCTAACTATTAAAAATATAAACTGTTATGACAGGTGGAACTTGCAGCTAGTCAAAGTCAATATAACGCATTATGCATCTAAAATGAACAATTGAATGCTGAGCTAAGTTCATGCCAGGGGGCATTATAGAGAGTTACAGTATTAGAAGAAAATTCTAAAGTGAAGATTTTAAAAGAGCGGCGTTCAGTAACCCGTGTGACGGAGGCACTCTGAGAAAAAGAGGCTCACCTAGCCATTGTACTGAGATAGATTGAGGGTTTAAAAGAAGTAATAAGGAAAAAAGGTATTGAAGCTGTAGGTATCTCTGAACAAACTAGCCAACAAAGGGCTGAATTAACGTTTGCTCGCACCCAAGTTATAAAACTGTTGGAAGTAGTAGAGAAAGAAGAAAATACTGTGAAAGACTTACAATTTCAAGTAAATATGGTCGAGGTGGAGATAGCCGATATGCGAGTTCGTGCTCATAATTATAAAATATTGCGGCAAGTTGTAGATGTGATGGTAAAGAAGTTGGAAGAGGTCCACAATTAATAAAGCGAAGACATAAACAAGGCTTGGAACAATATACATATGTTAGAGCATACTATGCAATCGCGTGATTTAGATATCTTTAAGTGCCGAACAGAATGACAAACTGCGAGATGCAAATAGAAAGCTAGATGCTGACCTAACGCGGGTGGAGATACATCTCGATGAAAGGAGGGTAGAATGTGAAGGCCGCGAAGCTGAAATGGAGGGATAGATATTTTGATTTATCATGTGGAAGAATTTATGATAGTGCTGGAATCTCAGAATGCTGATGCGGGGAATGGAAAATAGCGAGTGGAGAAATATTGTGAATATTGGAAATTACGCTGAAGAAAGCGTAAAGTAAGCTTAGTAAGCTTATTCTTTGTAAATAGGTGGAAAGTAAAACAGGTGATGTGCGCAAGAGAGAGATGATAGCAGTGATTTCGTTCTTCGTATCGGCGTTCAAGAGACTGGAAGTAAAAAGTAAAATGGTATATGAAGGTTTAGTTGCCAAAGGTGTGCAGCGTGATATGGAGTTAATACGATCTAAGTATCTAGATCCCATAATGGCCAGAGTTGGCTCTCTTAAATAGAGTATGGTTAGAGAGGGAAAGAAAATTATTATAAGGAGAATGCCAGAATTCATGCATCAACGGCTATATAAGAGTTGTACATGTGACATTGGAGGACCTTCTAATTTAGGTAATGATTCAAGTGATAGCTCTAGTGAGGAATGAGGTGTAATGAATGTGATAAGGTTTTATGTATACAAAACAAATATAGTAGATAGAGTATAGAATGAAATGTCTACTAGCAAAAGAACGATATGTACTAACCTTGCGAGGAACCAACAATAATATATGGGTTGGATACCTATTTCATAAAAATATTCCAAAGGTTTTTGTATAGTAGATGGTTGTTAAGGCAACAACGTAGAAGAATATAGAAGATCGGTTGGACTGAAGTCATAAATTACCTGTAATGTGATATATAGATGATCAGTTTGGCTGAAGCAACATACGATCTGTATAGATGATCAGTTTGGTCGTAGCAATAAACGATCTATAATGTATAGATGATCAGTTTGTCTAAAGCAATAAATGATCTATAATGTATAGATGATCAGTTTGGCCGAAGCAACAAATGATCTATAATGTATAGATGATCAATTTGGCAGAAGCAATAAACAATCTGTATAGATTATCAGTTTGGCTGAATCAATAAATGATATGTAATCTACATATAAAAGTACTTGTTAGATATACTAGAAAAGTACTATAATGTAGGGAAATTGAACACAAGTATTTCATTGGTGTAAGATTGACGTACGACGAATGTGTTCGATAGAGTATATGAAATAGTAGAAAGTACTCAGATGTATGGGGATCAAACATAAGTCTTTTATTGATGTAAGATCGTCATACAAGATGATAGATTAATTGTAGAAAAGTACACTGTGATAGATTATTATCTACGATACAGTTTTAATTTCCTCATATTCCAAAGATTTTGTATTCGTCCTCCGTGTTCAGTGGTGAGATCGTAAGAACCAAGGCCACTTTTTCCAATAATGACAAAAGGGCCTTCCCAATTTTCAAAACATTTCCCTGCATTGACTTCTTTTATGTGTTTAGGAATTTCTCATAGGATGGGATCTTTGATTTCGTGCTCTCTATGACGAATGCGTTTGTTGTAAGATCGGGCTAAAGCTTGGTGGTATCTTCCCAAATTCATGATTGCTCTGTCCCGAGTCTTCTCAAACCAATTAATGTACATGCCCACTGGAATTCATTTTCTTCATCTGTCATGGTATGGTCACATATTGGGTGATGAAACTAAGTGGGGATGATTGCTTATGCACCATAAGCCAGGAGGAACGGCGTGCATCCAGTTGATACTCGCGGTGTGGTTCGATATGCCCATAATACATGTGGCAATTCCTGGACCCAGTTACCCTTTTTCTATCAAGCATTTTTAGATTCCATCCACGATAGTTCGATTAGTGAATTTGGCCTGGCCATTACCTTTTGCGTAATACGGATTGGAAGGAGAGTGTATGATATTGTGCTGATTGAGGAATTCGATGACTCTGGAGCCAATGAACTTAGGTCCATTATAAATTCTGATGAATTGGGGGCAGCTAAAATGAATGATGATGGTTTCCAATATAAATTTGATGACTTTGTCTTCACGTGTTTGATACAGAGGGACTGCTTCTACCCATTTAATGAAGTAATTTGTTACTACTTAGAAGTACTTCCTTTTGCCTGGTGTAGTGGGGAATTCTCTTTCGTGGTCGAGTGCCCATCTTTTGAATGGCCAAACAACGTTGCTGGAATGGAATTCCAAGGCTGGAGATCGAATTTGGGGGCCATGTCTTTGGCAGGCATCGCATTTGCTTACGATTTTAATGGCTTGAGCTTTTATTTTAGGCCAAAAGACTCCTTGAGTAAGAGCACGATTGGCTAGAGATCGTCTTGCTGCAAAGGAACCACAAGTGCCTTCGTAAAGTTTGTGCAGGAATTTTTGAGCTTCTTTGTTGGATAAGCACTCGAGATATGGTCCTGTGACTGAAATTTTGTAAAGGAGATCATTTTCCACGATGTATAGCTTAACATTATCAAGCATGCGTCTCCTTTCAGTGGGATCTGTAGGGAGTTCACCGTCAAACGTGATTTTAGTTCCAATATACTTAAGGAAAGGTCGTCTCCAATCCTCCTTGTTTTCTTCAACGCCCCCAGTATTAGCAGAATTTGTGCTTATGATGTTAATGTTGGGGGTGGATAATACTTCGATCTTGAGATATCGAGCTTCTGTGCCAACGAATCCTGCGAGATAAGTGAGGAAATCAGAATGTCTATTTTCTTCGCGCGGTAAATGTTAAATAATAATCCTCTTGAATCTGCGCATTTTTTTAGCTACTGCTGCTACGTAATCAATCAACTTTCCATTCTTCTAGAATTTTTCTATGTAATGGTTCACAATGAGTAAAGAGTCCGTGTACACAGACAACTCGGATACTCCAATCTCAAGGGCCATATCCAGACCGTGAATCATTGCTTCATACTCGGCCGCAATGTTGGTAGCTTTGAAATTGAGTCTAACTGCTTTCTCGATTCTGTCATTGGAAGGTGAGATAAGCACAATTCTGATACCTGATCCTGTAGGTCTGAAAGATCCATTAGTTAAAAGACACCATCCCTTTTGAGTTACCCAGTCTAACTTTTCATTGAACTTGTCTTTGAACTGTTCCTCATTGGTATCTATGCTATCTTCTTCCCAATCGGGATCTTCAACCGGGAAGTCCGTAAGGAAATCTGCTACTACTTGACCCTTTTCAGAATGTCGTTGTTCGAAATGGATATCATGTTCGCCTAGTATGACCGACCATTGTTGTACTCGTCTGAAATTCTCTCGCTTGGATAAAACCTCTCGTAAAGGGTAATTCGTCACTACTCGAACTGAGTGGCTTGAAAATATTGTCTCAATTTTTGTGATGTGTATACGAGAGCTAAAAGTAATTTCTCGATCTTGGTATACCGGGTCTCTACTGGAGTGAGAGTTTTGCTAACGAAGTAGACAGATTTCTCTATCTTCTCATCAAGTCGAATAATAGCAGAACATAATGACTCGTCGATAACTGCAAGATATATGATGAGTTCTTCCCTTTCCTTAGGTGTACTCATCACTGGTGGTGAACCCAAGTAACGTTTGAGCTCCTGAAATGCTACTTCATACTCTGTTGTCCACTCGATCTCAGGATCTTTCTTAAACTTCTTTGTTATTATTCCACCACACAGTAGATTGAACAACCATTAATATCGGTCTGAACACTTCGAGACAAAATAATTTATTGCAGCAATCTTGCCTGCTAATTACTGTACGTCTTTCATTCTTCTTGGAGAAGGCATAGACAATAGACTACGAATACAATCTGGATCAGCTTCTATGCCTCGCCTACTGATCGAATGTCCCAAGAATTTTCCAGATTGAACTCCAAACTGGCATTTGTCAGGGTTAAGTTGCATCTTGTAGAAATCGAGGATTTCAAAAGCAGTGTGCAAATCTGTTATATGGTTTTCATTCTTAAGACTTTTGTACAACATATCGTCAATGTAGACTTCTATCGTTTTTTCATGGTAATCTTTGAGCATCTTAGTCATTAGTCTTTGATACGTGGAGCCAACATTCTTGAGGCCGAATAGCATGACCTTATCGCAATATAAGCCATGTTCTATAATGAAAGTTGATTTCTCTTGATCATTCGGTAGTAAAGGTATTTGATTGTATCCTAATACGGTATCTGTAGGGGCCTATCCCTCGATCTTACCTAAATCGAGTTGTATCCAATTTGAACTACCTCCATGCCAGACTCACGAATTCTCCACATGACTTCTCCAGCCAACATTACCACATACTCCATAAACTGATAAAAAATGTGGGTCAAGCTCGAACCAAAAAACTTGAACAAGTCAAAGCCACCTGTCTCTCTCGAACTCAGCAGTTACTCAGTCAACTGCCACTAACCAAATTGTTCAGAGAATGTGCTCCAGTACGATGATGAACTGCAGAAAATGCCTATATAAAGAAAAAGTTCCAAAATAGACAAAGACCAAAAAATTATGGGAGAAATAACCAGGAAAACTATATTTTCTTGATTCTCAAAAACTTCAAAACTTCTTATTCACAAGATCAAGCATTTCTAAGTCTAGAGATCACTTGTAATAAGATATCAGCCTCAAGCAATAAATGTCACTATTATCAAAATCCTAAACCTGAGGTCGTGGTTTTTAACCTATTCATAGGTTTTCCATGCTAAACACATGTGTCACTTCTTATTTTTAATAAAATTTTGTCACAGATACATTGGTGGAAGAGCTAATTCCAGACCACTTTGAGCTTATAGAATTAGGCCATTACATTTGGCACCGTCTGTGGGAAAGAAATCCTTTCCACGATATCCTGAGGCATTCAGTCACTCTACTATAAATTTTAACCATGGTCACATCCAGTCGATCAGATACCGGAATCCAGCTCGACCTCTCAGTTGAGCCGGAACAACTTATAAAGCTACAGGTGAATCCCAACACTGAAATAGAGAAACACAATAAGCTCAAACAACAATTAACTCTCGACTGAGAGCTCCGTGAGAAGAAGCTCGACGCCGAACGACAAGCTCGTTTAACTGCACTCAAGCGACATGAAGATCAAATGACAATAATATAGGCTGCCTTGCAAGCTCTACAAAATACTCAGCAGGCTCCTTCAACACGAGATCAAGATCAGGTGCCAGAAGCCTCTCGGGTCTCTGTACGGGAAAGATTAGGACCTCAAGGAGCCACCAGCAAAGTTATTTCCAAAAATATTCAGAATGAACCTCAACCTTCCATTCATTTGGGGAGAGAGGTTCAGTCTGAGATCAGCCAAGGTCACCGATGTTCCATACATCAAGTGGAAGAATAGAGACCTCAGCCCCGAGTTCCAACACGAGATCATTTGAGTGAAGGTACCGATACTCATAATCCACAACCCCATTGCCAAGCCACTCAACCAACCCGTCAATATGTCCCACGAGAGCATATAGACCAGCGTATTGAGGAGCTGATTGAAGCACAAGTTCTGGGTACTACCGACAACCTTACCAAATTGTAAGGAAGTCAAATTGCCAAAGAACTATTCGATATGGATATTCCAAAATATTTTCATACTCCAAAAATTCACAAATACAAGGGTACCGATCTAAAGGAGCACATTCAATAATAGCGTGATTCATTGGGGTTGTACTCCAATCTCAACCAAATTCTCTGCCATCTGTTCACCACAAGTCTGTAGGAGGAACCGCTCCGATGGTTCCACTCTCTACTTGAAGACTCCATATACACATTCGACCAGCTGCAGAAATAATTCATCAAGACGTATGCTCACAACAGAGACAAAGAAGAAAATTTATATTCTCTTATCAGTCTCAAACAGTCGCACGGAGAGAAGCTTGAGGCATTTGTAAAGAAGTTCTTGGAGCTCGCACAAAAAAGTTGACAATCTCGATCAGAAAACAACTATTACTGCTTTCACCAACGCACTCCAACTCGACAGCAAAGCCAAAGAGCACCTCTTCCTCAACAAACTTGTGACCTTGGAGGATATGATCACCAAGGTCAATAGTTACGCCGATCTAGAAAGGATGATGTCCAAAAGACATAAATCTACTAAATCCGTCTTAGCCACGAAAGGTCCATCTACAGATCAAAACACTTAATTGAAGGAGGATCAGGGTTACCAAAGCGTGCCAAGGGAAACACCGGCAACCCTTTGAAAGGCGGATCACAAGTCAAACCTGTCCTCCCAAAAATGAATGTTCGACTTTCTATAATTTATTCTAATCCTCTCAATGGATAAGCTCTACCGCTTATCCTAACCATTGGAGCCAATCGAGAGCTGGCCGTACTGCATGCATTACAAGGTAAACCATCATTCTACTGATAATTGTTATGCTTTACAGAGGTTTCTTGAGTAAATATTCAAGGAGGGACGGATGTTTGAATATATTGTGGACCAGGAATCATACAAGGATGGCAGCTATAAGAAGCATCTTGAAGTAATCCAGGTCAAAGATAAAGCTGAGGAGAAGCATCTCTACCATATGTACTATAGCAACATGATCGAGATCAATCAGATCACCAACTCTAACAGATTCAAGAAAATGAAGCTATCTGAATGCTGCGATCTCACATCTCAAGACAAATAAGCCAAACTTACGCCTAAGTCGAGCAATCGCCGGCTCAGGATATCATTTAAAGATTATGATACAAGCCATGTCAAATTTCTACATCATGTTGCATTAGTCATAATGTTCAAGATGAAGAAGTTTGTCATGCACACGATGATGATCGATACTGGCAGCGGTATTGAGATTCTCTTTCAGAGTACTATCGACCAAATAGCTTTAGCCGATCAAGTCATTCAAAGTGACACCAATATCAGTAGATTCAATGGCTCTAAAGAAGAGCGAGTAGGGAAGATCATCTTACCTATTACTGCAGGACCAGCCATAATCGACGTCATCTTCAATGTGATTAAGGTCAAATCTCGTTATCTCGGGATTATGAGCCATTACTGGATTCATAACATAGAAGCAATCGCTGCAAACACAACGATTGTATCTATGAGATCAGGGGTAGTCAAAATCTTTCTTGAGCTTGCAAAAATACCATTTCTACAATTATAGATACCTTTGACAGGTATGCTGCATAGCAATTAAAGCAAGTTGATCACCCCAATGATCTGCCTTCCACGGAGGAGCCCACCGAATACATCAACATTAATAGACCTAGCAGAGGTACTTTTATCAGTACTAAGCTGGTTCAATACGAAAAAGATGTTCTCATTCAGTTCTTACAACTGAATCGAGACATTTTTGCGTGGTCTTTTGAAAATATGCCTGGGGTTGATCCAACCAAAGCATGTCACAAATTGGCCATCAACATCAACGCCACAGTAGTTAAACGGAAATAGCGACGCCTATCACCGCGACTTCGAGATGAAGTTAACATGGAGATTGAGAAATTGATCAAAGTGGGATTTATTCGAGAAGCCAAGTATTCAGATTGGATATCCAACATCGTCGATATCCCAAAGAAGAATGAAAAAGCCGGAGTTTGTGTAGATTTTGCCGATCTTAACAAACATACTCCAAATGACGGTTTCCCTCTTCCTAATATTCATCAGATCCTTGATTCCACAGAAGGTCATGAACTCCTATCTATAATGGACGCTACTTTGGGATATAATCAGATTCTACTCTTGGATGAAGATTAAGAAAATACCACTTTTATCACTGAAAGAGGACTTTACTGCTACAAAGCTATGCCCTTCGGACTCAAGAGCGCAGGTGCAACATTTCAACGATTGATGACTACTATGTTCAAAGCACATCTCGGGAAAGCCGTGGAAGTCTATATCGATAATCTCTTGTACAAGAGCGTACAGTTCAACAACCACATTTCATATCTTAACACAATATTTAACATTCTTTGATCTTAGAGGATGTGTCTCAATCTTGATAAGTATCAATTCAGAGTATATTCAGGTCAATTTCTAGGCTACCACATCAGCATGAAGGGAATTGAGGCCGATCCAAATCAGATTCGGGCTCACCTCGACATGCCATCTCTGAAAACGACGAAAGATGTCCAAAAACTTGCCAGCAAGATTACCGCTATCAATAATTTCGTTTTGAAATTGTTAGACAGCTGATGTTGGCTATTCCTATTACTCCGCCATTACACCAAACGAGGAAAAATTCTGCCAAATGTAGAGGTTCAATGAACATCAGAATGCGAGGCAGCTTTTCAGGATCTCAAAAATTATTTGGGGAAGTCTCCAATCATGAGTACCCCAATAGATAATGAGGAATTGATTACCTACCTAGAAGTTACAAATACTCTACTCAGTTCGATTCTCATTCGACTTGAAGGAAAAATTGAGAAACTAGACTACTTCATCAGCAAAAACTTTTACTCCAGGGAAAATGAAGTACTCAAAAATTGATAAACTTCTTCTCAATCTTGTTTATACTTTCACAGAAACTCAAACACTACTTACAATCTCATTCAATAAAAGTCATGACAAACTACCCACTTTGGGAGGTTCCGTCCAAGAAAGAAAAATTAAGGAGATAACAATAGTGGTCAGTCAGTTTGGGGGAACATGATATCAAGTTTGAACAATGTCATTCTGAAAAGGGGCAGGCCATCACTGATTTCCTTGCAGATTTTCCAGTAGAAGATTCTGAGTGGGAGGTGTACGATCCTAACCTTTTAGAGAAAGCTACAAAAGATCTACCCCCCTAAGCATTTGGCGAGCGAGTTGAAAGGGTTATGAGGAAAGGGTGGAGACTTCTTGCAGATGAATCAGCAGGACCCGTAGGGTCAGGAATTCGAATCGTATTGATTACCCCTTCCAACGATAGAATTGTCACCAAGTACAAATCTCTTATTCACGGACTCGATCTCGCTCTCGAGATCGACGTCCCCGAGCTCGCAGTTTATACAGATTCACTACTCAGCATTCACCTTTACTCTAAGCAATACAAAAAGAATGGCAAGATGATCGAATACATAGCCCTCATTGCAGATAGGATGAGCAAGTTCGTGCAAACAACTCTCGATTATCTTCCTCGAGGAGAAAACAGACACGCCGATTCCTTGGCATATCTTGCCAGGGTCTTAGGTATAGAAGCTCGATATCTCTAGATCGAAGTGATTTTAACCCTCAGCATTAATCGTATTTCTGTATGCACAATCATCAATGGGGGCGATAAAGGGGGTGACGATGATTGGCAAAAGCCTTTCTTAGTTTATCTTGGTATCAACAACAAATGTGAAGGACCACTTCCAGCAGATCCAAAGGAGTGTCGACGGCTGATAGACAACTCAAAGCGCTACACCAATCAAAATTGTACCTTATACCGCCGTTCAGTTACGGGGACTTACCTCAAGTGCCTCTCCAAACAGAAAGCGGATGAGATGCTCCGCAATTTATATGAAGGGACTTGTGGCTCCCATACCGCAGGTCAGTCACTTGTAAATAGAACCATTACACAAGGAGTATTCTGGCCTGGCTTGTGCAAGCAAGAAGAAGAGTACTCACTCAAATATGATGCGTGTCAGCAACATGGAAAGATGATCTGCGCCCCTGCGCTCAAACTCCATGCAAGCAAGGTATTTTGGCCATTCAAAAGATGGGAACTCGATCTTGTCGGCAAATTTCCTAATTCTCCAGGTAACCGCTACCAGCTACTCGTAGCTACTGATTATTTTACAAAATGGGTTGAAGCAGCTCTACTCTGTCGAACCACAGAAGAAGAGGATATCTCTTTTATCTAGAAATACATCATCACTCGGTTTGGGTGACCTTACTTAATTCATATCGATAACAGGCCCCAATTTTTTGGAGAAAAAGTCACAGCTTTTCTCAACCAACATAACATCATTCACTCACCATCCAATCCCTACTACCCTCGAGGCAATGGCCAAGCTGAAATCACAAGCAAAACCATCGTGGATAGACTCAAGAAATGGCTACACTCGCAGAAAAAGGGAATTGGGTTTGAGAACTTCCTCATATCTTTTGGGCATATCTTACTACTCCACGTTAGTTGATAGGCTGTACTCCCTTCCTCCTTGCCTATGGTACCGAGGCCGTCATTCCCTCCAAATACCATCATCCAGTCAAAGATCATGACCTAACTGACGAGGAAAATAAGTTCAAATTGGCTTGCAACCTCAATTGGATCGATGAAACCAGGGAATGTGCCGTTGTTAACCTTGGTCGATATCACCATATGCAGGCCAGTTCGTACAACAAACAAGTCCGAAGTCGTAGCTTCCAAATCAATGATCTCGTCCTCAGAGAAATACCTCAATGCCGTAAAGAACCTCATGCTGGAAAATTAGCAGACAATTAGGAGGGTTCATTCCTTATCACAGGTCTCTTAGGCCTGGGATCATATTACCTCATGACAAAAGAGGGAGTCCACATTTCAAGTCCTTGGAACACTAGGCGACTAAAATGATACTATCGTTAAGTCTCTCACTACTCCATTTCAGTTTCTCCCCTATTCATTCTAGAAGTGAGATTTCCATCTCCATTCAATGTACATTCTTTTTTGAAATTCAATAAAACTTGCAAGTTTTTCTCCCATACATATCTCTACTTCGTAGACAATGCATAAATTAAAGCATAGATGATACTAGCTTTCAATTGACATCATACCAGTTAAATCAAGGATAACACTTAGTTTGGCTGACTCTACTAAATCTTCTGAGATTAAAACAAAGGTAGCACTTGTTTTTAATCGAGAGACTCTACCAGACATAAGATAAAGTAAAGGTACAACTAGCTTTCATGTCTTTCAATATGCCTGTGACATCAAACCAGCTAAATTAAGGAAAATACTTAGTTTGGCTTACTCTACTAAATATTATGAGATTAAAACAAGGTAGCACTTGTTTTTAATCAAGGGACTCTACGAGACAAAAAAAAAGTAAAGGTAAAATTAGCTTTCATCTCTTTCAATATGTCTGCGATATTCTACCAGTTAAATTTAAGTTATGCTTGGTTTGACTAACTCTACTCAACTCTGAGATTGAAACAAAGGTGATACTAGTTTTCAATCGAAGAGCTCAACCAGACATAAGATAAAGCAAAGGTAAAACTAGCTTTCATCTCTCAACATGTCTGCGAAACATATTATTTCTTTTTAGGTTTACATACAACCACTAGAATGGATCTTATTCTGATGTTGGGATGTCAGCTACGCTTTCCCCTAAATAGGAGGCCGACTAGCCATAAATTCTTAAGCTTGGGCAGTCATAACAATTTTTCCCTGCTCTATTAATTCAGCAGGTCGAGGGCCAAGATCCATCCCCATGGAACTCATGTAATCTCCTCGATCTATATCAACCTTGCAGATACATCCCTTTTCTGACATACAGTCAAACAAGGTATCTTTCTCTAACTCAATTCTTTTTACCTCTTCTACAAAATAAGCAATCATCGCCCTTAGTAATTCTGAATGCGAGGCCGGAGTTATAACTGAGTGAGAGAAAAATGTCCTCGACCTCTAAAGGCGATCTTCAAACCTCTTGTACCGTGCTTTTTGACTCTCCATTTCTCTGTTTATTCATTATGTAAAAGCAATGTTATTTGTAGATTTTTTATCAGCTTTAGCCGACTCAACTCGATTAGTCGCCTCCAAATCAACCACCTGAGCGTAAAGTACATCAATTTTCCTGTTCAGTTCTTCCACATTCGGAGTCTTCCATAACAATTTGTCTTTTTGTTGTATCAAAATATCCTTCCCTCTGATAGTCTTTCCTAGCACTTGTTCCCAGGAAAAAGTAGTATCCAGCTTCCTTTTGTACTCCCTTAACTTCTCATTCCCCTTTTGTACATGACCTTGGATTCGAGCCACATCTCCCTCCAAATATCTTATTCAAGCTGACAGACTAACGACATCGCCTTGGACAAGGGAAACCTTGACCTCATTTTTTCTCTTCCTCGAGTGCTCCCTAGCTTTGTTATTCCTGGCACGCAAGTTGGCCTGTGCCAATTCAACCTTCAGTTGTGCCACCCTTTCATTCAACTCATTGCATTTTGGTTGAACCATCCGAAATTCCATATCCTTAGCAAGTAAGGCTGTAGACAGTTGGTCAACTGCAACTTCAGACACAGATAGATCATCTCGAGCTCTCTTCAGCTCATTATCTTTATCAACCAATCTCTTCTTCAATCGCTCCAGTTCGCTCATGCTATTTGCTAGATCAGTTCGAATTTTCTCTTGATTGTTTATTTTCTTGATCAAATCATTTTTTAAACCGGCCACTGACCAATATAAATCTTCCTTCGATTTTTCTAGAGCCTGTATACGGTAACAGGCCATGTCAACCTCCCTACTCTTTACAATCAACGCATCATTCAGGCCTTTAAGTTTTGCGACATGTTCTTTTAACTCCTCGAGCTCTTTTTGCCCTTTCTCAATTTTGGCATCCATCTCCTCAATCTGCCAAGTTAGGTCGACAACAGCTTGTGTTGCCTCAACAAACTTGAAGTACACATTCACAAGTTGATCTTCTCTATCTTCATTTGCCTCTCTCATCCTATCAAACTCATCTGCAAGTTCTTGGTTACATTGGCGAGCGTCATCTTCGCGCAAGCGAGCTGACTCCAATTTGACCTGCACATGACAATTATATTATATCAAGTTCAATTCAGAATACTCAATCACTACATATAACTCATTACTAACAAGATATCTATTTTTATGACATCTACTGAAACTACTTCCGAACTTAAGGTCGAAGTACAATCTCGAGTGGATGCTCCATAAAGCATAGTTCCAAGTCTAAGGTACCCTTTCTCAATATTTTAGTTTATCAAAAAATTTAAATATCCTTGGTCCATCTGTACACTCTATTTATTACTTTGTAGCTATATACTAATGAAGTATACAAGTTAAATATTTCTTGCTCTGCTCTAAGCTGCAGCTCCACTTGCGAAGACAACAGGGATACTAAGATCTCCCTCTGTATAGTAAGCTCAACCTCTAAATCTTTTATTCTGGGGAATATGTCCTTAAGCTCCTGCACAAGGTTTACCAAAGCACCTTAGCCTACAAAATTCTACCGAACAAAATATATCCAAACAGTTTACAAACATTCCCAAATATTCATACAATCACAATACTATCACACTACCCTACCTTCTCATTTTCCAACTCTGGGCGTTCGCTGTCATCCCCTTGGTTGTCTCTCACCGTCTGAAGAGGCACACCATCCAGCCCATCCATAGCGCCAAGAGCAACACCTTCAGTCTCCTCATCTTCCTCCTCCTTCACATAGGTGTCGGCCCTAATGGCATCCACCTCATCTTTAAAATATCCTTTGGACATAAGGTGATGCCCAGGCCTATCACACTCAGCTACCACCTCCTCCAAGTCCACTCTCACCTCTGCCTGAAGCTTATTAATCTCTACTACTTAGGAAGCCTTCAGGGCCTTCAGCCGCTTCCCAACCTTGCTCAAATCAGATTTCAATCGAGCTACGATCCTTTCGAGCATGACCTTCTTCCTTTTCAGCTCAGCTCTCTCCTCCTCGACCCTGAGGCATATTCCCTTCATTAGCCGAGCAGCCTATAAAAATCAAATAGAATCGACCATATTGATTAGATCAAATCATAATACAAAATCTATCACAATACGTATTCGAGCATATTAACATACCATTCTGCACATCTCTTCCTCCCAGTGGAGAGCTGCCAATCTGGATTTTTACTCCACCTCTTTCAAATGATCTTCCACCACAGGTCGATCTTCTACGACCTTCACCCTCAACATTTTAGAAGGTTCAACCTTTCTCTTTTTCACCCTTTCCACAGCCTCACCACTTCTCACGGTCCTAGAAGCCAAAGGATGCTTCAGCATTTGCTTTTTGGGGAACGTTTGAGCTAATTTGCTTGACGTAATGGACTCAGGTAACCCTGTACAGCCCACTCCAGGGGGATTAGGCAAGTTCGCACGCCTTTCCCCATCAGTCCCTTTCTTTTTGCCGCCGTCAGCGCTCGTCATTAGCCTTATCGACTGAGATTTCATAACTTTTTCAACTCGGCTGCTAACATATTTTTTCCTGTTAATGCCAAGATCTTCCAATATAGCGTCGAGCCCTATCTCCTTTTGAGCAACTATATCCAACAATGAATCTTTCCTTATCACCTGTGATTTAGGACTTGTCATACACAAAACAATAACATCATCGAGGATCGCACAATTTCAACTATCAATCTTATATATTTTACATTGTTATACTTACTTTGTTTTATAGTTTTAAACAGAAGTTCCATGGGTTCTTCATTATCTCTCTGAAGGCAATCACCCTTCACCTATATCACATTATCATTCCACAGTCGACCTGCTAAGTTCAGATCAAAGAAGTGAGGTCGAGTTGAGCTCGTACATAAATTGCATCTCCACTTGCAAAATAGTTTTTTACACCATAAAACTGTAACACATCCTCAGAGGATATCCTCCTCCTTTTCCTATCCCCTTCCTACCGTGAATCCAAGGATTCACAAACGTTTATCACCTCCCACATGTTCTTGTTCATCTGAACGGGACATGCCCCGATGGGATTCATAATCCCTTTCGCTAGATTGCTAAGAAGAAGACTCAACCCATATTCCAACTGAGACAGGTAACATAAAAAACCCTCTGAAAGTGTACTTTGAACATTCCCATCAAAATACTCTAAAGAGATCGATTCCTCTATACCCCTATCCATTTTCTCCTTCGCCAAATCAGCCAACAAATAAAAATATTCTTCTCCCGTTGCTACAGTACAACCCCTAAATTGCCAACTGGCATAATCTATACAGTTAACCCATCTACCTTCTATAGAAGCCCTGGCTTTACAAAACTCTTTAAATGCATCCGAATGAGGAGGATGGGATACCAATCTTCCAATGAAATTAGGAAATTGATCAACACCTACCTCTTTCTCACTTCCAGACATTCTAATCTCAGACTCAACCGACCGACCAGAGGTCGATGCCTCACTTACAGAGAAACTCCTCATATCAACTACAGGAAATAATTTTATCCTACATAACACTCCTCACGTTCGACCTACACAGAGGTCCAGATATCTATCATTATCTTTTAATATATGTCAACCACATTCAAACATCGTTCATATATCATATAACAAGCAGATTTTCATAGATTACTATAAATAGTAATTTACCACTTTTCCTAGCAATACAAAATGATCATCAAAAGCCCATACACATATCACAAATCCTCTACTAACCTTTTATGTCATAGTATGAATCTGAGGCAGCGTCGAATCCTTCCCTCACCACGCTACTGTACAACCACCTTCATGACTCATTTTCAAAAACTCTCTCATGCTTTGACTAATGATTCTATTCACTTAAATCTCTATGAGTTTCTGTACTATTTTTGCCACTCATCTTCCTTCATCTCTCACTGTTCTTCAAATTTTCAAAAGTTGAAAAACGTTTGATTGACAAAGATGAAGTAGTATTTATATTTTCTTTCTCTAACTGCTAGAGAGCCTCGCACGAGCCATTCTCAGTTTTGAAACTGAAGAATCCCTTTTACTATTCATGTTAGACGTTTTGTACCTTTTCGGTAAAAATGCATTCCTATCATTTCCCTTTCCCTTATATTTAATCTATTTTTATCTCTTTTTTCTAAATTTTCCTCCGACCTTACCACACTCATGATGACTCACTCTTACACGCAATCGGGTTTTCACAACTTTTATACAAGGGACAAAATTAGAAACTCCCAACTTTTTCTGTACGTGCCTCTTCTTCTACTCTTATAGCAACAATGACGTCATTTCCAAAGCTCCCATAACAAAATTTCAAATGCTAATTCTTAAATTCGTTTTTTCACAACAGTTAAAAATAGCATTCACAAAAATAGAGGATCTATTCAACAACAATTTCTTTTAAATTATTCAAATTCAAGTAGTTACATACATTTTGTTACCCTCATTTTTTGTATCTGTTTCATTCACCTCACATATAGTTACATCTAAAACAACCTTGATGACCTGGAGAACCACATCCAATAAGTAAACTTATAGCGATCCTCGCATCCACAAAATTGATCTCTTCTTCAACAATCTATCCCACCACCTCTTTTCGATCTGAAGGATCCAGTTTACAAAAAAACCTCTCATAGAAAAAATGTCCATACTCAAGTTCCTTGCCCATTAAATCTAAACATTCAAACTAATACTCCCTCACTAGAAACTCAACATCATAATCCAACAGTCCAAAAATGCATTCCCGCACTTCAGCGATCTTTATCGTCAATCATCATTTAGCGAGATAACGGATTCTCCCAGATCGAGGCCACACCATTCTTATCTCTTCCCCCAGATTTAGAATTCATTTTACCCTTATTTATACATTTTTACAACCAATTCCCCACAACTCGTGAAATTGTCCTTTTATCCCATAATAGAAACTCCATATCTTGAGAAAAATTATTTAAACATATTACTGATCAAACTTATTCTTTCCAGATCTAATTTTCTAAAATGACCTCTACGAGATTGATTCTTCATTCTAAAACTCCTACAATTTTTTTATTTTTTATTTTTTTTATTTTTTTTATTTTTTTTCTTCCACATTTCAAGCACACAGGTCGAATCAGAATTAATAGTTACACACATTTCTTCATTTTTATAAGCAAATGTATAACAGTTCGATTATTATAAATATTTTACTTTCTACCCTCATACATTTCATTTAATTTCATTTTATACAATATTCGACAGTCTTCGGATCATACAGCTTGATTTCTAGAGTTATTTTATTTCTATATCAGCACAAAATTTGGATAATAAATTTTATTCATCTCGAAGCATATTACAAGTGTTTTTACATATAATATGTCTTTCAAGAACTCAACATCAGGTACTTTACAGTTCCATATTTTTCAAGTACTTTTACAGCTAACAACTCTTTCAGGCACTCTAAAGCATTAAATCTTTCAGTTCGGTCTACTTCATT
The DNA here is from genome assembly GCA_014058105.1 of Kingdonia uniflora. NCBI lineage: Eukaryota > Viridiplantae > Streptophyta > Magnoliopsida > Ranunculales > Circaeasteraceae > Kingdonia > Kingdonia uniflora. The sequence continues at coordinate 318,463 of JACGCM010000719.1, read as the reverse complement.
GATCTTTCATCCTGATGCAAAGTAGACATTTGAAACAATGAGTATCCTCCCTTCTATGAGTTTTGTCGAAGTCTAAACGAACTTCAAATTGAAACTATAAAAGCAGGAGACTCAGTTCTAGAACAAACCCTTCAAACTAAATATCTTCTCAGCGCCAAGAGGCGATGGAAGTGCAGAAGCAGACATCCATTCTCCGTCTTCCTCCTCTACTATCATTACCGCCTCTCCTATAACCACCACCCCCTCAGAGTTGGTAGAGATGAAGAGGGCCTAGCCTTAGAATCCATTGTGATGCAAGACATCAGTGCAATTGTACCACAGTTATGCCAATCCCTGTATCTGTCTCCCCAACCTTATTTTCGACAAGAATGTAGAGACTAATCCAATGTTGCTCACCTGCTAAGATAACGTAGTGAAACCTCTATCTCCAGTCAAAATCATCCTCAGCTTCAGGTGCTTCATTTTTCGATATTCCTCGGTACGTTAGAGGAACATGAACAGGAATAGGATTCTCCAAGGACTGATCCCCAAAAATCCACAACTTCAACCTTTACATTTTAGAAGCAATTCTCTCTTTAAGAACCACCCTACGAGTCTTCACCATCTTTAAAACTTACAGAGGATTTCGCATCAGAATAAGCATACTTTGCTACAAAACTCGGTACAGGTACTATTTATATAACTCTATATTTATTACGCAGGAACGTTTCCCCAAGCGTCGTCATTCAAAATAGGCGAGACTCTTCAAATCCTAACCATCGCATGCATCAATATTCCTATCAACATTCAATGCACGTACATCCCCCTTTGATACATACATTTTTCATACAGTCAGCACCATCATTACTTCCTTCATATTCAAACTCCTAACCCGAATACCCATATATCTAAATTCTTTCTCAACCAAAGCTACTCGTGACTTCGGTTGCGAGGGGACGATTGTAGGGGCATACCCCTTGATCTTACCTAAATCGAGATGTATCCAGTTCGAACTACCTCCATGTTAAACTTACAAATTCTTCACATGACTTCTTCAGTCAACATTGCCACATACTCCACAAACTGATAAAAAAACGTGGGTCGAGCTCAAACTGAAAAACTTAAATAAGTTAAAGCAACATGTCTCTCTCGAACTCAGCAGTTACTCAGTTAACCGCCACTGACCACATTGTTTGGACAACGTGTTCCAACAAGATGAAGAACTGTGGAAAATGCCTATATAAAGAAAAAGTTCCTGAAGAGGCAATGACAAAAAAATTACAGGAGAAATCACTAGGAAAACTATATATTCTAGATTCTTAAAAACTTTAAAACATCTTATTCACAAGATCAAGCAATTCTAAGTCTAGAGATCACATGTAATCAGATATTAGCCTCAAGCAATAAACATCACTATTACCAAAATTCTCAACCTAAGGTTATGGTTTTTAACCTATTTATAGATTTTTATCGCTAAACACCTGTGTCATTTCTTGTTTTCAATTAGATTTTGTCATAGATATACTAGTGTAAGAGCTAATTTTATCCCACTTCGAGCTCACAGAATTAGGCCATTACAGCATCCTTCATGGATAGAAGTTCATACCCCGAAGTGGAATCGAGTAGATGATTTATGATAGGAAGTGGGAAATTATCCTTTAGAGTGTGTTTGTTGAGGTCCGTAAAATCTATGCACACTCTGATTTTTCCATTTTTCTTTGGGACTGCTACAATGTTAGAGATCCATTCAGGGTAATTGGCCTTTCAGATAAAACCAACTTTGATGAGTTTGTCGATCTCTTTATTGCCCAGAGTCTTGGTGTTAACGTCCTCTATTTTTGTTTGAAAGCTTCGGCCTTATCTTTCAAATTAGGCTTATTGTAGGCTTGATTTGGATCAATGCCCGGCATTTTGAAAAAAGTCCAAGCGAAGACATCACTTTTGTCTTTAAGGAATTGAATAAGGGCATCTCGTTCTGCCGTTGGCAAAAGGGTTCCAATGTATGTTTCTTGCTTTTCTCAATCGATTTTAGCGTATTCTGTTGTTTTTGTGTTTGGCATATGGTTTTTTGTAGAGTTTACTGTATAGTTTTCTGTAATGCTTCCTATTGTTTTCAGTAATTGTTATGCGAGCTGTGGTTCTGAGGGTTCTGGAATAATGACAATAGAATTTTTACATGCTCGAGCTAGCTTCTAACTTCCTTTGATTTCATATATGTCGCCATTCCATTAAAATCACAGCGTTAAATGATAGGTAGATAGAATAGCTCCAATATTGTTTAACCAGCAACGTCCCATTCTCCACAAATAATGAGATTTTGTATTGATAACAAAAAAGACAACGCCAAGTGTTATGGGTCCTGCCGTAATAGGAAGTATAATCTTTCCTGCATGTTCTTCTCTAGATCCGTTGAATCAAAAAAATCCAATGTCACTAGGTTGTACCTTGTCGGCCAGCCCAATCTGATCAATCGTGCTTTGAAAAAGTAATTTAATAGTACTTTCAGTATCTATCATCATCGTGTGAAGCACCATGTTTCTCATTTTTAACATAATCACCAAAGCATCATGGTGAGTGTAGGGACCTATCCTTCGATCTCACCTAAATCGGGTTGTCGCCAGTTTAATGTACCCCCATCTTAGGCTCACGCATTTATCAACATAACACCTCCAATCAATATTTCAACCAACCTCATGAACTAGTGAAGAACGTGGGTCGAGATTAAACCAAAGAGTCTGAACAATTCAAAGACACCTGTCTTTTACAAACTCATTAGCTACTTAGTCAACTACTACTAACCACATTGTTTGGAAAACGTACTTCAGCATGATGAAGAGTTGCGGAGAACGCCTATATAAAGAAGAAGTTCCAAAAGAAACGAGGACCAGAAAAATTACATAAGAAATTATTTGTCTAGATTCTCAAACTATTCAAGCTTTCTAGTTGCAAGATTTGAGTATTTTTAAACTTAGAGATCACTTGTAATAAGATACCTAGCTCAATCACTAAAAATACTTTTACCAAAAATCCTTTACTCGAGGTCGCGGTTTTTTTACCTATTCAGAGGTTTTCCACGCTAAAATCCACCTATGTTATTTTCTTGTTTGTCATTAGAATATTATTACAGGTTCATTGGTGTGATAGCGAATTTTAAGCCATTCCAAGCTTACGAAATTTGGCCATCATATTTGGCACCGTCTGTGGGAAAGATTGTATTTCCATGATATCCTAAGGCAGTCTTTCACTACAACTTTCAATCATGGTTACTTCTAGACGACCAGCGATAGGTGCCCAGTTTGAGGTATCACTAGAACCGGGACAGCTAACAGATTTACGGGCAAATCTCGATGCTGAAACAGAGAAACGCGCCAAGCTCGAACTTCAGTTAACTAAGGATCGGAAGCTCCGTGAAAAGGAGCTCGATGCAGAAATACAAGCTCGTTTGATAGCGCTCAGACGGCATGAAGAGCAATTAACAGCAATACAGACTGCTCTTGAGGCTCTGTAAAATACTCAGCAGGCTCCACCAACGAGAGGTCACGATCAATTGCCCGAAACCTCCCGTATTTCTGCAAGGCAAAGGTTGGGGCCTCGAGGAGTAATTTCTAAGAATCTTTAGCATGAACCACAGCCCTCTATACATTTAGTAGGAGAAGTCCAATCTGAAGCCAGCCGAGGTCATCGAATATATGTCCGCCAGGTGGAGGAACATCGAGCTCAGTAACAAATTTTAACCAAGATCGTGTGAGTGAAGGTACTGGTACTCATCATCCAATAACCGCCCATACAACGATTCAACCAACACATCATTATGTTACGAAAGAACATATGAACCAACGGATTAAGGAGTTGATCAAAGCACAAGTTCTAGGTACTACCGACGACAATACCAGGTTACAAAGAAGTCTGATTGCCAAAGAACTATTCAACGTAGAAATACCGAAAGGTTTTCATACTCCAAAAATTTGAAAATACAAAGATACTGACCCGAGGGAACACATTCAACAGCACCGTGATTCATTGGGGCTGTACTCTAATCTCAGCCACATCATTTGTCGTCTGCTCGCTACCAGTCTGTAGGAGGAACTATTATGATGGTTCCATTCTCTCCCTGAAGATTCCATATATACGTTCGAGCAGCGACAGAAATAGTTCATCAAGACGTATGTTCATAACAGGGACAAAGAAGAGAATTTGTATTCTCTAATCAGTCTCAAACAGTCACACAGAGAGAAAAATGAGGCTTTTGCGAAAAAAATTCTTGAAGCTTGCGCGTAAGGTAGATAACCTCGATCAGAAGACACCCGTTACAACTTTCACCAACGCACTCCAGCTCGATTGCAAGGCCAAGGAGTATCTTTTTCTCAATAAACCTGTGACCTTAGAGAATATGATCACCAAGGTCAATAGTAACGTAGACCTGGAAAGGATGATGTCTGAGCATCAAAAATCTACTAAATCCTTCCGCTCCGCCAAAGGTCCATCAACATATCAGAACACCGAATCAAAGGAGGAACAGGAAGATAAGAAGCACACCAAGGGCAACATTGGCCATTCTAGGAAAGGTAGTCCACCACATAAACCCATCCTCTCAAAGTTGAACATCCGAATCTCCACAATTTTTTTAATGCTGCTGAAAGACACGCTCTAACGCATTTCCAGACCACTAAAACTAATTAATAACTGACCATACTACCAACATCATAAGGTAAACCATCATGCTACTGACAATTGTTATGTTTTGCAGAGGTTGCTCAAATACATTTTTAAAGAGGGACGGGTGCTCGAATATATAGTCGACTTAGAATCGTATAAAAAAGGTAGCTATAAAAAGCAGCTTGAAGTTATTTCAGTCAATGATCAAACCGAGGATAAGCATCTCTACTATATGTGCCACTGCAACACGATCGAATTTAACCAAATCACCAGTTTAAGCAAATCCAAGTGCAGGAGATTATCAGAATGCTGCGATCTTACACCACATGACAAAAAAGGTAAACTTCTCCCTGAGTCAAGCAATCGCCGGCTTGGGATTTCATTCGAAGATAACGATACTCGCCATGTCAAATTTCTACATCATGATGCGTTAGTAATAATGCTAAAAATGAAAAAGTTTGTCATGCACACAATGATGATTGATATTGGAAGCGGTATTGGGATTCTTTTTCAAAGCACTATCGACCAAATGGGTTTGGCCGACAAAGTTATTCAAAGCGACACTGATATGAGTGGGTTCAATGGTTCCAGGGAGGAGTGAGTAGGCAAGATCATCTTACCTATCACTGCAGGACCAACCACCATCGACGTCATTTTTTATATTATCAACTTCAAATCTCATTATCTCAAGATTATGGGCCGCTGCTGAATTCACAACATGGAAACAATCGCTTCCACCTATCATTAGGCACTCCGATTCAAACATGACAATGACATTTATGAGATCAACGGTAGTCATAAGCTCTTTCAGGCTTGTGAAAATACTGAATCTACTATCTTAGATACTTCTCTGACAGATTTTCTGCATAGCAATTACAGAGAGCTGATCACCTCAACGATCAAACTTCCACGGAGGAGCCTACAGAATATATTAACCTTGATGGACCTAGTCGAGGTACTTTCATTGGTACTAGGCTGGCTCAGCACAAAAAAAATTTCCTCATTCAATTTTTACAACTCAATTGAGACGTCTTCGCATGGTATTTCGAAGAAATGCATGGGGTCGATCAGGCCAAGGCATGCCACAAACTATCCATCAACATCAATGCCACAGCAGTCAAACAGAAATAGCGGCGACTGTCACCCCATCTTCAAGATGATGTTAACACCGAGATTGAGAAATTGATCAACGTATAATTCATTCGAGAAGCCAAATATCCTGACTGAATATCCAATATTGTCGTTGTACCAAAGAAGAACGGAAAAGTCTGAGTTTGCATCGATTTCACCGATCTGAACAAACATACTCCAAAGGACAGTTTCCCTCTTCCCAACATACATTAGATCCTTGATTCTACAGCAGGCCATGATCTCATATCTATGATGGATGCTATTTCAGAATATAATCAGATTCTGCTTCTGGAAGAAGATCAAGAAAAGACAACTTTCATCACTGAGAGAGGTCTTTATTACTATAAAGTCATGCCCTTCGGACTTAAAAATGTGAGTACTGCATATCAAAGGTTGTTGACTACAATGTTCAAGGCACATTTAGGGAAAGTCGTTGAAGTTTGTATCGACGATCTCTTATGCAAGAGTATACAGTCAGTCAATCACATCTCAGATCTCAATACTATATTCAACATCCTTCAATCTTACAGAATGCGTCTCAACCCTGATAAATGTTAATTTGGGGTCCATTCTGGATGGTTTTTAGGTTATCTCATCAGCAATAAAGGAATTAAGACCGATGCATATCGAATTAGAGCTCTCCACAACATGTCAACATGCCATTTCCACGAATAATAAAAGATGTTCAGAAACTAGCCGGCAAGATTGCCGTTATCAACAGTTTTGTGTCTAAATCTTCGGACCGCTATCGTTGGCTATTCCTGTTACTCCACGGTTACACCAAACGAGAAAAGGTTCAACCAAACACAGAGGTCATATGGACACCAGAATGTGAAACAGCTTTTCTAGATCTTAAAACCTACTTGAGGATATCTCCCATAATGAGCACCCCAGCAGATAATGAGGAACTAATTATCTACCTAGCATTCACTTATACTTCACTTAGCTCGGCTCTCATCTGCCTTAAAGGGAAGGTCGAGAAACCCGTCGACTTCATCAACAAAACCCTCACTGCAGTAGAAACGAGGTATTCTCAAATTGAGAAACTTCTTCTCACTCTTGTTTACACTTCACAAAAACTCAAGCACTACTTCCAAGCTTATTCAGTCAAAGTCATGACAAACTACTCACTTCGAGAGGTTTTATCTAAGAAAGAAAAATTAAGACGAGTGTAGCAGTGGTCTATCAATTTGGGAAAATATGATATCAAGTTCGAACAACGTCATTCCAAAGAGGGTCAGGCCATTGCCAACTTTCTCACGGATTTTCCAGTTGAAGATCTCGAGTGGGAAGAGCACGATCCTGACCTAACAGAAGAAAATCTCAAAGATCCACCCCCCAAACCCTTTGACAAGCAAACTGAATGGATTGCGACGAGAAGGTGGAGAATTCTTACGGATGGATCAGCAGGATCAGGAATCAGAATCGTATTAATTACCCTTTCCAATGACAGAATTAAGAAATCGATCTGCCTGGATTTTGAGGCCTTAAATAATGTCACCGAATACGAAACTCTCATTCATGGACTCGATCTTTCTCTTGAGCTCGAAGTCCCCGACCTCTCAGTTTATATAGATTCACTACTCATCGTCCACCACTACTCCGAGTGATATAAGAAGAATGGGAAGATGATAGAGTACGCAGCCCTCGCTGTAGATAAGATGAACAATTTTGCGAAAGCAACTCACGATTATCTTCCTTGAGGCAAAAACAGACACGCCGATTCCTTGGCATATTTGGCCAGGGTCTTGGGTACCGAAGCTCGATATCTCCAGATCCAAATCATTTTAACCCCCAGCATTGATTGTATTTCAGTATGCACGATCAACATTGGGGGCGATAAAGGGGGAGACGACGATTAGTGAAAGCCTTTCTTAACCTACCTCAGCGTCGACAACAGTTGTAACGGACCACTTCCAGAGGATCAAAAAGAGCGCCGACAGTTGATCAACAACTCGAAGCACTGCACAAATCAGAATGGTATGTTATACCGATTTTCCATCACAGGACCTTAACTCAAATGCCTCTCCAAATCCTAAGCAGAGGAAATGCTTCGTGAATTACATGAAGGGACTTATGGCTCCCATGCCGCAGGTCGATCACTAACAAACAGAGCTATTATACAAAGAGTATTCAGGCCCAGCATGCGTAAGCAAGCAGAAGAGTACTTACGCAAATGCGACACCTGCCAACAACATGGACACATGATATGCGCCCCTGCGCTCGAGCTTCATGCAAGTAAAGTGTTATGGCCATTCAAACAATGGGCACTTGATCTCGTCGGTGAATTCCCTAACTCACTAGGTAATCATCGTCACCTCCTCATAGCTACCGATTATTTTACAAAATGGGTAGAAGCAGTTCCTCCATGTCGAACCAGAGAAGAAGATGACATCTCTTTTATCTGGGAACACATCATCAATCAATTTGGGTGCCCCCACCTTATTCGTATCGATAATGGGCCCCATTTTGTTGGGGAAAAGATCATCGCAATCCTCAACCAATATAATATCATCCACTCACCATCCAATCCTTACTATCCTCAAGGCAATGGTCAAGCCGAAATTACCAATAAAACCATCGTTGATGGACTCAAAAAAGGCTTTACTCACAGAAAAAAAAAATTGGGTTCGCGAACTGCCTCATGTCCTATGGGCATACCGTACCACTCTACGAGCGTCAGCAGGATACACTTCATTCCTCCTTGCCTATGGCACTGAGGTCGTCATTCCATCTAAATATCATCACCCAGCTCGAGATCACGAGCTGACCGATAATGAAAACGAGTTTAAACTGGCTTGCAACCTCAATATCATTGATGAAACTAAGGAATGAGCCATTGCTAACCTAGGCCGTTATTATCATATGCTAGCCATATCATACAATAACCGAGTTCGACATCGTACCTTCTAAATCGACGATCTTTTCATCAGAGAAATTCCTCAACATTGCAAAGAGCCTTACGCAAGAAAATTAGCCGACAACTAGGAGAATCCATTCATTATCACAGGTCTCTCAAGCCTGGAATCATATCATCTCATGACAGAAGAGGGAATTCCCATTTCAAATCCTTAGAACACTAGGTGACTGAAACGGTACTATCGTTAAGCGTCTTACTACTCTATTTTTATTTCTCGCTTTTGTTCTTCAATTCCAAAAGTGAGACGTTCATCTCCATCTAATATAAATTCTAAATTTATCAATGAAACTTCTAAGTTTTTTACAACATCTCTCTACTTACGTAGATTCAACCACATTATATAGATCAGAGCATAGATAATACTAGTTTTCCATTGATCTAATACCAGTTAAATCAAGGAAAATACTTGGTTTGGCTGACTCTACTAAATCTCTGCGATCGAAGTAAGTATAGAAACTTGTTTTATATCAAATACTCTACCAAACATGAGATAAGGAAAAGGTCATACTAGTCTTCATCTTTTTCAACTTTTCTTTTATATTGAATTTTTGTTTTATTTATTTAGCAAAGCAATAGTACATGTAGAGGACATAAAGCCTGGCCACTAGTTTATTTCCTAATAGAAGTTGTTCCTATTTTATCTAAGAAGTAAGTTGCCCGAATTTGTCGTGGTAACATGGTCGCATTCCAAAAAAAGTTGTGAGTGTTGGGAACTACCAAGCTTTGATAGTCCTTCAGCCGTTCCAATTCTTTCTCTGTAAGTGTGTAGCATGATGATATGAAGCTCCTTTCCCAGTTGACTAATGAGTTTCCAAGTTGCGCTGTACCTAGCCAGACATGTGTTTTGTACCCATACCCATTAAATAGAAGTTCAGCATCCACCTCAACAATGAGAGGAAACCAACCATGACTTTTGCAGTATAATAAACCATGTATTAAAGAGAACATTTCTGCAGATGTGCTAATGCCAGTTCCCAGTGCTATATTGTAACCAAGCTGAAGCTCGCCAAAGTTGTTTCGAATAATACCTCCTGCCCCACTCAATCCTGAAGTAAGTGTTGAACCGCCGTTGTTTAATTTAAAGTAACCTATAGGCGGCTGTCTCCATCTGACGATAATTGGTCTTTTTATTGATACTGATTGTTTGGCAATTTGAAGTACTTAAAGAGATATACTGTCATGAACCTGGTCATACTATCATGAAGATCGATGATGATTCCTTTGATAATGGCGACAACCGAGATGCACCCTTCCTCGAACCTAACCTTACAACGAGATTTCCAGATTTCCCATACAATATAAGCAGGAAGGATACCTCGTATTAAACCCATTTGCGTGCCCATATTAGCTGCATTCAACTAAACACCTTGCCGCGTCCACCAACTATCACTAAAACCTTATCTGATGCCACAAACATTGGCATAGTAAGCCCATACTCGCACAGCAACAGCTTCGACGCTGAATAAAGTTGTCAACAGGGACAACATTCAGACGAGCTTTCCAACTGAATATCTGAGCTTTTGTGGGTACCGTGGAATGCCAAATCCATTGCATACGACTCTGTTTGACCTTCTCTCTGCGCCAAAAATCCCAGGCCGATTTAACCATGAACTCCCGTTTGTTGGACGGACCCCAAAGTAGAATGTCGTCATTGTCAGTGATAAAGAATTTATGGGAGAGTGTATGCTTCAGTTCAGTTGGTATTTCATGCTCTAACAGCTCCCATTTCTAATTATTATTGTTCATAACAATGGCTTTCACCATTATATCTTGAGTACAGGCGATATCAAGCGTATCCGATAAACTGCCGTCTCCAGTCCAATCATCGAACCAAAAAATTTTGTTGCCTTTTCCGAGACACCACGTCGTGTTGGCATCCACAGTTGGTAAGAGCCCTCATATCTGCTTCCATAGAACTGAATCTCCTCTACACAAACCCGACGATTCTCCATTAATTGTGTACTTGGTCTGGATAAAATCTGCCCATGTCGAGTTACTGTGACGAAAATTCTAACACTTTTTGTGCAAGAGACTCACCTTGATATCCGTTAGTCAACAGAGTCCCAATCCACCTTCATGTTTTGGTCGACATATTGTATCTCATGCAACCCAATGTCGTTTGTGTTATCCATGAAAACTGCCCCAAAAAAAGTTAGCGACCATCGACTCAATATTGCTTATTACACCAGTTGGAACAGATATGCATGAGAGCAGATGTATAGGCATCGAGTTGAGGATATGAGTAAGCATAACCAATTTACCTCCCTGTGATAGAAGCTTTCCATGCCACCCTTGTATTCGTCGTTGGATTTTTGTGAGCAATTGTTCAAAGTGTATAAGAAATACCCGGTCATAGCTTACGGGAGCCCCCAAGTATATCGCTGGAAATGCTCTCTGTTAAAACCCACAAGCACTCTGAATCACCTGTTTACATGCTACAGGAACATTATGGTGAATATACAAGCCGCTTTTAGCTTTGTTGATTAATTGGCCGGAGAAATTTTCATATCTTCCTAGGAAGTGCATCAACCCTGAGATAGAACGGCGACTTCCATTTAAGAAAGCAAGAAATTCATCTGCATATAATAGATGGGTAATGGGTGAGCAACCTCTGGATGATTAGAATAGGCCAATGTCGCCCTCCGCAAAACACTTTGTTAACCCTCTAGATAGTACTTCCTCTGCAATGATAAAGAGCAATGGAGATAGAACATCGCCTTATCGTAAGCCCCGAGAGAATTTAAAGAAACCCTTGAAGACACCCTATAAGACAACCAAGAACCATGGGGTTTCAACACATTGTGCTATGAGTGAAGCACATCTTCTAGAGAAACCAAATTTGTGCAAGACCTGTCGGAAAAACCTCCAATTCAACCTATCGTAGGCCTTTGCCATGTCAATCTTGATCATAACATTGGAGCCTCGTACCTTTCTATGTAAATCCCCAACCATTTCCTAAGCTAAGGCTATTGCTTCGCTGATATCCTTCCCCTGAATGTAAGCTCCTTGATTGCCAGATATTAGTTTGTAGAAGAGTTTACTTAATCGATTCGCAATAATAGATGAAAAAATTTTGTATACGGCAGAACACAAACTGATAGGTCGGTAGTCACCCAGCGAAGTTGGGGTATCCACTTTAGGTAGCAGTATGAGAAACAAAGAAGTATGGCACCTTGAGAGTGGGGCACCATTGAAGAATTCTTTGACTGCACAATGTAGATCATCCTTGATAATATCCAAACATGCAGTAAAGAATTCCGAGGTGAAACCATTGCTGCCCGGAACGCTGTCACTGAGAATTTTGAGCACACTCTCATGTAATTCTTCCAGTGTTGGTATTTTTGTAAGGCCAGCATCTTCTTCTACATAAATGACATTCGGAATACACTCAAGAAAGTCTGCATCTATAGTAGTATTTGTCGCTTTCAGCACCTCCCCGCAGCATCATGTATGACATCTACCTCAGCCATCTCAGTGCCACCAGGAAGAGTAAAGTCAGTTACAAAAGATCGCTTTCTGTTAACTTGTGTAACAATATAGAAAAATTTTGTATTGGCATCACCTGCTGCAACCCACTTAATTATGGATTGTTCCCTCCAAAATACCTCTTCGTTGTGTAACATGGCCGCAAGTTCTTTTTGTACAATCCGTAGTTCGGTACCTATCTATTCATCCCAACCGTCCAGCAGGATGTGGTCCAGATGCACAATTCTATCCTGGAGAGCATGAATATTCTGAGTAACATTTCCAAACACATTAGTATTCCAATCCTTTAGTGCACATTTTACTTTCTTAAGCTTATATGCAAAATAAGATAAATAGTTGTCGAATACACCACTAGGCTAGTTGTCACTGGGAAGCTAGCATGAGACGCCCACATTTTTAAGAACTGGAAAGGTCAGGGACCTTGATAAAGAGTATTGGTGAACAATAGTAGCAGAGGCGAGTGGTCAGAACATACTCTCTCTAAATGTAAGATTTTGTGTCAAGGAAAGGATGCCATAAAGCTTGAGTTTACCAATGTTTTATCCAATTGTGCCCATTGTCGAGAAGTGCCGTGATGATTATTACACCATGTGTAGCTTGAACCAATAAATGAAGGCTCCATAAGGCCGGTTGACTGAATCATGTCTTTGAAATCAACCAAAGATCGATACGAGGATCGTCTACCCCCCAAGCCTTTTTGCATGGTGGCGTACAGTATTGAAATCACCTATAGTACACCATGAAGAATTCACATTCAATGATATTGTATTGATGTCTTCCCAAAGTAGTTGTCTTTCGAGGATGTCACATTTGGCATAAACGATAGTAACAAAAGAACTCCACTAAGTATTATAACTCATTTTGCAATGTAACATTTGATTAGATTCAAAAACACATTCAACTTCATAGCCTTGTTTCCACAGCACCCAAATCCCCCCCCCCCCCCCCCCCCCCCAAATGTTGATTAGACAAAAATGAAGGTACAGTTTATTCTTCTACCTATGCTATTCCCTAGTGATGCATCTAGAAAAGGTTCGAGCAAAACCACAATAGAGATATGGTGTTGTTTGATAATCATTTTAAGATGGCTTATTGTTTTGGCATTTCCAATGCCCCTACAATTCCAAATGAGTAAAGGTCCGCACACCATAGAAGATTACTTGAGATTGGCCTCTCGATCCCCCTTACACCTTGTGACCATGCTGAGTGGTATTCGCTGCAGTTTTGATCTGCTCCTTTTGACCGGAGTCCAGTCTGGAGCATTTCCCTTTCCATAATACTCAATATTCGAGTGACATCCACTTCCAAATTCCGTGAAAGCCACCTCTGAAGTGTGCTTTGTTACTTCTGTTGTTCCTGTGTTTGCCATTGAATCGCTTGTGGTAACTGTAACAATATCAGTAGTTTTCCCTACATACCAACCAGCCTTCTGACCCACTGTTTGTCGCGCTGCTGCTGCTGATTGTGATGTTCTCGTCCCCGTTGAAATCCGAGTTTCCTACCCCAATGTTGTTTCCATTAACTGCTCAGTTGTTCTCAAATCAGTTGTTGCTGATGGCACTGCCCTTTGCCCCATTGTCGTCGATGTATTTTGCCGTGCTATCACAGTTTTCATACCCACTGCATGGAACTCAGTTTTTGTAGCTCTCTTAACTGGTTCCAGATTCTCTATCATCTGAGGTAAAGAGATGTTGTTGTTGGATTAACCTGAAGTCCTCATTGCTGAGACTTTCCCATGTTTGATTTCCTCCCTTTTATCTGTTATAGGGTGAAGTTTAGTCCAGCTTACATTGTTATGCCCTTGAAGAACACAATGTGTATAGAACCTCGGAAGTCTCTCGCATAAAACAGTTTGCTCTATGATGAACGATTTGTTGAACGCAAGACTCACTTTAGTCGGTAGTTCCTTCACGAGATTCACCTCCACGCACACCCGAACCGTACGAAGCCTACTCAGGCTGAGTGTTATTGTATCTGTGATCAAATACTTCCCAATGATGCCAGCCAATTCTTTGACAATCCCATTGATTTGTAGATGAAGCATCAAGCCAGGAAATTATATCCAAACAGGAGTAAAAGGAGAATCCTTTCAGAGTCAAAATTGACTGTTCACCATGCTAGTTTGTAGAAGAAACCTTTGATTTGCCTAGACTCTCAAGAGAGAGCTCTTGTGACATCTTTTTTCGACACTAGCATCACCATAATATGCTTGATATCAAGCACCGCCACTTTTGGTTCAGCCAATAAACCCCAGTAGGAGTTGATGTTACAAACAATGACCTCTAAATTTGGTTTACCAGAAGCAGAAGGGAAACTCATAACCAGAGTTCTATTGAAAGCTGTAGCAGCTTTGTTCAGATCTGATGGAGAGAAGAAAATCACCGACATACCATCCTTAAATGACGTTCTTATGTTCGGTTTGAACTCCTCAAGGACGGGTTTGTAAGGTTTCACAGCAGTGATGCTTGCAAAGGAAATTTTGATAGTCGCCACATCACGAAATGAGGGTGGGAAACTCAAAGCTTCCAGTTGGATAACAACAGCATCAGCAGGGATAAGGTTGGGGTTGTTACTATTATTGGAAGGATTATGGATAGAGGAGGTGGAAGGAATAGGGAGATAAGTGACTGAATGATTAGGGAGAGAGGCCATATCCATGTGCAAAACCGGTAACAAGTATGGTAGTTCAACACAGGAAATTGGTTAAAATTGAGAAGAGAAAGGAATGATGAACAGAAAATTCGAGTATTAAAAGGAAGATTTAAACCAAGGAGGATTAAAAAAGGAGAAAACCTAGCGAGAAAAGCCGGTTAGGGTTAGGGTTAGGGTTTCGAAGGCGAAGGAGACGACTCTCATCTTTTCTTCTTTTTCTGCCAAGCTCCATCTTTTTCAACTTGTTTGGGGAATTATACCAGTTAAATCAAGGATAACACTTGGTTTGGTTGACTCTACTAGATGTCTGCAATTGAGGCAAGTATAGAAACTTGGCTTATATCAAAGACTCTAACAAATATAAGATATGGCAAAGATAATACTAGCCTTCATCTCTTTCAATATGTCTGGAACATTCTTACAGTTAAATCAAAAGTCACTTGATTCGACTGGCTCAACCCGCCTCTGCGATAGGAACATGTGTAAAAACTTGTTCAATATCAAAGACCCTACCAGACACAAGATAAAGTAAAGGTCATACTAGCTTTAATCTATTTCAATGTGTTTGCAACATATAGAATTTATTTTCTGGTCGAATTCATATTACAAGGGATTCATTCCCGCCGATGAGGTTTCAACAGCGCTTCCCCCGTCAGTAAGAGGTTAAACTCTCAATTCACGGATTATAGCAACTTTGCCCTGCTCTATCAGTTTGGCAGTTCAAGGACCTAAATGAGTTTCTATAAAGGATATATAGTTCCCCCGATCTATATTCACTCCACAAACTCATCCCTTATCCGAAAAACTTTTGAAATAGGTATCTCATTCTAACTCAAGTCTTTTTACTTCCTCTACAAAATATGTAACAATCAACTATAACAGGTCAAAACTTAATACATTGGATACGACCATCGTTGCAAATTTTGATCTCAACTTCTCGAGGCGTGCCTCCAAATTAACGTACAATTTTTCTGATAGATCAGCTCCATGTCTAACCGAGAATCAATAGATATATTTTCCTCCAATTTCTTCACATATATTTTCCTCCAATTTCTTCACAATTTTCCTCCAATTTCTGCATTTAACTCTTCCCTAACCGGAATATCCTTTAATAAGTCATCTTTCAACTTTATCAGCATCTCCTTTGCTGAGATTTCCCCATCCAGGACTTTCTCCCTGATAAGAGCAACATCCAACTTCTGCAGGCATTCCCTTAAGCTTGTATTACTTCTCTGCATATGTCCTTGCATTTGAGCTACATCACCTTCCAACTCTCTAATTCGTCCTGATAAACTCACTACATCCCCTTGAATTAGAGGAATTTGAACATCCCTTTTACTCCCCCTCGAACGCTCTCCAGATCCTGCTTTCTTGGCACGTGCGCTGGCTTATGCCAGTTCAGCCTTTAGTCGAGCCACTCTCTCATTATGATCATTACATCTTTGTTGTATCTCCCAAAATTCCATATCCTTCGTAGGTTAAACTACATGAAAGTGTTCCACTACAGCCTCCGAGGCCGACAGATTCTCTCGAGCTACTTTCAGCTCGTTATCCTTTTCCACCAAAATCTATTTTTGTCGTTCCAACTCACTCCAACAATTTTGGAGATCAGCTCGAAATTTCCCTTCTGATATTTCTAGCGCCTGAATACGACACTGAGCTATTTCAACTAACTTATTCCTTGACATCAGAGTGCCAATCCGATTTTGAAGCTTTGCGGCATGTTCCATCATCTCCGCAAGCTCTTTTGACCCTTTGCCGATCTCGGCATTTTTCTCCTCAAGCTTATAAGTGAGGTCGACAATAGCCTGGTTTGCCTCAACATATTTGAAGTGCACTTTTACGTGTTGATCTTCTCTATCCTCACTTGCTCCCATCATCCTAGCCAACTCCTCTTCAAATTCTCGGTTACATTGAAGCGCTTCATCTTCGCATGAACAAACTGAATCCAACTCGACCTACACAATATAAATATATTATATACAGTTCGATCATACACACATATAGATACAACTCATTTCTACAAGGTATCCGATTTCTAACATATATTGTGGACTACTTTTAGACTTAATGTCAAAGTGCCTACTCAGCGAAACACTTCAAGCCATGTATTTTAGTATCTCAGGTATGCATTTCCAATATGCTACTGTCTACATTTTTTTATATAACATATAAGCCAAGAGGCCCTTTTCGACCTAACCTGTAGCTCCACTTGCGAAGACAGTAAGGATGTAAACATCTCTTTCTCCCTGGCAAGTTCAGTCTCTAGGACTTTTATCCTGAAATTGATTTCTCTACGTACCTACAAGAGAATTACGGACAAACCCAGACTATGAGTTTATTAAATATACATAATCCAACAGTTTATGATACATGTTAAATATGTTCATATAACTTTATTTCCCCATTCCACCAATTGAACAGGACATGCCCCAATTGCATTCATGATCCCCTTCGCCAAATTGGTCAAAGGGAGAGTCAACCCGTACTCTAATTGAGATAGGTAACACAAAAACCTTCATCAAGGTCACTCTGAGCACCCCCATCAAAGTATTCTAACGAGATCGATTCATTTATACCCCTATCAAATTTTTCCTTTTATAAATCTACCAACAGATAAAAATACCCTTCCCCCGCCGCTACTGTACAACCCTAAAAGTGCCTACCGGCATAACCTACATAATTTCCTCATGTCCCTCCTACAGCGGCCTTGGCCTTACAAAATTCTCTAAAGGAACCCGAACCAGGAGGATAGGATATCATTGACCAGGACAACCTAGAAATTGTTCCAATCCTACTTCAAACTCACCATCAGACTCCGTCATCCGACCGGAGGTCGACACCTCATTAACAGGTATACAACCCATATCAACAACAATTTCTACAGGCAAAGTTTTGACCTACACAATTGCTTCTCACGCTTGACCTACATACAGGTTCAGGTATCTACCATTACTTCGTATAAACCGCTCATATACGTTCAACATATATCTTTAATATATTTTGTGTATATATACTATACAGTTATTGCCATAAATGGCTGACGTTAAGATTTACTTCAAAATAAAAAATTATTACGATTAGCACAAACACATATATATCCCACACGTCTCTACTAACCTTCAGAATCCGAGTAGGAATTCGCAGTAGCACCGAGCCCCTCCCTCACAATACTGCTATATAGCCACCTGTGTGATCCAGCATCTATCACTTTCCTTAACCGTTAATCGCCCTCAGACAACTCCTTATCAAGTCCTCTACAATTTTTTCGCGCCCCTCTCTCTGTGCTATCCAAATTTTTAGAAGTTGAAAAACATTTTAATGATGAGGAAGAAGCATTATTTATCTTTTCTTACTCTCTAGCGGCTGGAATTTATTGTGCCTCACACGACCCGTCCTTGGTTTTGGAACCGAGGCTTCCTTTTTACTATCCATGTCAGACGTCTTGTGCCTTTTCAATAAAATAGACTTTCCATCATTACCCCTCCCCTCATATTTAAACATATTCTTCTCTCCTGTCTCCATATCCTTTTTTGACATTTCCATACTCATGACGATTCACACTACACGTTATCAAATTTCTAAGCTTTACATACAAAACAAAACTAGAAGCTTCTGCATTTCCTCCTTTTTGCATCATACTTATAGTAAAGTGACGTCATTTTCAAAGCTATCAAAATTTTTAAAAGTATTGAAAATATTCATCGCAACAGTTTTCAAACGGCATTTGCAACTATAGAGGATCCCATTGATTTGCATTATTTTCTGTTCACGTTTAGCAAACTTATTTTTATGATAAACGTATTTTTACAACATTACATCTGAAACAAACTTAATAACCTAGAACACCACATTCGATCACGTCACCACTCAATCAGCCATCTTCGAATTCAATATCGACCTCAACAATCAATTTAACCATTTTTTCTCGAGCTGTAGGGTCCAGAACCAACACACAAAAGCATACCTTATAGATATATTGGGCATACTCACGTTCCCTACTCCTTACATCTAATCCTTCGAGCTGACACTTCCTCACTGGTAACTTAGCATCATAACCAAACGCACCAAAAATCTTCTCCCGCACTTTAGCAATCTTTATAGTCAATCGTCCTTCCACGGCGTGTCGAATCCTCTGAGATCGAGTCTGTACCATCTTAACCACTTCTCCACCTTCACAAATCTTCCTACCCTTTTTGTTATATATATATACGACATTCAGATTGTCCCCCTCAAAACGACGGGCAGTTTACTTTGTATCTTGCAATAGAAAACCCAAGAATCATGGGAAAAATATTTGCACTTATCTTTTCCTTCGATCTTGTCTATTATATTACTTTCTGGGTTGAGCATATTCTGTCTAGATTTCTTATTTTGTCGAATTCTATTAGATCGTACTTTTGATGTACGGAAATCTTAAAAACTTTTTTGCCTCCACCATTTTCAACACACATTACAGGTTCAACCTACATCACAATATTCTTAAGATCGATTTCAATATACTCTATATCTACAATAACACAGGTGGTCACATGTCCAATTTTATTCATATCAACAACTGTTACACAGGTTTTTATAGATAACAAGTCTTTCCAATACTTTTTAAGTCACAGATCGTTCAATCACGCTGGAACTTCAAGTCCTTCAGTTCGTTCTGCTTCAGTGATCTGTCACCCTGATATAAAAAGGACATTGGATCAAACAAAGAGCTATCCTTGCATGCGTCTGGTCAAATTTTAGTCGAACATCAAAAAGAAACTATGCAAGCAGTAGACTCAGTGTTATCCCCTTCCCTACAAACTAAATGTCTCCTGAGCAAAGTATTATAATGGAAATGCAAAAACAGACAACCACCATTTGCCTCCTCCTCTGAAACCTCCACCACCAAAGAGTTGGTAGAGTAGGAGAGGACTCAACCCTGCAAAGTAAAGGTCTTCTGAGTGCCAAAAATACAATGGAAATGCGTCAGCAGACTTCCACTTCTCATTTGCCTCTCCTATAACCACCACCACCGAAGAGTTGGTAGGGATAAAGAGGGCCCAACCTTAGAGTCCATGAAGATACAAGAGATTAGCATAACTGCCCCACAGTTATGCCTACCCCTGCATATGAAGCCTAAATATTGTCATCTACCAGAGTACGGAGACAAGCCCAATATTCCTCACCTTTTAAGACGAGAACATGAAACCTCCACTTATAATAAAATTCCACTTCAGCTTCAACCGCTTCCTTTTCCGACATACCTTGATAAATCAGAGGAACAGGAGTAGGAATAGACAACTCCAGAGATTGGTCACCAAAGTACTTCAACTTCAACCTCTGCATTTCACTCGTTATCCTCTCTTTAAGAACCATCATCCGAGTCTTCACCATTTCAAAAAATGTTGTAAGTTTTAGAACAAGTTACGCAAGCAGGCACTGTTTCAAAGATTTGCTACAGATATAATTTATATAACCCTATATTTATTATGTAGGTACATTTTCCCAAGTGCCATCATTAATTACAGATATAACTATTCAATCGCAATCATCACATACATTAGCATCCACATCATCATTTAATACCCATCACTTCCCAATATCATGTAACTTCCATTCAATCGTAAGCAGACACTGTTTCAAAGATTTGCAACAGATACTATTTATATAACCCTACACTTATTATGCAAGTACGTTTTCCCAAGCGTTATCATTAATTACAGACGTGACTATTCAATCGGAATCATCACATACATCAGCATCCACATCATCATTTAATACCCATCACTTCCCAATATCATGTAACTTCCATCCAGTCAACACAGTCATTACTTTGTTTTAAATTTCAAAGATTAAATTAAATGTTCGTTACCCTCAGATTCTTTCTCAACCAAATCTACTCGTTATCACTCGATCTTACCTAAACCGAGCTATCGCCAGTTCGATTTACCCCCATCTCAGGCTCACGCATTTATCAACATAACTCCTCTAGTCAATATTTCAACCAACCCCACGAACTAGTGAAGAATGTGGGTCGAGCTTAAATTGAAGAGCCTAAACAAGTCAAAGACACTTGTCTATCACGAACTTATTAGTTACACAGTCAACCGCTACTAACCACATTGTTCAGAAAATGTGTTTCAGTATGATGAAGAGTTGTGGAGAACATCTATATAAAGAAGAAGTTCCAAAAGAGACGAGGACCAGAAAAATTACATAAGAAATTGCTTGTCTAGATTCTCAAACTATTCAAGTTTCTTAGTTGCGAGATTTGAGTATTTCTAAACTTAGAGATCACTTGTAATAAGATACCTACCTCAATTGCTAAAAATACTTTTACCAAAAATTCTCCACTCGAGGTCGTAGTTTTTTTACCTATTCAGAGGTTTTCCACGCTAAAATCCACCTGTGTCATTTTCTTGTTTGTCATTAGAATATTGTTACAGGTTCATTGGTATGATAGTGAATTTTAAGCCATTCCAAGCTTACAAAATTTGGTCATCACAGTGAGGATAGTTGATATGACGAACATCACAGTCGTCAAAAGAAATTCCTGTTCGTTCAGAGCTGGATAAGGGAAGTAAATGAGGTTTTATCTCTTTTATGGATAGGTCGTGACATTGGCTAACTCGTCATTTTTTGCTTCTCTTTGATTGGTTGATAATCTGAGTCTTAATGAAGTGGTTGAGGGATATATGGTATAAATGCTTCTCTCCTGCCGATTCCTCGGTTTGTATGACTTCTATAAGAAGTTCGTAACTTCCGTTCTTGTAACTCTAAACGTCTACAATGTATTCATGGATTCGTCCATCTGTAAAGATGTACTCTAACAGTTATTGTAGGCCAAAACAATATTCGGTCTCATGATAGCGAACCTTGTGGTGGATACAGTAAGGTTTGTTCTCAATAGGCTGGAGATACTGTACATTTCAAAAAAATCTATCCTTCTAAAGAATAGGATAAATACTGATTATAGTAACGTTCTTCTTGGGAAGATAAGGTTTTGGCAAGTTACTGCCCTTCCGAGGTCGTTCGTCGTTAGATTTTTCTGTTTCCTATCTCCTCCCTGATCAGCAGCACGGTTGAAATCTTGGTCCGTGGATTGATCTCGAGCTGTTAATGTTAACTTATGAGGTTTCTGCCTGTCAGGCACCATTCTTTATAGTTCAATATACCCGCTGACCTTTTCGACCATGTCCTCCAGAGTTGTTGGCTTGTTCAGGATGAGATACTCCTTTGCCCTTCCATCGACCAATATAGCATTGGTAAAGTGGAAATAATAATTTTTTGGTCGAGCCGATCTACCTTTCGAGTTAACTCCAAAAACTTATTTGTGAATGTCTCAAGCTTCTTACCTGGCATCGGTTTGAGGCTGAAAAGGAAGTATAGATTCTCTTCTTTGTCTTTGTTGTGCAAGTAATTCTTAACGAAGAGTTCTCGCAACTGTTTGAAGGTCGTGATAGATCCTTCAGACGATGTGTGGAACCATCGCAGAGGTTTGCCTGATAAGCTAGTAGGAAAGAACCAACATAGAATATGGTTGGACGTAGAATGTAGGCCCAAAGCATCCTGGAACTCTTGGACGTGTTCTACTGGATTGGTGCCTTAGTATTTTCATATTTTTAGAGTATGGAACCCGGTAGGGACTTTGTCACCCAACAGCTCTTGTGCGATTGGGCTCTTCTGTAATCTGTTATGGATTCCTTTAGTCGGAGTCTGAGCTTCAAGTAATTCTTTGATTCGCCTATCAACATGTTCCAGAGTTACATATTGTCGAGCTATAGTGGTTGGGCGTATGGCGCATCCATCTTCAGGATTATGGTCTCCACTCCCTTCACTTGGACGTTCTTTTACTGGAACTCCAACTCTTCGAGGTAGATTTTCTACCTGTCTAACTCCTGTAAGGCCGCCATCTACCTCTTGGTAGACCTCCTAAATCAGGATGGGCTCCATTTCTTGTTGGTGATGGTTAGATCGATGGGTACCTCCTAGGTTATTACCTTTTGGTGGAGGTCTTATTTTGTCATGAATAGAAACTTGCAAGCCTTTCGCTTGTACGCCTTTAATCTTCTGGGCGGTGACCTACTGACCCTGTAGAACGTTTAACGCATCCTGTACACTCGCTAGCTGTTGTTCTAAAGTAGCACGTCTCTCTATTTCAAAATTTAAAGTAGCTCGCAGATCTGCTAATACTGTATTTTCTTCTACTAAAATGATCAGTGTACTCTGATCCGGAGGCGACATTCTAAAAAGAAGATGATCAACGATTTCTGAGATAATGGGTTTGAGAATTTTGGTTCCCATAAACAGCGCCAAATGAAATAGCCTAATTTTGGGAATCAGACTTAGCCTTTACACCAAATGTGTTTAGAACACTCAAAAATAGTAAACAATAATCAACAAGATAATTTAGCATGGAAAACCCTTGAATAGGTTAAAAGCTACGACCACTCTTGAGGATTTTGAGAAAGGGAAGATGATCTTATTGAAAGTACTAACTTATTATAATAAGTTCTCTGAGTATCTAGAATTTTAGAGTAAGGATTCTTCTGTGTATAATTGCCTATCCTTGATCTGTAGTTTTCAAGTCCTATTTATAGGTCTTATCATATGATCGTTTGATGACCATTAATATTCTTTAATGATGGACGTTACAAAATATATGTAAGATGCTCTTTAACAAGATTGTGTAACGTTCTGATCTCTATTATTATACAATGGCTCTATTGACGACTGTATACTTGCATAAATTGAACTATTGATGTGGAGGTTGAAAGTGATGGCTTAAACTAAGGAATGTTGAGCATATCTTTAGTAGTGCCTCCTATATGCTGATGAGGTCGATAATGAAGCTTGAGTCAGAGACACGAAATAAGCTATTACAAGACGGCGCTCAACCAAGAGCACGAGGAGCCTCATGGACGAGTGGTGTTGGTTGAGAAATTGGTATTGTAATTACTTCCTGATGTTGTTGTCTTGATTCTAATTATGCCACGTGCTCTATTGAAAAGATCAAAATTTTGTATGTAGTTCAAAGATGAAACATGAGTTCGAGATGCGGAATAAGCCACTACACTATCATGTTCACAAAAATCATGAAATACATTTAAAACCGAGTCCCAAAAAGCATCAAGTTGTTAGTCGTTGCTTTTAATTCTTTCCTCCGAGACATGAATCCAGGCTTTCATAAGATTTTTGCTTTAAATGCCCATCCATTTCAACAACTGAGACCCCGCCCCTCTATTAGTATTTTTCTTGGTTGAACGACATTTGCCTTTAGCTTTTTGTCCATCAACAACCACAGCGTCTTTGGATTAAGATAAGTTAACCGATTATGATGTTTATGATTAAGATGATTGAGATTGTGAGGGATTGGCAAATGGAAAAGGATGCTGGAATTGAGCAGGAATAGTAAATTAAGAGGGTTATCCCCAATTATTGGGTGCTATGAACGGTTGACAGGGTTATACCTAATTGTTGGGCGAGTTAAATGATTGAAAGGGTTGTGATTGGGATAATTGAGGTTAAGGGGAATGAGTGAATTATAACCAATTAGGTGGGATTTGTTATTGTTGTCCCTAATTGTTGGGGTGATTCAAACTACTCTCGGTAGTAGAATCTTTCTCTTGCGTTGTATTCATAGAACTCATCTATTAATTTTAATGTAGATAGTATTAATAATCAAGAAAAACTTAAAACCCTAGAATATTGTAATCAAAAAATTTAAGTAGATATGGTAAAATTAAATATGAGTTTACCTTAAGAGATCAAGCTTCAACAATTTCAAACCTCATTTGATGGAGATTGAGTGAAGATGAAGAGTTGTGGTACAATTGGAGGTGGTTTTTGTTTAAGGGGTGAAGATAGGGAAATGACTTGGTTAAGGAAGCTCCAACAAATTTACTCAGTTCAACAGGTGCCTAAGAGTTGGACCCTTAATTAAAAAAGAAATTAACATACTTAGGCGCCTGTTTAAAAAATAGTAAGACGTATAACACTTGAGCACCCAATTGCGAAGTTAAAAACCAAGATTGAGTCTTGGATTCTAAGACTCAACCTTGCTTTTGGATACTCAAATACAAGGTAGTGAGGCACTGTTGGAGGACAAAAATCCTTGGTGGCACCTTAGATTCCAAGGTAGCGAGGCACTTTAGGATATATTCTAAGTATTTAAAGAATTTTGTTTTCCGTTTGCAACAACTATGGAGAAATAACATTTAGGGGGCTTTATAAGCAAGGAGAGAATTTTGTAACCTCAAGGAGGTTTTAATATGGTTTATATTTTTGGTGTTGGAAGGATGTGGGGCCTATGAACCAACTAACTCCACAACTCCAAAATCGCCGGAGATTCCCAAAAAGAGAGGGAACTTTTGAACCAAAATATATTTGAAAGATCATTTAGATTATTTTATCTTTCTTCTACGGCCCCATTTTGTTAAAACACCAAGAGTTCATAAAACCTAATTAAAACTTCTTAAAAAACCATCAAAATTCTATCAAAAGAAGAAAAAAAATATGGAATTGCCGGACTTAAATTTTCCCGCCAAGGAGGATGATGGATATAGTCTTATTGACTTAAATAATTCGGTGATTAATGATGATCTTGTTGATGAAAACTTGATTGAGGTATGTACTACTAAAATTGAATTAGTTGTTTTAGATTAATATGCTATAAGATTTTTCAAGCTACAATAATCAATACCAATGTGCATTTAATTGAGTTTCATGTAGATTAGTTCGAAAAATTATAGTTTCAATTAATTCTTGTTTTACTTCTTTCTAATTAATCTTATAAGTCATGTTTAAATGCGAAACTAATAGTATTTGATGGAATTAATAGTGTATGAGCATATGTGAACTTGATATGTATATACAACTTTTTAATGTTAGGAACACATTGGAAATGCAATACCCCTATGATGCGGATCCAGTTTTACCTTTAATTGTGGATTTTACTGATGTCTTTACCACAGATAAGGTAAGATTTCTCCAAGAATCACAACTTATTATATATAGCTTATACTCGTATTTATACTATATTGTCAAAAATGTTTTTATCGCAGATATTTGATACTCATGATGAGTTATTACAATGGGTTCGAGATACCGCAAGGAGTGTGAAAGTTGTGGCTGTTACGAAAGATTCCACTTAGGGGAATACAAGTATATATATTTGCGGTGTAAGCCTGGGAGAGTTTACCGTCAACACACTAAAAAAGAGTTAAAAGATCACGAAAGAAAAAGAAGAAGTACAACAAAAGCGTGTAAATGTCCGTTTGAATTAAGGGGTTCGGCAACTGGACTAGAAAAAAATGGGAACTCAAAGTTGCAAATGGTTGGCACAATCACCCAACTGCCGAACATTTAGAAGGTCGTCCATACGCCGAAAGATTGAGACCAGAAGAGTTGGAAACATTAATTTCATTGGCGAAATCAGATATGGCGCCGAGATATATTTTAGATGTAATTAAAAAAAAAATCTTGATAACACATCAACGATAGAAACAATATATAATGCCCTGAGGAAGTGGAGAGATCACCAACAAAGCGGAAGATTTGAAATGCAACTGGTGCTTAATCAACTCGATAATGCTAACTATTGTGAATGGCACACGGTTGAGGAAGAATCCAATCGTGTGGGTTCAATATATTGGGCGAATCCGATGGGAATGAATCTTGGGAAACGTTTCCCTTTAGTATACATGATGGACTGCACTTACAAGACAATTGAATTGAGGAAACCCTTATTAGAAATCGTTGGTACTACTTCAACAGGTCAAACTTTCCTGCATAGTCATTGTTTCATGGAAGATGAGAAACAACCAACATACCAATGGGCATTAGAACATTTCAAGATATGTTTTAATGAAGATGAAATCCCACACATCATTATAACTGACAGAGAATTTGCATTGATGAATGCTATTGCTCGAGTGTTTCCTACAACAAAACACATGTTGTGTCATTTTCACATTTACTAAAATGTAAAGGCCAATGTTAAGAAAATGTTTACAAATGAAAAGGATAACGATGACTACCCTAGTTCATAAGAGGTTTCAGAGATTTGGTTGAGAACTCATCTAGTGAAGTATAATACCTATAGAATTTAAAAGAGCTTGAGAGTTCTTGGCCAAGATACCCTTCCGCTATGGAATACGTTCGACAACATTGGTTTAATCCATTTCGACAACGTTTTGTATCCACATGGGTTGATCAATACATGCATATAGGCAATTATACGAGCAATAGAGTTGAAAGTGCACACTCCAAATTGAAAATAACATTGCAGACTAGTAATCATACATACAGTAAAGCTTGGAAGAAAATAGATGGCCTTTTTCACTCAGAGTACACTCAAATATACAGTTTTTTTGAGAAAAGCTTAACTACTGTTATGTGTGAATACAAAGGGACCTGGTTTGCAAACTTGAAGAATATAGTATCTAGAGAGGCGCTTGACTTGATAGTGGATGAGGTACATAGGGCAAAAAAAATTAGCCTTGTTACCAAGGAAGATTGTGGTTGCCAACTTCGACGAGCACATGGTATTCCGCGTGCTTGCGAGCTTTTTATTTTAGCACAAGTTGGGGCTTTTATACCAAAGGAATCAGTTCACCACCATTGGTTCTAACTATCCACAGTTCCCGTTTCATCATCTGCTAGTCACGTTAGTGCTGATCTCCAATTGACATTAGACATGGTTATAAAAAAATTGGAATGACTAATGAAGCTGGGAAACATGCTCTTCTTTTAAAGCTTTTAGAGTTAGCATACCCTGAGTCGACTTCGTTAGAAGAACTCAGTTGTGGTTATATACCGAAGGGTAAGCAAAAGAGTAAGGAAAAAAGTGGAGTGAACACAGGTAACAAGAGAGATCCTTCGAATTGGGAACGCGTTCTTGGGACCGAAGAAAGTGTGAAGAAAACATATAAGAAGGCGAGGTTGAATGATATTGCGGCAAAAAAGAAAAAATTCATCCCCCAAAGATGTCATTAGGGGGGGTTTCAAATAATGTCATGGTTGCAAGCAGTAGTATTGTTAAAGCAAGAGAGACAGGCACACAAGAAGAAGACCCCACACTTTCGTTGTCTGGACTTGATCTAATGCTTAAATTTCTAGAACGAGGCACACGTAAGAAGGATCTAGTGTTAGTAAATTGTTTTCCAGAGTTTATGCATGATATAATAATTCATGATCAAATAAATATCGAGCCGGGTGGAAATTGTGGTTTTTGGGCTATTTCAAGAATGATATTAAATAAGGAGATAGAATGGTTAGAAGTTAGGCGGCAAATGTTACGTGAGCTTGAAGGTGTCCCACAGGAGGAGATGTATAATAACTTACTGACTGAGGATTGTTTTGAGAAGATGAGAGATGCATTGAGTTGGTTTGATGAAACAAAAGTTGCACCACCGAAAAAGTACTTTGTCATACCGGATATGCTATATTTGGCCACAACTGCATTTAATATAGTAATTGTATTGTGGAGTGACAATCACAATCACACTCATAAATATGCTAATATGACGTTTTTCCCATTAAGAGATACTGTGGGTGAACCTCCATGTGAGTATGATGTGTTTGGTATAGAATACATAAGCGGGAATCATTTTGTGGTGTTGGAACTTAAACATGGCTATCCACTACCAAATTTGCATCCTTCGTGGGAAAGATATCGTGACAAGAGTACATCCACATTTCTCCATCCATACATTGCGCGTTTTGAAAATTGCAACCAAATGCTTAGTTCCGCGGGATGAACTTTATAAGAAAGGAGATGTTTTTATACCTACAAGGAGAATATAAACTAACTTTCCAGATTCATTCTTTTTTGTATTGGTCGAAACACATGTTACATATTTCCAGAATCTCTTTAATCTATAGAGTAACTAACTATGATGCTATCCATAAAGAAACAAAAAGATAATATTAGGGATTGAGGCAAGCTTAAGGTTATTGCAAATTTTATGCATTTATTGGTAATAGATGAGATATGCATGTATATTCTGCACCCACCAAAGAAAATGATTAGAAATATATGGCTTAGATATCACTCTTAAAACATGAAAAAGAAAGGTAACAAAACAGTGAAAATATTAACCAGAAGGTCCACTGATGAAGACTTTTCTCGCGGAGCCTTTTGTATGTTGTAAACACATTAAACAACACAGTCCGTAATTGCTCGTATACAATAAAAGACAATAGACACGGAAAGGAAGAGCTAACTAAAAAATGGATAAACAAGAAGCATGACAACATTCATATGTTTTCTACAGAAACGTCATAAAAGTGAGCTACAGTCATTATACATGAGCTGCAAGCAAGTAAATCAGGGATCAAGTTGACTCGTTCTTAAGAAAGAAACCAAATAAGTCATTCTTCAATATCTCCCAGACTAAATATGTTGAATCTAGATGGGTTCAAACCATCATCTTCTCACATGGTGAGTACTCTTTCCTCTTTGAGCTATAGATTCATGGTAAATGTGAACATTTTGTTCTTAAGAGGAAAAAGCAAAAACCATTGATTACTGTTCAACCCGACAACGTAATTCCAATTGAGCAAGAATGCAAGGGCAATTCAAACCAATTTTACTATTTTAGCTATAGTACTAATCTAACTCTATTGCAACTGTACTTATCGAAATTTGGTATACCTGCAAGGGAAATTCAAACCAATCTAGCTATAGAGCCTGGATCAAAGACACTCCTAATTAAGATATACACTTCAGCAAAATTTGGCATACTTGCAAAGTAGAGGTAAAATGAAGAACATTCAGTACTTACGAAAAAAATAACAATTGAAAAACTAGTACGAGTATAAGAAATTTGAAGCCACGATAAAATGATGCCATGAAAAATTAAGAAAGGGAGTAATGAACGGGAAAGGAATTTTTATCAAAGTGGATGTGCTAATACTCCAATAACTTTGTTGTTTTCACACAACAACAACTTGGTTATAACAGTTAAGGAAACCCTATTATATGAATTAGACTATAGTTCATCAATGATGGGCATCCTTGTTCAGAGACCAATAAATTAGTATTAAACAATTAAAAGACTTCCATATTCATAATTAACTAGGATGGCTTGTTTGATAAAATAAGAGACCAAGATTTTTATTTTTGCATTGCCATTGCTTAAGGTCAATTGAAGGCAATAAAACTGTGAGGACTGATTAGATTCACATCTACCATTACCACGGATGATCAAAACCCATCTAATCTGCCTAAACTTTAGGAACTCTAGGAAGTTAAGCAACCATGCCATCTCTTTCTAGTTCCCTTCATCATCATTTCTTTTCAAGTAAAGTTGCTCGCCACCTCCATCTGTTCCTGAGTTACTACCACCACCTCTGCCATCACCAGAATCCCCACTCCCCATATCTTGCCTGCTTGCAACTATTACTTCGTACCCTACGTTTCCCTCGTTATGCATCATGTGAAGTCCACTATTACCACTGGAACTCATTCCAATTTGACTGTGCATAGCTTGTTGTTGCTGCATTGCTGATAATGGTTGAGTATACAACATGGATGCTCGAACAGCCATTAGAGATTGAGGCATCATCTGTTGAGCTTGCTGGTGCTGGTGTTGTTGCATGTAGGCGCTTTGTTGTGCTACTACATTAGGGAACTGAAACAAAAAGGAACCCCTTACTAGATTAATAAACATATAGTATGCAGATGCACTTATAGGGCGGTGATATATACATTATACATGCTTTCTAATGTACAAGGACTGCAAAGAAGTAGCATTTGAAAAGCTTGTTAGAAGTTATCACACTTGAGCACATTGTAATGCTTTCCCAACAAAGCAATTTCATGGCATCATCATGTAGGAGTATTAGTGTACACTGTATATTTGACTGAATATCCACTACTGAAGTAGTAACTTGTTATTCTAGGCTTCTAGCACTTGGCTACGGGTTTGCAAGAAACTAAGAGAAATAGTATGGCATATTGCTGGTGAGAGTTAGAAGATTTGAGTTCATGTCTAGGAAATGATTCAGAAAGGGAAAAGAAGAGGAAGTAGAAACTTGCGAGATTTTATACCTCAGAAGTGGAACAGCATATTGAGGTTAGTTGGGAGTTGTTGTACTTAATTTGCAAAAAAAAATTAGATAGTTTTTCAAGAAAAACTGATGAGGGGTAATGAACCATGTATAGCCTTGACCTATAAATGGTATTATAAACTTACAGTAGGCAGGTCCGCGTGCTATATAGACTAACAGGACGGTACTTGCATCAATATTGTTGCATTCAGAGTAGATCATATTCACTAGAAAACTGTAAAACACGTCTACAAAAAGCTTAGATGCATATAATACCCCGATGCATGAATGTGGAAAGCTCAACTCTAACCTGAGCATGCATAGTGGGTGGATGGGATTGGGAATCAGCAATTGCAGCCAGATACATCAGATTTTGCTAAAGCTTCTCTTGATTCCTGCAATGGTGGAAAAATGATTGCTGACTCTTTTATCAGTTTTAACTTTAAAATCTTTTGCTGGACAATTATAGTGACCTTACATATCCTAGTGAGTTAGAAATATGTTCGTAGCATATTATGTTTGTAAAGTGCCCTATATTTTCACAAAAATGGTTCTTACGAGTTTCTACCAAAATCTGAGTTCTACGGTAGCTTCAATTGTTAACTCGTCTAAAGACCAACTTCAGATTGGTTAAAACATGTCATTAGTTAATGCTAGGATGTCTCTCTAACATAGTTGTTCTCTTCACTGGCCTATATTCTTACAGATAATTTTACAGAAATCAAGGATAATAATGATGTAATATCAGCAGCACTATGAAGATAAGGGGAAGGAAGCCTACTCTACGCATTCACTCACTTTTCTCGAACTCTAGTTCTCAAGAATCTTCAGAATCAGGGACTTGTTCTAATCAATATATATTACCACTTATGTAAGAGGCATGAAGCAATTGTATCAATCCGCACCTTCATTACTTGCAACTTTCACATTATATTGCAAGGCTTGACAAAATAGCATAAAAGAAACAATTGTCAGTGCTTCATTCCCGTACGTAGCTGAAGCCCTCGAAGCACGTCCAATAGCTGACTCCACCTTCACGTTTGATGACATATAAAAAAAACCTTTAAGAAAATGTGAATTTTTAGGTTGTATACTAAAATTTCCAAATTAAATTCTTATTATACGGCCATACAACTTTCGACATATATGACTAGTGCAATTGAAGCAATCACCTGCTCCTTGAATCCTAATATAACCCCCACATATATAGTCACCAATTCGCCATGCTACTATTAATGTGGATATCACACAATTTGGATAATGTTCAACAAACTCAGAATAAACAAAAACACGTTGTAAATATAGTAAAACTGTTGTAACCCATGTAAACTAAACAATGTTACATTCTGGAGCACCAATAACTTAATATTTGTTGATTCTTGTAGCACATATACTTATAATAATTTTGTGGATATGCATAACATTCAATCCATAAGGACTAAACTCGTGAATTGGGCAATATTATTAGTTGATATTTGATAATGAAATGAAGAATATTGTTACCAGTGCAACATCAATGCCACTGAAGTCCATTCCCCCACTACCACTATAGTTGATCATTTCCATGACCACATTAGTTTCCGCTAAGAGTTTTTTGCTCTCTACAAAGCTCTGATTCAGTGACCATAGTTGTGCCTGCGATATGGATCAATTACAATCATCAAATGAGAGAAGTCCTAATAAGAGATAGATACCTTTGTTGCTTATCGACCTAGATATGTCCCGGCGAAAGACACAACCGATCACAGACTTTGTCCCACTCCAAGACTCTAAGAATGTTGTCTACAACTGATAATGATGATGATTTCTGAGTCTAAGAGAGTTGGTTTAAAAATTGAGATTGATGAGTGAAGGAGTTTGGGTCTTCAACCGTCTGACCTCGATTAAGCTTTGTGAGAGAGAAAGGGATTTTAAGATAGAGAGAGTGAGAGAGATGGAGATATACTCTTAGGGATAAAGAATTTCCATTTTTGCTTTGTATGATTTTGGGTAATTTTTGTGGCCGGATAATTAGTTGGTTGATGGGCCTTACATCCTTACCACTACCAAATTATAAATTAGATTTAAATCTCTTTGTAATTATAAAAACATTTCCTTGCTTATAAAACTCCCCATGACATTTTGTCTTTATTGCTCAGACTTCAAATGAAGGTAAGGGAGTTTTATATAAGCTACACGTGGACAAATACTTTGAAAGAACGCAGAAAAATGCAACTACACAAATCACTGGTGATTGAGAAAGGGTGTAAGGTTCATAGCTTGGAGTGTATTGAGCCAACATTTGAAAACAAGGAATTTGATTATGCAAAGGGGACAAACACTTTTCCTATTATCTCTACCCCACTCTTGAAGCTCCTGGAGATTCCAATCACGAATACTCCCTCCAATGGATCTCCAAAATTTTGACCAACCTCACAAAAAAACCAGCCTTGATCACCACACATAACGAGTTTTTAATGTGTTTAACCTTTCTGAAGACATGCTCCAAAACATCAATACACCTATACTTCTGGTGGTACCTGAAGTGGAGAAAAGGGCCAATGAAATTAGTTTTTTATAAACAACATTTCGCTACGAATCTATGTTCTATCAAGGTCGATCGATTACATTTTTCTTGTAAACAAATATTAATATGAACTAAACAATCATACGAAATAACATACTACTCTGAGGGTTGTTAGACAACCATTACAAGAGAAGTAATTATAAATTTATAAATGATTCTGCAAGAAAAGCTTTAAAGAGAAGCACTTAGTAGATAATCTTTATCAAATACCAAAAATTATGGGAAAAAATGGTTATCCTAGTTTTGTCCCATCATATTTGATATTCTATATTTGCAACAAAACACATTGCTAGTCCATCATATTTGATGTTCCACCCTTGCAACAAAATACAAAAAAAAATTATAACAACATCTTCATAGAGAGAGAGAGATCGATGGAGATCTTCAACACAACAATGGCAGATCCAAAAAGAAAGAAAGAGAACTCAATACAACAATGGCGGATCTAAAGTGAGAAATCATAAAGACACAAACCCTAATTTGTAGAGATGATTTTGATATTTGTCTTTTTAAGCCAGATCTATCCCGACAAGACTCCAAAGATGATGAGTTTTTTTAATTTCGATAGACATATGCATTCTACTTCTCCAAAAAAGTGTTTATTGCATTCTCATTCTCATTCTCATTCTCAATAATTGATTTGTAGAATCGTTGTCAAATACCACTAATGATCCTCTTAAACACTTTAAAGAATGCATTACCCAATTTCAACCATATAATCAGAAACGATAACGGCCCCTAAGATAAAATTCAATCCTGGGATAAGTAATACGCAACCCCCACACAATATTTTTTTAACTAATTAAGATATTGGGACGTTGAGAAGAATTAGTGTTCAAAAATTCTCTGCCCAAAGTTCATGGGCTCGCCCAGGGAAAAACACCAATAAAAGTTACAAATTTTGGTAAATGAATCAAAGCATATGTGCCCAATGTTTTGCCATTGACACTTTAAAATCAAAATACAGGAAATATGGTCATAGTACTTGGCATGCACATCCGGTGTTGGAGTCATCAAAGATTTTTAAACGCGGCTTCCTTGGTAGCAGACTTTTAATCTTTCTCAAATTAATGTCACTAATAGAAAATTAATCAAGGCCTTTCTCTTCAAGAGTGAATGTTAGAGCACCTCCAACAATAAGGTATGCGATTCTGGTTTGGCTGATCCAGGAGGATTTAGAGAGTGTTTTTTTTTCAAATTTTAACCAAGTCGTTCGAAAGAGATTTAAAGTCGTTCAAACGACTTGAGGTCTATTCGAACAGACTTTTAAATCTATTCGAATAAACATGCGTCTGAGGTGTTTTATTTGAATACACTAATGTCTGTTCGAATATACTTTTATGTTCAAACATATACTTGTTCTGTTCGAATAAAGGTACAATTCAGCATATTTATTTAGGCGTTTAAGGGTATATTTATCATATTTTGTAACTAGGAACTTGAAACTCTTATAAATGGGAAAGGCTAGGCAAGAAAAGAGGGTTAAATTAATGCAAAATTTTAAGAGAGAGACTTAGAGTTTGAGAGGAATTCAATTGTAATTGATTTCGATTAAGCAATTGAAGCTCTAAAATGGAATTCTCCCACCAATTATGTATTCTTTGTACTATTTCTTCTATTTAAGGTTTCTCAATTTGTATTGTATTATTTGCATACATGAATCCCATATTGTTTTTGTCCTATAAGGAGTTACGATTCTTCAGCCGCACGCTGAACGTCATCCCAAAAATGCCAAATCATTTGGTGAAACAATAAACAATTAATTCATCAAAAACGACAAATTATACGTTAACGCGTTGAATTATTCAACTTTTGTCAAGTGTATTTAAAAGAAGGCGGGCGCTTAAAGATTTAGCACCTATGTGGTATGTTGAACCCCATACCCCTGTTGAAAGGGGTTTTTACAAGAGTATGTGAAAACCGTAACAATATAACATATTGTTGGAGGTGTTCTCTGTTTATTTATTTTTGTTGATTCTAATTGCTTATTCTAATTTTGATTACTTATTCTGATTGCTGAATCTAGCTTCTGAATGTTGAAGTTGAAACGTAAAAAATCTTGTTTGTTTTGTTTATGAATCTTAAGTCTCTGATTCTCTATTTTTTGCCTAAGATGTTACTTCATAATCGCATTTAAAATTCAAAGCTATTATTATCCAAAAAAATAACCTAGGATTTTATACCAATTTATCTTTCAGCTTTAAATTCATCGACAAGCTCTAAAAATAAGTCAAACACTTTAATAATTAAATCAAGATGTTATATTCTTCTTCAATGCTATAGATTGATTTTTTTACTATATAATATGAATAAATTTATCTTAGAGAATAGTAAAGTTGAACTCACCCATGAAATATCATAATTGATGGAACCCAAAATTCAAACCCAACCACTTTTAAACGTAAAAAAATTTGCCCAATCACATATATATTGAGCTTGGAACCCATAATGGGTTACTATAATTTGATAATCTTCAAGGGAGTTACTAATATTAATCTTATCAAAACCTATATTTAGAAGCGATCATTTCAAGTTATTAATTGATTCAAGCTCTGGTTGTTCTCATTCTCGTTCTAGTTTTCTAAAAAATTAGGGGTTTTGATTCGAATAATAGATAAAGGAGAGAAAGAATTATAGAGAGAAGAAAGATGGAGATAAAAACAGGGATATAATTGAGTTTAAATATTTTTACTTAAGTTTGGTACCAATCCCGTCAACTTCAGCAAAAAAAAATTTAGATAAGTTAGAATTTCTAACTTATTAAGTGATGAAAAGTGGGGTGCCATTACTAAAAAGAACTTTTTATAAATGGAAAAACAAACAAACTTATTTGACTTATTTGGTCAATTAAGTTAAATAAGTTAATTAAGTAAAAAACCAAACAACCTCTTAGTCTTTAAAAGTCTATCAGTTCTAGGAATTTTAGCCTCCCTAACTGGTATCTATAATAGCCTAATTTTGAGATTTGAACTTAGTCTTTACATCATATGTGTTTAGAACGCTCATAGACAATAAGTAATGATTAACAAGATGATTTAGCGTGGAAAATCTTTGAATAAGTTAAAAACCACGATATCTCTTGAGGATTTTAGAAAGAGAGGAGAATCTTATTGAGATTGTTAGCTATTACAATGAGTGTTCTGAGTATTTTGAATACGAAATGTTAAAGTGAGAATTCATCCCGTCCTTCATCTGGAATTATCTGGTCCTATTTATAGGTCTTATAATATGATCGTTTGATGACCATTAAAATTCTTAATGATGGACGTTACAGAATATATACATTTGAAGGCTTTTGATCTTATTGTGTAACGGACTGATCTTGCTATCTTGTAACTGTTTTATTGATGACGTTGTGTCTATCGATTTGAACTGTTAAGTTAGAGGTCAAAAATGACGAATAGAGTTATGTAACTGCAAAACATTGTTTGTTGTGCCACATGTATGTTGATGGGTTCAAAAGTTCATATGGTGGTTGAAGATGAAGCATGAGTCTGAGATACAAAATAAGCCACTACAATAACGATACGGTGTCATACATTATGCTACATGTATGTTGAGGAGGTCGAGTGGTTGTATTCTGGTCGAGGATAAAGTATGAGTTTGAGATACAGAATAAGCCACTACAACCGCCCCCTCTCAGCCAGCAGTACGAGAGACCTTATGGGCGAGTAGTATTGGTTGAGAAGCATCATTAAGACTGCAATTAATACCTGAAAATTACTTCCAATGTAACTTTATGAATATCTATTTGTGGCTTTTGGGTTTTTTAGAACCAATGGTTCTAGTCAATTCTTATGCATGGGGAATCTTCCGGACATTGGGAATTTGAAGAGTCGACTTTAATATTGATCATAGTATAAAGAGCACTCTAATTGGTTTGTGATTAACCAAGTCTTCTTTCTTGAATTATTTCTTCTGTATTCTTGTTTAACTACTTAAAATACTCCTGATGGTTTGAAATTATGGTGATGATAAGGCATTAGTCTCAAGAATCTAGGATTAGAAGGAAGATGGAAGAATTATGTGTCAGATATTTTGGTCACCAACCCATGTATCTACCGACGCCGATTCCGGTGTCCCCTACATACCATCATATGCATATGAGGAGGTAATGGAGGCGAGGGATGATTATTACCAAATTGTACACTTCCATTATCTGTTGACATCGGATGAGGAATGTCGAAATGGGTTATGGCTACTGGCGGAGGAAACTATTACAGCTGAAGATGAAATGGCAGGCATTCGGCCGAGGGAGTCTCGTCGGTACCCTGCGAATAAGTGGGTCCTATCTAAGAAATATGATTCTTCGTCTGTCTCTAGCATGCGGGGTGGTAGAGGATATAGTGGAAGAGGTGGTGATGGTGGAGGTTTTTTTTCCATGGACCATAGATATTGGCCATGAAGAAGATCCTTCTGCTAGTACCGTATCTCTTCCATGATTTTCCAGGTCTACTATTTCTTGTTCCTTTCAGGCAAGGGATCAAAGTTTGGAAGTTGCTTTAATTTGGCATCTTCTTCTTCATTGACTGTTGAGGAAATAATTTAGAAAAGTAATACAGAAGAAATATAGAAGAAAGTAATTGTGACTTGATGTAATTTGGAAAGTAATTTGAAGATTGTCTAGAATGCTAGTTATCTATAAAGTAATATGTAAGATATTTGTCGAACTAATGAAATGTCAATGTTCTATAATTTTGATGTTGTGTTTAGAACTTTGTAGCTTCTTGTTCTGTAAATATGTATGTAGGAGTGCTGTTGAACAAATTGAACTGTAAGGAGCAATAAATGGTAGTGGAAGTCGAGGTTTAAAAATGTAAACAGTTCGTGTGATGATAAGAAGTAGATAATTTATGTAAGATGATTGGGTGGTTGTAAAGGTATATGGTTTTCTACGATCTATATATTCGAACTTGATGAAAAATGTCTCAAACTGTGGAAAGGATTGGGATTGGCATGTAGGTGCTACCGCTGAACTTGCTTGATTTTATATGTTACCATCTTCATATTTGTGCGTATAAAATTTGAGGAGATATTTCATAACATGGAAAGAATGACCTGTCATAATCTTCGAGATTGTCTATTGATATTCTTCTGTCTAAAATATTTCTTTGTAAAATATATCTTTCAGCGACCTCTGTTGGGTGATATAGATTTTCATAGATCTTTCTGATGCTTATATAAAGTAGTGATCCTTGGCTGTTAGGTTTTGTATCTTTTGTAAGGACAATTTGTTGTGGAGGCAGTGTGGTTAACCATGGTGAGGAAATGTTCTTAGTGTGCTCATCATGTAGCAGATGGTAGGTTATATATCAAGGTTGCTAAACTTCGTGAGCGATATTTTTGTCGATTGCCTTATGGTGTTGTGTTATCGGAATAGCCATTGAATTTGAACTACCTAGATGATAAAGGCAGGCGTACAGAGTATAGTCATTTTTTCTAGTGCGATGTGTTTCGTAGGTCTCTACTAGATGTCATGGTATGAGAAATGACTGTTCAACAGCTCGCATATGACAAAATTGTTGAAGAGGATGCAAGGGCAGTAAGAGGAGAGATAATTCCATGTGGGGAAGTAAACAATCCAGGCTGCTTTAAATGTAACTACAGAAGTCTGCAAGATTGAACTGTGAAAGTTCACAATAAATAAGTAATCTATTTGCAGTAATTTGTTTGTGTTATCTGTTATATGTAGAATAAGGCAAAGTTGGTGCGACGATCTGAAATGAATAAGAATAAAGTATTTTGTTTTACTGTTTGTGCGCAGACATTGTGGATGACAGTTGTATGATTTTAATTACTGTATAAATATCTTCGAATTTTGAATATTAAATTATTTTAGGAATATTGTACGACCTTGTTATAGTATAAAAGTAAGGTAATTGGTCGTTTGTACTGCATTGGGAAAGAGGGACATAATTTTTTAATGGCAGAAGATAGAAACAGACGTGATGATAGTAGACATTATCATAGAAGTCATGATGACGTTGTGAACTGAAAAGACGTGCCTGTAGAGACAGTAGGGGTAACTGACACGTGTTTAAAGGAGTCATCGTTTCGTAAACCGAATGAGAGTATAACAACTTGTATCTCTCTCCCCATAAATTATCTATAGTTACAAAGAAAGAGAAAAGTGGTGTAAATCCTATCTCCAAAGGGAGGAAACATTTGAGTTCTAAGTCTGATCTGAGAGGGAAAGCTTCATCGGGTGATATAAAACTGTTGGAGAAGCGACGGGAGCAGTTATTTTCGTTAAGACATCCGGGTAAAGCAGAAGATTATTGTTCTTCAAGTACAGGTTGGTGTTATATGTCTTTGTTTTGTTTGATTTGTTGTTGTTAGTAATATGTATGATATTGTATATTTATCCTTTTGGGTTTAGGGATACATAAGTTTGATAATATAGGGGGTTTAAGATCTTGAGTAGAGAGTTCTGTAGTGTATAAGCTTTGAGATATGAACAGACTGTAGAGAGAGAAAATACCTTTTTGGAGAAGAAGAGGGAAAATTGAAATGATTGTTTGTTTGTTTTGGAAAATTATAAATAAAATGTGTTGGTTGGCTAGAAACATATGTGGGTTTTCTTTTACTGTATGTAGGGTATATCATAATAATAAATTGTTTTATGTATATGTAAGTCCAGTATGCGTTCAAAACCTATGAATCCCATGAGTAAACTTGTAATATCATCAAGTTCAGAAAAAACATCATCGTCGGGGAGGGAGGATGACTGTAGGTAAGATAGACGTTACTGTAAGTTTAGAGATTGGTGAATCCAGTAAAATAGAGAAAGTTATAAAGAAAGAAAATACAAAAGAGAAAGATAAATTGTTTTACATATATCCTGAGGGAGTAAATGTAGGAAAGAAATTTTTGAAGTACAAAAAGAAATTACAGGAGGAATGGGGTAATTATATGAAGGACCAAAGTCGCTGGTTCGGAGCCTATATCCTAGGAAAGGGGGAGGAAGTGGTATGCTATCAAGTCCCTTATTTGAAGGAGTGAAAAATGGAGAAAGGGATCGGTGAGGATGTGACAATCTTGTATTATAATGGCCTTGGGCTGGCAGGCTTGAGTGATGGATTTTTATGTTACTTGAATCAGGTCATTTATGGCTTTAGAATTCCTCTGACCTTCTTTTAGAAAGGGGTTATGAATGTATTGCAGTGTGGTCCTGCCCAACTAAATAAGAATATGAATAAGATGATGAGGGTGTGTGAAGTCTTGAATAAGAAATAGAGGAAGGAAGAGACTGCTAAGCAGTTCGAAGCTGATAATATTTTAAAATTTTATAAGTGGAAGTATGTCAAAGGTCGAAAGAGTAGTTACCTGTATAGTGACTTGTCTAGGCCGAAATTTTTTGACTTTAAATTTGCGGGTAGACCATGGAATAATTACCTTGTATGGGTAGAGGCAACTGTATGCAGGTTCTAGATGAACCAACGCTCGTCCTGAACCATAAGTATTATAATCCGAGTAAGTAACATTTATTATATTCGAATACTGATCAGCGTATCGTTAAGCTATTAACCATTATCTTATTTCTTGTTTGTCAGGTCCTAACCCTTTAGCGACTCCTGATAATACCAGTCTGCTTGATTGCGTAGCTCGCGAGTAGGTTGATATGAAGCAAGTTCTTAGTGAGTTAGGTATCTGGAAGGATAAGAGGGTAGATTCCATAGTGCCCAAAGTTCAGCGTGCTCACGAGAATCGGGCCATGGTCGAGAAGAAAGCTCATTTGTCTGCAGAGGATGTTAATAGTCTTCCTCCTCCGTCAGAAAATATCAACGTGAAACGGACTACTCGAAGGTCGAGAAAGATAGTTTTGCCCATTATATTTGCTGCTATGGTGGTCTTAGAGCAAGAGGCTGCAAAAATTACGGTTAGAGATATTGATGAGAGGCATGAAGTGAGTGAAGTTACTCCTTCAGAGACTGAGAAGAGTTTGTTGAAGAGGAAACGGTATGAGGATGAGGGTAGTGCTCGTACTAACGCTCAGGCTACAGCCAAGGTAAAAGAGCTGGAGCAAAAATATTGTATGATGGTGGGGACTAATCCTCAGCATCTCGTTGGCGCTTTCCAGGAGAAAACTCTTGCGATATGTTTTTGAAATTTCTTGATGTGATATATTTGGTAATATGATATATGATACTAAACTTGTATCTGTAGGTTGATAGCTCTCACTGCTGATGATGGGGGCGACAATGTTTATGGAAAAGAGGAACCAGGAGTTCAAAGATCCTGAGTCTTAGGCTGGATGCTCAGTTAGCTCAGATTGGGGAGCTCGAAGCTAAGCTCGAGATAGAGAAAAAGAAGAGGGTTGAAGATGCCAAGGCTGCTGAAGAGCGATATAGAATATTGTTCGAGCATGATGATATTATGTCACGATCTTGTGAGTTAATGCAGGTGGAAAGAAATCCTAATCTTATTATAGCTTTAGGTTGACTGATATAGAGTTAGGTCGATCTGGTAAATATGATGAGATAGTCTTCCCTTTGGAGGTAGAGGACGAAGTGGTGGCTAATGTCGTTGGTCCGGCCAATGTATCTACTTCACCCACTGAACCAACTCTGGCCACTGATAAGACTGTGGATCCTCTGTCAGAGGTAGAAATCAGCAAGAATCTTTAATCCTATTATGGTATTTTGTTGTGTTGCGAACTATATGGTTCGATTGAAAAAATACTCTATATGATCGTAAACTGTAAAGTTTCATAGACGCTTTTTAGTATGTTTTGTTTGAATGCTTGTATGATGACAAAATATTTGTAATCTGTGTAGGAGGTAGAGCAGTTGAGAAAAATGATTTCTAACCTGGAGAGATTGCTGGGTAAAGCGAGGGACTCGGTGGCTCGAGTGTAATAGGTACTTAATAAAACTGAATATGAGAGAAGAAAGTTTAAGTTTAACTCGGAGAAAAATTTTAAAGAATTATTTGAACTCCAGTGTAGATATGCTAAGATAAAAATAGAAAGGGATGAATGTTAAGAAAGGAAGAGGAGAGGGGAGTGTTAGTTCAAAAACCAAAAGAGGTAAATTATTTTAATGACCTGAGTGATAAGGTTAGGTGTCAAAGTCTATTGCTAGCTCTGACATTATATTTTGAGGTGGAAATAGATAGTGAACGGGGTTTAAAAGAGGCTTACATAGAGCTTTTGAAGGAGAGAGGTATAGTACCTGACCCAACTCGAGTCATGTTTGTAGCGCAAGAAGTACGTAATCGTTATAGTGTAGAGGCGAAAAAATGTTCAGCTTGAGCTGGGGTATTCGTTGTATGGGGTGATATAGAACACTTACCTGATGTTTTTGGCTTTATGTAGGATCGAAGGTCGATGAGGATTGTATTTTTTAGGATAAAGAAAGAGCAAATAGGGATACAAAAGAAGCTAGAGGCTGAAGTAGAGGAGTTGCGAGATGCATTAACGTAATATATAGAGCAAAAAATGTCGTTGGCCACTTAATTGTTAAAAGAAATAGCTGATCGAAAGAAGGTAGAAGGTGACGTGAGGGTATTAGGTGTACTGCAAAAAGAAACGCGCAAGCGTCTACACAAAGCGCATATGCAGTTGAAGGAGCATTTGTATCTGTCACGAGCAAAAATTGCAGCTCGAGCGGAACACGAGCATCATCTAGAAAGCGTGATCGAGTTTTATGGAGAAGAGCTCTCGAGGGTGGAGAATGAATTTAGGAAGTTTGTGATAGAGTGCAAAAAACATTTTGATGTAGATAACGAAAAAGCTGAAAATTTATGGTTTACCAAGGATGAGGATAAAGTTATTGAGAAAACAACTCCTCTACCGATAAATTTTATACCAGAAGATAGCGATGAAGAGGTCAAAAGTTTGATACGCCGTTCAAGGCAAAATCGACATCAACAGGAAGTGGTGACTTTCATAACTCCTGTGGATGTACAAGTAGACATGTCGAAGAGACCAAGAGATATAGGGCAATCTTCAAATATCACCTTGATCTTCAATATACTATACCAAGATTGTACGATATTCCTAAAATAGTTTAATATTCAAAATTCAAAGATATTTATACAGTTGTTAAAATTATACAGCTGTCATCCACAATGTCTGCACATAAATAGTAAAACAGAATACTTTATTCTTATTTATTTCAGATCGTCGCATCAATTTTGTCTCGTTCTACATATAACACAAACAGATTACTACAAACAAATTACTTATTTATTGTGAACTTTTACAGTTCGATCTTACAAACTTTTGTAGTTACATTTAAAGAAGCCTGGATAGTTCACCTCCCCACATGGAATTATCTCTCTTCTTGCTGCCCTTGCATCCTCTTCAATAATTTTGTCACATGAGAGCTATCGAATAGTCATTTCTCGTACCGCGTGGCATCCAGTAGAGACCTACAGAACACATCATACCCAAAAAAGTGATCATACTTTGTAAGTCTGCCTTCATCATCTAGGCCGTTCAAATTCAATGGCCATTCTGGTAACACAACATCATAAGGCAGTCGACAAAAATATTACTTACGAAGTTCAACAACCTTGATATGGAACCTACCGTCTGTTGCATGATGAGCACGCTGAGAACGTGTCCTCACCATGGTTAACCACACTGCCTCCATAACAAATTGTCCCTATAGAAGATACAAGACCTAACAGTCAAGGTCTCTATTATATAGACATGAATTCCTTCATATTTGCCACCATGGTTGCTGCTTCATCTATAAGACATTGATTGTACTTCCTCTCTACCACTTCTGACTCAAGGTCTAATGTGACTTTAAAAAGATCAACCTCCAATTTCGTCTTCGCAGAATGCAATTCATCATTTTTCACTCTATACTCCAACCTTATGATGTTACCTTATGGTGTGCTTTCTGTCCTTTCCTTTTCTCTGTTGTGCAAGTAATTCTTGACGAAGAGTTTTCTCAACTGCTCAAAAGTTGTAATGGACCCTTCGGGTAGTGTGTGGAACCATCGTAAAGGTTCCCCTGATAAACTGGTAGGAAAGAGCCAGCATAAAATGTGGTTAGATGTGGAATGTAAGCCTAGAGTGTCTTGGAACTCTTGAACGCGCTCTACAGGGTCAGTCCCCTTGTATTTCTGGATTTTCGGAGGGTGGAAACCAGTAGGGACTTCACC
This sequence comes from Kingdonia uniflora, assembly GCA_014058105.1. NCBI lineage: Eukaryota > Viridiplantae > Streptophyta > Magnoliopsida > Ranunculales > Circaeasteraceae > Kingdonia > Kingdonia uniflora. Next base: position 273,923 of record JACGCM010000719.1, on the reverse strand, counting down.
ATCCAATAGTTCATGTGCGATCGGGTTCTTCTATAATCTATTGTGGATTCCTTTAGCGGTTTGAATTTGAGCATCGAGCAGCTCGTTGATACGCTTGTCGACATGCTCCTGAGTTACGTACTGACGAGCTGTAATTATTGGTCGCGGGACTCATCCTTCGCGAGGAATGTGGTCGCTACTTCCTTCAATGAGTCGCTTGAGAGCTGGAATTCAGACTTTTCCTCTAGATGGCTCATCTTGTCTAACTCCAGCGAAACTGCCATTAACTTCTTAGTGGACTTCTTGTATCAGAACTGGTTTGCCCCCAGGTTGCTTATGCTTAGATCAAACTTCTCCTCCCAGATTGTTCGCATAAGGTCATATTTTGTTAAGTGTGGAAATTCGTGAACCAACTGGCTGCACTCCAGTGGGTTGTATGCAAATTGGATGCGGGCCTTTGTTCTTCTGTGTTATGACCTATTGATCCTGTAAAACTTTTAACGCCTGTTGAATGTCTGCCAACTGCTATTTCAGAGCGGTTCACCTTTCAGTTTCAGAGTTCAAATTAACTCGTAATTTTGCTAGTCCGGCATTCCCTTCTCCTGAAGGAGCCGGTGTACTCTGGCCTGGAGGCGTCATTCCGTATATAGATAATCAGTTATTTTTTGAGATAATAAGTTTGAGAGCGTCGTTCCCACAGACGGTGCCAAATGTAATAACCTAATTTTGGGATTCGAACTTAGCATTTGCACCAGATGTGTTTAGAACTCTCATGGACAATAAGTAATGACTAATAAGATGATTTAGCGTGGAAAACCTTTGAATAAGTTAAAAACCATGACCTCTCTTGAGAATTTTAAAAAGATAGAGGAATCTTATTGAGATTGCTAGCTATTACAATGAGTGTTTTGAGTATTTTAAATGCAGAATGTTAGAGTGATAATTCATCTGTCCTTCATCTGGAATTCTATGGTCCTATTTATATATCTTATAATATGACCATTTGAGGACCATTAAGATTCTTAATGATGGACGTTACAAAATATATACATTTGATGGATTTTGCTCTTATTGTGTAACAGACTGATCTTGCTGTCTTCTAACAGCTTTATTGATGACATTGCGTCTGTTGATTCGAACTGTTAAGTTACAGGTTGAAAATGACGAACAGAGTTGTGTAACTGCAAAACGTTGTTTACTGTGCCACGTGTATGTTGATGAGTTCGAAAGTTTATATGGTGGTCGAAGATGAAGCATCAGTCTGAGATGCGGAATAAGCCACTACAATAACTATATGGTGTCATACATTATGCCACATGTATGTTGAGGAGGTCAAGTGGTTGTATTCTGGTCGAGGATGAAGCATGAGTTCGAGATGCGGAATAAGCCACTACAGTATCCAAAGCGGAATATGTTTTCTGAGCCATCTTGGATCGTTTCAACAAATACGTTAACTCTCCATGTACAAGTTACTGCAACTCGAACACTAGTAGCATAAAAACCCTAAAAATTTCCCAACGTCCTCAATTCGACCCCAGGTCAAAACACTCATACGCACTTTAGTTTACCACAGGCATGAATGCCAGTAAAATTTATGAGTCTTTTTTATTTATTTGTTTTTTTGAGGTCTGAATCGCCTGATGTACTTAAGTAGTAATACATAAGAGCATCCATAACAGCTAGGTACTCCCTGACGGGGAAGGTGGATTCTCAAATCTACCCTCAAATCCACCCACTTTGCCTCCCAGCAGCTAGGTCGCAAATCCGCGTGGCATGGCTTTTTCCACCCTGAGGGTGGAGATTTTTGGAAGATTCTTGCTGCGCCCTTTTAAACCACACACAGCCTACCAGCCAATAAAATGTTGACACTTGTCAAGCTTCTAGTGGCTTCCATTGCGCGCAGTTTTGAACTGCGCATATACACAACGACTAAGATTAAAACACGTGGACGACTTAGATTAAAACAAATTCAAACGGCTAGTTTTGCCGTGCAGTTTAGAAGTGCACAATAAAAGCCTGTATGAAATAAGTGTAATGGTTGGTTTTTCCCTAATGAAACTTGGACAACAAGATGCTCAATGGCTATAAACGGCTAGTTTTTTCTCTATCTATAAAACCCATTAATCTTCTACTCTCTTAATCTTCTACAATCAACTCATTCATCTTATATCTCAAAACTTAACTTTCTTCCTTTGTCATCATTTTCGCCGAATCATGTCTGACGAAATCCTGGTTGACCTACTCATGTCTGACCCATCACTCTCATCTTTGGAGTCATCGTCTTCATCATCGTCTGGAAGCGAAGAGCTCTTCCGACGTCAAACTGAGTTGATGCACGAGTATAACAAGATTATGATTGAGATGGGAGAAGCAGAAGAAAAAGAGCAAGAGGCGACATCATCACGGAGGCGGGGATATAGTAAAAGGGGAAGTATTGATAAGCGGAAAGGCCGTGATTATAAATTGAGGGATTTTAGCCTTAATCGGGATTACTTCCGTGACAACCCAAGATTCAAAGGTATCCCATTCGTCATTAATTCCTTATGAGCGAAGGTGTGTATCAATGTATTTATAATCAAATACTTTCTTCGAACCCCTAATTTATTCAAAGAGAAAATGTCGCTAAGACGATGGGCTTATCCTCGTACCAAAAGATAACGTGCGCACTTTGCATGTTATGTTACGGTACGAGCGCAGACGCCCAAAAAGAATACCTTCGGATTGGGGAGTCTGCGAGTATTTTATGCTTGAAAGAATTTTGTAAAACTATTATAACATAATTCAAAGCTCAACACCTTAGATCTCCAAATGAAGATGATACATTACACTTGTTAGAAGTGAATGGATCGCGAGGCTTCCTAGAGATGTTAGGTAGTTTAAATTGTATGCATTGGAAATGGAAGAATTGTCCTACCGGGTGGGCAGGACAATATACCGGGTATAAGAATACCCCGACGGTAATTTTAAAAGTGGTTGCATCGCAAGATCTTTGGATATGGTATGCATTCTTTGGGGTGCCCAGTTCTAACAATGATGTAAATGTCTTGCATCAAGGGTGGTTTTTCAACAACTTATCTAATGAAGTTGCGCCGCCATACAATTATAATATAGACACGGTACTGCACACTATGGGGTATTACTTAGCGGATAAAGTCTATCCAAAATGGCAAACACTTGTTCAAACCATAAGAAATTCGTCCAACGATGTCGAAAAACATTTTTCAAAGATGCAAGAAGCATGCCGAAAAGACGTAGAGCGTGCTTTTGGGGTATTACAAGCTAGGTTTCAAATATTGGCACACGGTGCACGATTTTGAAAACCTAATGATCTAGGAAATATTATGTACGCATGTATAATCCTGTACAATATGATCGTCGAAGATGAGCGTCATACATACATCTAGTAAATGGACATTGATCCCGAGTTTAGAACATCCATGAAGACTTAGAAGGAGGACTTAAATCTAAGACACGCAATCAACATTATGGCAGAGTACATCCAGAAGGTTCATGAAATTAGAAATGAAGGAGCTCATTTTCAATTACGAGATGAACTTGTCGTGCATTTGTGGAATCGAAAAGGGGAGGAGTAATTGTAGTCTTCATCATTATTTTTTTATTTTCTAAAGTAATGTATTTTGTTTCCAAGTTTAATGTTGAAGTTATAATGTATTTTGTTTCCAAGTCTTCATCATTATAACACTTTAAAGAAACTTGGTTTACTGCTTCTGCCTTTTGATTTTGTACCCATTTCTTCTGTTTTATTATTTTGGTAGAGATAAAGAGAAGGAGAAAATCTCAGGTCCTGTAAGAAAGAAGTAAGAAGCAGAGTACATCCAGAAGATTCAAATGCGAATTAGATTAATAACAATTTTAAGGATTGCGTACGATTAATAATAATTTTAAACCATAATAAAATTACATAGAACTTAAGAACTACTATTAACGCTAAGGATTACATCAATCTTCATCACTAGAAACGTTATCATCACTTGGACACTACTCCTTCAACTTCTTTGAATATTCTTTAATTTGCTTCTTCATCCAACGCCTTTGTGCCGGTAGTAGGTTACTTGGGTCCATTGTTATCACCTTAACCATATGCTCATCTTCGACGGCTTTTTTTCGAGATAGCTCTACTTCATGCCTCCTTTGAATCTGAGCCTCTCTAGCCAACTTTAGTTCCTCTCGTGCTCTAGCTCTAGCTTCCTTTTCTTCTTTCTTCTGCTCGTCTCTCTCATTCCATGCCTTCATCATGTTGGTCGTTGTCTCAAACATCCTCTTCCCCCAATAACCTATACTTAACTTTGCTGCTTCTTTTGCTTCTTTTTTTGTCGTCCAGTCGTACATCCCCACAAAAATATAGTGGTGCATCCACGTTGATAGAATTATCCAGAATTACAATATTTTGAGTACCGGATGTAGGTGTTTCAGGATCGGTATTGGTGGAGTTACCTGAGCTATCGCTAAAATTTGACTTCCTAGCGACGTTACGACTAGGTTGCCCGATGTAATAAATTTGTGACCAATTTGGGCAAGTTTCCAAAACTTAGTACGCTTTCCCAAGTATAAATAGTTTGTATTGTAGTTGTGTGAATGTATCGTATGCCATACGTTTCTAAAAATCAAGTTAGAAAATTCTTTAGAGTATGATTCACCTTTGAACATTAATAAAATAAGAAAAATAAATGAAATACTTACGAAGTCAGCCGTTCTAATACCGGTAAAATGTCGGCTCTCAAGGTCTTGAATGATGCCTCTAAAAATTAAATATTCCTTATTGAGCCGCCCCTTATATGCATAATTGACACCATTGTATGATCGCCACATCGATTGGTCAACATAAAAGGAGTTGAATTGATCACGCATCTTGAACCAAAATGTAGCAGCTTTTTGGTTGTTCGTGGCAGCGAGGTTTTGAGATACTTGGGACCAAGCGCGTTCAAGATTCATGAAGTCATCGGACAACTAATTTTTTGAGTTCTTATATCTTTCTTTGTCGTCATCAACTTCATCCTCAACTATATCCTCAACAATAATAGGTGTCGATGCCGTCTTTCTTTTAAACTTTGCCTTCCCACGCGTATTACTTCTCATGAGAACCGAATTGAGTTCCTCAGCCTCAGCTACATCCTCAACTATAATAGGTGTCGATGTCATCTTTCTTGTAGACTTTGCCTTCATGCGCGTATTAGTTCTCGTGAGAACCAGATTGAGTTCATTGGCGATGATCGGAGATGCAACCGATGATGTATTAAGATTTAAATCATTTAAACCCCATATACCTTGCATCGGCGTGGTACTCGAAGAACCACCGGCAAAACCGGTTTGAGATGAATAATATGGATTCCTCGGTTGAGAGTACGAGCTCGTATACCCATCAAATTGAGGGTAATATCTTTGGTTTGGGTAATGAGGGTAATATCCATGGGTTTGAGATTTAAATTGATTGTCGGGTGCCAGGAATAGTTGGCAAACATAACTTAGATCTTGGGAAGTGTTAGGTATTTGCGACAGATCACTCATTCAGAATTGAGGAGGAAAGATGTTTCTTTGTTGGTTCGTATTGGAGGATTGAGGGTAGTTTTGACAATTAGATTGGGAGCTTGAGGAAGACATAGTGGTTATGTTTGTAAGGTAAGGAGGGATGAAAGTATAAAAGATTAGAAGGGAGGATAGTGTAGGAGATGAATGACATTTATAGTTGAAAAAAACTAGCCGTTAATATAGCCGTTAAGTAACTTGGACAACAAGTTTCTTAAAAAAAACTAGCGGTTAATATAGCCATTGAGTAACTTGGGCAACAAGTTTCTTAAAAAAAACTAGCCGTTAATACGGTTGTTGAGTAACTTGGATAACAAGTTTCTTAAAAAAATTAGCCGTTAATATAGCCGTTGAGTAACTTGGACAATAAGTTTCCAAAAAAAAAATCTTTAAAAAAAACAAGATTAATACTCAATATAATTTAAACCTCAACATAGTTTAAATAAAATATAGTTTAAACAAAACATAGTTTAAACAATATTAATACTCAACATAGTTTAAACAAAACATAAATCAAAGTTCTAAATAAAATATAGTCTAACTGTGATGATCTCTCTTCGTTTGGTAGACGCGTCTGCTACATGCGAGACTCTCGTCATAAGTACATTGTACCTCCGATTCTATCTGGTAGGAAATTGACATCTCAGCAAGTCTCTCGGACGTATCTCGGATGACCTCTTGTGCCTGGCTCAACTTCCTCCTCAACTCAGTATTGTTGTCAGCTAGTTGCTTTGAGTCTTCATATGCCGCATACCACACTCCTTGGTATTTATGTGTCAACTCATCCATACTATACGTAGGTGGACACGGGTATGGTACCTGCATCACTGGGATCGGTATCCGTCTATGTTGATCATTCGTTCCTGCCACATTCATGAACCATCCCATATCATGTAGATCGTCGGTCGCCTGAACACCATAGTCTTACACCTGTGAAGACGTAGTTAAACTCGACGTAGGTGGCAAGTATACATCGGGCCTCACTAGATCACGCCCGACGATCCAAATATTTACCTCCCTCTTTACTAAACTACAACCGATCTTGGGATTTGGATGAACGACACGCCAATATGTCATGTAATTTACGTCTGAAACAAGATAACTACGACCATCGTATAAATCCATATCTTTCAAACTCTAATATAACTCTCGATCGTACCTTGGGAATTCCATAATCTCTTGAGAGGGGTCATAGGGCACACTATCATGACTGGTCATCTGATGTATACACCGGTCTCATAAATACCAAAGCATACTGTGCCCGTATGAGACTGATACCAATAGAACCCTCTGGAAGCTCAGCGCTGAAGCAACTCTTACCTCTGGACGGATTAATTGCCTAGACCTGTGTCATGGTTGCCAATTTGAGGAGGGATCGTTGTCCGACGTCAATTGTAACGGCCAAATATTTGTTACTTCGGCGTTCCCCCTTCGTTTTACTTCCGCGTTTACGTTGTATATAGTTTTGGTAAAATTATACCTCGGTCGCGAACTAGGCTCTCCCGACATTTTTAAACAAAAAATGGCGTCGATGAGGGAGGAAATGGGTTGGGTTGGGAAACTTGTATCGTAAGGATTGGGTATACCTTGGTTTGCCTTGGTAAAACTTAGAAATAACATTAGAGAAAGGTGAAACAAGTTTAAGCCTAAAACTTGCAGTGTTATGCCGCGCGGTTCTGAACTGCGCGGCTAATTATTTAAAAAAAATAAAAAATTTGATGGCTGAGATTAAAACACATGGCTGGTTGTTGGTCATTGGTATTCCCGCGCGGTTATGAACTGCGCGATGGGAATTCACCTTGCATTTTTGTCAGAACTGTTGTGGAAATACGTGGGTTGGATTGGAACTGCTGTCGATGCTCTACCACGTTTTGCATCATTAATCGCCATATAGCTTGTCGGTTTTCATAAACGACGTAGTCAGACCCCGGCAAATTGTTTCCCTCGTTTCGTTCCCATGGTAGAAGAACCCCAAATTACAACGTCTCCCCAAACAGGTCCTTAACAGCAAACATCTCCTCAAAACCTCCATTAATGGAGTCACCAAACCCTTCTCCATCTCTCCGAGTTTTAGTTCGTCCTTCCTCTACTACAACCACTTCAACTCCAACAACAACCCCATCTTTCACTACTTCAACAATAATAACCCCACCTCTCTCCTCTTCAACCCCATCTTCATCTTCATTATCTGAAGGTGTTGTGGTCGTGGGGTTTATCGGAAGCAGAGAAGACGATGTGACCCAATTGATCAATCGAGTTGTGGAGGACAATGTGTTTGGATCAGGTAATCTCGATAAACCCTTTTTGATATCGGATGAAATGAGGGAGCGGTTTAAGTCTAGGAGGATTAGTTATTATGCTGATGAAGAGAAAGGGATGGTCTTTTTGCAATTTGTGTGTGGGAGTTGGACTAAGTTAGTCGAGGAGAGCTCGTCATCAAGGTTGGGGTTGGATTCGATGTTTGATGAAGAAGAGTTTGGGGATTTGCAAGGGATGCTTGTTATGTTCTCTGTGAGTTGCTTTTTACATTCTTTGTTTTGATGCTGTTTGTGTTTTTACTTTTAGTATCGAGATTGCCGATTTAGATAATGAACTGTGAAACTTTGTGAAAATTATAATGTGGAATCGAAGTTTGAGAATCACACTTTAGGAAGAATTTGATTTACTACCTATGTTGAAGTAGAAAGTAATCGAATAGCAAACTATGTATTTCTGTAGGAAGTTTTGTTATTTAGAGTTTCGCCCACGCCTTTTTTTTATGAATGAAACTCCACAAAGAATGGATTTAGTCTAGAGTTAAGACAAGAGGTAGAAAAGTACACACGGAACCTCCCAAAATGACAGCAAGTGGAATCTAAAGTATTTCTCAAGAATAAACTATTTAAAGAAGCTCATTTCCAAGTTAAGTAGAGGGCCTTAATATCTATAAAGTCGCCAAATATTCATTGCCCCTTCCCTTTAGGTAAAATGTTGTTTCTTTCGTACCAAATACCCTTCATAATTGTGAAATGAATCACGTTCCACGTAACCGTTCCTTTATGAATCAGAAAAGGATTTGACCATCTGTAAAAGATTAAGAATGAAGCTTGGCATGGCAACTAAGATTGATTGAACCTAGGAAATTGATCAGATCTCTCGGCTATTTCACAATCGAATAATATATTCACAGTGGTCAGCGAAAAAGTGTCCTGACACTTAAATTTTCCTAAGAGACCAAATGCAAAAAGAAAAAATTCAAGCGGGAGAAATGTTTTGTGCAATGACTTAAACTGTTTGATTATTATCTCTTCGGAGCTACTTTTGGCCAAAAAAAAGAAGCTCTGAATGACTCAAAGTCCTAAGTATGAGTGAAAAATTGAAACGTACTTTCCAAAAAAAATAAAAAATTGAAACGCATTTTTTGCCATATGGGTAGGGTTAAATATGTGGTTGATGATTAAAAGGGGTAGAAAATAAAGGAAAAAAAAATCAAATCAAATTTGAGGTTCATGGGAGGATTATACATTTGATATTTGTTTGTTTCTTTGGAAGTTAGATAAGGGATACAAGCAAAAACCATTGGAATGAAAGAACAAGTGCAAACAAACAACAAAAACATGTAGCGTGGTTTGGCAATGTGTCTATGTCTGAAAACTCACTCGTGATTCACTATGCTTAAAGGCAGAATGAGATTAAAAGAAGGGCTCTTACATTGTCCCCACTCTCGTCTTCGAATTATTTATAGACCCTTAAGGCCCCAATGGAGTACTATTGTTGCCAACTATTTATTTCCCGGTCTCCACATTGTTTAGAAATTCATAAACAGCTTGATCTGGTTTCCCAGATTGTCCCAAATATAACAGGCCATTCTTTAAATTTGTCCTAATTTTTTCTATCTACCATTGTGAAGTCAATTGACGTATTAGAGAGAGTATATACTTCAGATATAAGGATTAATAGGATACTTTTCCATTAGAATACCCGACAACGGAACAAAGAATATAAGCTATTGTATATTTTGATTTTCTTGTTCCATTTGATGAACTTTTTGTTTTAATTGATTTTTATGGATTTGGATTTCAAATTGAATAATTATATTAGTGATGCAGGTATGTCATATAATTATATTTCTTCAGGACGGGTCACGCTTCGATACCCAAATATTGAAAAAATTTCGGGTGCTTCAGGCTGCAAAGCACGCTTTGATTCCATTTGTAAAATCCCACATTAAACCTAAATTAACCTCCAGCGCGTCTTCTTCTTCATCCTTTTCAAAACCAACAGTTCCAGTGCTCTCTAACATTTCCTTTCATGGTAGGGGTGGTGGCGTCGCGACTCGCCATGGCTCGGCTATTTCTCTGATGTCCAGTTTGGGGTCCTACTCGTCATTGTTTCCAGGGCATTGTACGCCTGTAATTCTTTTTGTTTTTGTTGATGACTTTTTTGATAGTCCAAACATCGGGTCCCATTTAGATGCTTTCATAGAAGCTTCATCATCAAATCAATCTTCAAACTCTAATATGGTTTCTAGGTCAAGCTTATCTGCGAAAGGTTCAAATTCTCTTGTTGTCTTAGCGCGGCCAGTTAGTAAATCAGAAGGTGGTTTTAAGAAGAAAGTTCAATCCTCTCTTGAAGCACAAATTCGTTTTTTAATTAAAAAGTGTCGCACCCTAGCTGGTTCTGAACCCGGTCATACTGGGTCAAGAGGTGGGGGCAATCCTATTTCACCACTCTTGTTTTCTCTAGAGGCTTCGAGAGCTGTAACTCTGTTGGACCGGAAGGCAAATCAGAAAGGTGCCTCGCTTGATTTTGCCACTAGTCTTGTTGAAGAGGTTCTAAATGGTAAGGCAACCTCAGATATTCTTTTGCTTGATAGCCATGGTCATGATGCGACTGCAGATGATATTCAATCAATAAAGGATTTTATTTATAGGCAGTCTGATGCCTTAAGGGGGAGAGGTGGGTTGATGAATACCACCAATAATGGTTCTGCTGCCGGTGCAGGTATGGTTGCTGTTGCTGCAGCTGCCGCTGCTGCCTCAACTGCATCTGGGAAGCCATTTACTACTGTCGATCTCCCGAGTTTGGAAAACTGGTTAACTTCTTGTCAGCTTATTCTAGATGCTTTGCTTTCTGGAAGACGTGTCTATTTTGATAATAGTGAAACTTGTAATATAAGAGCTTTCAGAGGAAATGATCTCGGAAAAATAGATCCTGTAGAAACTGCTTTATCTTGGTTGGAAGGTGGTAAAAGTCTCAACATGATATTTTCAACCACTTGGTGCGAGAGAACCCTTCCGTCTGCAAGGGAAATTTATATGAGAGAACTGCCTGCTTGGTATCCGACATCATTGCATGAAGCACACTTAGATAAAGCTCTGCGTGCTTTCCAGTCAATGGTCAAAGGACCCGCAGTAGAGATTTTCAGGAAAAAGTTGGAAGATGAATGCACTTCCATCTGGACATCTGGAAGACAACTTTGTGATGCTGTTAGTTTGACAGGGAAACCATGCATGCACCAGAGACACAATGTCGAAGCTGATGGCCCACTTTTAGTATCTGCAGTCAAACCACATTCTAGTGGATTTGTCTTTCTTCATGCTTGCGCTTGTGGCCGTTCACGGAGACTCCGTGATGATCCATTTGATTTTGAAACAGCAAATGTTACTTTCAATTGTTTCCAGAACTGTGATAATCTTCTTTCAGCATTTGAACTACCAAATATTAGCGATGAAGGACCTGTTCATTCTTCCTCATGGAGCCTAATTCGAGTTGGAGGACCAAGGTATTATCAGCCCTCTAAAGGTTTGCTCCAGAGTGGGTTTTGCTCGACAGAGAAATTCCTATTGAAGTGGTCGATTTCTATTGAGAAAGAGACAAAGACAATTGTTTTTCCAGTGGGTGAAGCTCTAAAAGGATCTATAGTTTTGTCTAATAAGCACGAAATTGTTGAGTCCATAACACATGTAGACACAAGGAAAACAGGTTCCGCTTCATTGCTCCCACGAGAAACACAGACTGAAAATGTCGAAAAGCAAACAAAACATATAGCAGCTGTTTCTTCAGATGATAAAAGTATCAGTTTTGGTAAGGGTGTTCCGCATTTTGCAATGAGAAGACCTTTTGCTGAGGTTGTTGCCGGATCAGTTGCTACAGATGTGTCATTTCCACCTCTTCAGCAGAGAAAAAATCCTGCATACGGTCTAGAAAGGGGTGTTAAACAAAAGGTTTTAAGAGATAGTAATGAAGAGCAAGTTCATATAAATGGTCACTTCGTAGGATCCCAAAAATCTGAAGGTGTTTCTTCTGGAGAAAACTCACATAGAACGGAGGCTAGTCGCTATACAGAAGATGGCCGAGTTTTGCAGATAGGAGGCAATATTGTCCCAATGAATGCGAATAGTGCTAGAATCTCAAAATCTAATAGCTCTTTGAAGCATGTTACTGTGTATGTTGGAGTTGAGCATGAGTGTGCATATGGACACCGTTTCTTATTAAGTTCACATCATCTCAATGAGCTTGGTCCCTTATATTCATCGCCTGAAAAATCTGACCTTCCTTCTTCTACGTTAGACAGAAAAGGTGCAGATAAAATAAACCTCAACCGGAGTAGTGCACAAGAGAAAGTTCCTCCACATGGCAATGGAAGAGTTACTTTTGCAAGTAAAGTCGCATTCCCAAGTAATTCAAAACAAACAGCTGCTAACATTAACCAACAGTGGAAAGGACATGAGTTGTTTTCAGAATTAGGAAATGAAGAGAATCATTTTTCTACTTGGCCATCATTGATCTGTAACTCTGCCGAAGACCTCGAAAAGAGCCTTGAGAATGCTACTGTTGAGGACAGTCAAAGTGCATTTTCTCTTTTGAATAGGAATTTACCCATATACATGAACTGCCCGCACTGCAAGATCTCTAAGAGGAAGAAGGGCGAGCCTAAGATCAATTATGCAAATACAGTATCACAGCTTCAAAGGATCTTTCTGGTACATATTCTTTGTTATTCCTGACGTTAGATTTTTATGCTTGAAAATCACATTAATTTTTTTTGGATAGATAGAAAATTTTATCTGATATGGATGATATGGTAAATATGTATAATTGCATCAAATTTATCCGGACAATTTTCAAGTTCAGATTATTACTTATTTTACATGTCATTGTTGATTCCTCAACTTCCAAAGAAACTTTGAAAGCTTATGGAGAGACTCATAATGTTAAACGTTCGTTAATATATGTGATTCTTAAAGCCTATGAATGATGTTCTTCTTATTGCTTATCGTACCATTATTTGGATATCATAATCATTCCTTCAAATATTTTCTTATTAAATTGATCATGTAGGGTCAAATATCATTGCACCCCAAGTAGAGGAAGATACATCTTTGGCTATGTTTTAATAGTAAAAGTCTGCATATAAATAATAAATCCTGGTATAGTTAATCAAAGTGTGATGCTAGGATAAAATTCAGAGTCCTAGGAGTTGCGGACGTTGTGCTAGATTGACTTGGGAAAGCCTTATGGGTTGCAATCTTATAAACTATATATTTAGGGAATAGGCTTTCAGTGGGTATAGAGAGTGTGGATGGAAACATGCATCTCCTCAGCCTGTTTTGTTAGTTCTTGATCAAATATCAAGTGGTCTCTTATATTTTAGGTTCTCTCATTCGATTAGGTCAGCTTTCGCACAAATCCCATGAGCCTCTCTATCTTTCTTTCTGACGAGGTCAGCAACTGAGATCCTCTCTTTCTTGCCTTGCACAAGTCTGCAGGCCTTAGTTTCTTATTAGGATATACATTTGTTTCTTATTTTTTTTAATATTTGATAGCAGTTAGAGTCCATTTAGGAGTTTATTGAGTTTATTAGATCAAGTGGATTGTCCACATAGTAACCTCTAAGTGTCTTTAGTTTTTTCTCTAGATGAAGGAGTTGAAACTCTTGGAGAAGGGGAGCCGTTAGGTTTACTGAGTTTGTCTTCTAGCTGCTTAAGAAGATTAATAAGGTGAAAATTTAGTTGAAAATAGTCAATTTTTGTTTTAACTGGTGTCATCTCTTAAGTCAAAGCTTCCAACCGATTCATCTACATCATATAAACATGGAAGCGGATCCTCTTTCTTTCTCTTATTCATTATGATTGCAAAAACTTTGTGCAGGATGATTGGTTGATCTGTGGGCAGTGGTGGTATTAAGGGTTTAGTGTGGGGAGTGATAATGATTTTTTTAAGTAATTTCAATTTGCAATGGGACTCTTTTTCGTGAATGGTTTCTTAGGGGGCTCGTGTTTCTTAGAGTATAAAGTCCCGGGAACAGAGGATGACCAGGATCATCTTGGGCATTCCTGTAAAAATCTTAAGAGGTCTGTAAAACTCTTATGGGGCTCTTGTTTCCCATCGAGTATAAATGAGCCTTAGTAGCATTTTATGTTTTGTAAATATCTGAGTGAAAAAAGGGTTCAGATACATCTTGGTCATTCCTGTAGGGCTGCAAAACCAACTGAGAACGATGCAACATATAGTCAAAGTTGTTCAGTGAAATTCTTATGTGGTCAGGAAAGCTAAGAGCAATATAGTGATGAGTGACAATCGAAACTAAAACTAATAAGAATTACACTAGATACTAATTAAAACTGACTTTAAAAATTAAGAACTCGGGTGTTATGTCATATCCTTGTGTTTCACTTTCTTCTACGTATCTTTCATGTATTACAATATATGATATATCGATGTGGAAATGAGTTTTAGAATTCCATTGTTTTTCACTTTATCCTTATATGACATGCTTAACTTTCGGATTGTTCCTTGCAGGTTACACCTCCATTTCCAACCGTCTTAGCAACTTTTCCTGTTTTACAATTTGAGGTATCCTTCCATTTCTCTATTGAGTCCCGCTTCAAGTGAAATGAACTATGTTACAGTCATAACTCATCTGATTGGTCACTTTATCCTGGATTGCAAATAAATGAATATGGATGCTATATACTAAGAATTACTTTAGCGAGCATCGTCCTGAATTCCTTGTTGTTCAATAATTGCCTGGGAGGTTCAATTGCCTTGGAAATTCGATATTTTCGCTGATGTGGGTAAACTATTTGATAAGTAGCTAGGAGAAATTGAGGAAACTTGATTCCGTTGAGATATGAGATCACAATATCACTTTTAGTGAAGAAAGAAACCTAATTTTCAAACAACAATAGCTCAACTCAAGAGAAGAAAAGAAAAGAAAAGTAAGACCTAAAACCTAGACCCAAGACATCATTTTTGAAAAGAAAATAAAAATAGAAAAGAATACAAAAGATTTAAAAGGCTTACTATTTTTTTCTTGGCATCCTCCGCCTTCAATCATCTATAGCCTCATTTAGCCTCATAAATTGTTGTGAGGCTATAACCTGTTACTTGAAGTAACGAGTGCCGGCTATGGTCCATCCACATGGTGTTAGGTTTACCGCCTTTTCTTTGAAACCATGTAATGTTTTTGGCGTAGATAGAATTTCCTTAGAGTTGCAAATTTCTTAGATATATATTTGCTGTCATTGACATTTGTATTGACCTAACAAATATTAATATTAGAAAAGTATGACATTTTACTAAATGGTTTCTTTGTTTAGAAGCTGTCAATTAAATTTTCTCAGTTAAAGTGTATGTGTACGTGTAGGCCGCATGCCTTCCTTTATCTATTCTGGACCGCGAGCGGCAGTCACAATTCAGCATTGGCAGTCAAGTAATCCTGCCACCAGATAGCTTCATCACCCTTAGACTTCCATTTGTTTATGGTGTGCAATTAGAGGATAAAAGTCTACACCCTCTTAACTACCTTGAGCATCATCCAGAATTAACTGCCTGGGTAAATAAAGGCACAATTCTGCAGGTTATGACGAAGGGAAGCAATCCTAATCAGGGAAAAGTCGAAACAAGTAAAAATTGAGCTACATAATCCGTAATTTGAGTTGCTTTTACAGAGAAAGTTCAGAACCGAAAATTGTCGCCAGTTCCATTGAACTTCAGGTGATGATTTTCAATTATACTGCAGTTGTTTTTCTTTTCTGCCAACTACGTTTTTATACAGGGCTAAATTAATTTATCTCCTTTCTTTTTTGATTTGTAAATATTAGGCTTTCATGAAATGGATACATATATTCATGCAATGGTAAATAGGTTATAGAATAGAAATAGGGTATAAGGTTATAGAATAGAATCCGTTCCGTGGGGGAGTCTTCTTTATGATAAGTAGACCATTTTTGCAAGGTTTCAATGCAGTTTGATAGTTATAGCCCTTTAAATTTGTAATTGCAGTTAACGGTTGAAATTGACTAAATTTCAGCAATTAAGTAAAATTCCATATTTGACGGGGTTAATATTCTAAAAAACAATGAGTTTAGCGATGAGCTTATTTTCAGGGAAAATAACGAGTCATGTGTGTGGGTCCTTGCACGTAACATTATGTTTACCGCCACTTTCTTGAAACCAAATATTATTTTTGGCTTAGATAGATTTTCCTTAAGAGTTGCTAGTTTCTTACGTAAATTTTATGCTTTCATTGGCATTTGTATTGACCTAGCAAAT
Organism: Kingdonia uniflora; assembly: GCA_014058105.1. Classification (NCBI taxonomy): domain Eukaryota; kingdom Viridiplantae; phylum Streptophyta; class Magnoliopsida; order Ranunculales; family Circaeasteraceae; genus Kingdonia; species Kingdonia uniflora. The sequence goes on along the minus strand of JACGCM010000719.1, from coordinate 257,861 downwards.
TTGAATATTGAATTGCAAAAGTACTGTATTATACTAAATGAGTTCTTTGTTTAGTTGTGAATTTACTCCTCTCATTTAAAGAGTATGTGTATGTGTAGGCTTTATACTCTGTCACAACTCAGCATGGGTAGTCAAGTAATCCTACCACCAGATCGCTTCATCTCACAGACTTCCATTTGTTTATGGTATGCAATTGGAGATGGAAGTCTACGTCGTCTTAACCACCTTGAGCATCATCCAGAAGTAACTGATTGGGTAATGAAAGGCACAATACTGGAGGTTATGACCAATGGAAGCAGTTCTAATCAAGGAAAAGTTGAGACAAGGACAAAAACTGAAATTCAGAATCAGTAATTTGAGTTGCTTATTATAGAAACTTCACAACTGAGGTTTGCCGCCAGTTTCATTGAATCTCAGGTGAAGATTTAGTTCTGCCATATGTTTTTATACGGGGCTAGTTATTTTATCTTCCTTGTTTGATTTGTGAAAAAAATTATAGGTTATAGAATAGAAATGGGGTTTAAGGTTATAGAATAGTTATCCGTCATGTGGGAATATTCATTATAATGAGTAGATCTTCTGTCAATTTTAACCCTTAACTTCAATTACAATTTGAGGGTGTTATGGCAATCAAAATGCAATGAAATCTTGCAAAGAGGACTAGACTTTTTTCGACTCATCTTCCCCACCTCTTTAATCTTTTTACCCTCTGTATTCGAAACATCCTCATCAACCATCTATTTTCCTCTACGGGCCCTCGTACTTCTAGCTGGTACTTCCACCACATCTTCCCCAGACTTCCTCTTACTCGCCTTTCTTTTCTCCTTGATTTTTTGCCACTTGAGTCTAAATTAATAAAAAGCCTTTTCTTCTTCATCTAACCTAAATGTAACTTTTTTTTAGCCTTCGTTGACACCTTGAACCCCTTCAGTTGCTTGCTGGGGTCAGAGGTGGCTATGTAGGTCTTGCTAATGACTCAGATGGAGCTTGTATTCTCTTCTTTTGTAGCCAAAATAAGGCATAAACTGTCACTTATCAAAATATAATGGCTATAAAGAGAGGTTTGATTTTGTGCATTGAGAGAGACCATAAATAGTTGATGCTGGAAACTGATTCAATGCAGATGGTTGCTTACATAGACAAGAAAGTGGCTCCACCTGGGAACTGCACTCATTTCTACCATTCATGACAATATAGGGAATTTGGATAGATTTAGTATCAGTCATAATTTTCATAATTTTAACAGAGATGTAGACATAAATGTTGATTGTTGTACCTTAGATGGTGAAGTTATGTAACCCCTCTTGTGAATGGCCCGTAAAGTTTTATAATATTATAGAGGAAGAAGCAAGGGGTAAACAATATACTAGAATGTAACCTTTTTTCAGTTTGTATAAATGGTCCACCGGGTTCCAAACCTACCTTGCCTTGCAAAAAACATGTCTAAATGCATTACGTATAATTCATTTGGTTTGCAGAATATTAAGATATGTATAAAAATCATGTAGAAATTGACTATTAATCAATATATTTCATAAATTTTAAAAAAAAAAACTCACATCAGTCACTTTCTTCGATAAGAACTCACGGGGCGGTTTACGCACATTCTTCAAAGAATTAATGATTGTTTTGGCCAATAAAGTGCCAAGGGTACCTTCTGCGACTCCTCGACTAATATTAATTTGGAATGTCGTAGACTGGGAAAACGCTCATACGCCCAAAATTGGAAGAAAAAATAAATTAGAAATGCACATACACATACACATATTAGATGCATTAACAATTTTTTTTGATAAAACATAGAAAACTAAAAGACGAGAAAAAAATACCAAAATAAAGATTGTAGAGCAGTTAATATGCGTGATGTTCTTTTGATTAGGTGATTTTTGTAGCGCGGGAATCAAACGGGCCAGCAAAGCCGATTCCTATAAAAAAATTAATTCGATCAAAGTCATAAAGAACACCAAAGTATTGTGTTGTTATAGTTTTCCCACACTTATCCTGTACAATAACAATACCTACAGGATGTACAAATCTGATTAAAGATTTTGTTAAACTGCATTCTTACATGAAAATAAGTGTGGGGGTGGACTTTAGTTACCTAAGAGGTAAAAAATGTATGCCCGAGAATAATTCTTGATTTATCGTTGGGATCTCTAGGAGGTTTTGGAATTTCTTACGTAACTTTTTTAGATTTACGGCTCCATGATCCAATATAGTGTTACTGTTTCTGGGTCCAAGCCAAAAACCTTTTGAAATAGGCCATTGGGTCCTCCTTTTTTCAAGATGTCAAGGGTCCATTGATGTTGAGTCTGAAAATGTAAATAACATCGATTAAGAACATCATATAATGTCTCTCACTTATTCTAAATATACTTATTTTTTTATCGAAACAAGCACATAAAAACTTAATAATCTTTAACTCCACGTTAAAATTATTAAGTTGCACGAACCAGCTTAAGCCCGCTCTTACAATGGGCAGGTATATTGCGCTATTCTCTTGTATTTTTCATTCAATTAACATATATTCATATGCGAATAACATTAAATCTGCACATAATAAAACAACATTCGTACTGTGGCTGTATTAAATAATGTTTTAAAGTGGTCAGCCAAAGTGGTATAACTAAATTAGTTAAAAGAATTTTTCGTAGTTTGGTATACCTGGGTTGTTAGGCGGCATACGTCGTTTTCTTCTGCCATTACACCTATTAAAATGCAGAGCACTGTAAAATAGAGACGATGAATGTGTCAAGATAATTATAACAGCTGTGGAAGAGGTGGATCAACAACAACTGTGCTAGATGATTACAACAGTTGTACAGTAGAGAATGACCGTTCTTCCCCATTGTCTCCTTATCTGAATATTACTCAACACTAATCCACGAAATAAACTATTTAATTTTGCAAGCTTAGATGATTCAATGATAACAACATCAACATGTGATTAGGGTTAGGGTAATAGAATTAGGGTTATGGTTAGCAGATGAATTTGGGGTTGGAACTCCCAATCCTCGCGTTAGGGTTAGGCTTTTATCTTTGAATCTGTTGGTGTTGCTATCGTTGAATTGTCTAAGCTTGTAAAATTGAATAGTTTATTTTGTGGATTAATGTTGAGTGATATTCAGAGGAGGAGGCAATTGGGGAATAACGATTGCTCCCTACTGCACAGCTGTTGTAATCATCTTGTACAGCTGTTGTTGATCCACCTCTTGCACAACTGTTATAATCATCTTGTTACCTTCAACATCTCCATTTTACTGTGCTCTACATATTAATGTGTAATTGCAGAAGAAAGCGACGAATGCTGCCTAACAGCTTAGGTATGACAAACTACAAAAAATGCATTTAGCTAGTTTGGCTGACTACTTTAGAACATCATTTAATACAGTTACAGTTAGAATGTTGTTTTATTACGTGCGAATTTCATGTTATTCGCAGATGAATATGCTAATGGAATTGAAAATACAATAAGATGGCGCAAAATACCCAATTTTTGTAAGAACGGGCTAGGGTTGGTTCATGTAACTTACTAATTTCAACGCGGAGTTAGAAATTATTTTATGCTTGTTTCGATCAAAGAACAAGTACATTTAGAATATGAGAGAAACATTATATGATGTTCTTAATCGATGTTGTTTATATTTTCGGTCTCGGCATCAATAATCCATTGGTGCCGTCTTATTGTATTTTCTTGGAGAGAGGAGGACCCCAATGGCGTAGTCCAAAAGGTTTTTGTCTTAGACCCAGAAATAACAAATACTCTATTAGATCATGGAGCCGTAAATCTTAAAAAGGTTACGAAAGAAATTCCAAACCCTCCTAACGATGAACAAATCAAGAATTATTCTTGGGCGTACATTTTGTACCTCTTAGGTAACTAAAGTCCACCATATTATCATGTGAGAATGCAAGTATCTCTAATTAGATATATATGTCATGTAGGTATTGTAAATGATACGAATGGAAAAATTATAACAACTCAATAATTTAGTGTTCTTTATGACTGATGAAATCCGGATTTTTTCATAGGGATCGGCTTTGCTGGCCCGTTTGATTTCCGCACTAAAAAATTGCATAGTCCAAAGAACATCGCGCATATTGACGGCTCTACAATCTTTATTTTGGTATTCTTTCTTGTCTTTAAGTTTTCTATGTATAATAAAAAAATCCGCTAAAGCATCTAATATGTGTGTGTGCGCATTTCTAATTTATTTTTTCCGTCTAGTTTTCGGCCTATGAGCGTTTTCCCAGTCTGCAACCTTCCAATTTAGTGTTGGTCGAGGAGTCGCGAGAGGTACCCTTAGTACTTTATTGGGCCCAAAAAATCAGTAGTTTTTCGAAAAATGCGCGTAAACCGCCTCGTGAATTCTTACTAGAACAAGTGGTTAATGTGAGTTATTATTTTCTTAATTCTATGAAATATATTGATTAATAGTCATTTTCTACATGAATCTTATATATACATTAATATTCTACAAACCAAATGAATTATATACGTAATGCATTTAGACGTGTGTTTTTTTTTTTTTTTTGCAAGGTAAGTTGGGGTTAGGTGCCTTATGGACGATCTATACAAACTGAAAAAGTTATATTCTAGTATATTGTTAACCCCTTGTTTTCCTCTAACATTGCAAAACTTTATAGGTCATTCATAAGGGTGTTATATAACTTCACCATCTAAGGTATAATAGTCAGCATTTGTGTCTGCATCTTTGTTAGCTTCCCTGAAATTATGACTGATACTAACTCTATTCATCTTCCTTATACTGTCTTGAATTGATCGGTACCAATAAGTACAGTTCCATGGTGGAGCCACCTTCTTGTTTATGTAAGTACCATCTACATTGAATCAGTTCCAGCATCAAATCTTTATGGTCTTTCTCAATGCTTAAAATCAAACATCTCTTTATAGCTATCATCTCTTGGTAAGTGACATTTTCTTCCTTGTTTTGGCCACAAAAGAAGAGAGTGCTAGCTCCATCTGAGCTCTGCCCCAGCAGCTGAACCATCTGTGTTGAGTTTGATTAAATAGGGGCAATGTTCCATCTAGAACAGATGTCTCTATTTCTGGGATTATCATGAGTCTTCTTAATGATAAAATTAACCCTAATTGTTACTTCGTCCCAAATGTTGTAAAATAGCCTATTAGGTCTAATAATTTCATTTCTGGAAACATGTGAATTCCTTGCCTTCCATAAGTGATAAATAAAGCAAGTGAAAGCTAGCTTAATCACTTTAGTGACAGTGTCATCCTTAGGCAAACCACAAATCCAGCCCTCATTTTGCAAGTCAGTAATTTGTCTACTAAAACCACTTTTGGTAAGTAAGTTGTACTAAATGTGCTTAGCAACCAAGCAAACAATAAAGAGGTGAGCTCTCATTGAAGTTCTTGCAAATCTGATAGACTGAGATTGTGAGCATATGCCTATGTACTATTTTTATCTTGGGTTACCGGGCAATTATTAATAAGCATTCAACATGTAAACCTATTCCTGAGGATCACAATAACATCCCAAATGAGGTATTTCCACTCTACATTAGGCCTATAAGGCATCAACTTGGCTATAGTGGAGGAAATGGTGAAGTTTCCTTGAACTGAAGGAGACCAGATGACTTCATCCGTTGAATTAAGGGTTTCAAAAATTGTAGGGAAGTCATTGGTTATGTCACTGATATGCCAATTTCTATGATTAGGGATAGACCGTTTGTTGTTGACAATAAAATTGCTAACTAAAGCAGCACTGCCTAGGAAAGAGTCATACCACTATTGTTGCTTATAATGGTCTCTCAAAATGACCAGACTATGCCAGGGGTCAAACCAGAATGAAGTACCTTGACCATTGCCAATAAGGTGTTTAACCAAATGCAGAGCTGCATATCTAGAGTTGAGGACCTGCCTTCTCACTCAAAAACAATTTCTTGGTGTTTTGATGCTCCAAAATTTTTTGCCTCTTAGAATGTTTTGTTTAACCCAAGTAACCCATGTTGAGCTTTCACCTTTAGCAATCCTGTAAGTATATTTCATGATGGAGGCCTTGTTACACACCTTAATGTTTTTCAACTCCAGCCCCCTACCTCTTTTAGGGTGCACACCACCTTCCATGAGATAGTAGTCTTTTGACCTATTTCATGGCCAAACCAAAGAATTCTAGAACACATAATTAATTTTGTCAATTACAAACTGAAGTAAAATGAAAATATTCATCCAATAAACATTGAAGCTGTAAATGACTGAATTTATGAGTTGTAACCTGCCTGCATAAGAGAAAAATTTCTGCTTCCAAGATAAAATTCTCCCCGCCATTTTTTTTTTTGCAAGGCAAGCCGGTTTTATATAGGGATCCGTAACCCTGAGTTTCCAACCCCATGAGGTTTCGAACCCACGATCTCTCTCTAGGTGGAGAGGTACAACCCACGGCCTCTCCCAGCCATTTTTTATATAAAAGGAAATCAGTCTTTAGCCCTAAGTCTAGTGGAGATAAGAGGGATGCCTATATACTTGAAGGGGGTAGCGGCTTCTACAAAGTTCAGGATGTTGCACATAGAAGTCCTAGTGATTTGGTCCACTCCATAAAAGTAGAGAGCAAATTTAGAATTGTTAACTTCAAGACCTGAGAGTGCTCTGAAGCTAGTGAGACTGTCATGGATGTCCTTGGCTTACTGAATGTCACCTTTATATAATACTAGAAGGTCATCAGCAAAGGCTAAATGGACAAGGTTAGTCTTTTTACATCTATAATGCAAGTTTAGAGTACCTTCTCTAGCCTTATCATCAAACAGCACCCGCAGGATCTCCATGACCATCACAAAGAGGTAAGGAGACATAGGATCCCCTTGTCTCAGACTTCTCTGGCCCCTAAAGTGATCCTCAGTAGCACCATTATAGAGTATGTAAGGGTGGTTATGCATTCAGTAATCCATTCAATAATCTCCTTGGGGAAGTTAAGAGCTTTAAGTGTGGCAATTACTCTCTGCCACTGCACCATAGCATAGGCCTTCTTGAGATTAATTTTGGGTGGTACACATGGGAGTGGAGACACTAGGCATATGGTAATTCCTTAACAACTCATGGGCAACCAATATGTTGCCAGAGATGCTCCTTCCTTCAATGAAGGCTCATTGGCTCTAACCAGCAGTGGAGCTAGGAGGGACGAGTGGGGTCAAATTACCCCATTGAGATTTAAATTTGTTAGATTGGTAATTTTCTCTTAATTACTTTCTGAAGCTGCTTAGGCCTTTTGACCCCACCCAATGAAGGTTTGGGCTTGACTTTATAACCCAGAGGGATGAGATGTTGAAATGAGAATGATACTTATTAAATTACAACACAAACCACTCTTACAGTTACCCAAATCTAAGCAAACTTCACCTAAAACAAATTTGTGTGTGCTCAAACTTTCTTCCCCACTACCTTTAAAATCCCTTGGAACCTCATCATTTACCAAAAAAAAATCTTCGAGGGCTACCGCCCCCGAACCACCAACTTTTGACCCCACTGACTTCTAATCCTGGCTCTACCGGCTCTACCCCTGGCTAGAACTAATAAGAGGAGATGGCACTCTCTTAATTCTAGCTGTAAGGATCATAGTTATGACCATTTAGGTAACATTAACAACAAGAAATAGGTCTAAACTCACTAAAGCTAGAGGAGGTTCCTCACCTTAGGTACTAGGGCAATGGTAGTGGAGTTAACTTGTGACAAGAGTCTCTTACTCCTAAAAAAGTTCTTAATGGCCTTGTAGAAGTCCTTTTTTATCACCTCCCAGAAGGTTTTAAAGAAGTGAGCATTAAACCCATTACGGCCAGGAGCTTTACTACCATCAATAGCAAAAAGAGCAGCAGTAATCTCATCATTGGTGACCTCCTTTATAAGGTCTCCATGCTCTCTAAGAGGGACCTTGTTTTTGAAATTAGGATTTTTAATGTTGTTGGTGTCAATGGTGAGAGTATGATCTGCAAGCATGTCTTTGAAAAAATCAACAACAATATAGGCCATAGAAGCATGGTCAGTAATCAAAGTATGGTTCTCGTCCTTAATAGAATTGATAGCATTTCTATTAAGGAAGAGGAGTTAAAATCACCTAATTGGAGCCAGTTGATCCTAGACTTCTGCTTGAAGGACTCTTCATTTCTTGCCATTTGAATCTAGTTTCTAGTAGCCACAGCTTCTGCTAGATAGAGAGGTAAGTCCCTAGGGTCAGCCTGTATTGCATTTTAAATCTCAGCGAGTTTGCTCTTTGCATCTAGCTAGAGCACAGGTGTTCCCTACATTGTCCTTTCTCCATTCTACAAGAACTCCTTTCAAAGCTTTGAGCTTCTTCTGCAGCACATACATGGGGTTACCAAACACAGTAGTAAGCCAAGTCTTCTCCACTGTTTTCTTGCAACCCTGAATATCAATCCTAAAGTTAAACTATTTAAAGAGAATCTTGCAGTTTCTAGGAGAAATATGGAATTTAATAATCAAGGCACTATGGTCTGAATCACCAGTTGGCAAAAAAAAATCAGTAATGGCATCAGGGAAAACCCTAGTCCACTCATTAATGAGAAATCTGTCAAATTTGGTCATGATTCTATCAAGGGTGATTTGTCTGTTGAACCAAGTATACTTGTAACCAATATGATTCATGTCCATAAGGTTAAGGTGAAAGGTCACTGAGGTATTTTTGGTGTTTAATAAGAATATCAGCATTGGCAGCCCCCCCCCCCCCCCCCCCCCCCCCCCGGTTTATCAGCTTCACAAAAGACTGAGTTGAAGTCTCCTGCAATTAACCAAGGTTTCTTAAGGTTCCTATCCAATTTGTAGAGGTCCCTCTACATCACATTTCTTCCTGCCATAGCATTAGCACCATAAACAATAGGCATCATCACATATTTTCCATAACTCTCAACAAGGCAATGAATGGTCTGGGAGAAAGACACCAATAATGGTAACATCACAAATGTTGGGGTCCCAACACACTAGAATTCTACCTATGTTGTTATCACTAGCATTGCTAACAAATCTCCAATGAGGGCAAATCCTATTTATAGTGTTTTGCTCATTACTCTTTTTCAACTTAGTCTCAGTCAATCCTATAAAAGGCATTTTATGCATGCTAATCATTTTCTGCACTTCTCTTTGCTTAAGGGTATCATTTAAACCCCTAATATTCCAAATAATTGCACCATTCATTGTGTATATTTGTGGTTTTGAAACATCACTCTCCCCTCCCATCTCTTAGTGACCTCCAGGATGGAGACAACAAACTTAGATATGGCCAAGTAAAAGGGCCAATTTTTGGACCTAGAAGCAGTGAAGATAGAAATAAAGTTCATACCTGAAGGGTAAGTTCTCTTAAGAAAGGTCATACCTAACTGATACAAGCCAGTCCAGTCCATATCCCTACTCAAGGCATAGATGGCGACACAGTTCATTTTCTGCTCTTTCTTCTTGGCCTCAAGATAGACATGAAGGGTTATGTTGTTCCTATGACCTCTGCAATAACCTGAAAAACACCAAAGAAGCTAGCCTGTTATGTAACTCCTATCCCCAACTATAGTACTCAGTTTATAGAGTCTAGTTGCATTTGAGGGAGGGTAACACCGGCTCTTACCAAAAATGTGCAACAAAGAGGCTATATACCTTTCCTTAATATTGGGGCAGGTTGGGCTCCAGTGAACCACCATATTGATTTGTTTAAAATGTCTAGAATTTAGATAGGGGTGAGAGTAACACCTGCTCAAACCCCTAACCAAATCTAGACTCTTAAACAAGCTAGCAAGGTGCTCATACACTTGGAAGTCTAGAGCATAAGCGAATTCATTGCTCACAGAGTTATGATTTCCATGGTTACCGTTAAGTATGGGGGGAGGGTAACACCAGCTCAACCCCAAATATACCAAAAAGTTGCCTTGGAAATCTTAAATATGTAAACCATTGAGTCTAGAGACCACAAGGAATCTATGTTGAGATGAAGCAATGCAAGTGACATTAGGGTGAGGGTAACACCAGCTCCAACCCCAATGCACAACAATATACTTACCTAACTTTACTAGTTCAGCTTGCTTGCCATAATCTCTATAATGAGTATACAATAGAGTAAGAAGAATCTTGGTGCCTTAGGAATAGGATGGTTGTATTCCGAGCTTGAGTGAGGGTACCACCAACTCAAACTAATAGTCCAACATCTATCCTTAGAGCACCTCCAACATAAAGCACCTCCAACAGGAGTATGTAATTCCGGTTTACCATACCGTTATTCCAGAATCGCATACTATTTTCGGCCAATAGAGAATTACAGTTTTAAGAAAGAAGTTGTGATGGGAGAGAGAGATGCCACGTGTATTAAAAGTTTTGCTGGGCGCTTAACGGTTCAGCGCCTAGGAAGTGGTATATTAAAGAGAGAAGTTGTGATGGGAGAGAGAGATGCCTACTGTAATTAAAAGTTGTTGGGCGCTAAACAGTTCAGCGCCTAGGCGGTATGCAGATACTCCTCGCCAAGTTCAGGTTTCGTATACTTTAGAGGGATATGGGGGTAAGTATGTTGAACGCCATACCACTGTTGGATGGGTTTTTTGCAAAAGTATGGGAAAACCTTAACAACATACTCTTATGTTGGAGGTGTTCTTAGTACCAACCTTATAATTCCAATGTGTTAAGGAAATAGTTAGGAGAGTAATGCCTATCCTACACAATACCTGCAAAACACACACACTCTTTTGCTAGATACCAGCCCAACAAGAGACCCCATTTGGTGATCATTTTAATAGTAATGCATAGCGCCAAACTTCAACATGACCAGCAAATGAGACCCATTACTAGTATTAAAATTCACTCCCTCACTGTAGCTTACACCTCTCGGATTATAGTCTCCCTGAGAAACTGTCTTAGGAGGTAATTCACCCATATAGAGACTAGGGTTTTTCAGCTTCTTGGCACCTGCACAATCAACATAGAGTGAATAACTAACATCAAAGTTAGCAACTGAACCAGACCAAAAGAGACTCTCAGGATGAAGAAGAAAGGATTCACACCCACTGGAAGAAAGAACCCATCCCCCACACTCAAGAAAACAACTCCCCCCATTCTTTGAAAAATAAGAAATGTAGCAAAAAGAGGCCTCACTTAACCCCAACCCAACAAATAAGAAAATACCCTCAACAGACGTCAAAATGGGGTAAAGATAATAGGCCTTACTCAGCCCCCCCCCCCCCCCCCCCCCCCCCCCCCCACGCACACACACACACTCCCCAAGCAAGATGTACTATCCATTGGAACTAGTAGACTTATTGTTCCCTCCTTTTGGAGATCTCTGAGACTGATCCTCCAACAATTGTTGCCTGTTTTTCAGAGGTTGGTTTTTCTCCAATTATATGTTGTTTGGGCTCCCATAATAACTATCAAGTTCACTAAGAGCTAGGCTCTCTTCTTCTAGCCTCCTCCTCCTATCCTTTCTTTTCTGGTTCTTAGATCTAGGAGAGTTAGCACTTTCTCATTACTATACTCTTCTTCTGAGTCATAATTGATGTTACTAGCTTTCACTTTATCCTTCTTTCCATTTGTTTCACTTTGTTCTTTCTCAGGGTTTCCTTCATTGCCTTTATCAGATCCAGAGTTACTATTTTGAGAGCTTCCCTCAGTCTCCTTGTTAGCAAATTTGTTTATCAATGCCTCTATAGCTGCTTCTTCTACTCTTTGAGCTTCTTCTATCTCACTAGCATGATCTTTGGGGATATAGGACTCATTTTGGGGTTTTTGCTGTAGCACAGTTTTTTTATATTTTTGTAGCTATTTTGATTGTTGTGAAAAAACTCTAGTAGAAATGTTCTTAGGAGTAATCCAGTCCCCTCCTTGACTCCTTCAGTTTTGTTGTCTGTGTTGGTGCCTTCCATGCTTTGCTCATCCTTCTTGAGCTATATCTTCTGTTGAGTAATCTTACTGTTTTATATTTGCTTTGGGCAAGTACTATCACTGTGTCTAAAGACCACACACTTTGCACATCTCACTGGTATCCAATTGTAATCAGCATTCACTGTGTAGATTTTTGCAGACTCATAAAGCAAAGGCAAATCAGTTGGCAACTTTTTGTTGGCCTCTACCTCAAGCACTCTCCTAAAATAGTTATTGGGTTTTTCTTCTGTAGCCCTATCAAGTTTAATTGGTTTACCCACAAGGCTAGCAATTCTAGCTATACCATCAGAATATCTCATATTTACTGTAATATTTCTCAGATTAACTCGCAATGGAAGAGATGATAGCTCATTTAACAAATAATCTACTTGCTATATGTTGAGGTCCCAGCTCCATAACTCTATTCCTATCTTCAATAGACGAGAAAGTAAAGAAATACAAGTTGAACCCTTTAACACATCTAGCTTTTGAGATATTGTCTTTGGTTTTCTCTAGTTCTTGCCCTTCTGTACTGTTTGCTGGCATACCCTCATCATCTATATCTGCACTGTTAGCAGGAGTAGTTGTGTTTGCCCCATCTGTGTTGGTGGCCAATTGATCTTGTTGTCCCTTCATCTCTGCACTTGCCAGACCATTATCCTCACTATTTATGTTTGTAACATTATTAGCCTCATGTGGGGGCTTGTGACAGTCCTTCAAGCAAAATCCAGATTTAGTGGTTCCATTGTTGCATCCTTCAGCACAGGAGGTAGGGTCACAACTTGAGTTGCACTTCACCATAGCAGTAATGCTACCCTCACCAGTGTCTGTAATCTTAGCAGTGAGATCTTTAGATACATCTACCTGGTTGTTAGTATTGTTGTCTGTGCTCTCAGTAGTGGGATCATTCTTTGCTAACTCCTCCTCGAGGCTTGATAGGTCATGCCTAAACTGTTCTTGAAGGTCTTCCCCTACTTGTTCCTCCTGGAATTCCACTTGGTTCCTCTGTGACACATTTGCATACGGTAATTATCTGTGAAGATAACTCGGTAGGAGGCCACAAACAAGATGTTCAAGCAATTATTCCGATTTAAGTGAGCTTCAGCACAAGCTGAAATTGTGTTTGTGGATCGCAATGACAGTGATGATGACGATACTGATGAGGAAAGTGAGTATAATAGTGACAAGGACAATGGCAATGACAGATGCTGCTACAAATTTGTAGAAGCCCAATCACTTGCACTAGGACTTCTATGTGCAACATCCTGAACTTTGTAGAAGCCTACTGCTGAAGTTAGACCTATTTAAAGATGAAAAGTACTTTCAGCCCTTCACGATTTTCGGACCTCTGTACAATGCTCTACTATTTTTGGACTTCTGTACAATGCTTTACTGAGGCAGTTGAAAATGCCTATAAAGGCAAGCCTCCAACCATCAGTCCTAGCATTTCAACGAATACAAACTTCACTGATTCCATGTACCAACTTCTTGAACGAAGGAGGTGCAAGAGCTTTGTGACACCGAAACTCTCGGGTCCTCTCTCTCTCCTGAAGCCAACCATAACCCCCACTATCATTATCTGCCACAAACCCCAAGTTGCCGTAAAACCCACAGGAACTCGTCGGGGAACAAAGCGCGACAAATCACGTGCAAGGCACGCGATCTGGCACAAAACACAGTGGTACGGGTCAGGGCGTACGTGATACCAGGTTGGGCATCTATCCTGGCAAGGGGAGACAAGTTTTCAACATAGCATGTGCGGAGCACGTGAGTACCTTAAGCCCACCCACAACTCTTCTAACGTATTTGGGCTTAGGCCAGACCCAGAATCTCAATCCAAATGGGGAGACTCGGGCCCAACCTACACCTCTTCTTCTCCACTTAATTGTTACAGAGGCTACGACTATCCCAGTTTAATAGTTGGCGTGACTGTCACTACCACGCCTTTGATCACCACCCAAACACGGAAAACAACCCCGACATTGACCACCACCGTACCGGTTCCCCTAAATACTTTGACACCTCCACAACAACCACTACCGCCATTTGCAACGGGAGTTCCTCGCCGACAATTTCCAAGGGGTGTGCACTCTGGGTTTTACCCACAACAACATCACTTTGGTTTTACACAAGGATACTGTGGTAATAAAGATTCATAAAGTGTTTTTCCACCGATTGGTCGACCAATCCAAGATGGGAAATTTTTAAGGTGACAACGGCATACAGGGAAGGTACAGTAGAGGGTAAATAGACAGGTACGTACTGCCTTATGAGAGGCGAGGGAGGGGACATTGCGTGCAACCCAGTAATTTTGCACTACGAACCCGCAACGACGGATTTCGCATGATTCAGAAATTGGGGGTCGTCGTTTTCAGACACACAACCATGGCAATCAAATCGCTAATCCTCTGGTTTCCACACTTAGGACTGTAGGACAAAAGGTGATGCTAAACATTTCAAAGTTTAAAGGTAAGGTCGACGCTGAAGCTTTTATGGATTGACTTTACCGGGTTGACAAGATTTTAGTGTGTAAACTCTATAGGGATCCCATATCAGTAGCTCTGATTGAGACCAAATTAACCGATTATGCGTTAAATTGGTGGGATAATTTGCAAAATATAAGAGTGGATACAGGGTATGAGTACATTACATGTTGTGCATCTATGAGGCGAGAATTGGTGCATAGGGTTATTCTAATTTTTTATGAAGAAGACAACTTTACGAACCTTCAGGGTTTGAGACTGAAGCTGAAGATAATAGATGAATTTTACCACCTCTCCTCCAGAGTCGCTACATTTGAAACATAAAACATAAAGATAGTTGCTTCAAAGCCGGTCTAACTAACAATATTCAAGATGAGCTGACTATTGTAAACGTATATTCCATTGTTGAGGCAGTTAAGTGGACAAACGCGCATTGAGCAAGTTGAAGACATCGATGCATGCTACGACTTCAGTTTCAACGACTCCTACGCCTACTCCGACAAGATGGACATGTCCTATGGGGAATATCACTGGAGTCTAGTGTTTTTGATAGGCTATGTGACCGCCGTGGACGAGCACGTTGTGTTGTTTCCCACCTATGGTGGCCACCTTCTATTTTACTTATTTATGTTATTTTATTTAGTTTTAACTAGATTCCTAATTAAATTAAGGACTCCAAAGATTAGGGAATTTTTTTTGTAATTGGAAGTAAGTAGACAAGGGATTTATAAGGGACGTGCCACGTCAAACCCTCCGTCTGAAAAGATTTCGTCCACAAAATCAAGGAGGCGGTGCTCCAGAGGACTCACACACGAATGTAGTGCGCATCCCCGTCTCTTCTTCATTTTCATCCTGCAGTGCAGAACACGCTGAACTGTTGCTATCACGCTCTCACGCATGCCATCCATGGCTAGGCCGACCTTTTTAGTAAATGCAGGACAATCACGTTTCTAGTGGCCCGGTTTGCCATATCCATAACAGTTACCTAAGACAAAGGTACGTGGTGCAGTGGCTGCTGGAATAACAAGGGCTGCTGGTGTTGCTGCTGAAACCGGAGGACGATACTATGCATGTAACTCGCTTGCCTGTTTGGTCAACTGTACAATTTCAGCAAGACAAAAGACGGGTTGAAGCGTTGTTGCCCCCTGGAGTTTCTTTGTCAGACCAGATTTGTACCTACTAACCCGCTTTGCTCGGTTTCATGGAGCCGTGCACGTGCCTCAAGGAGACAATACTGATCAGTTTAATCATCAAGGGAAGAGAGACCCATTTTGAGGGACTGAAGTTTCCCAAATGCAACCTCGTTGTAGTTCTTAGGGATGAACCTCTCCTTCAGCTATCTCCGTATTTTCCACCATTCCGAAATAGGACGGTAACCCGATGTACGCCTCGCCTGTTGAACACTATTCCACCAAGTGAGAGCAAAACTAGTAAGGCGGGACTCAATGATCATAACCTGTTTCGGATCCCCAAATGTCTTGTAGTTGAATATACGCTCAACTTTATCCAACCACTTGATAAAGGCGTCCACGTCAGATTTTCCAGTGAACTTGGGCACTTTGAGGTGAGTATCATGCATCTATTCTGAAATAGCTTTGGCCAAGGCTTCAATGTCATTGTCTTTACCCTTTCGTCGCGGCTGTGGTCGTTGTTCTTCCTCATACTCTGAACTGTACTCATCGTCTTGCCAAGTCGTAGCATACGGATGCCTTGGCGGGAGGGGAGGTGAGCCAATTGAACCTTGTCGGTAACGGTCACGCAATAGGGTGTCAACCTGGGGGTGAGAACCACGGCCCCGGTTTCGCTCGCCGAATTGCCTCTCTCTTTCTCCAGATTGCATATAATGAGAACCCATAGACTTGCGTCTCCCGTTTGAATGAACACATCATCGTCACGCGGCCCCCATTTATCGACGTAGGGTTTTCGGTATTCAAAACCAAACTTAGGATTCATCTTTGGCGGAACTCGCTTGCCGGTGTCAGTTTGGGGGTAGTGACTATATGGATCTGTCGGCATAGGAAGAGACGTCCCAAGGTTGTCTAAAGGAGCAGACCCCCTAGTGGCTGAATCTGTCGGTAGTCGACTAGATGGCCAGTATGTTGCGACCTCTGGTGGTACTCTTTGTGCTAGTTTGGGGTCCGGTAGTCCTCTCTCTTTGGGTCGCAATGAATCTCACCATGAGGATCTTTGTTTTCAAAATCAGGGCCTTGCAATGAATGGTGCAGCCCAACCTATCGAGCCCACAAGCTCTGGGTCGGATTCCCACTTGCTGTAGGTAGGCCGGATCTGGGTTCAGTGTTGATAACACGGGTCTGAACTGATTGGGCTTGATCTGGGTTCGGCAGGGTTGGATCATGAGTTTGGGTTTGTGCTTAATATGCTTGGGCTTGCTGTTATGCAGCCCAAGGTAAGAAATCTGTTTTGTTTAGCGCAACCGTGGTGGTTGTTGTTGGGGATGAGGCCGGCAAGGCTTGGCGTACCACCCACGTGGTGATCGGTTGTCAAGACTGGACTCTTTGCGCCGGTTTTGGTATCGATTCCCCCACTATCGTGAACTCTGGTATCGATGTTCAAATTCGCAAAAGGATTATTTAGGTCGTCGTTCCTCGTGGCGACGCTTCCCTCTAGAGAGAGATCTTCTGTTAAGCCCAACGGGGGGGGGGGGGGGGGCGGGTGGAAGGCTCCTCTACCCAAAGCCTCGATAAGCTTATTAAGCCTATGTGTTACGGTTGCTACGTCTTGAGCGAGAGTAGATTTCTTCATCACAGGTCTTCCGCAAGGCATCTTTGCTCTTGAAACTGACTATACTCAGCTCTGATACCAATTGATGTGATTACTATGAACGCGGAAGTGAGATTCGTAAGAAGATCACATTGTGTTTGAGAGTTAGAGAAAACTACTAGTTTCTACTTAACAAATCAACTTTTCATTTAACAATTGAGTATTGAAATTACACCACCCTCTCCTTTTATAGCCTAGGTTTCCCTAACTTCACTCCTACTATAACTCCCCTAACCTATCCAATTAGGAAACTAACCTAAAAAATAAAAACTGTTAATAACCCGCATTTGACCTCTCCAACAGAGCATAAGCTAACATGAAATTAAACATAAGTCTCACACGGGGTAGATGACCCTATAAGGGACGTGCCACGTCAGATTCTATTTTAGTTTTATTTTCTTTTACTATCCCTTCCGCATAATTAATTTACATCGGTCTCACACATTGGACATAAAATATTTACATTCATGTCCTTTCTCCTCGTGTCTTTTACTAAAGTTTTTCTCCAACCCACCCTCAATAGAAAAATGAAGTTTTGGGATTTATATTCTTTATCCACTTTTGCACATTGGAAAACCGGCGAATCTATAATTGCCACTCTTTTTACATACATTAATTTTAAGAAAAAAAATATCCCAGGCCTCGGTTGCAATCCCCATAATGTATCAAGAGCTGTTCATGTGCCATCACATTCACACTCACACGTAGCTCATTTTCACTAGTAAGTGATTGCACATTTAAAATAGATATTAAGCGGAATTTTCTGTGGGAAGAAAGAGATTTTAAATGGTATTTGTGGTGCCCAGATATGTTTGACCACAGCTTCAAAGTTTCCAAGTCTATGGTTTTCCCTTAGACTAACCACAAGACTGCAGTATTCTCTTGCCTCATTTTAGTGACTCACTTCAGCATTTATGTTTTCACAATTACATGTAGTGTGCATCTACTACATTTCATTAAGTTCACTGCCCACTCTACTGATCTCGTCTTCAGTTGAATTTTATTAGCATCATAGGTTTTTAGACACCATTCGCGAAAGCAACAAACCTTTAACACCCGTCCTTTTAAGCTACTGCACATACTTTTCTTCCTTTTCTGTCCTCATATAGACGACATTGTCCATTCATGTGCGATGAGGAGTCTGAAACTCTGGGATACTTGCATAACCACCATTTATCTCATGTTTACAGTACTTAGTCATGAACTTTTATTGACAAAAAGTTTTTTTTTTTTTTTTTTTTTTCAGTTTCTGACGCA
This sequence comes from Kingdonia uniflora, assembly GCA_014058105.1. Lineage (NCBI taxonomy): Eukaryota > Viridiplantae > Streptophyta > Magnoliopsida > Ranunculales > Circaeasteraceae > Kingdonia > Kingdonia uniflora. The sequence goes on along the minus strand of JACGCM010000719.1, from coordinate 239,465 downwards.
TCTTCTGTCAAATATCTAAAGATTTTCTTTTCTAGTTTTGCCTCTGTTGGTAAAGTTTTATCAAAATTTCCCTGATGGTTTGCTTGACAAGATTATTCTTTTAACTTGATTTAGGAGATGCAACGTACAGTCAACAAGAGGCTTTGGTGTAAACAAACCATCATATATCATTGGACCAGGTCCCCAACCTACTCTCCACAGAACCGAAACGGAAGTACGACAAGTTGCCAACTATGAAATTCTAACCCAAAATAGGCGGGTGAGGAGTCGGAATACTGGAAAAGGTACATTTCTTATCATTGTTCCGACAATCTCAAAACATAGGGTGGAATCTCTGGATAACTTTGTAGGTGCATATTTTGCTGTTGCCAATGTAGAATTTTTTTGAATATCTCGAGTTCAGAGTTCCATTGATCCTGTTCAGGAGCAGTGGTTTTCTTTACTTCTTGGAAACAAATATTTGAATATAACAATTCAGAAATCTATTTTCTCCGCTAGTGAAGTATGAGAGTAGAAAAGCGCGGTTTTAGATTCGAATTGTATGCACTGTTTGTTGTTTATCTTCTTGTAACAGTTTGCAGTAGTGCAATATAAGATGAGAGTTGGATAAGAGTAACTTTTCGAAGATTAATATGATTCTAAATTCAGCAAAGAACCCTCCAGACTATCCCTTGCAAACTATAGGGATGAGCTAAACCTGGCAAATTCCGCTATGGCAAAGGACACCTGAAGACTACACGAAAGCTACAACCCTACGGCGGTTTAGTTGCCGACTGTTTGGTGGTCCAAATGGAAATTCAGTTAAGTTTTTCTTTTCTTTCATGCCTTCCTTTTCTCCATAGATGAATCTAAATTGCTTAAACTCAAATCACCGACAACTTTTCCGCTGTTTGGAAAACGAACTTTTAAAAGAAAAGTTTATGACTTATTTCCCACTGAATTCTTGGAACTCTCTTTTCCTCCACCAATTCATCTATTTCCAGAGGGAGACGTTAGACACAGCTTGGAATTAGGGTTAATATTAATGAAATCATGGAAGAAGATATTTGAACATGGAGAGAGTTGGATAACTATCGACATCGTCAGTATTAAAAAAAATTATTTAAATAATTTCTTTGCTTACCCTTGACCTCTATCCGTATCATGCCATACTATACCATCTATTGCCAATTTACAAATGAAAATTTTGAATCCCGGTTTTGGATCTTAAAAGGTGCACATAAAATTTGGTGCTACACTTGAGAGGCTCCTAATGCAAATCATATCCTTCATCAGTCAAAAGACATGAACTCTCCCTCCTATCTCAATTCTTCCATGTAGGATCAACTCCAGGTTAGCAATGCCACTTCGCTGATGCTTCATCCTATTTTTTGCACGACCTACATTGTTCTCGGAGTCGGGTTTTTAAAATTAGACTTCCTAGAGTTTATGTTTTCCTTTCAGCCAAAAATCCAATGTTAGCTGGATTAGGGTTCTCATGGACTAAAAATGCATTTGGAACGAAGGCTATTTCAAATATCTATTGTCTTTGGACTATTTTACATTTTTCTCATTCGAAAATTCATTATTGGTCTTGTGATGAGAGCTTGTGTAATTGGGGGATAAAAAAAAGAAAGAATGAGAGAAAAAGAGAAAAGGGATTGGGATTGGGAGGTCCCCTCAAATTATTTAGAATGGGGACCCTGAAAGAACCATGAGAAAAATTCCAGGCTGTTTTGCTCATCATGCTGTTCTTTTGGGACCTAGTAAAGTATGTATGCCCTGACATGCCAAAAACGTTGTTTCATTAAAAGGGAAATTTATATTAAGACATTTATCTACACTACTAGCACTTAAGTTGCCAACCTGCCCTCAAATTCAAGTTTGCTTGCAGGCGATAGATATTTTTGGGTTCATTGTTTGGTTGCCCTTGTTTCTGTCTGATGTAGTTTAGGATGGTTTTAGCTGAACAAATATTTGGATGAGATTCGCTGCTACGGTATATCTGATATAACCAAAGTTTTATCACTGATACTATATTCCAAATATACTGATATTCGGTGATTACCCATACTTTTCATCTTTTCTAAGAAAATGTGGTGACAAGTATTAGAACTGGAAGTTCTATCTTAATGTTGATTGGCAATGAAAGGAGCAGTCCCAGGATTGCCGCAAAAAAAAAAAGTCCCATGATCTTATATTTTGAGGTGGAATGCTTTACATCTCAGCAGGGCATGGGCAGATATATCCTGTTATTATTTTGATAGGTTGGCATACGTCTTCTAATAGAAAAAGGAAATCTTTTAGCTCTATCCTGAGCCATCATTTTGTTGGTCTCTGACCCTCCATTTGCTGCCATGTGTCTAAGAATTAAGAGTTAAAAAGGGAAGAAAACTGTTGAGTTACAATTCTCATTCGACATACAGCAATGAACTCAGCATTTTAAACTATAATACCATGTTTGCAACAATAATCTTTTTATTTGTTCTCTGAAGTGTTTAAACTACTTCAAACCCAAACAAAATAATTGAATCTCATCCTTTGTTAGAGCATCTCTTAAAGTGCCTCACTACCTTAGATTCCAAGTGCCACCTAAAATTTTTGTCATCCAACAGTGCTTCACTGCCTTAGATTTGAGTCTCCAAAAGCAAGGCTGAGTCTCAACCTTGGTTTTTAAAGGTCGATTGGGCGCCCAAGTGTTGGGCGCCTATTATATTTTTAAACAGGCGCTTAAGGTTTGGGCGCCCAATTGTTTTTTTTAACAAAAATTCAAATCGGGCGCCTAAGACTTGTGCGCCCAATTTTTTTAAAATTCAAACGGGTGCCCAATTTGAACTTATGAAAAAAAAAAAAAAAAAGGCGCCCAACATTTGGGCGTCTGTTAAAAAATCCAAGTCATGTATTGTTAGAAGAAATAGAGCCTAACTACATTGGATTTGGCTTTTTTCCAACTAAGGCAGTGAGGCACTTTAGGAGATGCTCTTAGTAATAAAAATCCCATTCTTAATGATTAAGATTTTTTTTTCAAAACCTTCCAACATGTGAGAGAGAGAGAGAGAGAGAGTTTTGATTTGTGCATTTCAAATTATCTTTGCCTCTTCTCGTAGCATATGAAATTCGAATAGGTTGTAGTAGTAGTGGATATGATAAAGTTTGCATAGTTGAAGAGAAATCAATCCAATGTTAAAGTTTTACTCGAGATTCACCAAAAAGTTTTCCCTTCTCTCTCATGCCACGTGGCAGCAAACGGTGGGTGAGAGCATATGCAGCAGAGTGTGGGTTTGAGATGGGTTTGCAAACCCAAACTCAAACTCACACTTTGAGTCTCCCAGTAGCAAAAAAATGGGTGAGTTTTTCTACGTAACGCTACAGTAACTCAACCGAGTGTTAGGAGCTCACACTAAAAAAATATATATGAGTTTGGCGGTGTTTGGATTACCGCCGCGTTTAAATTTTTTTTTGATTATTTTTTATTGAAGTGTGAGAGAGATGAATAGTTATGCGGACAAAATTAAAAAAAAAAACTCAAACTCACTATTGGAAGATGATGGTGTGGGTTGGGTTTTTTGTGAGCTCCATGTTAGAGCCGACACCCAAAGTCACATTTGCTGGTAGAGATGTTCTGAGAGGCCTTATCTAATGTTCTATTCTCTATAACACGTGTCAGCCATTTATTGGTATGGAGGTGGAAATAGAGAGTTACATCCACAAGACTGGTCGCTGAAAATGAATAAGGACAAAGAGTTGTTTTCATGGAGCAGTTGCTAAATACTTAAAATACTCCTCATAAACTTTATCTTATTTCACATTGTAATTGTGTCCTTGTCTAGACGTGTCATTTAGTTAAAAGTAGTAGTTTAAATATTAAACCAGCACCGACCCAGTACATCACTTTATATGACCTGTTAACCGGCCGTAACCGGTTACGTCCCTCGGTATAAGTTGGAAATGTGAAGCTCAGTTTGTTGAACAACAGAGGAAGAATGCCGATCCGTGAGATTAGTGTTGGGCGATACGAACAAGAGGTGACTCACCCAGGCGCCCTGAAGGCCGCGCTGGCAGAGTTCTTTTGTACACTTATATTTGTGTTTGCAGGTGAAGGGTCTGGAATGGCGTTTAATAAGCTTACGGATGATGGTTCAAGTACCCCCGCGGGAGTTGTTGCTGCTGCATTGGCTCATGCGTTTGGTCTTTTTGTTGCGGTGTCTGTTGGAGCTAATATTTCTGGTGGACATGTAAACCCTGCGGTTACGTTTGGAGCTTTTATCGGAGGGAACATTACTCTACTTCGCGGACTACTCTATTGGGTTGCTCAGCTACTCGGCTCTGTCGTAGCTTGCCTTCTACTCAAAATCGCTACTGGTGGCATGGTGAGTGCTCATTTATTTTTCTTTTCTATACTCAACCTTCAAACCCTAATGCCAAATATTTGCATTTGTAAACCCTAGTATGATTGGTTGTGCCATGTCAGCGTTGATATTTAATAACTTTTCACATTAATCAGCCTCTAATTCTGTTTTTTTGTATGTTTATAGACAACTTCCGCCTTCTCTTTGTCCTCCGGTGTAACAGTCTGGAACGCGTTTGTGTTTGAGATTGTGATGACATTCGGGCTAGTGTACACCGTTTACGCCACCGCCATTGATCCTAAGAAGGGTAGTATCGGAACAATTGCGCCAATTGCGATCGGGTTCATTGTGGGTGCTAATATTTTGGCTGGTGGAGCTTTCGACGGGGGTTCGATGAATCCTGCTGTGTCGTTTGGACCGGCGGTGGTGAGCTGGACCTGGACTAACCATTGGGTGTATTGGGCTGGGCCTTTAATTGGAGGTGGACTTGCTGGGCTTGTTTATGAGTTCTTTTTTATTAGTAGTACCCATGAGCAATTGCCCACTGTAGATTACTGAGGATGGAATTTGCTGTAGTTGTTTGTGACCGTTGATTGTGTGATTTGTGATTGTTGTGGTCCCGACTCTATATTTTTACTTACTATTTCAAAATGGCAAAACTAGCCTGTATTTTGATTTTTGAAAACACTAAATAATAATAACCATATAGGTCTTGATGACGAAGCAGATTCTTTTGAAGAACTGGGAAGTTATGATAGTTATTTCTCTCCATTGATGCGTGGTCAAGTATGAGTAACTAGCAGAATTGAATTAAAGAAAATACATTGTATATTTTGTTTACAGGTTGCAATTAAATAAAGATATTTACAAGTTGAAAAGGCAAAGGGCGAATTCCAGAGTACTACTAAATGTTTACAGCTTGCTTATCAAATGTAGTTTATGATACCTTCCGCTAAACATTCTTTGTGTATTCTAACTCAAAATATATAACTATCTTTCGGCTACTCTTCACAAAGCCATTTTTTTTTTAAACCGAAACGTGAATACATAGATTAGCCCCCTGGGGCCAAAAAGCTACAGTATAGTCTATGAGGCTCATGGCCTTGATTGAAATATTACAACAAACACTAGGATAATGAGCACCCACGCTGACAAAACATGTGCTTCTATCGCAACAAATTCGATGTATGAGTGTAGCATATAATTATGGTTTGATGGTAAAAAAAAATCCTTTTGGGGATATTTTAAACAGCACATACTGTAACTTGGAAAGACAGCAAAGTTTGAAACAGACTTCCAAATTCCAATTTGTCTCACGTGATCAGACTGCACTGTGGCAGGTGATGAGCACCAAACTCTCTGTCCTATTTAATGGACCCCAACCCCACAGTGATACACCTGGTTTCAATCAGTATGGGCCCCCATTTTTCTAATAGTCCTAATACCATGGGCCCAAGCCCTAAGATGATATATGTGTGGGAAAATTCTGATATAGATACATATGGTATTGGTAGGAGTTAATTAAGGAATCATGCTAAACTCAAATCCTTGGTTCATGAGTACTCCAGTTAGCCACAACTTCAAGCTTGTCAAGTTCATCTCTTCACCACATTCTCTAACATTCATTGTAAATGTTAACACCAATGTCTCTGAAACCGTTGTAAAATTAGTGCTCTGAATGTCGAAGCAGGTTAGGGATTCAAGTGCCTTGTAAAGAGCCACTGCTACCCCTTTTCCCTTGTTGCTTGCCACCCTCACATAAAATCCTCTTTCTTCAACTTGAAACACATTCATCTAAAAAACACATCAGACTTATATTAGCATTTTTTAGTTGGATGTTATATTTTGATGTGTGTGTCCGATGTGGGACTATATATTTCAACATTTATACCTGCAATATTTTCTTGTGAAGGCATTGCTCATGTTCCTTAACTTGGTTACACTTTATGTCCTCAACTAGGCCTGGAAATTTTCCTGATTCTCCTTTTAGTGATGGTTGTAATGCTACGATTTCAGATTCTAGTGTGTTTGCTCTGACTTGTAACTCTTGAATGTATGAAACAGCGTCTCCTACTATAGACGCTTTATCCATCTGCACACACCATGACAACATTACTTAATACTAGTTAAAAATAATACGACGTGGTATTTAACCATGTAACACCAAATTTACTAAGATGGCTAGAAAGACCTTAGTAATGTTAGGAACCAAGGAGCGTAAAGCGTATAACTTCTCTTTCATTCGACCTCTCCTCATTCTCTCCGAAACCAAAGTCTTTGAACGGTCACCTTTTGTTATCTTTGTAGTTGGAGTTCCAGAGGAACCATCCCCATTGTTCTCCTCCTCATCCCTTTCCTCAACTTCTCCACTTGATGGCTGCAAGGTATTGAGGATTGAGTTTGGACTTGAAGTACTAGTGGAGTTGAAATCGAACAAATAGTGTCCCGGGGTGGAAACACAATGGCTACTATTATTATGGGCATTGAGCATAAGGTCACCATCGAAGTTTGGGTTGTATAAGCAATCAATGGGGTTTGTGTTTTCTCCGTTAATGATATCCATGAACTGCTGAAAGTTGCTTTCATTGATCAAGTTGTGAAAACTTAAGTCCCCAATGAGCGCTTCGTGACTAAAGAATCCTTGGTTGTTGTCCATTGATGCTTGAGTGTGTTTTGAATTACAATGGGTCATGGGTGATGATGATATAAGAGTTAACTAGCTATTAATAGATGTTAAACATGCTTGGTGTGAACGGAATCAAGTCGAGGTATTTTACGTTGAGACCATTGGGTTTTAAAAAAAATTCGAAACACTTATGAAATTATTATCTGCGAAGCTCATTACCTACCTTAATGTCCTGAAGGTAGCCACCAAAAAATTTCTTCATTTAGAAAATGGAAGTTATTCATAAATGAGACTTGGTCAAGCAGGGCGAAATCAAGCCGTAGACAAGGCTAACAGGAAAAACTGCTAGGACTTCTCATTCTTTACTGACCAATGTTTTCTATAAATATATAGAGGTTTTACTGTAGTTGATAGTTGTTAGCGGGCACCAGGAGTTGCGGTCAACAGTCAGAGATGCTTACAGAGTCATTTTCGTTATCTTCGTTTTTGGTAGTTAAACTAATCAAGTGTGTTTTACGCAGAACTTATTTAGCTTGATGTTAGATGCACAAGAACACCACACGCTAAATTTCACTCATATTGTTTAATGCCAATCATTTTATTTCCATGTATGAACTCTCCGGACTGTAGCATCAATCTACTTAAAGAAAGCAAGTGTGGGAGTCCGACGAACAGGTGTGTTTCTTGTACGTTGACATGTATTGTGCGCATGGAAATATGTTTCTCAAAGCGTAATCGGTCAGGCACAAGTTTTTGTTGGGACAAGCTTCATACCTAATTGTTACCTTGAGTGTCTAAGTTCAACTAAAAGATCCAAAGTAAATTGATTCAAATATACACAACTCATTTACCCCTAGCACGGTAATATGTAATTGACTTCAAGGACTGGCACCCAGCTATGAGATCAAGATTATTCAGTAACCAAAATGGAAAATGAGATGTTACTTGATGTACATTGAGTTATGTCCTAAATCACGCTTCTTATAACCATGTTGGCATCCAACGCCATGTGGTAGATCTCAGAAAGTGTAGACGCACCTCGAGTACAAAAGACAGCTTATGTTTCCCTGATTCTGATGATCCAACTTATCACGATATGCACATGACTATCACGTTGCACGACGTTCAACAAATACTGATGTCGTCTTTGCAGGAACAATGAAATTCCCACTCGAGGCATCATACTTTGAGTTCTTCACTAACTCATCATTTGACATCAGCTGCAGAAAGCCCCAAAGAAAAAGTACTTTAATCGCATAAATTTTCATCTTTTCCGCTTCTGCCTAAGTGAATCTTGTACCACCATTTTTACTTTAAACTATTTAATATTATTTATTAATAGTTTTTACAAAAATATAAAGGTGTTGTTTCCGAAGAATTCTAGTGTGTTTTCTAGTGATATTTGGCATGTTATCAGTGTAGAAATAAAGGGAGAAAAATATTGATATTCCAATATTCTAATTGTTACAAGTTTTACTGCTCTTTGTATAGCACGGGTCACTAAACTACTTCTATTACTAACCAATGTGGGACTATCGGAGGAGTATATGTGTAGACATACTATATACTCCAACACTCCCCCTCACGTTAATACGAACATGCTCGTATCAAGGTGGAAGACAATAAGAGAGCAAATAGATAATCCTTTACAAAGATACAATCACTCCCTCACTAATAAAAAATTGAAGCTCCCCCTGATAAATCTTCTTCCAATCTTTCCGTTTGTAGCAGAAGAAACATTTCAAAGCTTCACACATCACCCGTGAAATTGGTGGCAGTAATATCCGCATTGCCATTTTTCCCACATGTGGTTTCGTAACCAAAAGTTGTGAAATCGGCGACAGCTACTGACTTGCCCATTTTCTCACGTAAGGATAATATGAATATCTTGAGTAAATACTGAGGAAATAGAGTCACTCAGGTAAAAGTGAAAAGACCGTAAAATAGAATATCAATCGAGGAAGAGAGAATCACTAGATGTAGAGATGATCACTCGAGAGAGGGAAAAAAAATTCAAATAATATATAATCACTCGAGGAAGAACGAATCACTCGAGTAATAGAGAAGCACTTGAGGAAGAAATCACTCAAGAAAGAGATGACCGTTGCAGAAGGAATTCAACATCTTCACCCGGTCCACAGAAGAAATCACAGCTCGTAACAGAATATGATAGAAAATATCATATCTAGAGATAGGAATATAGACCTCAAACCGCATTAGCGATGAAAAAAGAAGTAAAAAAAAAATTATAGTGATTTAGAGAGAAATTACTAGAGAAAACGATAAAAATCAGCAATACTGGTCAATTCTCTCTTCAAAAAATCTCGATTTTTGAACTACAGATTGTAAACTAGGCAGAAAAAGAAGAAGATAATCACTAGAGGAAAAGAGAAAATCACTCTAGAAAATAAAAATCACTCGAGTGATGAATCACTCGAGAAAAATAAGCATCTCATGATCATAGTGGAAGGTAGTTAACGCCTTCATCCAATCTAAAGAGAGAAATCGCATCTCGCGACAAATACAAAAAAAATCGCCTTTCACAAAAAACAAGATATAATCGAGTCCATAATAGATATAAAGAGAGAGCTTAACTTATCAATCAAGTCAAACTAAGTTAATGGGGGAAACGAAAACGTAAAAACAAAATAATATTAAGTCGACTTCAAACGGCATGGCCGCCATTGTGAAGCAAAATAACGTTAGGGTTTTGCTAAATAATAAGTAAACATAAAAAAAAATCCAAAAGCTGGAAAGATTGAAAAAAAGAAAAAGACAACATACTTTAGTTGTCTGACGACAACAAAGGCCGTCGCCGGCGGAAGCATAAAACCCTTTAAGTCGTTAACAAGATCGAACAGGCTCTGATACCATATTAGAACTGGAGGTTCCATCTTAAAACCAATTGGCAATGAGAGGAGTAGCCCAAGATCTTATATTTTGAGGTGCAAGGCTATAAGTGTCTAATGTGGGACTATATATCTCAACACGCCCCCTCACGTGTGGCGTAATTTGAGCTCAACACGTGGACGAATATTTGTGCAACGCGGAGTAGCACGTGGGCCATTGGGCTCAACACGTGAAATAAAGGCACGCTCTGATACCATGTAGATAGAAGAAGGGGAGAAAAATATTGATATTCCAAGATTCTAATTATTACAAGTTTTACTGCTCTTTATATAGCAAGGGTCGCTAAACTACTTCTATTACTAACCAATGTGCGTAGACACACTATATACTCCAATAGTAAGGAATGGGATGGACAGAGAACATGGAGTTCATTCTCTTTTAATAAGTATCACATTTTATTTGTTTCAACAAATATCGCATATTCACTTGCGAAATAATCACATAATAAACTTATATAACAAACATGCAAACTAACTCAGAGTTCGTTATGTGATTATGATGTGATTATTTCTACCAACCCGTAATGGATTATGACAATGGTTTTCAAACAGTCAATGAATGACGGACCCTTGAAGGAAACAGATCATAGTTATACCTGTATTGGATGTAGTTGAAGAGATCTTGCCCTAAGCGCAGGGCTTGAAAATGAGATTTCAGTAGGACATGCATTGAAGGCAACAAGAATAAAAGAGTAGCTGTTGAAATGCAAGTGAAATCAATATTGTACTCCAACAAACAGTGCTATTGCTAAGAAGATAATGACTTCCAGTTCACGGTTACTCACACTGGATCCAGTTGGGCCAACCCTGGCATGCCTTCATAACCATCTTCAATACTCATCACGATGACCCCAGGGACCCATGAGGGACCGGTATTATGGAAACATACTCTTTTCTGAACAAAAGATAGCAGAGGGCAAACCATGTAAGAAATTCGGCTTTTTTGCAATTCGGCTTATAAATTTATTGATGTAGAAAAAATAAGTTACAATATAGAAAAGGGAAGCAAAGCAGCAGAAAAGAGAAAGCAACAATAAAGATAAGATCATCGACACCTTCCCAAGATACTTTATAATTCATCACTGGGACTTTTTTTTTTAGCTAGGAATCATGAACTCCCAGTATAATCACCTTTTAACTATCCACGGGGGAATCAAAACCACGAACATACTCTCTATTTTGTTGTGTTAATAGACGGTATGTTCGCCGCCTTGTGCTAAGTCGTATAGCTGTGTTCGTGTAGATGACATTTACAAATGAGCAGAAAAAGAACAAAACAAGTAAGTGGAGGGCAGTGGACCAAATGATTACGCCATCATGATTAAATAACTTATATCGCATCATATTTCTTAAATCAGCTACAAGAAGTCCAGACCAACAGTCCTGATACTACATAAGTCTTACGACAAGCCAGTTGAAGGACAAGATAACCCATCTAAGATAGACCAACTGACTTGGGTTAATATGTGTTGTGGAACTTCTTTTTCTGTTGATTATGAGGTTTAAAGTTAGTTGCAGAACTGAACCCTAGAAAGAGAAAGTAGTCTTGTTTGTTATCATCAATGTAGTTAGTCTTGTTTTCTTTCTTAAACTTTGAAGAATTGTAGATACAGAATGTTTTTGATGAGACAATCTAGCAATCAAAATTATCATTTTTGAGAAAGCCGTCTTGTGTGACATCATCTGTAATCCTCCAAGCACCCATAATTGGCTTGGTCAAATCCTATTCGAAATTAATGTCATATGTACTTGCAGAATCGCAATCATTTCCTGCATCCTAAGCAGGGTCAAGATTTTATTGATTACAACAAATAAAATGTTTGTGGAAGAAAGTCCTACAGATAAATAATGCAATTATCTTTTGAACCTTGGATGGGGGTATACGCAAAATACAGTTTAAGTCAATCAAGACACTTAAGATTTATAGCTGGTCTACATCAGTTCTCTACTTTGAAAGTATGCTCAGGGCTTTGGTGTAAAGGTTTGGCTGCATGTGGTCATGAGGCAGACATTGGAGAAGGCTTCATGACATTGCTTACAAGTCCAAACGAATGAATTTCCTACCCTATAGTCAAGAGTGCAAGAAGTCATAATAAAAGAAGAGAAGAGAAAATATATTAAGTTGTCATACCTGGATTGCATTTGCCGTTCTCAGACGAAAAAGAGGTGATGAATACCTAATTCTTAATATGCTCAAGAAATTTTCAACCGCAGCAAGAATATGTTTGTTTTGAGGCCTGAAAGATGGATCTGCCAATCGTGGTTTAATCCTAAGAAAACGAAAAAAGCAAAATAAGGTCAGAGTTCATTTTGGGAAAATTTCTCTGTTGTATCATATATTGTTCCCTAGAAAGAATGAAAAAAACATGCTAAACAACTAGACACGAAGGCTAGTGTGACAAGCTAGAACAGAGATTGGTGGTAAGAAAACACATGAAATGGGTATTATCACACTTACAGTGGCCAGTTGTCCTCATTTTTTCCTTTGGGAGGAAGCCCAACACCCCAGTTGTTTGACGTGTAGCTGAAGTCTAGCCTGAAAAGATGGAAATATCATCTTATGGCTCAAAGTATCAGGCGATACACTGGTATATCAAAAAATCCCCGTGAGTGATAGATATACCAACTAGATAGAATTCTATAGAAAAAGATGGTAAAAAATGTCTCGATATGTCAGCTGATACATTGGTCGACATTCATACCTGAGACATTAGTATATAGTTTGAGATCAAAAACTGACCTGTTAAACCAATCACCGGAGTTGTATGAGTCACGATCAAGTGATTTTGAGCGCAACATCTCGTCACCGCAATGGAAAAATGGGATTCCCTGAAATAAGAAAGATTATGTAGCATCAGCATTAGAAATTTTCATACATGCGAGAATCACGAAAATTAGGCAAATACATAATCGAAATTTATGCGGCAATCATGAATGTTCATGTTCATCCAAAGAAAGTTAATAACCACGTTGTCATCAAAAGAACAAGACCATCAAGTAACATTAGCAACTCGAGAATAAAAACAAAACGCCTTGGGGAAAAAAGTAGATGACGAGTTTATTTGTTATTTTTCTATTTTTATACTTAACAAAAAAATTCCATCAAAAGGATGCAAGAGAAAGTACTCAACATTCGGCAGTAATGCATGACTGCATGTGATTATTCTGCAACTTGGGGATCAAAATAACCGCCGTTGCGATAGTTCAGAAGAATTAGGAGAAACTTCCAAGAGTGCCAAAAATATGGTGTCTCCCTGCCATAACTATGAGATACTTTTTCCTTAAGATCACTGCATTTAGATATTCTCTTCTCCAGAAAATTACAAGTGAGATAACCTAGTTCAAGGGGCCTCACATAGTTTCACCTACTCATCTTCATATACATGCCAAGCGATGCACTATGATTACATTAAGCATAACAGGAGAAATCGTAATATTCTTGACAAAGCTTTGTTCCATGAAATGAAATGATTCTACTATACCAAACCACCTTTGACATAGGTTAAAGACTTCAAATTAAAAAGATCAGTTAAGTTGTTATTAAGACCAAGCTTACCGCACCACACTTTCCCTTTTGTTGACAAAGAGTTTTCCATAAACTTTTACATTGGCATTACATAATGCCAATTTTCAAAGGTAAGTTTGTGATCTTAAAAGCAAAACATTAATTTATCTTTATATAATGCACTAAACTGATTGAACCTGTGAAAGTGCTATTATGCTTGTTGCCAAATGATTCAACCTACATCTCTCATCGACAGAAATTTTCATTGGGGTCTGCAAGAAAATGAAACAAGTTAAGGACTTCCACGTAGAGAGTTAATCCTGTTATCGATTTAAAAACAGGTTAGCATACCTTCATAGAGATGATATCAAACAGCGTCTCATTATCATGGGCTGATGCATAATTAATCTGAAAGCACAAAAAGGGAAACATACAATATCTGATCATGCATTAAAATAAATGTGGTTATGTAACTCTTTCCGGGGTGAAGATTATCACTCCGTATTAAAATCTCTGGTGGATGAATTTCCTGGATCTCTGGGTACGTATGAGACCATCTTTCTTGATTTATAATAGGCGGGAATGAATAATACTACTTGTATCCTGTGTTTACGACAATCCCCGTCTAATTATACCCGCCAAAGGTTTGCCATGGTCACGACTCCGCTTCATCCAGGGGCGGATTTAGGGCGGGGGGGCAAAATTTTGTTAAGAAATACCTATATAGGTATATAATTTTTTTTGTGTACATTTTTCTTTGTCCTAATGACATTAAGGAAAGTTAGCTCAAATGGTAAAGTGAGGAGCTCCTAATCCAAGAGTCTAAGGTTCAATTCTTTATGTCATCAAATAAGAACCTTATTTTAATAATTTTTTCACCTTAAGCTAATCATGTTATTACCGTAAAAACCTTTGATTTTTTTGACGAGAGAAGTGAATCCGTATAATTTGCTAGTCAAATATATTGTTATATTTGATTAATTTTTAAGCTTAAAATACCGTTAAATGGCCAAAAATAAAATAAAATGGGGCGGAGCCCCCAAACCCCCCCCCCCCCCCCTAACACATAAAAATCCTGGCTTCATTAGCATGCCTTCGACATTTTACTTCAATTTTCATAATTAGATGGTTGAAGTAAAGCATGATCTATGTAACATACTAATGCGACAGGTTGTCATCCCACCCCAATTTGGTCTCTCTCTAGAAGCTTGCATAATCCTAGCCTACTTGGAATTATTTTATTTATTTGCATGCAAGAATAAAGGAAATATGTTTCCTAATTAGAGTAGAATTAGGGTTTCCTGTGAGGGTTCCTCAGTCTATATAAAAAGAGGTCCTAGGGTTTAGTTTTCATTAAGCTGGTTTAGGGTAAATTCTTTAGATTGTAGTACGGATTTTTGAAGATTAAGAAAGTAGAGTTATTAATTTTCACATTAAATGTTAAGGTTTTGTCAAAAAACCAAAGCTTCCGCCGGCTTGGCCCTATCATATACAAGGAATACATTATTTTTGTGGCTGCTACATTATTGATGCGCTCTCATATCCTCTTTACATGATATATTGATATTTAGTAACTTGCCTAAACATATGTTAAATTATACTTACTGTTTCTGTGGGGCATAAAGTGTACGCAACTGGTAATCCATCATGAGTTAAAACTTCAGATCCCTTAACCTGAGAAAGAATTAGAATATGTAAATATGATTAACTGAATATTAATAAAGTACAGTTGTAACATAGCAAGAAAGAGAAGAAAAAAAATTCCAAGGGAAATTTGGTTGAATTCAGTGAATCAATCTTTTGATCAGAAATAAGGATCGTATCTTTCTTACAAGCATTGCCTGAAACAACATAATATTGTGGGAATTTCTGTCTATTTGCATATAAAGAATAATCTAACTGGATCTCAATGTTAGTAGTACGTAACTAGTGAAACTCTCTAGTTTACCTCTTGTCCACCGTGACTGGTTAAAACAAAGTCCCTCAAGTTCGCAGCCATCCCAGCCTGAATGATGTAATCCGCCACCAAATAGTTAGTAAAGATCTTTAAGTGAAGATATCAGCATATCATGAATGACCATTCTCAATAGACAATAGGATGCAGAAATTCAAGAGAATAAGTTAGTTAGATTGGTAAAGTAGCATATGATAGAGTTTCATCTTGAAATAAATACCATGATCTTTTATAAGGAATTTCTCATAAACATTATGAAAATCCTGAAACGCTTATTTGAAAATTGAAACCAGATGGGATAGATAGGCTACAATCTATCAAGTTCTAAATTAGCAATTAGAAGTGAGATCATGTATAGGTCTTAATAGTGCTTGTTCCCCTCAGAACTTTGGAAAAGTAATATACATTCGAGTAAAGAGTAAAATTCATATAGATGTTCTCCAGGAATCTGATATTTGGGGGTTAAGCAAATTCAATACTCAGCAACAAATAGCAAAAACAGTACTCTTGCAAAAGATAAGAGTATCATCATCCCTTTGGTGTTGGCCTAGTAGTTGGAACCATTTCTTAGAGAGAGTGGTTACGAGTTCGAAGCCCAACACCGGGGGATCATCCGCCAAGATTTATCTTGACTTAAAATGGAGTGTGCGGCTTGCGGAGGTACCGTGACGAGCCCCCGGAGACTAGTTTTGAGAATGGTGAAAAATGATGAACCCGACAAACATCCGAATTCCAAAAAAATAAAAATAAAAAATAAAATAAGAGCATCTTTTGTGGTATTGTCCAAATTAGTTTTACTCTTTGGAACCCAAAAATCCCTCCCCGGTGATGTAGTTATATGATAAACTTGTCCTATGAAACCGAAATTCCCGAGAAATTAGGCTTAAGAAATCTCTAGATAGAAGTGTATTGCAAAATCAACCAAAGGAAACGCCCGTAAAATAAAATAAAAAGCGCACACCTATCTTACGACTTTTGCCTGCTAAATATGTACTATGGTATGTTGATTCCTGGTTTTGTTCATTAATATGTACCTTTACCATTCCTTTTTCAATTCAATAGCAATTGCCATGATAAAAAATGGTATGGGTAAATTTTAAGAACTAACCAACTATGTTGCACGCTACCAACCACCCTACTCTATCAACAGTTTTTTTTCTAAACCACAATACATTTTGGGGGAGGTCCTCAACAAACCGTTACAAGCCACATGAATTTAACCAGGGTAAGCACTAGTAACCATGTGGGTGTTGTGTTACAAACTATGTAACATGGACACTCCATATTCCAAAAAAAATCTGTGTCAAAACGTGTCGGACATTCGGACACACCGACACTCGTGTGGACACTTCAACGGACATTTCTTGCTTATATCAACTTTTGACATATTTTTTTAGAAAGTTTTCAATTCTTATACATGTTATTTAACCCTACTAATTACTATCATTGTTTTATGTTTGTAATTAGTTGTAAAATAACCCATAAGTTACTATCGTAATTATATATTCATAATACATTCATATATAATAAGACACAATAAAGGAAACATGAATAATGATACTATTTTTTTAGATATAAAGCCGTGTCCGCGTTTTCACTTATTTTGAGACCGCCGTGTCCGACACCTCGTACCCGTGTCGGATGCCGACACACATACCCGTGTCAATGTTACATAGGTTACAAACTTCATACTGATTACGAAAAATTTGAGAGTTTAATCACGCAAACTCGAACACATATTGTATGGTGTACAAATTAATTAAAAAAAATTACTTGGATGTGGTCTTGTGATGCAGCAAGCATGCTCTTCACAACAGTTTTGTCACCAAGGTCATGTCCATTTGGCTGTAGAGAAGCATCAGCAAAGATGTCAACTGATTATTCAATAAAGATACTTACTAAAGTAAGAATAATTTTACATCCTATATTATATGCAAAGATCATATTTTGGTTTAAGGAGAGAAAGTGAAAAAACTGAATAACTTGCAGGGAGCATACCAAATATTGGATGTACGAGGCAATGTATCTCAAAATTCAAGATATATGCCAGATATATTGTGATATTATTTGCAAAAAGTGGAAGCCTTAATATAACGGGAGGTTAGCAGGTAGCGCCTACATTATAGACTATTCTTCAGTGGGTAGCTTTTATTGTTATCTATATGGTAAATTATACAAGTTTATATCAAAATATATTGTAACGACGAGTCACAGTACCAACCAAGTGTCAATTTATATACTGATCCGTGCTTAATAGTTGATAATTGATTACAAGTGAATACTTTTTTTAACCAAGAAAACAAAATCACATACCAAAAGGCCATGTAACATTGACACAGCTACGTATGTTGGTGTCTAGGACAGGTATGGGTGTCCGTTACGGCGACCTCAAAAAAGAAAACAAAAAGCAGACACCGTCCTACATACACTTAATAAATTAGCATACATGGCTGTAGTCTTAGTATTATTTTACTTTTCTTGTAGTTTTAACACGTTTTGAGAGTAGATGAACTGATGTATTTTAGTCATTGTAAGAGTCAGAGATACTGAAGAGTCAGATATTTGTCAAATACGGTAAGAGTTGCTTACTATCTTGACAAAATGGGAATTGCTACTTTAAGGAGATAATTGTAGAATTTGGCTTTGGAGCTTAGGCAGCTGTCCTCCCCTTGCATTTCATTTACATTATGAAATAAATTAGCTTTCTCTTAAAATATAATAGAACAAGTGTCACAAATAAAAAAAAATTATATTCTTGTTATACAAATGTTGAAGAGAGTGACCTATTGTTATTGAAATAGAATATAGCTCCTCCTAATCTGTATAAAAACACAACAAAATATCTACTCTTCTACATAGAACCGAACGAAAGTTGTGTTTAATTTCGAACTAAACACTGTGGCTAGGGTTTAAACCAAGCACGGCAGTAGGCTTTTCCTTAATCGGTTGGATGAAGTATACTTTTCCTTCATGGAATGACTGGCAACAGGTATTAGTTCAATTTACATTAGATTTCTTCTTGGATTCATCCTCTGAGAGGATTCCTCTCATTATACTTTAGATCTCCTTATATTCTTCTTTTCACTGTGCAATCGATTCATCCTCTGATTCACTGAGATTTCTTCTTCTGTCCTTCCATTTAATGTGATTATTTTCCTTTCTTGATTGCATGTGAGTTGCTTGCCAAACAAATTACCGTGCCTGTGTCCGATACATGTTGGCACAGATTTTTTTGAAAATTTTGCCATCTCCGTGTTACATAGCCGAAAGGGAAGAAATGCGATGTTCAAAAAGCTGATCAAGCTGCAATAAACCTACAGTTTTTAAAGGTATAAATGAGAAAGGCCCCTGCCACGCCTAGACTGTATGAATCTCTCTGGTGTAACTTTAGGCCAATGAGCTGGACTTGGGCTAAAGTTTGTGCCTCGTTTGATAAATTAATGGGGTCAATGTTTATTGTGTGCTAAAATAAAAATCTAGATTCAGAACATTTTTGATAGCCATGTCTATTGAACCCATAGGGCATTTGATCTTGAGCATGAAATGGATGGATCCATCATAGACCTAGTCAACCTTTACCTTAGCTATTTATATATTTTGTGGCAATGCCAGCCCCATTAGATACAGAAATGAGAACCATATCAAATATTTGAAAACTGGAATATTCATATAATTTGTTGACATGTCAAAAGAAAAACATGGCTGAAACTTGAAAGTAATACCTGATAAAAGAGACCTGTCACAAAACCTTGTTGAAGGGGATGACCAAATGGGGATCCACCTAATATTGCATCTCTTATTCGATCATTAAAGCTGAAAAATTAGGGAAGTGAATTCATAATATAAAAATTAAATAAAAACTGTAACATGACAATATATAAACTAAATATACTAATTAAAAAGAAGGATTAAAGACATAAAGAAACCAGAATACCTCCCAATCCCAGTCCCACAAATATTGAACTGTGATGCGTTTATCCCACGGCCATTTTTGGCGACTTCGCCAAAGTCCCATCCTTCGCCATAGCTATTACAGTAGGATATTTATAAATTAAATTTTGTAGCGATATGTATGGTAAAAGAGATGCCAAAAAATTGGCACATAACCCAAGGACTCAAACCCATTCACAATATGGTGATGAAACAGAGGAAATCAGAAATTGAGAGCAAAAGTGAACATAATGAATACATCCTTACATATATATTGTAGAACCATCCACTCCATTATTATCCTTTGACAGACTCTGGAGAGCAATCTTTGCTTTCACCTTCCCCCCATCCAAAAAAAGTTAATAAATAATTTTTTTTAATAAGGGTATGCTTTATGACAAGAGCAGTTTAAGGGTTAATTTTTACAAATAACTATTAGCAAGGCTATTTTATGTTATTTTAGTTCCACATTGGTTATTTATAGAAGTAGTTTACTATCTTTCTCATATATATAGAGTATGATGTAACCTAAATAATCAATTCAATAATAATATTTTTCTCTCTCTAATCTATTTCTACATGGTATCGGAGCGAGTTACACTCGTTCTACACCCTCGTTAATCGAACTCGGCGGTGAGTTCGTTGGGAGGTCGCAGGAGGGCAACGCGCCTCCTCCGGGTTCGAGACGAAGCCCCAATTTTTTAAATTTATTTTAGGGTTGCGATTTTCGTTCATGTTGGTCTGATTCACGCCGCCGTTCTCTTTCACCTTTGTTTTGAAGAACGATGATTATCACTGTCTTTTTGGTAACGTTGTTCTGATCGCAACTGAAGCTTCCGCATTTTTTTTAGTTTTTTGGATCCGGTCGCGAGATGCGATAGATGCTGATCTGAATCTCAGATCTGTTTGGTTTATTTGAGGTAATCGATCGCGATGGCTATCGGTGACGAGTCGAGTTTGAGTTTGACCGTTTCTTCGATTGGAACGAGTGAAGATCCAGTCCTTGAACTTTGTTTATGATAATCCGAATCCGAAGATTGCCTCACAACTATTAGTTGATTTGAATTATGCTCGATGGGCACAGTCCGTGAAATTGTTTGTTGGTGACTGTGAAAAGATAGGATTTCTTCTTGGCACAGAAAAAGAACCTGCAGAATCAAATCCGAAGTATGCAAAGTGGTTCTCGGATGATTCGAGGGTGAGAACTTGGTTGATTAATTTTATGCCGACGATCTCCGTTGGGTACTTATTCAGAAACAATGCGTATCTGATTTAGGAATCACTTCGTAAGGTATATTCTCAGAGAGAGAATAATGCTAGGCTCTTTCAACTTTCCAATGAGATTGGGAATTTTAAACAGGGTACTCAGACTTTGGGGATGTATTATGCGAGACTTTGATCGAGTTGGAAAGAATTATCTCATTATGATAGCTTCATCGAGTGGCCAGCTAGGCACCAAGTAAAAAGGTTCATATTCCACCTACAGCAGCAAAGATTTATGAAAAGATTGTGGAGAAGACTCGGGTGTTTCAGTTTCTTGCAGGGCTCAATCCCGACTTTGAGTATGCACGAGTTCATCTACTTGACAAGACTCCTTTCCTAACTCTTGAAAAGGCGCACGCATATTGTCTCTCTGATTAGAGTCGTCGGTCACCTATGCCTCCTATCTCCGGTATCCCTTAAGAGACTTCTGATATGGTTGTTCGTTATGCTTATCCGGTACCACCGTCAGTTCCTTCACAAACTTCATATACATCATCACCTAGCCTTTCTCCGTTACCAGCAGCTTCTGGTAACTCTCGCCCCCCGAGGAAGAAGTAAGATTATTGTGGTAAGTGGGGACATCTAAAGATAACTTGTCATGCTTTGCACAGTCGTCCTGCTGGTTATCAACCCCGCCCATCTCAGTCCTCAGCACACTTATCTGCCGAGTCTAGTACGTCAGATTCTTCGGCCTTTAGTGCTCTCCCTCAGGATGAAATCAACAGGTTCTGACAGCTTCTCTCTATGTATTCTACACCAGCAGCTTCTCATGCAGGTAACTTCGCATCTGCAAATAGTGTTTCTACATCTCCGACTTCGCCTTGGATTGTTGACTCGGGTGCAACCGATAATATGACTGGTATGTCTTCTCTTTTCCAGTCTTATGCTTCTAGTTCATGGTGACAGACTGTTCGTCTTACCAATAGAACTTAAACTTCTATTGTAGGGAAGGGTTGTATCCCGATTACAGATTCCCTTTCTTTACCTGATGTCCTTCACGTCCCTCAGTTGGATACTAATCTTCTTTCTGTTAGTAAAATTGCCAAAAATAAAAACTGCAGTATAACCTTCTTTCCTGATTATGTTGTTTTTCAGGATCTGGTGTCACGGAAAATTGGCAGTGGACGTGAAGAGGGTGGCCTTTATTTCCTGGATGGACATGTCTCTTCTATTTCTCCTTGAGTTCTCCAGTTAAAGTCTATGTCTAGTAGTGAAAATATAAAGCGGGTGTTACGTTGGCATCACCGCTTAGGTCATATTTCCTTTGAGTATCTACGTTATTTGTTTTCGTCTTTCTTTTCTAAAGTATCCATGTCTGACTTGTCTTGGGAGACGTGTGAACTAGCTAAACATTGTTGTAGCACGTATCCGTTGAGTATTAATAAAACTTCTTGTTTTGATATTCTACATTCGGATGTTTGGGATCCTGCCCCAGTTGCCTCTAGTTTAGGATTTCGTTATTTTGTGTTGTTCATTGACGATTTTTCGAGGTGTACTTGGGTTTATTTGATGAAATCCAAAGATGAGGTCTCTTCTATTTTCCAGACATTCACCGCAATGGTTCGTACTCAGTTTGGGAAAACTATTAAAGTTTTTTGTTCCGATAAAGGTGGGGAATTTATGTCCCAAGGTCTTCGCAAATTCTGCAATGTCAATAGCATTAAGCATAAAACCTCTAATACGAAAAATCCGCAGCAAAATGGTAAATCGAAAAGGAAAAATCGTCATATTCTTGATTTTGCTCGTGCTATGTCAATTGGCATGAATGTCCCATAGCGTTTTTGGTCTAACGCTGTTCTTACAGCGGTATTTCTTATCAACCGGTCTCCGTCTCGAGTTCGTGGTTTTCGCACCCCGTATTCTATTATTTATCCTGATCGTTCCGTTTTTCATATTCCACCTCGTTTTTGGGTGTATGTTTCGTCCAAGTCACTGGGTCAGCCTCTAAACTAGATCCTCGTGCCTTGAAATGTGTATTCCTGGGTTACTCTCATGCTCAGAAGAGTTATAGGTGCTTCCATCCCTCATCCTGTCGTTATTTCACCTCTATGGACGTTACTTTCTTTGAACATGCTCCGTTCTTTACGGGCGGTGTTCTCTATCAGGGGGAGTGTTTTCCAGTTCGTCTTCTTCCTTTAGAAGATTTATCTTCTCCTCCTTCAAATTCACTTCCATTGAGGGTTACGTGTGAGTCTGCAATCCCACTTTTAGTTTCACCTTCAGTTTCACGTCCTTTACAGGTTTATACTCGACGGGATCTAGGACGCCAACCTCCTACACCAGACTGCCAAGCATCCTCCATAGCTCTAGGTCTGCCACCTGCCATCGATTCACCTTTATCAGGTATTGAGCCTTCTCCTACCGTTTCTATACCAGTTACTAGTGACGATGATTCCCCTGTTTCTCATAATGATGATGATAGACCGATTGCTATTCGGAAAGAGAAGCATAAGGCAGGGAAACCTGATAGATATTCAGATACAGCGGTTTATTCTATCGTTGATTATACTTCAGATCATCGTTTATCTCCTACTTATAAAGCTTTTCTAGCTTATCTCTCTTTGGTTGATATACCACGTACAACGGCAGATGCGTTAGCCAAACCTCATTGGAAGGCGATCAATAATACTTGGTCATTGGTTTTGGTTTTTCTCCCGCCTGAACGTACATCAGTCGGATGCAAATGGGTGTTTACAGTTAAAGAAAATCCAGATGGGATGGAACGGTAAGCAGGTACAAGGCTCGGTTAGTTGTCAAGGGGTATGCACAAATACATGGTGTTGATTATCATGAGACGTTTGCTCTTGTGGCCAAGATGAATACTATTCGAGTCATTTTTCTGCTGCTGCGTCGAAATCTTGGCCCATTTTCCAGATAGATGTGAAGAATGCTTTTTTGAATGAAATATTGCAGGAAGAGGTCTATGTCTCCACCTCCAAGATTTTGTCCCGCTTCTGCTTCTGGCTTGGTATGTAAGTTAAAAAAGTCCATTTATGGGCTCAAGCAGTCTCCTCGTACTTGGGCTGATACATTTGGTACCACTATGATTGACTTTGGTTATGTTCCGAGTAGTGCTGACCATACTTTGTTTCTTCGACATTCTGGTAGGAAAACTATTGTATTGATGATATTATTATTACAAGAGATGATATTCAGGGTATTAGTGACCTGAAATCTTATCTATGTACCCGCTTTCAGGTAAAGGATCTCGGTCCCTTGCGTTATTTCCTTAGGATTGAAGTTGTTCGTTCTAGTTCCGGTATTTTTATCTCTCAGAGAAAGTACATTCTTGACCTTCTCTCTGCTTCGAGACAGCTTGTGTATCGTCTTGCTGATACACCTCTAGAACTGAATTATAGCCTGACCGACTTTGAGGGGGAGTTATTGGGGGACATTGGGTAGTACCAGCGGCTTCTTAGGAAGCTTATCTATCTTTCTCTTACCTATCCTGATATTGCATATGCGGTTGGAGTTCTTAGTCAGTTTATACACAAGCCACGTCATCCCCATCTCCAGGCAGCTATTCGTGTTCTTTGGTATCTCAAGGGGTGTCCTGGTCGTGGCATTTTATTTTGAGATCATGGTCATTCTCGAGTCAAGGCTTGGACTGATGCTGACTATGCATGTTCATTATCCGATCGTCGCTCCACTTCTAGGTCTTGTACCACTATTGGTGGTAATTTGGTTACATGGCAGAGTAAGAAACAAGATGTTGTTTCCATGTCCAATGCAGAAGCCGGGTACAGGGCCATGGCTCAAGGTGTTTGTGAGTTAATACGGCTTAAGCGTCTTCTACAAGAGCTTCGGATATCGGTCTCTCTTCCTATGACGCTTTATTGTGACAACAAATCCGCTATTAACATTTTGGCTAATCCGGTGCAACATGATCGTACCAGGCACATTGAGGTTGATCGGTACTTTCTGCATGAGAAGCTTAAATCAGGACAGATTCAGACTCTCTATGTTTCTACTTCGTAGCAGCTTGCAGATTTTTTCACGAAGGTCGTTAGTAGCAAATTATTATTAAATATTTTGTCCAAGCTGGGCATGTGCGATATTCATCCTCCGGCTTGAGGGAGAGTATTAGCACGGCTATTTTATGTTATTTTAGTCCCACATTGGTTATTCATTGAAGTAGTTTACTATCTCTCTCCTATATATAGAGAGTATGATGTAACCTAAATAATCAATTCAATAATAATATTTTTCTCTCTCTAATCTATTTCTACAATAACACTAAATGAATGGTTCATTGATAGCCTCCTTTAAAGCAAACAACTACGTTGTCCGCTTACTAAAACTGTGTATAGTGTCAAAGCTAAGAAGTTCAACAGAAACACGTACCATGGTGCTTTTCATTATATGCCCCATGAGATCAAACCTGAACCCATCAACCTATTAAGGCAGTCATAAAGCAAAATCATAGGAAAATGGTGCATTCAAAGTGCTTCAAACAATTATCATCTAGGTAATAAGGCAGTTATAGAATGAATGCCGATAATACTGAGGCGCATGGTAAGAAAACTATCTCAAACATTTGGATTATTTGCATTTCCTTATCTACCTATTTGCAGTCAAAAACTTAATTGCAAATTTACAAAGCATGTCTTGGTGAGCTCAGAGATATCTTATCTTAAAAAAATTGAGTAAATGTCAAAAGAATTCTAAGACAAATAACAATAGTTCAACCATTACTCATCATCAACATAAAGATTTCCTTGTCAAATGTTTTCAAAATCGGTTAAGGGCAGGCACACCTCAAGATACACCATATTTCAAGTAAGAGGGTTGTAGCCTAGAGTATATAGAGCACCAATACACTAGATCTTTGCAACATATTGGCCACAAACCAATAATGACAATGTCATTTTCTTGAGCTCATTGATTAATAAATCAATTTTAGCTTTTACTATGTTACTTTCTACAGATTGCTAGTAAATAAAACCAGTCAAAAGTTGTGATAGATCACCTTATAATCAACTGCCCAGCGTAGAAGATCATCAAGAATCAAACGTTCTACCATAAAATGCTCACTGGCAGTATTATTTACACATGTGCTGTGCTCAATACATCCGTCAGCATTCCTTCTTAAATAATATCCTGGAACAACCTGCGAGAAGAGAGCTGTAGTGTCAAAAAAAATAAAATTCGGAATCCGGAAGTTCGTCGGACTGTAGTGTCAAATTTTGGTGGGGGGAGGGGGGACGAATCTCGTAAGAGAGATATTGATAAATAGAAAAACATTCAGTTAGATGATACGAGCAAGATTTCAATATTGCTTCATTAATCGTCTCTGGAGGCAATGACGGAATTATTAGCCGATGTATCATTCCACCAAAATATGAAATATCCTTGCTATATCGAGACAAGTTTCGGCTTTATTTGTAATTATTGTGATAACTTCTGATATATCTTTGATATTTATATATTGAGAAATTCTAAGAAGCATCTTTGTACAAAGTTGCATCGTACACGTAGGACACCACCCTTCATATTCTTAAAAAAAATCTGCGTCCAAACGTGTCGAACACTTGGACACACCGACACTCATGTGGACACTTCAATAGACACTTCTTGCTTAGATCATCAACTTTTTGACATAAATTTTCAAAAACTTTCAATTCTTATACATGTTATTAAACCCTACTAACTACTATCATTGTTTATATTTGTTATTAGTTGTAAATTAACCTGTAAGTTACTATCGTAGTCATATATTCATAATACATTTACATATAATAAGATACAATACATGAGACATGAAGAATGATACTATCTTTTTAAGTATAAGGCCGTGTCCGCGTTTTCACTTATTTTGAACCCGCCGTGTCTTATACTTCTTACCCGTGTCGGACACCGACACGTGTACCCGTATCAATGTTACATAGGACACCACATGGCATACACCTGCACTACTCCACTGTACAGATATGAGGTCCATCATCAAGTGGACCTACTTATACTATGTAGCTGAAAATGCTCCAAATCTCAGGATTAGAAATCATCTCTAGGATAAAGCTGTGACCTATGTGCCTAAACCACCAAAATCATCTCTAGGATAAAGCTATGATCTATGTGCCTAAACCACCAAATGACCTGCTTCTACATATGCAGGTCTTTCTAGAGTTGGACCATACAGCTGGACAGCCAAATAGTGTAACACGGGGAGTTGGAAGGTTCATCTCCTTAAGGAGTTTCTTCTAACATGCCTCCAAGATATATTATCACGATATATCTTGCAATATTGCACTATCAACTGCAATATGAACTGTTATATTAGCTGATGTATCGCACCGGATGCTGAAAGTATAAGACCGGCGTGGAAATATCGCTCGCTATTTCAGTCATGGATGGAGGGCACAAATAAAAATGGAGTAATGACCTTGTCAAGCACAGAGTTCTCATCATGTGGACCACTCCCATGCAAATGATTATAGACAACATCCAACACAACACGTAAACCAAGGCGGTTAAGTGCCTGCAGTTACAATAATCCAAACAGAACAGAAGAATTAAGTATAATTCTGGTTGACATAAACACAATACAAATAAAACAATTCTTTGTAACACATGATAAATAAAATATCAACACGCATTTTAAAAGTGTTTGTTTTGCATACTGGTTAAAGCCATGTCATTTCTGACTGGTCAAAGACAAGAAGAAAAAAGAAAAACATGTTTGGAGTTAGGGCACTGGTTGGGGCCCCACACATCCTTTTCCTTGTTTTAGCCATTGTCATGCTGACATGGTTTGACCGTTCAAGCAAAAAATAAAGTCCAAACTTAGCACCTGAACCATCTTTCGGAACTCCAGAATACGGCACGAATCATTAGGGTTGCTTGCATAGCTACCTTTTGGGACCCCCCAAAGAACAGGATTGTACCTTTTTAGAAAAAGAAGTTGCAAAACGGTAATGAGCTTCTATAAGAACAAAATTCATGATTCTTTTCACTACACTTCTCTTACCCCCAGTTATAACCATCCCCCCAAAGAACAGGATTGTACCTTTTTAGAAAAAGAAGTTGCAAAACGGTAATGAGCTTCTATAAGAACAAAATTCATGATTGTTTTCACTACACTTCTCTTACCCCCAGTTATAACCATCCTGATCTTGGATCCCTGCGACCTGAGCTTGCTGCTCGTCTGAATCGGGCGGCATCGTTGCCAGTTTATCAGCATCTGTATAAGATATCAATTGAAAAAAGGAAGTTGCCAGGAAAACAAGTTTCTACTTAACATAGTTTGCAAGTTGCAAAACCATTGTTGCCTCAATCAAATTTAACTGCCAAAGTCATCAGCAACGTTCAACCCTTTGGAAAGAAGTAGGGTTATCAAAACAACCAAGATGTCATTAGCCTTTGTTTCTTACTTTTTTTACAAAATGATACGATTTCGCATAGTTGTGTTCCTTAAATCGAGTTTTTTTCTTTAGTGATAAAACATCCACAGAGCACAATACTGAACTGGGAAATGCAAGAGTACTATGAGGAGGCTGAACAAAAAGTCTCAATACCATCAAGCCACAATTACTCTCCAATAACTAAGTTGAGCTATCTCTAGTCAATTTGCCGCTTCTTATAAGAAATTCTTTACCAAGGAGTTCGCCCAGTCTACTTTGACTCTAGAATCACTCAGGTATTCTGAGTAGACAGCCCTAGTCACCTGGCGGGCAGGCATAGTAAGGTAGGGAGCAGCCTAATTAGCACCATCGGCTTACCTGGCCTTATTTTTGAATAAGTACCACTCCCTAGCCCACATGCAATGGACCACTAAATTATTTTCATCTGTGCTAACTATAAAACAATAACTTGAAGATGTTCCAATTCAATTTGGTTACCAACAAAGGACCACAAAACTCAAGTGAAACAAGTGTAAGAAGACTCGGCCATCAAAATGGGCTCCACTTAGATGATTTCACAAATAACCTTTTTATGAGGTATAAAAGTCTGGAAGGTAGCTAGTAATTGGAAAATAGATTCTATGGTCCCAGAAAATTGTAATAAATGCCTGATCGATGGATCACGAGTCAATAAAGACTATGATTTAAATATTCAAACCCTCTTTCTCTTTTCAGTCTGGGGAAAAAAACCCAGTTTTATTTGCTTTTGGGATTTAAAGAGATGCACTCCATAGGCTTTTTTCAAACAAGTGAATAGCAAAGTGTTTGATAAGAAGATTGAACTGAAAGCATATGTACCTAAAGACTTCCACTTATTCTTATCATCATCAACATCAGCAAACTGGAAAGTTGGCAGTAGATGGACATGAGTGAGACCAGCCTCCTGCAATTTCTTTAGATGAAGTATGCCTGGTGAATCCTGCAAGCAGCATGTGTTCACTCATAAATCAAAGCCATACTCTTGAACATCACAATTAATGCTTATGATGAGCAGACGTAATTGTCAGTCTGTGTGATTGTGTGTAGTATAGTTATGTTCGCATATATTTACATCCAAAAAGATACTTAAAGACACTAGCTGACCATGTCGAGCATGTATACAAGCATTACCTGGGAGGTAAAAGCAAGGTAACCGCCCCGGATGTCAGGATTCAAGGCGAAGTCGTTGGCACTGCCATTGCAATAGTTAAACTTTGACAGAAAAACGCAATCTAAATAGGATATAATTCAAAATATATTGCCCACTCCCACCCCATACACCCATCCACGGTCCACCACACAAACAGAGAGTGAATTCATGGTTTGGGGCCCTATCTTGTACGCCCTGGATATTCAGGGCATCTCAACAGAATTACTACATCTAGAGGGGCATTTTGATTTTTGTCACTTGTTGACGGGTATCTCCTGGTATTGCACACGGAGGGGGTAAAGCAATGCGACCTCAATACAGATGGGAGTTTCTCCAACAAACTCCTTAACGAATATCAGGCTGTAACCCAAAATAATATCTCAAACAAGGTCGACATAATGGCTAAAATGATTACTCTCTGCGTGTGAGCTAAAATGTGCATACAATATGGAATACACTCTTTTGACAGGGATATGGACTATATTTATGGAGGAAGTATAGGAAATATTAATCAGAATACAGCGACATAGGACAGATAGGTTAATAACCTGAAATCTCTAACGTGTAACTCGTAAATACTGATATCAGAGAAAGATAAAAGCTCTGGCTTCTCATCTGCCAAATTGTCCCATCCCTCTGGTTTTGAAGAAATGCTACCAAGATCGGTCAACAACGTTCTCGTACCGTCAGATGAGAGCCTATTTCAACAAAATACAATAAAAATGCGCATTATAAACACGTGTTGACCTTTGAACTTAGCTAACTGAGACAGTCAGAGCATACCCTCTAGCATATGGATCATTAGCCATGCATTTTTCAATTTGCAAAGTGCTATGGTGGTAGACAGAAACTTCATACACATAATAATATCCTTCCCACCTCCTTGGTCCATGTGCACTCCAAACACCATTTACCTCCTCAAGGTGCACGGTTTCTAATGGATCACCACCAGATGGATCTTTATAGATGCAAACACTTACATCCTACTTCACGTTCATAAGGAAAAAGGTAGAAGAAAAGAATGGTTAACTAGTGAGACAGAGAGAAAAAAGATTAAATGAACCTAAGAAACTAGGTTTACTTGCGCAGTAGGAGACCAGAGGTAAAGGGACACGGTTTCAGAAGAATAAATAGCACCAAGCATGCCGCTGTATGAAAATAGTTCATCAAGAACACCAGATAACTGCAAGCCGGTAGCATTGACAAATTCCCCATCAGCTGCGAACAACATAGGCAAGTAACTGTCAGTCGATTTGGCATCAGTATTGGAAGAAAGACGCGCACATTTATTAATGTAAATGATATAAAGTCTAAAGAAATTCCCTGCGATTTTCCTGATCTTTATTAAAACCTCCTAAGCTTCAAGAACTTCAACCTTCCAGTAAAAGTCAGACTCAGCTTAACTGAAACAGTTCCAAGACTATTAGGGCTAATGTCTCTTTCTGTATGAAACTACTAACTTAGAGTTTCATCCTATTGGGATATTAATTCCTAAGCATATTTCCTTATAGATTGGAGTACAATTTAATTACTCCTACATCTACTAACTAGAATAAATTCCCAACTAAAAGGCTGGAAATAAGCTTCTAGGTTCATTTTGGACACGTAAGTGGGATAAACATACGTCATTTATATCACACAAAGTTGCTCAAAATTAGCCGTGTTTGCGAACAAAATCTAAACAAGCCAGCTTGGCAACCAGTCTGTATTGCATATTATTATTCAATCATACTATATGTCAATATATCAACCGTGGCAAACTCGTTCATAGTTCAACCTGGTAGACTGCAGAACCAGATCAATAAAACTAATGTGATTAAGCTCAAATAGTTATTCAAGTTTACTAGAATTGCGTGATAGTAATCTATGTCGAGTGGTTAATGACGGTTGTTCTACGTGATTACTATGACGTAGAGCGTTAGGCATAGGGTTTTAGTTCTATTTTTATTTATCTTCCTTGGGTAGAAAATAAAAATACAACGGAAGTATCAATAATAAAATAAACTGGTTATTTCACCCAATCCAATAGTAATAAGCTTAGTCAGATACTCGGATCACATTCTTTCATTCACGCATTTCTGTAGTACACAGTATGAATGTATAAAAATTATGTTTTCCTTAGTTATCTTCACCACTATTGATTTCTCTCTACTATTATTTGCACATCAGACATTTTCATAGTTATCTTCACCGCTATGAAAACAGAAATTTTCATAGCAACTTTCAGTGCTTTAATATTAGGTTTTATAGAAAGATTTTGATAATCGTACTGAAATTCAAACAATACTCTATTCCTTTCAACATACAAAATGATTTTTGTCTTTAAATAATACAAGTTTTTTTTTTTTATATCTATAAATGCTCTTAGAAGGTTGGAAACACATTGGAAATCATAACTTCACGACCAAAATATGCATTTTAATAACAAGTAATAGTGCTCCTGCAAAATTACAAGATTTATATCTACTAGTTCTTAACAAGAGAATTACTAAAAATGGGCTGATATCCAAAAAAATAGTCATATAAGAGAAATGTATACCCTGTTCTTGTAGGTGAGTATATGGTGCGACATGTGGAGCACAATATATGGTTACTTACTATGCAAGTATATGTCTAGAATAATTTAGATTTAGCTTGGAGTGTATATGTGTATTTACACATACTACTTTAGTCCCATATTGAGTACTAGTATAATTAGCTTAATGATCATCTACTATATAAAGGGAGGCTAAGGGAGGCTATGATGTAATCTAATAGATAAACTTAAGAGTGAAAAAAATAAAATTCTATTGATTAGAAATTGATAATTACAAAGAGAAGAGAATCTCTATTTATAGATGATAGAGAGTCTCATTAGAAATTGATTTGAAAGTCTCATAGAGATAGAAATCTACTAAATCTAGATTATTCTAGACATATACTTGCATAGTAAGTAACCTTATATTGTGCTCCACATGTCGCACCATATACTCACCTACAATTCCATGTGTAGTGCAAATTTCATTCCACAGGTTCATAAGGACCGTGTGAAATTTTGGAATCACGTAAAAAAGAGTGCCCATACTTATTATAGTGAACTAAACCATATAGGTGGTGTGTATCCATAAGAAAAAGCTACTTATGAAGGGGTTGTTCCATAGGATGTTTGTATGGCATTAACATCCGGTAGCTTCTCTTGAATCGAAAACGGTGTCTTTAATCTTGACATCAACTCAGATTAAACCAGTTTTGGAATGAATTGTAACTCTAAATAAAATTTAATCAAGAATATATAATATTGATAAGTCACGTGGTCGTCACAATACCTACGTAGACGTCTCTCTGCCATGCAGGACCACTCTCTCTATTTTGGTTCATTCTAATTAGTTTATTTGATTTGCATTATAATTAGAAGACTCCTAATTAGAGTCTAGCTAGGGTTTTTATTTGTTCTACGTCTCTTCTCCAATAAAAGAGAGCTTAAGCTTAGTTTATTTCTCATGTTGGTTTGAGTGTGAGAGAAAGGCTTGGCTTTAGAGAGATATGTAAAGTTTGGGGTAAAACTCATAAACCCTAGGTCTTTTGACCCTTATTTTTGTAAAAATAAATAAGAGGAGAAATTTTATTCACTCTTAAGTTGATAATAGATTACAACTTAGCCTCATTTATATAACAGGGGCTCTCTAAGCTACTTCTATTCCTACCCAATGCGGGACTAAAGTAGATATGTGTAGTTACACACATGCACTCCAACACTCCCCCTCACGTTGATACGAACATAATATGTTTGTATCAAGGTGGATAACAATAAGAAAGCAAAATAAATAATCCCTCATGAAAATACAATCACTCCCTCACTGATAAAGAAAATTAAGGCTCCTCCTAAAACATATAAAACTTCTTCTAGACAATCCTTTTACAGCAGTAGAAAAACTTCAAAACTTCACATATCCCTTGTGAAATTGGCGGCATTCCGACTTGCCATTTTTTCCACAAATACTTATGAAATCGGCGACACTAACCGACTTGCCAGTTTTCCCACTTAAGGTATGTAAATATCTTGAAGAGACACTGAGGTAAGAGAATTAGTCGATGAAGAGGATCACTCGAGGTTATGTTGAGAAGAGATAATTATTTGAGGAAAAAGATATCTACTGAAGGAAAGAAACAATTCACTCGAAGACAAAGAAATCCACTCGAGGAAGAGAAAATCACTCGGGGGAACAGAACCAATAACTCATGATCGAGGTGGAAGGTAGTTTAACATCTTCATCCGGTGCAAAAAGAGAGAAAAAAAAAAAAACTCATGACTGAGGTGGAAGGTTAGTCTAATAGCATTTTCATCCGATCTAAAGAGAGAAAATCGCATCTCGCGATAGGAAACAATAGAAAAGATATGAAGATAGTTACTAGAGGAAAATATAATCACTCTAGTATAGAATCACTCGAGGAAAAAAACAAAAAACTCAAGATCGAGGTGAAATTTGTCTAACATCTTCATCCGATTCAAAGATAGAGAAAACTTATAACCAAGGTAGAGGGCTAGTCTAATAACATCTTCATCCAATCTAAAGAGAGAAAATCGTATCTCACGACAGGAGGTAGTGGGAATATCGCATCTTGATTTTGTAACTTGTACTTGTGAATTTGACGAAAAAGACAAAAGATAATCACTAGAGCAAAAGAGAATCACTTTAAGAAATACTCGAGGAGAGGAAAAATCACTCGAGAAAAGAAACAAACTCATGATCAAGGTGGAAGGTTACTTAACAACTTCATCCGATCCAATGAGAAAAAATCGCATCTCGCGACGGGAACCGAAAAAGAAAACGTCTTTCACAAAAATAAGATAAAATAATCAAGTACTTAATCTTCTCCAATAGGAGATTAGACATATAGAAGCTCCACCACTAAAATTAGAAATCAAAGATTGTAGCAAGAAGAACTCAGTCTTCACTCCTTGGATAGCACCTAAAAGAAACACAAGACAAAAACAGCTAGAGATCTGGGTCTTCATAATACTATATATGCTAGTGATCACCATCAAGAACACCAAACTAATCACAAAAAATGGGTATGAAGAAGCAACTGTTGAATCACGAATTCTTTTTTTTCTTCCTTCTAGTAATCCGGCGACGACAACGGCCGCCGCCGGCGGAAGCAAGGAACCGTTACACTGTCTTCAAGAACGCAACCGCTCTGATACCATGTAGAAATAAATAAGAAGAGAAAGTTTATTCACTCTTAAGTTGATAATAGATTACAACTTAGCCTTTTTATATAACAGGGGCTCTCTAAGCTACTTTTATTCCTACCCAATGTGAGACTAAAGTAGATATGTGTAGTTACACATATACACTAACAATTTTATGCGATTAAGTATGATTTCGATTCAAAGAAAGTTTAGTTTAATTGTGACTGTTAGATTTTTGCTTCCGCGTAGTTTTTATAAACTTGGCATTAGAGCTATGTTTAATCCTAGGTTTGAGATGTATGTACAAGCAATTGTAAGAATTGCGAAGATTGAGACGGTGTTATGACGGAGGATTCGATGAGATTCGACGGAGGATTCGATGAGATTCGACGGAGAAGGCTTGAAGATGAACCACTACAAGGGAACGACGGAGAGGGAGGGTCACCGTACGGTTGATGTTGTAAGCGGGGAAGGCGGATATGTGCTAAAAAGATATTGATCAAAGTCCCACGAAAGGGTCGCGACCTTGATACGAGAAGTTCACCCGATTGACATTTTCGAATATCAAGAAGTCCAACCGAAGAAAACCAACACCACTCCAAAACCAATACCCCCAGTTCAACAAATTTAGGAGTGGGGCTGTGCCGATTTGTTTGGCAGCGACGGACAAAGTTATGGAATTGAAGAAAAGATTATTAACAATTGTGAAATCGCAAGTTTCACCAAGATCGACAAGTTTTTCACCAAAATGGCAAGTTCGGCGATTCTCAAATCGAAGAGGTTTTTTACGAAATTCAATCAACAGAGTTATTGAAACAGTAATAAGGACTATTGGGGAAAATCAAGGGTTACCGCGGGTTCGTGAAAGAAAAAAGGCGATATTGGACAAACTTTAGAGTTGTCCAAACGATGATTCGAAGCATTGGTGATGCTACTGAAAGTGAAGAGTTGCCGAACGGAGCAAGGGAAAGACCGACATTGCTGAAAGTTGCAAAAACTGGATTGCGGAGAGACGGGGAAACTATGGCTAATATGTCAACTCCTAAGGGGATGCCAACTACGACCGCGACAATTACGGTTTATGAAATCAACTCTCCCCCTCGAAGAAGAATTCGTCCACAAATTTAAGGGGATGGACATTTAACTGAAGTGATCGTCTCCTCATTTAAATCTTCACCCCACATTTGATGATAAGCTTCATCGATATGATCATGAAGGTTTTGTGTAAGTAAAGCTTCCTAGGATTCAGACATTCACGCTTCATATGGCCTATTTTTCCGCAGTTGTAGCAAATTCCCGGACCCGACCCCGTCGCCCTAGGTACCGCTGTAGTCGTTGTCGTCGTAGTACCTGTTGTTGGAGCCGAATAAGAACTGTGTAAACTGTTGGTTTTAACTTTGTTTCCGCTCGTTTAGCTATTTCCACAGCCTCTAACAAAATTTGAGCAGTGAATAGAGTCAACTCATCTTGTAACCGCTTTGTCAACCCAAGCTTGAACTGACTGATACGTTGTGCTTCGGTTCCAGATAACACAACTCTGGATAAAAACAGATAAAAATCGCTCGTATAGTCATTTACCAACTGATTTCGAGTTTGACGCAGATTTTGTAATTTAGCAAAACTCTCTTCTTCATAATTTCTTGGAATGAACCGAGGCGTCAACTCACATCTCATTATGTCCCAATCTGTAATATAATCACCCTCAGCTGTTACCTGTAATTGTTGCACCCCTTCCCACTAATTGAGCGTGTATCCAGTCAGCTTCATTTCCATTAAAGTAACTGCACAAGGATCTCTACAACGCTTGAATGCCAATACCCGGTCCACCTTATTTAAGTTGTTAGCCGTAATTGTTGCACCCCTTCTTACCAATTGAGCGCGTATCCAGTCAGCTTCGTTTCCATTAAAGTAACTGCATAAGGACCTCTACAACGCTTGAATGCCAATACCCGGTCCACCCTATTTAACCAGTCAATAAAACTGTCTCTATCCGCCTTACCATCGAACTCGGGGACATTAATTTTAACATCCTGATTCATATTCTAAAAAGCAGAAATAACTACATTTGCTACCTGATTATCTGTATTTCCTCGATGGCCATACTGTTGTTGAGGTGCATACCTAGTGTAACCAAGACCCGATTCTCCATGGTAGCCATCATTCCGAAAATGAGTTCCAGAATTGGTGGGGTAAACCTCACGACCTCGGCCTCTCCCGTCCTGAAAACCATATATGTCATTAAATCCACGACCGTTGCTAGATTCGCTGTCTCCCCAAAATGTATTATCATCTACAAAAGGATTCCTAGGTTATTTTCGTCGTATATTGGATCTTTCAATAGCATTTTTAGATATAAATATAAAATTTCAAGATGGAGATCATTTTGTAGGCTGAAAGCATAAGTACATTTTCAGTAGAGTTTTAATAAACGTACAATTAGAGTGCCCTCAAAATAATCATTTTTCCAGTAGATTATTTTGGCTAAGTCATAATGCCTGATGCAAATGATAACGGGGAAAAAATTTAAAACCCGATAGTGGTTAAAATAACTAAAAAAAACATAATTCATATATTTTTTATACTATGTGATGGGTCGTGGGTTGTCACACCCACAACCTAGGTGCACGGTTTTGTGACCGGTCTCTACTTTTGTTTCCTATATTAGTTTATGTTAAGATATTATATTTTGTTCTAGAGAATCCTCTAAAAAGGGATTACTCTATTAGTTTCCCGTTTTAGGAGTGTAGAAAAAAAGGTGATCTCCTATATATAAGAGATCCTAGGGTATGAGGTATGAGGTATGATATGTTGAGTATTTAGAGAAAGGGAAGATAGGAGATCTAGAGAGAACATAGAGAATTTGTAGTCGTATTTCAATTAAATAAAGAGATCGTATTTCATTAAGTGTTTCCGCAATCTTAGAAACTAACAAATTGGCACCAGAGCAAGGACGATTTTGGCGGAGAATTTGTTACGAAGATGGGTAAGAAAACACCGAAGAAAGTTAAGCAACCAACTCAAGGCGAACGATTGAAGATGGAAGAATCCAATGCGGTGATGTCAAAACAAATTGAAACAATATTGGTAACGGTGATGTCAAATCCGGTAAGAGTAGCCTCTTCGGAAGTTATGGGGGACGATATCGACGGTAGCGAGGGAGAGTCAAGTAAAGGGAGAGGGAGAGGTATTCCTATGGGATCCTTCATGTGTGACGGGCGACTAGCGGGCATCAATTCTATGAATCCGCCATTGTTGCAAGTAGTGGGGCGTGGGAAGGACATGATTTTTGTCCGAAACCACGTTGAAAGGTTCGTTCCGAAAGGGGAAAGAACCCTGGTTTACAATTCGTTTGCAGGTCTGACTGTGGATATTGAGAGCATCGACAAATTCGCAGATTCGGTAGAGGTTGAAGGGTACGATGACACTCAAACCCGCCGCCGTACGTCGATAAATCCGAACGACGATACAACGGTTGGTGATGGGTAGGGGTGTCCCAAGGAGGGAAGGAGAGGTCCCCTATGTTTCCGGGTACCAATGATCAAGAAAGAGAGAGACCCAAGACGTCACCGAAATCCGCGTAAGGGGCAAAAATGGTTACCTAACAAACCAGGGAATCGGGGAAGAAAACGATGGCATGCCAACCCCATGGAATGGCTGGGTACGGGCTTGCCTAGACAAGGGAAGGGCATGACTGTCATGCCTCTACTAGGGACAGGCACTGAGAGCACGAGCAACGGCGTCCAAGGCACCGGGCAGAGCATGCCTAGGTCGGGGCAGGCAGGGACAGTACGGGGCAAGGCAGGTCTGAGATATGGCATGGCATGTCAGGGAACGAGCAGGGCAGACCTCCACATGGCGTGCCAATGAAGGGCATACCACGTGTGACTTTGCCATGTGCCGAGCACATAGGCACGAGCACTGCTGGGGCGCTTTTACATCATACGAGTTAAACTCATCTCCTTCACTCGTAACCCGCGACAGCAAGGAAGGGGAATGAAGAGAGAGAGACATCGACAACCCCATAAACCCTCCCCACCACAACAGCGCCGGTGCACATCACCCCTCCGACCTTATCCCTGGCTCTAGGAACAGTGCCAACTCCAACAGCTCATCGGTTACGACGCTCACGGGCACGCCAAGAATGGCACAACCGGTCGGCAGCACTATCCCTACGCCACCCACGGTAACCACGAGGGCTTCCACACGATAGTTTTAGCGACAGTTACAATCCAAGGATCCGAAAACAGTAGGGGGAATTTTCTGCATAACGTACAACGAGATGTGGGAAACAACAATGACAATGACAGGAACGGTTATGGGTACAATGGAAACAGTAATGGGGATTGGAGGATTGGAGGACTGGAGAGCATAACATAGGAGGACAGGTGTCCGCAGGAGCACCACCTTATGTGCCTTTGCGACCACAGAGACCACCTACACCTCCTCAAGGACCACGATATTTAGGACAGGCGGTCAACAATGACATTGGGCAACGAAAAATGGGTTCTCAACTAAGAAAAGGTATTGGGATGATTCTGACCAGAGAGGACACACAGGGACAGGTAAGGTTTTCATGATAGAAGAGGTCGAGGTCGTGGTCATGTACCAAATAACTTTGGAACAAGCTCTCGCACAGACAATTATCAACCAACTTCGGGTATTGGGGCTACTAGGTATGGACAACAACCACAATATGATACTCACGGGTATGGCTATCAGGGCAACCCGGAGAGTCAGGTCGCGAACACCATTATTTATACGTTCTAGTATCTAAACTCATACGTGAAAATT
Organism: Kingdonia uniflora; assembly: GCA_014058105.1. NCBI lineage: Eukaryota > Viridiplantae > Streptophyta > Magnoliopsida > Ranunculales > Circaeasteraceae > Kingdonia > Kingdonia uniflora. The sequence goes on along the minus strand of JACGCM010000719.1, from coordinate 200,457 downwards.
AACGTTCTAGATTTCGATGGGAAATCAGATGCGGATGGTTTTATAGATTGGTTAAATAGGGTCAATAAGATGTTTGCATTCAAGAAGTGTACTGGACAGAAGGTAGTAACACTAGTAGAGATAAAGCTGACAGGATATGCACTAAATTGGTGGGAAAATATGTAGCAGTTACAGGTAGCCAGCGGTCATGATTACATCACTGATTGGGAGGTCGTGCAAGGTGAGATGATGGCTCGTTTTATCCCGAGCACTTACGAGGAGGAAAGTTTTACTAAGCTTCAGACCTTACATTAGGAGCGGAGTCAGTCTGTGGATGATTACGCCAGTGATTTTTACATGTTATCATCACGTGTTGTTTTAATTGAGTCTGAAGCGCAACGGGTTAGTCATTTTCGCTTGGGTCTTACGAAGCGTATTCAGGACGAGATGATCTTATTCTCTCCACAGTCATTATTAGAGACAGTAGAGATGGCTCGTAGAGTTGAGACTAAGGTAACGCCACCGGGGTATCCGTCTTTTTCAACACCAGCTACGGTGACTCCGACACTGACTTCTACAGCGCCCGCAGTAGGGGGCAAACCAGCAGGGATTGCCAAGACGTGCATTTGTTACAACTGCAGGAAGACAGGACATATGAGACGTGAATGTCCTAGTCCACGGAAAGTGATGACGCTTATTCCAACAGTTTCATGATCACGTCGATGAGGCCCTGGAACAGTTATTTGGTCAGGAGTATGAGGACGCAAAAGTGACAGCAGTTGATCTTGTCTCCTTAAATTTGCGGACGAATTCTTCAAAGAGGGGGAGAGTTAATAGGTCGTGGGTCGTCACACCTACGACTTAGGTGCACGGTTTTGAGACCGGTCTCTATTTTTGTTTCCTATATTACTTTATGCTAGGATATTATATTTTGTTCTAGAGAATCCTCTAAAAGGGATTACTCTAGTAGTTTCCTATTTTAGGAGGTGGAAATCTCCTATATATAGGAGATCCTAGGGTATGAGGTATGATATGTTGAGTATTGAGAGAAAGGGAAGAACCCTAGGAGATCTAAAGAGAATTAGTAGTCGTATTTCAATTAAATAAAGAGATTGTATTTCATTAAGTGCTTCCGCATACTTAAAAACTAACACTATGCATTAACAAAATTAAGTAAACAAAGATAACGACCTAAATTTATTGTTATTGGATTAGTTGAAGTAAATAACAGCACCAACAACCAGTTCTTCATTGATAGTTCTATTGTACTTTTAGAAAGATAAAGAAAATTAAAACTACCTAAGAAAAAAATTGTATTTCCATTTCCACGACTGACCCATATGTTTTTCATATCCGAATCACATCGATGACGGTTAACTAAACTATAACAAAAGATCCTGAATAGCGTGGATGACAGACATACAATACATTTTACCAAAGAATAGTTACACAATGTACAAATGGATTCTTCGTTATTTTTTATTCTATGCAATCGCATTGAAGATACGGAGTTGGAACAAAGCAGCCCAAATCCAGCTTTATGAAGTGAAGTACCCTCAACCATCCCTGGCTAGCCCAAATGTATGCACTTAATTTTGCAGCATTTTCACGATATGTTTAAAACGAACCAATTAAAGAAGTAATTCAGTTCTCACCGGTGAAAAATGCAACTGCTAACTGACACTTAAGAAGATCTTTCACATCCGCGGATTGTGGCACCTTCAAACCTCTACAATCTTGAATATGAGGAAACTTTTCAATCACCTAAAGCCAAAAGGCATTTCACAAAAATCTAAATTAAACAACTCAAAACACCATCATTCCTACAAATCAAACACACAACATACTAAAACGACTCACATTCACAGGAAGAGAGCTGTCATTCGGTTCAAGCTTAATTTCCAAATCATAACCTGTAAAAACACATACACAAACTACTTCAAAAAATTGCGAAAAATTAAATTTAAAAATGCGGGTTTGATTCGAGTTCAGACCTTCGATTCCGACATCAGAAAGAGCTAAACTCGCGTCTCTACTCGAATACAGATAGCAAGAACCATCACCAATGTCGATGTTCCAAGCAATCAGAGACCTCGTAACCCAATAAGCTCTCGAGTACATTAAGCTCCCCTGAAACTACACAACAACAACAACATTAAGATTTAAATTGCCGTCGAAATGTTTGATTCTAAGCTCGATCGATCGAGAGCTCGCGCGAGAGAGAACCTGGAGAGACGAAGGTGCTTCGGTTACAGTAGCCATGGATGATGATGAGCAGCGAGGAGTGGTGGAGGTGAAGATGGAGGAGTGGTTGGTAATGGAGTAGGGAGGACGAGAAGAGGAGGTCTGTAAGTTCCGCCGAGGGAGAATTTGGTAATTGTGATGTGAAGTGGAATAGGTGGTGGGGAGGACGGGAAGGGAAGTTGCGAGGAGAAGAGACATTGGTCTTCTGTCTTCTGTCTTCTGCAGATCAGATCAGATCAGATCAGGTGGTCTCTGTTTTTGATATGCATGGCCACCAGGATGGGGCTCTGCGGTCAGTCACTCGGGGTGGGGGAACATCTTCAGCAGTGCATGAATTTCACTTGGGAACTCTCTTAGAGCACCTCCAACAGCAATGTATGTGAATTCTGGTTTAGCAATACTTGTATAAATGAATCGCATACTGTTTTAGTCCAACAAAGAATTAATAAATTTAACCTGCACACTGAACCGTTCAAATCCAACATATAAGTAAAATAGGAAAAAGTCAAATGATTTGTTTATATAAGGCTAGGCGCATAACAGATAAGCGCATGGGATATAAAAAAAATGTGTGCGTGCTTAACCGTCCAGCTCCTGATGACGTGGGTGGTATGCGAATACTCATCGCCAAGTTCAGGTTTCGTATACTTTGGAGGGGTATGGGGGTGGGTATGTTGAACCCACCCCATACCCCTGTTGGAAATGTTTTTTGCAATAGTATGTGAAAACCGTAACAACATACCATGTTGTTGGAATTGCTTTTAGGCTCATAGCCAGTTCTATCAGTTTGATCAAAAGGGAACAAGTTGTTACCCTTTGTCATTGTAGTATGGCAAACGGTGATGTTATGGGGCTTGATTATAATGGTCCAGGCTAAGATTTTGTACAGGTCATAATCCACATCGGATTGCATGTTTGGTTAATGGTGAAGTGCGGCTTAATAAAATGTCAAAGTGCAAATTAAACTTTTGTAAATGTCCAAATCAAGTTGAAACTCACACAGTTTAGTCTTTGAAAGCGTTTATCCAAAAGGCTAGAATCTACTACCCAAGAGCTATTGCAGGATTGATTTGTTGTGGCTGCTCTGTTTCTGTTCCAATAAACACATTGTCTGTTCGAATATAAAAGAGTCAGTTCGATTGCCTGATTTGTTCGAATACACATTGAATATATATTTGAACAGAAGTCTATGTTCAAACAAACATTGACACCGAGAAAACTCAATTTTAAGTATTGTTTGGAGTCATTGGTTTGTCTCGAGATCGGTGTCGATTGTATTAGGTTTCCCAAGTATATAATGGAGACTTGGGGATTTTGTAAGCCACCTTTGGGAGATTTATTTGCAAGGAATCCTTGAAGAAAAAAACATTGAGAAACCACAAATTGGTTTGAGATTATAACCAAAGATCATTGAATAAACTCTTTATTGTGTGTGAATGTAGGCAATTGCCGAACCACCTTAAACCCTTGTTATTGGTTTTTGATTGTGTATTCCTTCATAGTTAATCGGATCAAATCGGAGTTCGGCTTCCGCGGCGCAGCTCTACATGATTTGTATATGCCATACGATATATATCTCCAAAGCTGCTATGCTTTTAGTGTTGGAAATATTAAAGATGACTAGCTTTGCCTTTTAAAGTACACCATGCCGCCTCCAGAGTAGCACAGCGTAGAAGAAAGAACCCAAATAAGAAGAACCAATATTGAATACAATTTCGTATAGACGACCTCTGATATTATGTTTTATGGTACTGATATCAGAAACAATTGATTGCTCATGTGGTGCTATACAAGAAATGAAATATGCTTGCAAGAGTTTGGCGAGGAATGCCCCATTGATATGAAACCAGTCCAAATTTGGTGGGCTTCAACATACACCAACAAAGACCCGACTCAGACTACAATACCCGATTCCCACTTTCTATTTTTAGTTTTTTACGAGCCAGACTTCAAAACTTCTGAAAAAATCTTGAGCGCCAACTCATGTTGCCCATTGCCCGAAATCTATTATAGACTACTTCAAATATCCTGCACACTTCAATTGAGCTTGCCTAATAAAATGCAGGCTATTAAAAACCATCGGAGACACAAAGTTCACATATGAAGAGCACCAACGAACATTGTAATGATCGTGTTACAGCAACCAAGCAATGGGATTTCCCTGAAGCCTTGCTAAGTTGCTCCCAATTAACCATTTTTTTCTTCTTATTTTAGGTCAACTGGTTGTCACCATCCACGCGGCCGCCGGAGACACTATTTAAAGGAAGCCATGACCTAGTATCAATCATCAGTCCATTTTAATGGAAGTTGGCTCACTCAATGTTATGGTATATCTTCCAGAAGGTCATAGTCTATGTAATGTATACAACATATTTTATCATGGTGCCTTGACTCCAACATATAAACACATCATGCCAGGCTAAGATTATATTAGCTTAACTAGGATCTCTATAATATTTGTATATTTATTAAGGATCTTGTAATCTTCTGTGAAATTCATCATGTATCCTACTAATCTTGAACAAACATCTTTAATCTATAAAAGCACCCTTCTATAAATATACCCAACTCTATCATTTCTACAAAACAGTTGTCTCACCTTCAAATTGTTTGATACCTTATAAACATGAGAACTGTAAGCGACTCGCACATCTTTGTTCTTGTCTTTCTCATTGCAGCTCTCATCTTGAACTCAACACCAACCCGAGCTCAAGAAGACGTTTTTTTTTTTTTTCCCTTGGCACTTCGGTTTGGCTTTTGGATTTATACGTGTACATGTGTTAATAATTTGTGATGGACAATATATGGGTGCAGATGATCAAAAAGAGTTTGATTATGATGTGAATACTACGAACACGGAAGCAAGATTCGTAAGAAAATCACATTGTATTTGAGAGTTAGGGAAACTAGGGTTTCAACTAAACAAATCAAATTTATAGAACAGAGGGGGGGGGGGGGTTAGAATTCTACTTAAATTGGGAGACTGCTAATAATTCATATTGGACCTCTCAAATAGAGCTTTATGCTAAAGCATAAAACATAAAACATCAAATAAACATAGGTCACACGGAGGTAGACGATCCTATGATGGATGTGTCACATCAAACCCTCCGTCTGAGAAGATTTCGTCCACGAAATCAAGGGGGCGGTGCTCCAGAGGACTCACATACATATGTAGTGTATATCCTAGTCTTTTCGTCTTCATCCTTCAGAACGCGCTGAACATCTTGAAGTCTTCCACAAAATTTTCCGTACCCTGTGATCGTACCCAAGGTCTTCAAATCCCTACGTCGATCGACACCTAAAAAAAAGAACAATATGATCTGTTTCACAGAACTTGCTAAAAATATCTTCCCAAAATGGGTCAACAAACGACGAGTAAGGGTTGAGCTCAGCCTGTCGGACTTTTGAGTTATGGACCGGGTTCCCCTTACTTGGGTGAGGGCCAAATCGAGGCTCTACTTGGTTAGGCACATTTGTTGTGTGCACTGCTGGAGCGAAATGGAGAAGCGCATGCTCAACATGTGTTGGAGTTTGATATAGGTAGGGTGAACCCTGTTACACCCAATCTCTATCTCTTATTTCTCCCTCACGAACACACATCGTCATTGTCAAAGCTTCGAATCTCTTCCCGAAGGTTTTGGTAGCAATTCTGACGTTGTCTCGTGCTACTGTGGGGTCGAGATTTGTCCCAACTCTGGGTTCAATGCTGATGTCACCGACTGTTCTTGCAACTTTCTCCCTCCTTTGCCGCGGTGGTTGCCATATTCGTTTTCTCCCAATCGTGAATCATCTCTATCGCTTCTTTGATTTCTCTCCTTGACTGCAACCTGCAATAAAATCGATGATATCTCCATGACTGTTAAGTACTACGCCGTGAATTTAGATGTTTTTTGTGGTTGTTTCTCTCCCTTTTACCGAATCTGCAACAATAATTTCATGGTGTGAACTGATGTTCCTAGTTAAAGCTCCAATCAGAGATTCATCATGGACTCCGTGAGGCAATCCGATATCTTTTAGCTCAAAACCTACAACTACTGTGGATTCTAAGGTTTGTGAATTGGCTAAATTCTCAGTCGATTCCTTCTCTGGTTTTGTTGTTGTGATGACGACGAGAGTCGTGGTGACTGCCGAAACTCTGGTATCGTCGATTGTCATAGTAATGACAACCTTATCTTCGTCTGTGCCAATCGCGATCGCTGATGGTTGGTCATTAATCGGACCTTCCAAAATGGTCGGCGTCTCTTTGCTCGCTGTATCAAACATCGAGGTTTCCGATCTCACATCGCTGGCGACGAGAAAACATACAAATGGGGTTTTCGTTTTACTGGTCTGTGCGGTGGTGCTCCAATCTTCGGGATAATCGTCGTAAATAGGCGGTAAAATCGTCGTTGATTAGGGGGGGTGGGGGTGAAAAAAGGCTCCCATACCCAAAGCCTCGAAAAGCCCTTCAAGCTTATCAAGTTTATCCAATATCCTCGCTACATTGTCGGCGAGCGTAGGTTTCTTTGTCGTGGATCTTCCATGAGACATTTTTGCCCTTGAAACTGACTACACTAGATTCTAACGCAGCTCTGGTACCAATTGACGTGAATACTACGAACGCGGAAGTGAGATTCGTAAGAAAATCACGTTGTATTTGAAAGTTAGGGAAACTAGGGTTTCAACTAAACAAATCAACTTACTTTAATCAAAATCAACTGAAAAACAAATAACCTATACCTCCCCTTTTATAGAACACAAGGGGGTTATAATTAGTAACCCTAATTCTAATTGAAATAATATTCTACTTAAATTGGGAAACTGCTAATAACTCAAATTGGACCTCTCCAACAGAGCTTTAAGCTAAAACATAAAACATAAAATATCAAATAAACATAGGTCACACGGAGGTAGATGATCATATGATGGATGCGTCACATCAGATTATATGAAGAAGAGCGGAAAGGGACCGAAACACTAGGGAGATCTTCATAAAGAGTGGGCTGATCGTAAGAACGGAGACATGCAATCTCCAATTGATTTGTTGAATAAAAGAGTAGAAGTGGTGCGAAGATTACCGAAACTCAAGCTGAGTTATAAGCTCTCTAATGCAACATTGAAAAATATGGGACATGATATAATGGTAAGTGACCCTTAATCACAAAGATAACCATGGTTCAAAAACATGATATTTATGAACGTTACAATGGTTACCTTAATTTGTAAATGTTGTAATTTGTAATACTGCATGCAGCTTCAATGGTAGACTGATGCAGGGTCAGTTCAGATCAATGGTACCGAGTACAAGCTTCAACAAACCCATTGGCACTCACCTTCTGAGCACTCTATCAATGGAAATAGGTTTGATTTAGAGATGCACACGGTTCACCAAAGTTCAGTCCCAAGTTCTGCCACCAAGATAGTCGTAGATGGACTACTGTACAACATCAGCCGACCTGACACATTTTCTCTCCGAGGTAAATATAAAAATCTAAAATATAGATCATTTTTCTAATTAATTTTTGTTTGTCCATTTGAGCTCTAAAATATATGGTTAGGTCAAGTTAGTCCGCAGGTCAACGTGGTTAATTATACATATTGTCACAGTTTTATATAAAAACAGCCGTTCCAGTATAAAAATCATATTTGGTCAGGAAAATATAATCAAATATATGCTGGTTCCCTTCCAGAGTCTCATATTTGTTATTCGATTCGAGTTGAAAGACCATATTCGATCCATAACGGACAAGAAGAAAGAGATAAATGTAGGGTTTGTCGATCTAAACCACATAAAAGCAAGTTCAAGGAAGTATTACAGATACATTGGCTCCCTTACTACCCCTCCATGGCGTTGTTTGGACAATTAGCAAAAAGGTACGCAAGTAACCTAATTAAATTTTCATCAATCAAAATTAATTTTCTTTAGAACATCTCCAACAGAGATGGTATGCTATTCCGGTTTTGGATACTAGTATCCGGAATAGCATACCACTTTGCTCCAACAGATTTATCTTCAAATTCAGTTTTTTTATATTAAAATTGGGATCCACAATATTATTTTATGAGAGTGAGGAAATTTTTATTAAAAATTGGGACCTACAATATTCTTTTATTAAAGAGAGAAAAGAAAGGAAGAGAAAAAAAAATTGTGGGGACCCACAAAAGTAGTATGCACATACCACTCTCTAAGTTTCGGATTCACATACTTTGGAGGGGTATGGGGGTGAGTATGCTGAACCCCATACTCCTGTTGGAAGGGGTTTTTGTAAGAGTATGGGAAAACCTTAACAACATACCACTCTGTTGGAGATGCTCTTACATCCAAGTGATTTTGACCAAATATGTATTTGTTAAGGTGAGGAATGTTTCAAGAGATCAAGTAGAGTTGTTGAGAACATCCGTTCATGATATAAAATACCTTTTCTTTTTCTTTTTTGAATTAAGTAAAATTGTTATTACGTAAGCAAGTCGTTAACAAAGTTCATTTACTTTCTTGCAGTATGCAGAGAAGAATGCAAGACCATTGTAGCCTCTCAACGATCGTGAAATTTTGTTATAGAGATGATGCAAATAGTTGATATTATAGCTTTATAGGATTGTCGAAACAAAATTTGCACCACACATGTTAGGTTTTTAGTATGTGAGGCTGTTGTTTTCTGTTTGAATAGACTGAGTCTGTTCGAACAGACTTTGTTTTGTTCGAACAGACTTTGTGAACCCCTTTTCTTCGAATACACTTTGGTTGTTTATTCAAATAAAAAAGGTTTTGTTCGAACAGACATCGAGAAAAGTCATTTTTGAGTTTTGTTTGAAGCCACTTGTTTGCATCGAGATCCGAGTGATTGTATTTGGCTCTCCCAAGTATATAAGGGAGAGTTAGGTTTTTTATGAGCCACCGGACGATCTTTTGTGAGAAGAATTCTTGTGAGAGAAACCTCAATTATTTGTAAAGATTGTAACTTTGGTATTGAAATAAACTCTCTCTCTATTATGTATGGATATAGGCAATTGCCGAACCACCTTAAATCTTTATTATTGGTTGCTGATTGTGTATTCCTATTTGCTTGTTTGTGCTCTAATTGAATCGATCGGAGTTTGGCTTCCGCGGCGCAGCTCAACATTGTATTCTTTACATGGGGTTTTGTTTAAGATTTAAGCTGTTATTTCATTCTTGGCGCAAAAGACAGATAATGTAGGGACCTATCTTTCGACCTACTGTAAACACAAACTGATCATAGGGACTTATCCCTCGACCTAGTCCAAACTCAAACTACCTCAATATCAGATTCACACTCACGCATTATACACGTGATATATACAATTAACACTAACACCTAGACCACAGACTGATAAGGAGCGTGGCTCGAGTACTACAGAAAATATGAACAAGTCAAAAGACACCTGTCTCCCACAAACTAATAGTTACACATTCAACTACCACTTACCTCATTTTTCGGAGAACATGCATCTACACTGTAATGAACTACAGGTAAGGTCTATATAAAGGATGAGTTCCAGATGAGATTTGGCCAGAAATTTTACATTCTGAGACAATGAATTTTTATCTTTCAAGATCAAGTATTTCTAGCTCAAGATATCACTTGTAATATGATATCAGCCTCAAACAATAAAAGTTACAGTTACTAAATCCTCAACTCGAGGTTGTGTTTTTTACCAATTCAAAGGTTTCTACACTAAATCACCTGTATTATTTCTTGAATTATACTAATGTTTGTCACAGGTACATTTGGTATAAGATATAATTTTGAGCTATCTCGAGCTATGAAATTAGGCTATTACATTTGGCGTCGTCTGTGGGAAAGAAGACATTTCCACGATATCCTAAGGCATACATTTGCTCCACTATCCATTTCCAATCATGGTCACTTCTAAGCGACCAGCAGCAAGAGTCCATCTCGATCTTTCAGTTGAATCAGAACTGCTCGCTGAACTAAGGGCGAATCTCTACGCCAAGACAGAAACGTAATGAGCTTGAGTGTCACTTAGTTTTTGACCGTGAGCTTCACTACAAAGAGCTCGAAAGTGAACGTCAAGCTCATCTAACAGCATTCAAGAGACATGAAGAATAGATGATAACTATGGAGACCGCTTTACAAGCTTTGTAAGATACTCAAAATGCTCCCTTTTCCAGAGATCGTGATCAAGTGCTAGCAAACTCTCGAGTTTCTACACAAGAAAGATTAGGACCTCAAGGAGCAACTAGCAAAGCCATTTTCAGAAATCTTCAGAACAAACCACAAGCTTCAATTCATTTAGGAAGAGAAGCTCAGTCCAATATCAATAAAGGTTTCTGACCTTCCAAGCGCCAAGAGGAGGAGCAACGACCTCAACCCAGAATATCAGTTCATAAATGCTTGAGCGAGGGAACCGGTACTTATAATCCTCGACTAGCTTGCCAAGTCACTTAGGCACCACGTCAGTACATCACACAAAATCATATGGAGAGTTGATTGAAGCTCAAGCTCTAGGCAGTAAGGATGATTTCACCAAGTTGCAAGGTAGTCCGATTGTCAAAGAGTTATTTGATATGAAAGTACCAACATGTTTCCATACTCCAAAGATATGTAAATACAAAGGCATTGATCTGAAGGAACACATTCAACAATTTTGCGATTCACTAGGATTATATTCAAATCTCAACCATATTCTATACCGTCTGTTCGTCATAAGTCTACATGGAGAACTGCTATGGTGGCTTCATTCTCTACCTGAAGATTCCATCCTCACATTCGATGAACTATAGAAGATCTTTGTTAAGACATATGCTCACAATAAAGATAATGAAGATAATTTATATTCTCTTATTAGTCTCAAACAGTCTCAAGGAGAGAAGCTCGGGGTCTTTGTAAAAAAGTTTATGGAGCTCGCACGGAAAGTTGACAATCTTGATCATAAAGTAGCAATTACTGCATTTACAAATGCACTACAACTTGATTGCAAAGCAAATGTGGATCTCTTCTTAAACAAACCCATAACCTTAGAATACATGATTACCAAGGTCAATGGGTATGTCAACTTGGAAGGGATTATGGCCGAAAGGCATAAATCTACTACATTCGTCCTAACCACTAAAGGTCAAAATACAGAAAGCATAAGTGAACCAAAGGAGGACCAGGGTAATCAAAAGCGTTCCAAGGCAAACATAGGCAAATCTCAAAAGGGTAATTTATTGCCCAAGCCAGTCCTCCCCAAGATGAATTTCCAGATCTTATCAATTTATCTCATGTTGGCGAATGACAAGTTCTACCGTGTATCTCAACCACTGGAACCGATTAAAGGCAAATCGTATTGCATGTATCACAAGGTAAATCATTATGAAACTAACAGCTGCTATGCTTTACAGAGGTTACTGGAATATATTTTCAAAGATAGAATAATGTACGAGTACATTGTCGATCTAGAAGGATATAAGAATGGTAGCTACAAGACGCATATCGATGTAGTTCAAATCAAAGATCAATCAGAAAAAAAACATTTATACCATATGTACCACAACAACATGATCGAGATCCATCAGATTAACAACTCTTTCAGATTTAAATGATGGAGATTATAAGAGTGTTGTGATCTCACCGCTCAAGATAAAGAAGTTAAGCTTCTTCTTGAATCAAATAATCGACGACTTGGGATTTTATTCGAGGATTGCGATATAAGTCACATCAAGTTTTCTTATCATGACACTCTAGTTATCATACTGAAGATGAAGAAATTTATAATACATACAATGATGATTGATACTGGTAGCAGTATTGAAATTTACTTTTAAAGCACAATCGAACAAATGGGATTAGTCGATCAAGTTATTCTAAGCGACATCGTTATCAGTGGCCTTAATGGCTATAAGGAAGAATGAGTAAGAAAGATCATCCTACCCATCACCGCTGGACCTACCACAATCGACATCGTATTTTATATCACGCTAAATCTTGTTACTTAGGGATTATGGGTCATTGTTGGATCCATAACATGGAAGTAATCGCTTCCACGTATCATCAAACACTTCGCTTCAAGCACAACGGTGGCATCTACAAAATCAAAGACAGTCAAAAGCTATTCCGAGCTTGCTAAAATACCGTCTCTACCATTCTCGATACATCTGACGGATTTGTTGCATAGCAATTACATAAAGCTGGCCACACCGATGACCAGCCTTTAACAAAAGAACCTACAGAATACATAGACATTGATGAACCTAGCAGGGGTACTCAACCAAGGCATGTCAGAAATTGAACATCAACAACAATGCCACGGCGGTCAAACAAAAACATAGAAGGCTATCTCCTCATCTTCAAGATGAGGTTAACAATGAAATCGATAAGTTGATCAAAGTCGGATTCATTCAAGAAGCTAAGTACCCGGATTGAATCTCTGACATTATCGCAATTTCAAAAAAGAATGGGAAAGTCCGAGTTTGCATGAATTTTACAGATCTAAACAAACACACTCCAAGATGATAGTTTTCATCTTCTGATCATTCATCAATTTCTTGATTCTATAGCAGGACACGAGCTTTTATCTATGATGGATGCTACTTTTGGATACAATCAGATACCTCTCTTAGACGATGGTCAGGAAAAGACCACTTTCATCACTGAAAGAGGACTCAACTATTACAGAGTCACGCCTTTTGGATTGAAGAACGCAGGAGCAACTTATTAAAGATTAATGACGATAATGTTGAAAACATACTTGGGAAAAATTGTTAAAGTCTACATCGATGATCTACTCTGCGAAAGCTTATAGTCAAAAGACCATATCATCGATCTCTCCACAGTTTTCCAAATTCTACCCTCATATAAGATGCAGCTCAACTCTGATAAATGTCAATTCGGAGTACACTTAGACAAATTCCTCGGCCACCTCATTAACAAAAAGGGGATTGAAGCTGACCTAGATTAAATTCGAGCTCTCCTCAATATGCCCTCTCCGAAAACAAAGAAGGATGTTCAAAAGCTCACAGACAAGATTGTTGTTATCAATTGATTCATCTCTAAGTCTTCAGATCGATGCCAATGCCTATTTTTACTACTCCGAGGGTGTACTAAATGAGAAAAGGTTCAGCCCAACGAAGTGGTGGACAGAAGAATGCGAAGTAACTTTTCAGGAACTTAAAACCTATCCGGGGAAGTTTCCCATCATGAGCACCTCGGTATACAATGAGGAACTGATTATCTACCTCGTAATTACAGAAAATTCTATCAGCTCGATCATCATTCGAATTGAGGGAAAGGTCAAAAAACCAGTCAATTTCATCAGCAAAACCCTCACTCTAACAAAAACAAGATATTGTAAGATCGAGTAACTTCTTCTAACTCCCGTTTACACTTCACAAAAGGTAAAACACTACTTTCAAGCTCATTCCATCAAGGTTATGATGAACTACCCACTCTGGGAAGTTTTATTTAAAAAAGAAAAATCACAAAAAATGTAACAATGGTCCGTCAGTTTGAGAGAACATGATATCAAGTTCGAACAACGTTATTCAGAAAAAGGTTAAGCCGTTGTCGATTTTCTGGAAGATTTTCCTATAGAAGATTTAGATTGGGAGGATTACGACCCTGACCTCACAAAAGAGATAACAGAAGATCCACCTACGAAGCCATTTGACAAGCGAGCTGAATGGATTATAAAGAAAGGATGGGGACTTCATACAAATAACATAGTAGGACCCGCAGGTCGGGGATTAAAATTGTACTGATTACCCCATCAAACGACAGAATCGAGAAATCAATCTACTTGGATTTTGAAGCTTTAAACAATGTTACATAATATAAAGCTTTAATTCGTGGGCTCGATTTAGCGCTCGAGTTCGGGATTCCTGAGCTATCAGTCTATACAAATTCTTTGTTAATCGTCCACCATTACTCTGAATAGTACAAGAAAAATGGAAAGATGGTTGAATATGCAGCCCTAGATGCTGATAGGAAGAACAGATTCATGAAAGTAACTCTAGACTATTTACCACGAGGTAAAAATAGACATGCCAATTCCTTGGCTTACTTAGCTGGGATCTTGAGTACAGAAGCACGATATCTAAAGATCAAAGTGATATCCACCCCAGTATTGATCTCTACTCTATATGCACGATCAATACTAGGGGTAATGAAGAGGAAGACGACGATTGGAGGAAGCCTTTTATCGCCTACCTCGGCCCGAAGAACGAATGTGACGGGCCCTTTTCCAGAAAATCCAAAAGAACGTCGATTGTTGGTCGAAAACTCAAAGTGTTATACAGTTCGGAACGACCGTTTATATCGCAGATCAGTAACAGTGCCTTATCTCAAGTGCCTCTCCAAGAAAAAAATCGATGAAATGCTCAAAGAATTACATAAAATAACTTGTGGCTCCCATGCCGCAAGTCGGTCACTTATAAACAGAACAATTACATAAAGAGTATTATGGCTGGGAATGCACAAGCAAGCGGAAGAGTACTTACGAAGATGGGGCAGATGTCAATGACATGGATACATAATATGAGCTCATGCACTCAAACTCCATGCAAACAAGGTATTATTCAAGCGGTGGGCGCTCGATCTTGTAGGAGAATTTCCCAATAGTTTGGGTAACTGACGTTTCTTACTCGTGGCGACAGATTATGTTACAAAACGGGTGGAAACAGATCCTCTTTGTCGAATTAGAGAAGAAGAGGTTATCATTTTTATCAGGGAGCATATTATCACACGGTTTGGATGCCCCCACCTGATTCTGATCGATAACGGGCCGTAGTTCGTTAGAGAAAAGATCGTGGCTTTCCTCAACAAATACAAAATCATTTATTCCCCATCCAATCTATACTACCCACAAGGAAATGGACATGCCAAAATAACCAACAAAACAATAGTGGATGGACTCAAGAAAAGGCTTCAATCGCAAAAGAAAGGAAATTGGATATGCGAGCTACCTCATGTCTTATGGGCGTACCGCATGACACCAAGGCAACCAATTGGATGTCCCCCCTTCCTCCTGGCTTACGGGACCGAAGCCATTATTCCAACAGAATACCACCATCCTGTCAAAGATTACGAGCTCATAGACGAAGATAATGAGTTTGAACTAGCCTACAATTAGAATTGGATCGATGAGACCAGAGATCGAGTTATTGCCAACCTGGGTCGATATTATCATATGCTAGCGAGCTCGTACAATAGAAGAGTTTGAAGCTGCAAATTCCAAATCGACGATCTCATCTTCAGAGAAATCCCACATAGCAGAAAAAAGTTAAATGCAGGGAAGCTCGCAGAAAATTGGGAAGGTCATTTCCTTATCGTTGGCCGTACTGGGCTTGGATCATACTACTTCATGGCAGAGAAAGGTGTTTGCCTACCAAATCCTTGGAACACTAGGAGATTAAAGCGATATTATCGCTAAATCCCTAGTTTTCTATTACAGATTACTATTTTATCATTCTGTACATTCCAAAAGTAAGATTTTAATCTATAATAGTGTGTATATTCTTTTCTACTCAATGAAAACTTTTAAGTTTTTCCCACATTACTCTCTACATACCGGCAGAATCTACTAAATCTCATAGATTAAAGTAAAGGTTATACTAGCTTTCACCCATATATGCAAATATTGAAGTAAAGGTAATACTGGCTTTCAATCGATCGATCTATACATATATCTGCGATTAAAACAAAAGTAATACTAGTTTTTAATTAATGATCTCTACTATCTCTAAGATAAAAGATAAAGTAAAGGTAAAACTAGCTTTTATCTCTCTACATGTCTATAAATACAAAATACACAGGTAACTTTTATAGGTTTTGTTTTCGGGAGGTCAGCTGCACTTTCCCCTACAAAGGAGGTTGCGCAGCCATAAACTTTAGAGCTCGAGCAGTTATAATATTCCTTCCTTGCTCTACCAGTTCTGCTGGTCAGGAGCCTAGTTCAGTTTCTATGGCATTTAGGCAATTTCCTCGATCTATATCAGTATTATAGATACAATCTCTGAGTTCCACACAGTCATGTAAGGTATCCCTTTTGAGATCAAGCCTCTTTACTTCTTCTACAATGTAAGCGATGACAACCATTAGTTCCCTCGACCGTACTTCTTATGGGAAAATCCTATCTCAGTCTGGCATGACTAACTCGGCAAATTATGTTTTTAGTCTCTTATGAAGTTTTTGCAAATTTGCGTAATGGGAACCTGCCTGCCCTGTGCGTTACTCTAAGCCCAATATTATTGTAGTTAACTATGATATTAAATCCGCCGCCTTCCCCTGCTCAGAAGGATTTTACGTTCTTAAATCCTCCACTTCACCACGAAGTACCACCAATTCCAACTCATTTACATCACCTCCTCCAATACGAGCTTTATTCAGCAGCTCATCCTTTCTCTTAAGAGCTACCTATAACTCTTATTCTTTACAGTAAGCGTTCTCAAACTTATAATCACTCTCTCTTGTTCATTTTTTCACTTTCCTTACGGTAGCTCGAACGAAAACTAGATATGCCTCCAACTCTTTAATTCGAGTTGATGCCTGAACCATATCACCCTTGGCAGTCGCAACTTCGGTGTCATTCTTTTTCTTCTTTGACCGCTCTATGACCTTGACCTTCTTGTCATGCGAACTGAGCAAGTTCACCTTCAACCTTGGAACTCGCTCATTCAGTTCGTTACACCAATTTTGGGTGACCTGAAGGTCAATATCTTTACCTTGCATGGCGTCACTCAACTGCTCAACCACACTTTCAGAACTTACTAAATCAGCTCGCGCCTTCACAAGTTCACTTTCTTTTCTGGCTACTTGACCCTTCAAACTGGCCACATTATCCTACAGCTGTTTATCTGCCGCCTCTAACGATCTGATACGATATTGAGTGGCATCAACTTCTTTACCTTTTACCATCAATAAGTATATCCTAATATTTAGCTTCGCTACTTCGCTCTGCGTACTCACGAGGTCCCCCTATAGTTTTACTACCTAAGCATATTTACTTTTGATCTGTTGGGTCTGATCATTTACAATTTTCTTCTCCTGAGCAAGCTGGATCTCACCTTTAACATACTGATCCTTCATCTCTTCATTTGCGTCGTTAATCCTATCAAATTTAGCCACAAACTCATGATTGTATTGAAGCATTTGTTGTTAACTCGAGCGTACAGTTTCTAATGCGACCTGCATAAACAAGTTTGAATCAACAATACTTCACAGATATAACCAATAAACTACATTTAGTTTTAAACAATTCAAACAGATTTTAGTTTCTCACAAGCCAACAAGATGGGATTATACTTCGCCCTCAAGTTACGAAGTTATCTCACACTAATGGCAATAACCTCTATATCTCATCCTATTTTAAGGTACACATTTTCTATGCTCTTATTTTCTAACACTCCGAAATGGTCTAATTATACTTAGATTACTTTCGTTAATTATGATTTTCATATGCATTCTAACATTACTTTGTAGCTCTTGGGTGGCAAAGCCTACAAGTTAAATATTTTAAGCTATTTTCTAACCTGTAGCTCTATTTGCGAAGTCAACAAAGTTGCTGAGGCATTTTGTTCCTTAGCGAGCTCTTTCTCTAATTCCTCAATTCTGAGGCGCATACCTTTAAGTTCCTACAAATCAATATTTACAATATCTCTTAGACTACTCCGAATTTATCCTTCAAATATTTACCATACAATTATAGTTTTTCAACTCACAAAAGTAAAATTCTAAAAGTTTTTACTATACCTTCTCTTCATCTCCTCCGCAGTTCTCTATATCAGTTCTAGAGGACATCGCATCCAACCCTTTCACCACACCTTGGGGAGAGCTTCCATCAGCATCGGGCTCATCTTCAGCTTCAACCTCTTCAACATACCACCCTTCTATGATAGTTTTAATATCGGCCACATAATATCTAACTTTGAGGAGCTTTTGTCCAAGGCTGTCGCGAGCAGCTGTAACTTCTTTGACATTCTTCTTCACCTCCTCTGCGAGTTTGAGCATCATCACCCGGTGTGAATCCTTCGCAGAGATTGAACACTCCTTTTCCAGAGCTAAATCAGCCTCAAGTTGAGCCACTACTCTCTTCTCGGTCTCAACCCTCCCGTCCTCGAGCCCAAGATAGATGCCTTTCAACGCGCGAGCAACCTGCAATAGAAAAAATGACACATTTAAGCTCGATGCAACTTAAAACCAAATAGCTTTCCAATTTACATGTTACACAACATTCAAATAGTACGAAGAATTTAAACTTACCCTACACAGCTCCAACTGTGCAGACGTGTTCAGCTCCTCAACACCTACTCAAGCTGTCGCCCTTAGCTTGTTTTCCAACGCTAGCAGCTTATCCTCTACAGTAAAACCACTATCTGCCTCTTTCACCTTATGCACTGTAGCAGGAGCATCCACCTTCCTCTTTTTCAAACTCATCTCGACCTCTCCACTCTCTGTGGTCACCAAGGTCGAGCCACCCATCACAGTCTCCCTTTTTGGGTGCCTTTGAACTAGCTGCTCAGCATAGCCCCCCCAGAACATGCCTTCAAAGATATTGGTGTGGCCTTCGGTAATACTAGACGTTCTTCGCCGTCCGCTGCTGCCCTCCTCCCAGCTCCAGTTCCTATCATTTGTCTCTTTGCTTAAGACTTCTGCACTTTCTCTGACCTACTATTATCTCTTTTGAATCTGCTTATTTCGAGATTTTCTAGAACAATCTCGAGCTCAGCACCTTCTCGAGCTATAATATCTATTAGTGATTCTTTTCTCGCCACTTGAGATCGAGGATTTGCAAAATAAAATAATATATTGTTACATACGGACAAAACGCTGCTATAACTACAATAACTCGATATCATAAACTATTACTTACTTTTCTTTTATAAGGTCCATGGGTTCCTCGTGCTTTCTTTGGAAATAATCAACTTTCACCCATATCAAATTATCATTCCACACTCGCTCTGCTGAATTCAGGTCGAAGAACTGAGGTCGAGACAAACTAGAAGAGAAGTACGCACCTCCAATTGCCGCATAATATTTCACAGTATAATACTGTAAAACATCTACCATAGTTATTCTCCTCTTTACCCCATTTTCAGCCCACAGTCTATTTAGGTTATCACAAACATTTATCACTTCCCACATGTTCCCATTCAGTTGGGCAGGACATGCCTCTATAGTATTTAAAATACCTTTAGCAAGATTTCTGAGAGGCAATATCAGTCTGAATTCTAACTGAGATTGATAATGCAAAAATCTATGCTCTAGATCACTTTGGACACCCCCATTGAAGTACTCAAAAGAGATCGACTCATTTACTCTCCTCTCAGCTTTCTCCTGTTCAAAGTCAGACAACAATATAAACTATTCTTCCCCATTTTTAACAGTACATCCCCTAAATGATCTTTCAGCATGTTCTACCACATTGCCCCATACACCACCTAAACTACCTTTAATTTTACAAAACTCTTTAAATACATCTGAATTTTCCGGGTAGGATATAAAATTACCAGGGAAGTCTGGAAATTTTACTTTATCTGTATCTACCTCTATAACGTCAGGGTTCTCCGTTCTTAGGTCACCCCTACAACAACTACATTATCAGATTCAATAGATACTACCTCGATCAAATGACTAGAAGTCGAAGTCTCCATATCAAGAATAGGCTTGAGGATGAGGTTTATTTTTATAATAGAGCCTTCTCACGCCTCTACCTATATACAGGTCTAGGTATTCAGTTAATTTTCTCTATCATTATTTTATGTCTATACTTTTACACATACATATATCATACACATACATATATCATACACATACATATATACTTTTTCATGCACAATTTTTTTTAAGGTTAACTAAAAATAGCAAACTTTTTAAATTTCAAATAACCACAAATATATATCCCTCAACATATCAAACATCACATGATTACTCTAAATTAGAAGCACAAATCAGCCAAATCAATCAAAAGCACTAACCTTCAATGTCTGAATGAGAGTTTTGAATATCACACAATCCATCTTTCACTACGGTACTCTGCAACAAAGGATTCTGATCTGCTTCTGCAACAACAACCCTCTTTTTCCTTCGGCTATGATGCTTACTTTTGTTAACTCTCTCTCTCTCTAGAATTTTTGTAACTCAATTTCTTTTCTCTCTCTCTAGTTTTTTGTTTCTCTATGTTTGACAAACCTTTAAATGAAGAAGAAAAATTATTTATACTTTCTTTTTCAAACTGCTGGTAGTTATTGGGGATCACAGAAGACGTCATGGATTTTGGAATCAAGGCATCCCTTCCACTATTAATGTTAGACATTTTATACCTTTCGGGTGAAATCACCTTCCCATCATTATCCCACGTCCTATATTTAAATATATTTCTCTCTCTCCTACCCAAATCTCTCTTAGACCTTCCTAATGATTCTTTCTTCACACGCAATCTAACTTTTTCTACCCTTACACAAAAGGCAAAAAGTATAGATGATCTAATTTCTCTACTCGTATTACTTATAGAACTTCTGACGTCATTTCCAATGTTACAACATTTTTTATTTTAAATTTTTATTTAAAAGTTTCAAACACA
Organism: Kingdonia uniflora; assembly: GCA_014058105.1. NCBI lineage: Eukaryota > Viridiplantae > Streptophyta > Magnoliopsida > Ranunculales > Circaeasteraceae > Kingdonia > Kingdonia uniflora. The sequence goes on along the minus strand of JACGCM010000719.1, from coordinate 179,715 downwards.
TTCATAGTAAAACAGGAATAAATTCGGAAGGAAGTATTCTCCCTATATTCAAAATACAGTTATTCAACCTAACACAGTTCGCTCCCTCACAAATAATCACATATGAAATAACCAAGATTCCCTGGAATGCCACACCTAATTAGTTTACGCTGAGCAATCGTCTCATCATCCTTAGTTATTTCCTCTATAACAATTTCCCTCATAGTGGCTTTTCGAGCTTCCAAATCCAATAACAATTCACGAAATATCTCAGAATACACGTGATACCCAACCTCATTCTCCTTCGCCCTCGTAGTCAACCCATCTAAATGTGTTGAAAATTCCAGCAAATAACATTATAATCTAACTACCTAAAGATCATCTCTAGAACTTCTACAACCTTTATTGCTAACCGTCCCTGTAGGGACCAGATTTCGCAAAGCTCGAAATAGCTTGAAATCGATCCTTACACCAAGAACTACTATGGCAAGAATTAAATAAGGGATAACACTTGACATAGGGGATTTAGCGTGGAAAACCTATAAATAGGTAAAAAACCATGACCTCGAGTGGAGGATTTTATTAAAGTTGTATTATTTCTTGAGAGAGAGGGAGAATCTGATTACAAGAGTTAATCTAAGAAAAGATAGCTAGAGATCTGATAATTGTATGTATCGAGTTGTCTGTAGACCGTCTTATTTTCTTAGGAGCTCTGCCCTTTTATAGACCCTGCTCTCAGCTTGACATTGTGCTTGAACACGTTTTCCTGAAAGTAAAAGTCATGGGTAGTTGAGTGTGTAACTGCTAGCTCATGGGAGACAGGTATATGTTGACTTGTTCTATTTACATCTGTTGTAGACGACCCACGTTCTGCTTGAGTTCGTAGTCGATGTGTAACTGTTGACGTGTATATAATGTGTTTGTTTATGCGTGAGTCTGGTACTGGATAAGATTGAGTTTTTCGGAGCTCGTGGTATAGATGAGATCGAGTGTCCACAACTCGAGGGATAAGTTCCTACAATCGCCCCCTCGCAACTGAAGTTACGTGTGGCTTTAGTTGAGAAAATCCCTAAACTCGGACCCTGTGATGACGTAAGCGAGAGTTTGAAAACCGTAACGTCTGTATTGATGAGTGTGTTGTCATTATGACGCGTGAATATTATGGGCAGACTTGTGGTTTTCCCGAGCAGATGACTATCTTAGGAAATAACGTGACTGTCTTAGGAAATTACGAATAATGCGTGATCATATCTCTATAAATAGTGGTCAGATATGATCACCGAATAACCTGCAACAAGTCTTCACTGCAGAGAAAAACAAACATATTCATTTTTTTTATTGATGAGAAAAAAAGGAGTTTTTGGATGCGTACCTTTGCAACATCTTGGTTAAGATGAGGAATCGAGTGTATCATACCCAATTTTCTTTCATCATGAAGGAACCCTGGATATGGTATTTTGGCTATCAGAGTAGGGAAACTCCCGTTGTTGTTTTATTGAAGAAGTGTTGTTTGAAATATTTCTGGGTATTATGTAGCGTCCGATTTAGCGGCTGGGGTGTATGCGATGCAAAATCCCTGGCCTCTAATGACGTTCTGATTTCTAAGGTAGGAGTCCTCTTCAAGCTCTACTAACTCCGGGTTGGTGGGGATAAGGAAGAAGAGACGGTGGTGGTGGAGGTGGCTTATGGAAGATGGATCGCTTCCTTCGGCACAATCGTCTTTTCTTTTAATTCTTCCTGCAGGGAAATGAAGGGGAAAGTGGTGTTTGACCTGTTGCAGTCTTGCATTTTTCGAGCTGTGGCTAAGGTTTCTCTGGAAGATCGGTATTAACATGGCAACGAGAAAAGAACTGGAGACCTGTCCTCGTACTTGTGAAAGTATCTGTAATATCGAGCTTCTTAAAAGCTTGATTCTATAATTGTAAAGCAACGCTGTAGGGGTAGTCTTGTAACGAACTTGTCAGATGAAAATTGAGCGTAATAAAAGAATATTTTGTTTGTTTCTTACTAGCGAAAAGCAGAAATAATCGACACGTCATCGAGCTGTAATAATATGAGAGTAAATAGTTGGTGGGATAACATACCTTATCCTACCTCGTAAATGACTCGAGCTTAGCAGATGTAAAGATAAGGCCCGAAATGTAACCTTTAGATAACTCGATTAAGCACGAAAAGATAATAGTAAGTAGTTCAAACCCGGGAAGAGTGGGTTATAGAAACTAAAATATATTGCGTAGTCAATCGAAAAATTAATCCTGTTAACTGAACAGTATAAAAGTGTGACTTGTTCTTTAAGAAGGTTATTCATAAAAATGGTGAAGACTCGCTCTCAGAGGGTTGTTGAAGCGCGTGCATTGAACGACTTGCACTTAACACTAAAGATTGATAAAATAAGGGAAGCTGTTTTCGGGCAGCAAGGTTATGATACGGTTTTGCTCGAGACCCGAGCGAACTACGAGGGAATGACTGATATAGGAAGGGGCGAAGAAATGAACCGCGTATACTGGTCTGAGTCCATGCGTATCTGTTGGCGATCTGCTGAAGATCGTAAAGAGTTTGTCATGATGATGGTAAGGGAGGAGATCATCAATGTGGATAAGGATATCGCCTCAAGGCTACTGAAAGCTTGTGGTGTCGAAGGGCACACCGGTTGCTTCAAATGCAAGTATCTTGAAGATTGGAGTGATTGACTGTTGTATTTTTAAATTTTTGAAATGTAAATTCCTAAATTTACTTGAAGAAAACTCTGTTCACGAAAATGGGCTATGACTAGGATTGCTGTTGAAACTAAATTTTTGAATTTGTGTTGGTAATTGATATTGACATTAAAGTCAAGGTGTATAAGTAGGGCAAACAAAGGTACGTAGAATTTTAAAATAGATAATTCAAAATCATGAGTTTAGGGCATTGTGAAAAGAGTAGGCCCAAGAGGCTGAGAGATATGCTAAAGTATAATATTTGGTGTAATGATGGGAAGGTGGTTTCACCAAAGTGGTACGACATGCCTGACAGGTTCAGACGAACAGACAACTTGGTTTAGGAATCGTGGACTGTTTATTCGAAAGCTCAAAACCGCCAGCGGTTCGGGGAAAGGTGTATAAGTACTCCCTTCCTCCCTCTCTAAATACAAAAAACCAGAAACAAAAAAGAAGGGTTAGGGAGATAGAGATCTCAACTGACGATTCCATTACCACCGAAGGAGGAAAGGATAAGAGGAAAGCAATGTCTAGGAGTCTTTATTGTGAATAGCAAGAGGAGGCTGAGATCGAGGAAGTTTTAAAGAAGTTGCAGAAATTGAGCAAACTGGTGCGGACCAGCGATGTAGACTCTCACTCGGGTGTTGAAGGTAAGTCTGTCTTTGTGTTTATAAGAGTTTTTGTATAAAAATCTGTATTGTGTTGGGATAAGGATGTAATCCCTACTCAAACACAAAATAAAAATAATAAGGGGAATAATGACTACGGGGCAAGAAAAAATTATTGTGTGTTAATTGTGATTGTAGAAGTAATCTAGTAGTGCGAGCTAATAATTGATATATATTCCTCGACCTATCTATAGGTTTTGTTGGTACAGCTTCTTATATAGTAGATCCTTTACTTTAGATAAGTATGGTTTTGACCTCCGGTTGTGCAAAGGCTGATGAAGTAGACCTAGTAGGTTATTTATTTCCCATTATTGGAGTAGGGGACGAGGAGGATATTATAGCAGAATTGGTAGAATGGCCTCGTTTGAAGGGTTCTCGAGTTGAGTACCCTATGGGTTGTAGTTGATTTAGAGAGTTTTGTAAGGCCAAAAGTAGTGTAGATGGGATCTGGGGGCACGCATTCAAATATAGGGGTAATTTCTTTAGAACTTGCAGTGTCAGACAGGAGGGGATTACCTGTATTTGCTGCCTGATTTGGCTAAAGAAAAGAAGTACAGGAGTTTGGGGGATGAAGTGTCCTTCGAGTACGTTCAAGGCGTGGTGAAGGAGAGTCGAACTGATGGTTTTTGTTGTTATTTAACCCAGTTCGACTATGGGTTGACGCTGCCTTTGAGTAATTTGGCTAAGAGTGTTATGAATATGATTGGGGCTTGCCCGGCGTATGCGAAACCCTTAATGAGAGTTGGGTTGCATCTGGTAGTGAGAGTAGGATTACTGCTAAGGATTTTCTAGTGTATTACACTGTGAAGTATGTCACAGCAATTGATGGTGCATATCTTTCTTCTAGTTCTTCAGGACCATGCTTCTTCGACCTGTCTTCAGCAGGGCGAGTGTGGAACGACAACCTTTTATGGGTATCTAGTGAATGTCTTCAGCGGTCTGATGAGGAACCCCTAGAACTTAATAATAAAACTATAACAAAGGGTAAGTATACCATTGAAAATTAAACTATCATTTGTATGTTGAACTATATTTCTATAGTTAATTTGTATCTAACGTGGCCTATCTTTTATGCAGGAATTAGCTATAAAGTTTCGAGGAAGGAATCCTTCATAGATTTTGTTGCCATGGAAGGCACTGAGCTTGAGGTCATTCTCAAAAAGTTAGGGATAAATAGGTTCAAAAGGGTAGCTAGTAAGGACGACAAGGTCCGAAAATCTCAAGCGAAGAGGAGAATGGCTGGGAAAACTCTAGGCTCTATGGAAGAGAATATGTTAGCTCCAAAACTTAATACTCCTTTAAAGCTTACGCGGCTTAACGAAATGCCAGATGGGCCAGTAGACATGGCCACTGTGTCCGACATTGTTGTACGAAATCTTACGAAGAGGAAGGCAGTGAAAAGGGGGGCTGCTTCTCATTTTGCTACGTCGGACAGTGTGAACGATAGCAGTAAGAGGAGGAAGGTAACTCCTCCCGTAAATTTGCAGGTGGTGTTAGAGGAAAGCGTTAAGATCGCTGAGGTGGCTGACTTGAGGCTGCATTTTGAGGTTTAAACCGGTCTCATGGAGGAACAATGTCGAGCTAAAGCTCGAGAGAAGGGGGTTACTGTTGTTAAAGATGAGTTTAAGAAGGTTAGTAAATATTTGGTTTTTTCGTATTGTTTTGTAGTCTCGAGCTGACTTATTTCTTGTTGTAGTTTGCCCGTGCTCTGAGGGGGGTTTAACTTGGTCTTCAGGATAGGTCTATTAAGCTAGAATGGAGGATCTCCCAGCTCGAGGGAGAGAAAAACCAATTTGAAGAGAGCTTAACTCGGGAGAGGGAAGCTTTTCAGTTGGAGCTGGAGAAAGAAAGGGAAGCTGCTGCCCTAAAGCTGAAGGAAGTTAGGGCCAAAAGTGTAGCTGAAGCGGAGCGATTGGTTTTCGCGTCTGCTACTTCTCGGAACAACCTTCAGGGAAAATCTACTAGCTCAGGTATACAAAGGCGGAGATTTTGGCATTTAGCGAAGGAAATTAAGAGGTGAAGGAAATTGTAGATGAAGAGGAGGTTGAGGAAATGGAGGATGGTCTGAATGTTGCTGAAAAGACCGTTGCCGATAATCAAGAAACTATTGATCAGGTGGGATGATCGTGTAATGTAACATCGGTTGTGAAACATGAACTCGAGCTTTATAATATTATACTGTTATTTGATGCCAACAACGTTTTTCTTATGAAACCACGTATTATAGGCGATAGAAAGCTTGTACCTCAGAGTTGTGGACTTAGAGGGCCTGCTAGAAGTGGTGAAAAACTCCTCTACTAATTTGTAGGTTAGATAATTTAGATAAATTAATAACTAGATGAACATGAATTTAATAGAAGAAGGGATATGTACCTTGTAAGTTTGTTATAGTTCAGGATGTTTGTGTATGTACACTCTGCCTTACGATCAAAGCTTGTTTCTTGGCCGGTAGGCCAAGGGGGCACTGGCTCTCTTGAGCTTGCAGGTGTCTGTTCTACAAGTTTGTCAGTATGCTTCTGTCGATCTGTTTCCCAATTAGATACTGATGTTGTGAGTCCCTGCTAACTGTTATGCAGAAGGAGCTAGATGTTGCCAGAGAGTGAGAAAAGTAGACTCTTTTGTATAATACTGAGTATGCAGAAGAATATGAGGCTTTGATCTCTCAGTATGAAGATCTATTGGATGATAATGTTAAGCTTTCTCTAAAGCTCGAAGAAGCTAAGAGACAAGTCGAGGATAAGCTACAACACTTTTGAGCAGGGATTTGGCTTTGAACCAACTTATCAACGAACTTGCTGAGTTGAAGGAAAGAGTGGCGTCAGGTTCTCGACACGATGCTGAGTTAGCCGAATACCGTATTAGAGCATTGAATGAAGAGATATCTGATATGAAATGTAACATTCGTGCTTTGAACGGGCAATTGTTAAAGAGAGAGATCGACCTGGATACTGTGCGAGCTAACTTGACTGTGTCTGAGGCCGATTTTGAAAAATTGAGCAGTAGTATTGTAGGCAAAGATTTAGAATTGCGTAACTCTGCACAAATACGTGATAGTTTGATCGCCAGGTTAGATCGTTTGAAGGCTGATTTACGTTGTTTAAAAGAGAGAGGGCTAAGAGTAGGGCTGATTTAGCAGAGGATCAAGCCAAGAACAAAAGTTTGGTGGACGATTTGGCCCACATCTACAGAAATGTGAGGAGGGCGGTGCAACATGATAAGTAGATGATTGAAAGGATTAATCAACTCTGTGCTCGAATTACCGAATTGGAGTGGGAATTACGTGTACGGGAAATGAAGTATGAGAAGGAACTCAAATTGGAATTAGATAAAAGGGATGGTGAAATTGCTTCTGGCGAGGGGAGTCGAGAGATGAAGGAATTCCTTCATCAAAAAGAAGAGTTAGTGGAGAATATGTGTATTGACCTCACAAATTCTCGGCAAAAGTCGATAGACCTTACGAGGTAGATGAGTGAGCGTATTGATCAATTAACAGTGGAATTGGCTGAATCGAAAGCTTGTCGCTTGAGGGATAACAAGCGTGCTGCTCTTACTCATCAATCTTTTAAGGAACTAGTAGTTCATGAGCAAGATAAATGTGACGGTGAAGCTTTGCATCAATGGCAATTAAGCGCATTGGTTGCATTTTTTGTCGAGGAAATAAAATTTCTGCAGGTTGTGAGAGATTTGATGTAAGGTTGCTTCTTTGGGAGGACTTGTGTATGTAAACTCGATATCTCGAGCATAGATCCAATTGGGGTTATGGGTCGTGGTATTGGGACCACGACTGCTGAAAAGATAGCTCAAGAGAGAGAAATTGTTGTTGAACAATCTCCATCATAATACATGGCATCCAGGACTGAAATAGGGGGAAACTCGAGTGCAGTCTTACCTACTCTTACTGTGGGAGGAAGGTCGACTGCTCTCCCATCAAGAAAATCTAGCAGAATTAAAAAGAAGTAGACTTGAATGCTGATAACGAGTACCTTTTGTAATTAGATGTTGATACTTCAGTGACTGATTGAATTGATCAGTGTTCGATGTAGGCCCTTGAGAGGAGTGTTGTAATTTAAAATGTTGATACTGGAAACTAACATTTTCTTCTCCTGCAGTAGATGTTATTTTCTGGTTTGACCCATCGAATTAGAAGAAGTCCATGGGTGTAGAAGTAAGTATTATATGTGCTTCAAACCTTGGACTTTAGGGAGGCTTAGCGGCATCGAGTAAGTTTTTTCCTCACTCGTTCTTTAGGCGTGTTATCTTCAGGCTAAGAGGTTCGTTATGGCCCCCGCCTTCGGATGTATGAGTATCATCAGAAGTTAGGCTAGTATTATCTATGCCATTACCAATATTGGATATTGGAGCTTATCGGTAGCGAGCAAGTTTTTTTCTCACTCGTGCTTTAGGCTTGTTATCTTCAGGATAAGAGGTTCGTTATGGCCCCCACCTTCAAATGTATGAGTATCCTCAGGAGTTAGGCTAGTATTATCTATGTCATTACCAATATTGGACGTTACTTTTACCTTTAGGTATCGAGCTAGTATAAACTGTGCTTTAAACCTTGGGTGGAGATGGATGGAGATGAAGTGGAACTGTATAGCAGGGATTCTTGTGATAAAAAAAAGATTTCATTGATTGAAAAGAGTTTGTACATACATTGGAGGTGAAACCTCGAGGTGGATTGGGCGTTGCTGAGCCACGGAGGAGCTGTTCAGCGTCGATATAACTTTAATCTTCTTGTATTCCATGGATTTGGAATTTTGTCACCGGCTTCTGTCATGAGATAGTATGAACCCAGACCAGTTCGACCTATGACCATGAAAGGACCTTCCCATTTTTCTGCTAATTTCCCAGCATGTGGATCTTTTTTGTTATCTGGGATTTCTCGAAGGACCCAGTCATTGATAGCGAACTCCCGAGTGCAAACTCGTTTGTTATATGAATTTGCTAGTGTTTGATGATATCGACCAAGATTTGCAATAGCTCGATCTCGTGTCTCATCGATCCAATTGAGGTTGCACGCTAATTCAAACTCATTTTCTTCGTCTGTGAGCTCGTTGTCTCTTATAGGATGGTGGTACTTTGTTGGGATCACTGCTTCAGTTCCCTAGGCAAGTAGAAAAGGAGAGCACTGTGTTGACTTTCGGGGCATAGTTCGATAAGCCCATAAGACTTGAGGTAATTAACGTATCCAATTGCCCTTCTTCTGTGACATAAGGCACTTTTTAAGACCATCCACAATGATTTTGTTTGTGATCTCCGCCTGTCCGTTTCCCTGGGGGTAGTACGGGTTTGATGGAGAATGGATTATGTTGTGTTTGTTGAGAAATGCTACGACCTTGGCTCCAATGAACTGAGGACCGTTATCGATACGGATCAAATGGGGACAACCGAATCTTGTGATGATATGCTGCCAAATGAAAGAAATTACCTCTTCTTCTTGAGTTATGCATGGAGAAACTGCTTCGACCCATTTAGTGAAGTAATCCGTGGCAACAAGGAGAAATTTCCTGTTACCAGGAGTATTGGGGAATTCACCAACTAGATCGAGTGCCCATCGCTTGAACGACCAGTACACCTTACTGGGATGGAGTTCGAGGGCAGGGGCCCGAATTTGATTCCCATGACGCTGACATGCATTGCATTTCTATGAGTATTCCTCAGCTTGCTTCTGCATCCCTGGCCAGAACACTCCTTGGGTAATAGCTCTGTTAGTAAGAGCTCATCCTGCGGTATGGGATCCGCATGTACCTTTATGTAGATCTCGAAGCATCTTGCCGGCAAGTTCTTTAGAGAGGCACTTGAGGTATGGACCAGTGACTGAACGCTTATAGAGATTGTCGTTTGGTTGGACTGTGTAGCGCTTTGAATTCTCGATGATGTGTCTGCGCTACTGTGGATCATCTGGCAGTGGCCCATTGCATAAGTTATCCGGATCGAGATAAATAACGAATGGTTTCCTCCAATCATCTTCCACCATCTCATCGCCCGCAGTGTTAATCGCATATATTGTAGTACGATTAATACTGGGGCTAGAAATAACTTTGATTTAAAGGTGTCTTGATTATGTACCCAATACTCTGGCTAAGTAAGCCAAGGAGTTGGCATGGCAATTCTCTCCTCGAGGGAGGTATTCGAGCGTAACTTTGTAAAATTTGTTTAGCTTTTCTGTAACCAGAGCTGCATAATCGACCATGATGTCGTTCTTCTTGTAATGTTCTGTGTAGTGATGAACAATTAGAAGAGAGTCTGTGTAGGCCAAGATTTTAGTAATTCTGAGTTTGAGAGTCATATCCAGACCATGAATGAGTGCCTCGTACTCCGTAACATTGTTCGAGGCTTTGAAGTTGAGACGGATGGATTTCTCAATTCTATCGTTGGAAGGTGTAATAAGAACGATCCCAATTCCTGACCCTGCGGGTCCTACGAAACCACCGGTGGGGAACCTCCATCCTTTTAAGATATCCATGATGTTCGATCATCAAAAGATTTGGAGGATGGAAACTCATCTGCTACATCTTCGGCGAGATCTGGATCATGTTCTTCCCAGTCAGGATCTGACACTGGAAAGTCTACTAGGAAATCAGCAACTGCTTGACCCTTTTCTGAAATTTGCTGCTCGAATTTGATTTCGTGCTCCCCCAAACTGATGGACCACTGCTGTATTCGTCTGGATTTCTCTTTCTTAGTCAATACTTCCCGAAGTGGGTAGTTTGCCATGACTTTGACAGGATGGGCTTGAAAATAGTATTTGAGCTTTTGTGCGGTATAAACGAGAGTTAAAAGTAATTATTTAATTTTAGAGTACCTCGTTTTCGCTGGAGTAAGTGTTTTGCTGATGAAGAAGATCGGTTTCTCAATTTTTCCTTCGAGCCGAATGAGAACCGAGCTGAGAGATGCATTTGTAACTGCGAGATAGATAATCAGTTCCTCATTGCCTATCAGAGTACTCATGATTGGAACCCTCCTTAGGTAAGTTTTGAGTTCCTGAAAAGTTGCTTCGCATTCTGGTGTCCAGTTGATATCTTCGTTCTTTGACCCTTTGCCTCATTGAGTAGAACCTCTGAGTAGCATAAATAACCATCTGCATCTGTTTGAGGATTTGGATACGAATCTGTTAATTGCTGCAATCTTTCCTGCGAGCTTTTGTACATCCTTCTTTTTAATGGTGAAGGCATGTCCAAAAGAGCTCGAATTTGATCTGGATCTGCTTCTATCCCTTTCTTGCTGATAAGCTGACCCAAGAACTTGCCTGAGTGAACACCGAACTGGCATTTTTCGGGATTAAGCTTCATTTTATAGGATCGCAATATACTGAATACTGTAGAGAGATGAGAGATGTCATCTTCTTTCTTTAGGCTCTTGCAAAGCATGCCGTCAATATGGACTTCGACTGCTTCTCCCAAGTGTTCTTTGAACATACTTGTGACCAGCCTTTGGCAAGTGGCTCCAGCGTTCTTAAGGCTGAATGGCATGACCTTGTAACAGTAGAGACCTCTTTCTGTAATAAATGTAGTCTTTTCTTGATCTGCTTCCAAGAGTGGAATCTGATTGTACTCCAAAGCGACGTCCATCATGGACAAGAGTTCATGACATGCTGTAGAGTCGAAGATCTGATGAATGATCGGAAGAGGGAAACTATCTTTTGCGTGTGTTTGTTAAGATCTGTAAAATCTACGCAGACCTGAACCTTCCCATTCTTCTTTGGAATAACAACGATATTAGAAATCCAGTCTGGGTACTTGGCTTCTCGAATGAAACCGACCTCGATAAGTTTTTCGATCTCCTTGTTTACCTCGTCTCTAAGTATTGGAGATAACCTGCATTGCTTCTACTTAACTGCTGTGGCGCCTTCGCGGGTATTTAAAATGTGGCAAGACTTTGAGGGGTCTACGCCTGGCATTTCTTGGAAGTTTCATGCGAAAATGTCTTTGTTGGATTGGAGGAAAGAAATAAGAGCTTCTTTCTCTGTTTGAATTAATATCGTACCAATATAAGCACCTCGGTTAACTCCATTGATCTGGACGTATTCTACGGGCTCGGCTGGAGAAGACTGATCATCGAGGTGATCAGCCTTCTGTGATTGCTATGCAGCAATCTGGTCGAGAACTTGTGAGACTGTATTCTCGCAAGCTTGAGAGAGTTTCTGACTTCCTTTGATTTCATAAATACCGTTGTTATGTTTAAAACGTAGTGCTTGGTAGAACGTGGATGGGATGGCCTCCATATTGTGCAGCCAACAGCGCCCTTGTATCCCCAAATACCTTGATTTGGCATTGATGACGTAACAAATAATGTCGATAGTGGTAGGCCCTACTGTGATCGGGAGAGTAATCATCCCAACTCGTACTTCTTTGGACCCATTAAACCCACTGATGTCTGTCTTGCTTTGAATGACCTGATCTGAGAGTCCCATCTGGTTAATCGTGCTCTAGAAAAAGATCTCAATCCCACTTTCTGTGTCTACCATCATGGTGTGCATTACGAAGTTCCGCATTTTGAGCATAATTACTAGTGCGTCATGATGAGGATACTTCACATGTCTTGTGTCGCAGTCTTCGAAGGAGATTCCCTTTCGATGACTGCTTGACTCTGGGAGGAACTTGGCTTCCTTGTCCTGGACGGCAAGGTCACAACACTCACCTAACTTCCTCCGCTTGATTCTGTTAGAATTCGAAGCCTGATTGATCTCGATCATATTATTGCAGTAGAGATGATATAGATGCTTCTCCTCTACTTGTTTTGTTGCTTGAGTCACGTCACCTTGTTTCAGATAGTTCCCATCTTTATAGCTGGGAAGATCGATGATGTATTCGAGCATCCTTCCTTCCATAAAAATGATATCCAGGAGCTTCTTCAAACCATAGCAATTGTCGGTGCTGTGGTGCTGAATCTTGTGAAATTCGCAATAAGGTCGACCTGCTATTGGATCAAAAGGTCGAGCTGGATGGAAACATTTATCTTTCTGGAGAACATGATAGATCATGGAAAGCTTGGCATTTAACTTTGGTATGACTGTTCTGGATGGTTTCTGCGACCTCTGATTGTTGTCTATTCCTGGTTCTGTCTTTGCTCGTTTAGAATCGCCTTGATCGCTTGAGCTGCGGTTGTTACTGGAATCTATAGAAGGAAACTTGGTGTTTTGGACTGCCTTTACGGGTTTATTCGGTTCGGGCATCATCCGCTCCAGATCGATGTAATTGTTGACTTTCTCGATCATATCTTCGAGAGTCTTGGGCTTCTTCAGGAAGAGATACTCTTTAGCTTTGCAATTGAACTGCAGAGCATTTGTGAATGCGAACATGGCTGTCTTCTGATCTAGATTGTCGACCTTCTGAGCCAGTTCGAGAAACTTATTGGAGAACTCTTCGATCTTTTCCCCTTGTGCTTGTTTGAGAGTTATAAGAGAATATAAGTTATCTTCTTTATCTTTGTTGTGGGCATAAGCCTTGATGAAGATTTTCTATAACTGCTCGAAGGTATGAATCGAACCTTCCAGTAAAGAGTGGAAGCAGCGGAGAGGTTTGTCCTGGAGACTGGTAGCGAAGAGTCGACAAATAATGTGATTCAAATTAGAATACAAACCCAATGAATCGCGGAATTGTTGAACGTGCTGGCCAGGATCGGTTCCTTTGTATTTGATGATCTTGGGTGTATGATAACCTGTTGGGACATTCATATCAAATAATTCTTTAGCAATTGGACTACCTTGTAATTTATGCGATTCATCCTTCGCGTCTAAAGCCGTTGCTTCGATGATCTCCCTGATACGCTGGTCTATGAGCTCCTGAGAAATATAATGCTAGGGATATGAGCTACTGGAACTGCTGGAACTACCGGAACTGTCAAAACTGTTGGAACCGCTTGACGTATGAGTCTGGGAACGTGGTTACCTATTTCCTCGCTCATATGTTCCGGAAGTGGAGCTCGGTAAGGAGGTTGCAGAACTTCCTTGGGTTGCTTGGAAGGCCTGTGATCTATGCTGATATCTGTCTGTGCCTCCTGCCCCAAATGAATTGAGACTATCGGTGCTTGTGGATCCTCACAATAAATTCTGGAAATGTCTGTACTGCGTACCTCATCTGGCCCTAACCTCTCGTGAACAAAAACCCTTGAGGTCGTTGATACTGTCTCACTTTCTCTCAGGGCTGGTGGTTGTTGGCTGCTCTGTAATGCTTTTAGGGCTGTTTGAAAAGCTGACATCTGAGTTTCTTATTTCTTTGTCTCCAGAACTCAAGCTTGACGCTCTCGTTCTGACTCCTTCTCGCGGAGCTCTCGATCTGCCACTAGCAGACACTCGAGCTAACTCCACTTCTCGGCTTCGGCAATTAAGATTGCCTGAAGTTCGGCATCCCGATCAGGCCCCCTTGAACTTTTAGGCTGAGCTCCCGAAGATTGACGTGTTTGAACCATAATTGAATACTGCTTGACTGATGAGTATTTATCGTGGCTCTTAAGTACGTGGAAAAACTGTACGTTTCCCACAGACGACGCCAAATGTAGGGACCAGATTTCGCAAAGCCCGAAATAGCTTGAAATCGATCATTACACCAAGAACTACTATGATAAGAATTAAATAAGGGATAACACTTGACACATGGGATTTAGCGTGGAAAACCTGTAAATAGGTAAAAAAAACTACGACCTCGAGTGGATGATTTTGTTAAAGTTGTATTATTACTTGTGAGAGAGGGAGAATCTAATTACAAGAGTTAATCTAAGAAAAGATAGCTAGAGATCAGATAATTGTATGTATTGAATTGTCTATTGACCGTCCTGTTTCCTTAGGAGCTCTACCCTTTTATAGACCCTGCTCTCAACTTGACATCGTGCTTGAACACGTTCTCCTAAAAGTGGAAGTCATGGGAAGTTGAGTGTGTAACTTCTAGCTCGTGGGAGACAGGTATATGTTGACTTGTTCTATTTACATCTGTTGTGGGCGACCTAAGTTCTGCTTGAGTTCGTGGTCGATGTGTAACTGCTGACGCGTATGTAATGTGTTTGTTTATGCGTGAGTCTGGTACTGGATAAGATCGAGTCTTCCAGAGTTTGAGGTATAGATGAGATCAAGTATCCACAGCTCGAGGGATAAGTCCCTACAGTTCCTTCGACGCATGCCGAGCTCTTTGAGAACGAGTCCTCACCATTTTTATTTTTCTTCCTCCTCTTTGCATCATATTTTAAGTATTATTTATACACACAAATTATGATAACAACAGATCCCCCCATTACACATTTAGAATAATAGCTAAAATTCCCCTTATCCATAACTAACAACCCTAAGATCAAGCTCAAAATTTATTTGAGTTTTTCTTTTCATAACGACCTTATTGCATTTCTACCATATCTTTTTCGAGCTCACTTCCAAAATCTCTCAACTGTTTTACATACATCCAAATTTTCTCCACAACTCGATTTTTTGGTTTCAGCAAATTCACTTCTACCACGGAGCGATGTCTTGTAGCTCGAGTAAATAGATTTATTTCAGTTCGACACAAATACCTATTACATCTTCACATATTTATCTCTGGCACATCGATTAATGTATCATAAGCAATTTCATTATACACATTTTTTCTATTTTTCGCTTGACCTACAAGATTCTTTTTCGTTATTTTTATTATATCAACTTTCTATCACACACAACTTGAACTAACCATAGTTCGAATTATCGCTCTCATTTTTAGTTCGCTTCATCACACAAGGAAATTATATTTCAGTATGCAAAAAAAGTATTTTTAATTCGAATTACCACTCATTTTTCACAAAAGTAATTTTTTATTAGCTCAAATATTACTTACAAATTACTTTCCAGGGGACAATTTTTCATAGCTTTCCTACAGATTAATCTACAGATTACATTACATTTTATTTTTTCCTCACTGCTTCATATTGAAATACTTATGCAAGAAAAGACAAGACTGCTGGTTGTAACTGAGATTGAACCAACCTTCAGTATAAAATACTTCTGCAAGAGAAGATCGATAATTGTACGGAAGAAGATTTCCAATCTCTGTCTCCACCGCCACCGTCTCTTCCTCCGTAACCTCCACCATCTCAGAAAGGCAGAGAACGAAGAGTAATTCTCCTTTTATAGAAACCAATCCCTCGTAGGATAACAACAGTATTTCCTGGTAAGTACCCCGGCTTCCTCATCCGCCTCCTAAATTTTATCCTATACAAGAAGACGAAGACATGTCCGGCGTTGCTCATCTAACAGAATCAGATGATGGAACCATCACATTTGATAGCAGTCATCCCAGCCTCCACTGCTTCCTCTTCCATCATCCCATGGTATATTGGTGGCACCGATATGGGAGTGGGTATCTCCAAAGATTGGTTACCAAAATAACGCAGCCAAAATTTATGTACTTCAGCAATTACCCTGGCTTCATATACTTGGCGTATAGTTGACACCATTCTTAAGACATAGAGAACCACAAAATATTCCAAGAGGCAAAGTACTTTCACAAAGATGATAGATGATACCGTACAAACACAATTTATAGCAGAGCCACAATCAATGAGTGGAAGGATTTCCAAAGCAATCATTATTCAAGACCAACATTTACTTGGAAACCCAAAAGCCAAATACATAAATCCTTTCCACCATAATAAATGCTAAATGCGATCTTCTAAATAGAAGTGACGATTCCCCAGCCAGTCCAGTTTTACTGTATATCTTTCCAATTTCTAACACACAAATATTCTACACCATATCTCAACTAAAGCCATCTGTGCCTTCAGTTGCAAGGGGGAAATTATTGGGACCTATCCCTCGACCTAGTCCAAACTCAAACTACCTCAATACCAGACTCATACTCACACATTATACAAGTGATATATACAATCAACACTGACATCTAGACCGTGAACTGATAAGTAACGTAGCTTGAGCACTGCCAAAAATATGAATATGTCAAAAGACACTTGTCTCCCACGAACTAACAGTTATACATTCAACTACCACTTACCTCATTTTTAGGAGAATGTGCTTCTACACGATAACAAACTGCAGGTAAGGTCTATATAAATAATGAGTTCCAGAGGAGATAGGACTAGAAATTTTACATTCTGAGATCAATAATTTTTATCTTTCAAGATAAAGTATTTCTAGCTCAAGGGATCACTTGTAATAAGATATCAACCTCAAACAATAAAAGTTATAGTTACTAAATCCTTAACTCGTGGTCGTGGTTTTTATTTATTCAAAGGTTTCCACTCTAAATAACCTATTATTTATTGAATTATACTAATTTTTATCACATGTACATTTGGTGTAAGATCTAATTTTGAGCTATCTCGAGCTACGAAATTAGGCCATTACAGATAAGATTTCCAGCATCAATTAAAATTCATGTATTGTAGCATTCATAAACATTTTTTAGAAATATTATACACTTTAAGAGAGTGAAAATTTTGGAGACTATCAGGAATGGGACCATATAAATGATAGACGCTTAGATCAAACTCAAGAATAGTAAGATTAGACAACCGGCTAGTTGGCAACAATTAAAAGAGGTTATAAGAAAGATTAAGACTCACAAGAGATGTAAAATAGAATATGGGAGATAAAGAATAAAATCCATGAAGCTGATCATCAAAGTTATTAATTAGGAACTAATGTATTTAGACATATTCGAGGAATGATGAGAGTATGTTGATTATTACCTGAAGCCAATCAAATGACTTACTAAACTCTACTCTATTCATGCCAATGTATTGAAGAGAAGTATGAGAAACACGTTATAAATTCTTCAAGCCCACTTTAGAAAGTTCAGATATCTTAGATTAAGGAGAAAAATGAGCAGGAATGAAGGAACATGGTTCCTTCAAAACAATTTTGGCTCAAGTCCAAGTAATAGAACTGCTTTGATTCTAGTAAAGAAGAATTTATGTTACCTGCCAAGGACTTGAAAAATATTGTGCCTGCTTGAGTACATGATATTATTAGGAGGTAGACTTACACAACATTTCTAGTTACGTCATTGTAGCAGAAGGTATGGAGGTAAGACGACAGGTCTAATCCTAGTTTGAAAGTTTAATTTGATTTATCCCATGCGCATGAATAACTAAAAGTATAAAACTGGCCGTATAAGTTAATTAAGAGACTGCTGTATATATACAAATCATACCTTATGATGACCCAATTTCAAGTAGTTTGCATTAAGTGTTGGGTTATGGCTCAAAAACAGAGGAATTAGTTTGAACGAGACATAAAGTCGCTTAAACGAAAAGCTTGTTTATAGGTTGGAAACTTGGTTCCGTAAAAGTCGTTCGAACAAAAACCGTATAGGTTATTTTGTAAGTTCATTTTGGAGGCGATGGTTTATCTCGTGATGCGTACTTTGCTGATGACCTAATAGAGAGTCTATAAATATAGAGTGTAAGTTCAAAGCCTTTATACGTGAGAGAAAAATATTTAGAGAGAGAAAATGGAAAAATCTAAGGTTTTACTCTGGAGATATTTCTTGGGTTTTCTTTCTAGGGTTTCATGCTGGGGATTATATGTAAGGGTAGAGGTGAGGTTTAGAGATCTCTGGAACTTCTTGTAACCTTAATTGATAATAGATTCGTTGTGCTTGTCCAGGGTGGTTTGATCCTTTTGGGTTTTCACCTAAATTTTAACCTTGTGTATGTGTTTATTGCTTTGATTGAATTTTCTGTGGTTAGAATTAGATCTTCAATTCTTGCTCAATCATATTGTGTTTTCGCGTTACGAATTGCCCCCTTTGTTTTCTAACATTAATCCCTGAAAACCTCATGACTTGGTGGTACCTATAAGATTGTAGCACATACACAACATATTTTCTCGCAGTGGCTTGGCTCAAATGCATTCACATATCATACCTATAAGATTCATATTTCATAATACACTTATTATTGGTTTCTTTAATAAAAACCAAGAAGGAGATAAAATTTTACTTATAGATGACTTTAAGTGAGATACAAGGAAATAAATCAAGGATCTTTACACCTGATGGAAATATATTAGCTTAACTATATAAATTATATATAACAAGGATCTTTATAATATTTGTAACTAGTACTACCCGTGGCTCGCCACGTTGAATACGTCGACACACCTTCGGCGCTACAAATTATCCATTAACGCGCCCTCGGCGCTAAAACCTCTATGCGTGCCTTCGGTATGATTATTTATTTAATAGTCATTAGTAGTGACCTATTATGACAGGTGCCTTCGGTACCTTTACCCGTGAATGCCATGAATATATGATGAATATTCAGCCCAAGAATAGAAATCAAACACTTAATCAATCCAACCACGCAAAACAAAAAAATAATTTGAGAAAATTGTATAATTTATTCAATCCGACCTACCGATATAGCATCCCAAACTTTCAAATTTGCTACATCGAGATAATACAGATATTTTTCTAATATGGAATACGTTATGGCATGATCCTCTTATTATTAGCATTAGATGATAAACAACATTTAGAAAAAGTAATTGAAGTTGCAATAAGTATCTAGAAATGATATTATTTACACATAAGAGTAATTATGAGAAATAAATAATAATACACGCCTTTCACATCCGACGAAACCACATAATATGCAAATCCAAAGATTTCCAGATTTCCAGATTTTCCACATAATATGAAATTTGGCTATAAATAAGTGCTCAAATTAATTCGAAACGAAAAAATAACAGAAACCTATTAATCAAAATTTACCTAAACATATATGACCATTGCTATAAATGTGAGGATGTAAAGGAGTTGGATGAATAAAAATAACTTGCCAAACTAGCTAAAAATTATTCTAAAAAAACCCAAACATCAAATTAAAAAATAAATAAAAATAATCACCCTAGTATTAAAAATATATATTTCTTGTAAAGTTGACAAGCTATATGTGTAACAAAATTGAGGGTAACGTATTTTCTTCTCGAGATAGTTCCCTTCATTGACTATTAATCAATTTCTCACACGAATTGTGATGCCTCAGCTGATCAAGCCCAAATTTTGTACATAGTATCTTTAGGATATAATAAAGCCATGTATAAATTTTTATTTATTTTTGTAAAGTTTAGGTTAGCCAAAAGGGGGAGTAGGCTTCGTCTCCAACTTTGATGTTTCCTTTTGGTTCTTAGTTATTTTCTTTGTACCTATATATATAGAGGACTTGACTCCGATACATCTGAGAAGAAATAAAAGCTTTGTAATTTGTTGTTGATAAATGAATGAAATGATGCTTTCAATGAACCTTTGTACAGTGTTTGTATTTCCTTGATTGTATGCGATCTTATGTGATATTGTGTGCTAAAGACGATTGAAATGAGACAAATAATTAGGCTTACTTGAGGCATGTGCCTTGAGTTCCGCATATGCCAAGATTGAGCTAAGTTGGTCTGTGTCAGTTGGTGTCAGAGCTAATGTTCGTGTAGTAAGTGATTTAGTTGCTATGGCGGAGGGTCCCAATGTTACCGACCCTGCCCCGGGTCTTGCTTCACATGTGGTAGGACCACCAATTAATCCCAGGCCAGTGAATACCCAAATGCAGTTAGACCACTTAGGGGATAAGATTCAAGCTCTAAGTAGGATTATTAATCAAGTAACGACTTTGGAGGAACGATTGGACGAGTCCCCAGACGATCAGGCCCATATGGGCGAACGTCTCGTTGTACTTGAGGGAGTTGTTGAAGGGAATATGGATACTCTTCTAGATCAGGTGGCTGAACTATCTTCGAAGGTGAACCTCCTGGGTAAGGTTGTTAGGATTGGTGAACCAGAAACTTTGGGCGGCGGGCTAGAACGGCCCAGAATCAAGGTCCCCAAACCCAAAGAGTACGAGGGGGCGACGGATGCAAAGGAGGTGGAGAACTTCCTCTTTGATATGGAGGCTTACTTAAATGTAGTCAGGCCTAAGAGCGAAGATGAGAAGGTGTCAATGGCAACCATGTACCTTGCCGGTGACGCTAAACTATGGCAGCGCACCAAGTATGCTGAGATCCAGAGCGGTTATTGTACTATTAGCATATGGGATGACTAGAAAAAAGAGTTAAAGAATCAGTTCCTACCCAAGAATATTGAGTTCATTGCTCGGAGGAGTTTAAGGCAACTAAAGCAGACAGGCAACATCCGTGAGTATGTGAAGCAGTTCTCAGCCCTAATGCTGGATATCTGCGACATGTCTAAAAAGGATTAGCTATTATGTTTCTTAGAAGGTTTAGAACCCTGGTTTTAGAATGAACTATAAAGGCAACGAGTTCAAGATTTGGCATCCGCAATGGCCTCCACTGAGTGTATCTACAACTATACTCCTATGCAGGGTGAGCATCGACCGACTCTGTCTCAGTCTAGTTCCCAGTCGCGGCAGAGAACATGATCCTCCTATAATTATAATAAGGGCAAGAATAGGGGAGACCAAGCTAGAAGTGGGGGAGGCCAAGGTCAAGGACATGGTTATGGCCAGAGCAAAAGTGGTGGAGCAAGTATGGGCCTCGAGTTCCAATTTAGGGAGGGAGTAGCACAGACCGCGTAATAATGGTGGCACTTCCTCCTCGTCCAGGTTTCAAGGATGTCCTGGAAACTTGAAGTGTTTTCTCTGTGGAGGGAATCACAAATCCTATCAAAGTTCTCAGAAGATAGCCTTGAATGTTCTAATGGCGTTGCAAGGAGACCAAGCCAATGATGCCACCCAGAGAAATGATAGCGGTGAAACTCATATGAGTTATCTTTACTTTCTCAATGCCGTGACCACTCAGTTGGCAGAGACTAAGCCTAAGAAGGGACTCATGTATGTGGACCTCAGTATTAATGGGCAGAATGCTTTGGCGATGGTAGATACAGGTACTACCCATAGCTTCATAGCCATTCAGGAGGCAAATTGTTTGGGACTGTGTTTGGTGAAAGACTCTAGCAGGATGAAAGTTGTCAACTCTGCTGCAATACCGATGCATGGTGTTGCCTAGTTGGTTCTAGTTATGATGGGACAGTGGAGTGGGAAAGTCAACCTTCTCGAAGTGACATTGGATGATTTTAAGATTATTTTGGGAATGGACTTTCTCCGCTTACAAAAAATAGTGCCGATGCCGTTCGCCAATTCCTTAGGGATTTTTGGTGATAATCCCTCGATCATACAGATGTCCATGCATAGAGATGAGGGTAGAATATTATCAGCTCTTTAGTTGGAGAAGGGACTAAGGCGAAGGGAGTTAACTTACCTCACTACCTTGCGATTAGAGCTGGATGATCAGAACCACAATGCCCTGCCGATAAAATTTTATCGGGTACTTACTGAGTTTAAGGATGTGATACCGAAGGAACTGCTAAAGGTGTTACCTCCATGAAGGCCTATCGATCATCAGATCAGGTTTGTCCCTAGAACCAAACCCCCTACAAAAGGACCGAATAGAATGAGTCTGCCTGAACTAGTAGAGCTTCAAAAACAACTTGATGGACTGTTGGAATCGGGCTTTATTCGCCCCTCAAAGGCACCTTATGGTGTCCCGATCTTATTTCAGAAGACAACACGATGGAAGTCTGCGATTATGTGTTGACTATCGAGCCCTGAACAAGGTAACGGTAAAAAATAAGTATCCAATACAGCTCATTGCTGACTTATTTGACCAACGTACATCTGGGAAGTACTTCTCTAAACTTGATTTGAGATTGGGTTACTATCAAGTCAGGATTGTTACCGGGGATGAACCGAAGATGACCTTTTCCACTCGGTATGGGGCATATGAATTTTTTGTTATGTCATTCAGCCTAACCAACGCTCCTGCAACGTTTTGCACTCTTATAAATGAGCTCTTTCGGAAATATATCAACAAGTTTATGGTGGTGTATCTGGATGATATTGTTATCTATAGCCGCACTATAGAGGAGCACCTTGAGCATTTTTGCCTGGTATTCCAAGTCCTATGACAAAACCAGCTATATGTTAAGTTGGAGAAATGCTCGTTTGCCCAGGAACAAGTTATGTTTCCTGGACACATTATTGGCGGAGGACAGATCCGTATGGATATGGAAATGGTCTGCGCTATTGAGGAGTGGAAAGCGCCTACAAAGGTTATAGAAGTTTGTTCCTTTCTTGGCCTCGTGAACTACTACCGCAAGTTCATCGAAGGATATTCGAGGCGCACGGCACCCCTTACAAATTTTCTAAAGAAGGACTCATCTTGGTCATGGTCCGATAAATGTCAAACAACCTTTGACGGTCTAAAACATGCGCTGATTAGCAACCCAGTCTTAGCTTTGCCAGATATTACCAGGCCGTTTGAGGTACATATAAATGCGTCTGATTATGCTATCGGAGGAGTATTATTACAAGAGGGATATCCGGTTGCATACAAAAGAAGAAAGCTGAATGATACAGTGAGGCGGTATTCAGCCTAATAGAAGGAACTCCTAGCTATTGTGTATTGTCTGCGAGTATGGCGACACTATCTATTGGGAATGAAGGTTCTGGTGAAGACCTATTATAGTATGGTAAGCCATTTCCTTATATAGAAGAAGTTGACCTCAAAGCAGGCTCGTTGGCAAGAGTTTCTAGCAGAGTTTGATTTAGATCTCGAGCACAAGCCTGGGAGGATGAACAATGTACCAGATGTATTGGGCTGTAAGGCTGAACTAACGGCAATCTCTATAGCCGTCGAACAGTCTCACTCTTATGTTACCGGCACTCTCCAAGATAGGATCAGCAAAGGGTTGGTAGTAGATCCTCAGACCCTGGCCATTATTAGCTTGGTGAAACAAGGGAAGACAAAGTGGTTCTGGGTAGAAGATGGTCTTTTATATACGAAGGGATAATAGATTTATGTGCCTTGGTTCGCTGGACTAAGATGGGAGTTGATAAAGGAGTGTCATGACACTCTTTGGGCAGGCCATCTAGGTTGGCGGAGAACACTATCCCTATTGCACAAAGGTTACTATTGGCCCAATGGTCAAAACGAAGTGATCGATTATATGCGGACTTGTCACATTTGTCAGCAAGACAAAGTGGATCGAGACTTGCCACTGGGACAGCTTGAACCTCTTCCTGTACCAACACGACCTTGTAAAAGCGTCTCTCTAGA
This sequence comes from Kingdonia uniflora, assembly GCA_014058105.1. NCBI lineage: Eukaryota > Viridiplantae > Streptophyta > Magnoliopsida > Ranunculales > Circaeasteraceae > Kingdonia > Kingdonia uniflora. Next base: position 156,328 of record JACGCM010000719.1, on the reverse strand, counting down.
CTTTATCTTTGGGTTACCTAAGACTAAAGGATATGGTTCCATACTCGCGATCATTAACAGATTCTCTAAGTATGTGACGTTCATTCCATCCCCGATTACTTGTACGGCAGATAAAACAACGCATCTTTTTTTGAAGCACATTGTTAAGTATTAGGGTGTGCCACAGGACATTATCTGCGATAGAGATCCAAGATTTACTGGGAAGTTTTGAAGGGAAGTATTCAGATTACTGGGATCCACTCTTAACTTCTCAACCAGTAGCCACCCGTAATCAGATGATCAGACCGAGCGCTTTAATACATTATTGGAAGAATACCTCCAAAAGAAGAACTGGGCTGAACTATTGGATATAACACAGTTTTACTTTAATATGCAAAGGAGTTTATCAACCAACAAGAGTCCCTCTGAGATATTATTAGGATAACAACCCCTCACACCGCTCACGCTAGTCTTCGGTTACAAAGGAAGCATTCCGAGAGCCTACCAGTTTGTAAGGGAATGGCAGAGAAATACAGATATTGCTCGGGCCTATTTGGAGATGGCGTCTGCCAGAATAAAAAAATGGGCAGATCAGAAGAGACAACCAGATCCTTTCCAAGTTGGAGACCTTGTTATGATCAAGAACTCCCACATCAAGCACAGAAGTGACAAAACTCATGTTGACCCAAATACCAAGGAGGAAGTCTACGAGTACCTAGTGAAGTTGAAGGATTTGCCAGAACCAAAAGCCAGCTGGGAGCACCAAGATTCTCATCCCCTTCTGGTCTGACTCAGAAATATTGAGGCCAAGCAAGAGAGGAAAAAGAGCAGGCATATGTGAAAGAAGAAGAAAAAGTCGACGAGGGCGTCTCCAAGTTGAGTGGGAGAGAATGTGATGCCTCAGTCGATCAAGCCCAAATTTTATACATAGTATCTTTAGGATGTAATAAAGCCATGTATAAATTTTTGTTTATTTTTGTAAAATTTAGGTTAGCCTAAAGGGGGAGTACGCTTCGTCTCCAACTTTGATGTTTCTTTTTGGTTCTTAGTTATTTTCTTAGTAGCTATATATGTAGAGGACTTGACTCTGATACATCCGAGAAGGAATAAAAGATTTATAATTTGTTGTTGATAAATGAATGAAATGATGCTTTCAAAGACCCTTTGTACAGTGTTTGTGTTGCCTTGATTGTATGTGATCTTATGTGATATTGTGTGCTAAAGACGATTGAAAAGAGATGAATAATTAGGCTTACTTGAGGCACGTGCCTTGAGTGCCACACATACCAAGCTTGAGTTAAGTTGGTCCATGTCGCGGATGTTAAGACTAAGCCAAATTGAGTGAAGAGTCATGTGAAAAACATCGAATCTCTTTGAGGGTCCATTCACCACAAAATGCTTTTGTACTTGCTTTACTCTCCTGTGCATTCTTAGATATTGTGTTTGTGATATTCCCATTCGAATTCTCTTGATATTTGCAATATCCTTGACAGGAATCTGAACCGAGAAAGACTTCCAGTTCAAAATATCACTAAATGGAGGAACATAATGGTCAGATATCAACACTGGGACACATTCTGCATAGATGTCTTCAATAACTCTGGGGCTTGCAACTTCATATCCACTTAGGCATAAACAATATTTGCTCTTCTTTAACATTTTGTTATAAGTTACTCCTTCCAGAAGGCTATCGTAAACTTGAACATCTTCGTATTTGTTATTCCATTATTCCAAGAGTAATAGTCTAATGTGGCCGTGTAAATGACAAGCAAAGAATGCAAGTATTGAACAACTTGATGGGGAAGGACCACCTATAAGCCCAGTGATTTCCCCTTATTGAAGATGAATTTTAGGAAAGGATGCGTCTTTTGAAGGGTTGAATCCTTCTGATGTATTTGTATTACACAAAATGTGGATGGAGTAATGGAATAAGTAAGGATCGTAAGAAGATGTACTTGGCCCCTATATCAAACCAACATATGTTACACGTAAGATCAATAGAAATGCACTCTGGCAACTGTAAGTATCTGATTAGGCGTGAAGATGTTTGACTTACCCAGTCATGGCAAGAAAGCATGAAATGATCTACACTAAGGCTTCAGTTCCAATAAGGATATTTTCTAGCAATTACGTTGACATAATCAACAACCGTCTGTCCAATGTGCTTTACATCATTATATAGCGTTGAAATAAATAGATAATAATGGCCCATATAACACCGAATCATCTGTTTCTACCACATTATATGTTTCTACCATATTATGAACTTGAGCCGTCGATTCAACTACAACAGATAGCATCAATTCAATTCAATAGTAACAATTTAATATAACAGCAATAACAATAGCAATTTAATTTAACAGATAATATCATGAGAAATAGGGATATAATAGCAACAATTCAATTCATATAATTACAATAGCAACAACAACAATAACAATAATCAAAATAGAGTAAAGAAAGAGAGAAAAAGATAGATAGAGAGATAAGTACCAATCAAACAACAACAACAACAACAACAACAACAATCAAAACAACAAGCAAGAGATTGATATAAGCGCAATCAAACTTAACAACAACAACAATCAAAACAACAATTTGTATTTGAGAGATGCGTTACTTGGAGTATCACGGCAAGATCGTCCATACTGAAAGATGGAGATGGAGAGACGGAGAGATGGAGCTTGAAGAAGAGTTGGGCTAGAATATACTTGGAGAGAGAGGCTTAACTACCTTTTATGTGTTTTATCGAAAGTACCCCTAAATACGATACTAAAATGAATCTAGGCCATCCATCTCTATCCTTCCCACAAATCCCAGTCCCTCTTTATCCTTGAGACAATGACAGATTTATCTATTTGAAAAACACCGTTCCCTAATGTATAATAATCTAGGTTATGATCCCGTGCTACGCATGATTGCTTAAGTTATTAATTATAGATAATGGTACAAATGAAAAGGTAATTTTGATTGAACGATCAATAAAAGACGAAATCACTTGATACAATCATTATCAATATTTATAGCATGATATTCAAAGTTTAAGCTCTTAAACCTGAATAATTCCCTAAATTATAAATTCTCCCTCAAGTAAACATGGGAAGGTAATCAATCATGAACCAAAGATGTTCACATTGTGATTTCAAAAAAATGTGAGGGGAAAACATGGTTAATATGACTAAGAGAACCAAGACAAATCGCATAGGTATAAAGGTTGATGAAAGATGAGGGAAAATAATTAAAGATACAAAATTTGTAATTTAGCTTCTCCAATTAACCAATGAATAAAATTGGATTGAAATAATTTATCCAAATGAAAATTTTATGACATCATATTCAAGGCTACAACGGTTTTTAAGATCAATTACATCAAAGAGGTATACCTTTCCCCCTAAAATTCAATGCCGCCATAACACCGATATCATACATTTTCTAAATGCCTTCCCATTTACATTATAAGTAACTTAACTTGCTTGAGAAAAGCTCAATAATGCTCTTATTATGTCCAAGCACCTAATCTCCATTTTGCAAAACTAACTTTTCCCCTCAACCAGTTGCTTTATCTTTCGATTCTTTAATAGATCTTGTCCATGATCAATCACAAAGTCTGTAAATATTATACCAATATAACATCAAAAATACTAAAAATCACATCTCTCAACTTCTTACATTCTTTATTGATAAAGAGATGCATAATTGTAAACAAAATTATGTTGTTGACATATCTTCTCCTTCAGCTCCATAGTTTGCTACCTTTACCAACAGCTAAAACATAACTCTACCTACTGTTTTAACAATATATTTCATGAGAGCGATATGTTTTTGGAAATAAATGTATTTATTGCACTCCAATGTACATAATAAATAGAAAGAAAAAAAGGTACAAAAGATCCGGGATGTTGAATAAAATATCAAGAAGACTTGTGAATAAAAATCACCATTTAATAAACGATAAAACTTTGATTACAATGTCATTTTTTTTCTCATGATGAAACAAAATTAAGCGATCTTGATTACATATGCAAATCAATATAAAATCTTCGGCCATAAGAAGGAAACAATAGGCATGCAGGTTAAGTGGGAGCCTTCAAGAGCTTCATGTATAAGTATAACATCATATTGCAAATGCATAATATGATACTTTAGAGTCAACCACAAATAAAAATGAATATTAATGGAAGTAAAAGTACCTGAACTCATAGGCACCAATTAAGATTTGTACATCTGCGATGTAGGCAATAATGATGCTTTGCAAATCCCTAAATCTAAAATTTTGAGATTGGAAATGGAACATAATAAACAAAAAATTGGAATAAAATGAAGCACAATATAACTTGATGCTTAAGGCAATGAAAATTAAAAACTTTAATACCATCCTATAAATTAGTTGATATTGCAATCTTGATAGTCTAGAACAACTACATATAAAATAAACAAAAAAAAGATAAGGGCCATTATGCATATCAATTAGTTGATTCCATAGGTTTTATTACTAACCCATCCATTGGAAAGTGCATGCATTAAGCAAAGATAAACAATTAATAGTAGGTGTTTGTCAACATGTACATTTCTAAGAAATAACTTGGGGAAATACAATTTAAACAAAAATTAATAATTAGAATTAAGAAATGCAGTAATTAGTAAAGTTGGACTAATAGAAACCTCAGTTGACTTTAAATAATACCAAAAGGAAATTTTAAATAACCAACAGGATTAACGCTCACACTCGACTTGGTAAAAAAACAAAGGTAAATCTACCTTTTGATAAACCTGCTCAACAAAGTTGTTGGATGAAGGTAAAAATGGATTCGCATACAACATTTGAAACACCATTTACAAATCACATCAACATTATAAAAACCTAACCTATAATTTATGTAGCTTTTTCAAAGTTCATTAGAGTTCTACATGTCAAAGGACCCCAAAACTTCAATATAAACATTTTTCACCTATAAGATCACAATAGATTAAGTTTTCCTACAAAATTCAGAAAATCATATATGGATGTTCTCAATGCACTTAAGTATTGGGGTCATAACTATCAAAAAGAAAAAACAAATTAAGGTACCTTGATTGGAAGGAAGATAATAAGGGAAAACTATTTTGGTTGCTATTAGACTGCATAATAGTTGATGAGAGAACCACCTGTATATTCTAATTCAACACAAATACAATTAGACAAAACTATTTCGGTAGGATGACAAATAAAACACTTGATGTTGTATTAATAAAGTATAAATTCTCTGATAGGGTGTAAAAACAACTACCATAGCATGAGAGATCAGATAATTCCAAGGGAGTTATTATTACAAACTCATAAAGACATCTTTCTCGTGACTTTGAATGGATTACAACCGACGACTATAGAAAATAGAGTATGGAAAAATAACCATTGGTAACACACATAAAAACTAACAACAAAACCATTGTGATAAGGAAGAAGAAACGCTATTTACCACAAATTCTTGGAGGTGTAAAGTTAAACTTCTTAATATGATTCGCAATAGATCCTTACCACATATACAAAATAGAAGGTACGGCGATCCAATATGAAAGAAGGAACTCAAGCTAAAGCTGTAAAGCTTACCGAAGATGTATATTCTTAGATCAATAACCCTTAAAATAATAGTTACAAATATCACAATCAAAGAGTGATAAGGTGGGCAACAAAAATCAAAATAAAACTCTCAAATTTCTATAGAGTTATACTAATTAATAAAATTTTAAAGTAGGAACATAACTCTAATACACAACTGACCTTGAAATGAACCCAGAGATGCATCCCTTATGTTTTGAGCATGTGATTGAAAAATGAAGATGCATGGTTAATCCTGAAAATATACATAAAATCCAGAGAGTAAGAACTTAGTGTAATAAGTTATGATGGAGAGATACTCAAGTTGGTGAACTCAAGCTTTTTATATTCTTTGGGCATACAACAAATAATACATTAAGATACTAAAACTATATGATGTCAGAAAGAAGATTACATTATCAAGGATACTGATAGAGAAGAGCAAAATTTTCCAGAAGATATTAACTAGAAGACATTTCCATCTTCTACTTCAAGTCTATACCAAATAAGATAGTAAAAGAAAAACTTTTGAAACCTAAATTTCTACAATATATAAATGACACAATTAGAAGGTTTTTTTCATAATGTACTTGATTCTTAAATTCTTTTGAAGCTAAGAAATAATTAAGGAGCAAACAATTCTTTAAAATCCAAGAAACAACGATCAGACATAAAAATTATGGCAAAATTCCTCAGACAATTTTAAGATAAAATGAGTGAGAAGCAGCAAAATAATATGATGGGTAAAACAAACATACCAAGAAGGCTTTTAAACCTTGCAAAAATGTGTCTAAACCCGATTTCTCATGGTTCATTTTCTTTGCCAAAATCTGAAAACAACAAACGATCATTTAGATTCTTACTTTGCAACCCATTAGCATATAAAGATGCAAATGAAGCAGAAGTTCAAGCAATTCGAGTTTTTCTTACTAAAGTACCAACATTATTTATTTAGAAATGCCTACTCAATCAGTTCATCAATGTCAAAATCTCCATCAATCAAAACCTTATAATCATGTCATCAAGAAAAGTGATTCCTTTATTTTCATCTTCATAGAAGAAAATCCGCAAATAAATTTGTACATTGTAACAGAATTTGGGGTAATCCAATATAATAGGAATAAATACATAATACATAGTAAGCATATGGGAAATTAGAAAACACAATTACACAGTAGATAATTCCAGCAACAAACAAATAACCTGCAAGAGATTGAAATTTAAAATACAAAAAAAAAACCCAAAAAGAAAGAAGTTGAGCAATACCTGAATCAAATTCCAATTGAAATAGAAACTCCCATTATTATTTATTTAAAAATGCCTGCCCAATCAGTTCATCAACGTCAAAATCTCCATCAATCAAAACCTTGTAATCATGTCATCAAGAAAAGTGATTCCTTTATTTTTCATCTTCATAGAAAAAAATCCTCAAATCACTTTCTACATTGTAACAGAATTTGGGGTAATCCAATATAATGGGAAAAAATACATAATACATAGTAAGCATATGGGGATTCTAGAATTCAAAATCCTAACCCCAAAACAAATATCCAAATAGATTAAAATCATTGCTCACCTATATTAGTTGCAACGAATTCAAAGTAAACCTTAAATCTTCAATACGTCAAAACCCCAATTAAAACTTAATCCGATTTGGTGCAAACGGCAGAGAGAGAGAGAGAATACCTAATTTTAAATAGATTCTTTTAGAAAGAAGATGTTAGGGCTCTTTTCCATTATTTCTTTTGAGAATTGGGAGAGGTGCACTGTAGATAGGAAATGACTCAATTGGGGGAAGTTAAATGGTCAGAGAATAAAACGTGGGTCATAACTTTATGTATTCTTCAAAGCACATTCTGGCATATAGGACAAACATTGTCACGCGGGCCAAAGCTCGCCATGCGGGACAATCGATGCCACTTAGGACAAAACTGAGATTTATAATATAGATAATAGATGTATTTATCAAAGATATTCTTGTAACAATAATTATGATAATAAATACTACATTTTGTCATCTTTGCAAAATCAAACCCAGGGAACAATAAATTCTAAAATTGATACTGGCAAGAAGAAAAACTAGATTTTCCCCTACTAAAGTTATAATATTATAGTAGACAACCACTTATTTTTGGGCTCCACAAGTACAAATATCACATCTGAAATAATAAAAAATTAAAAAACTCATTTAAAACTATTATATCAAGCCACTTGTATGTGGAAGGCTGACATTGTCACCATCTCATGAACTACTTGTCATTCATTTTAGTACATTTTGACCTACCTTTGACAAGATTTCTTATTTATAAGAAGGCAGACTCTTTTACCGATTCTATTACTATTTCTCATCGTTTATGGTTAGGTATTACCTGCGGTTCACAAGAATTCGTCTGGTTTTTGGTGCCAAAAGTGATCCTGAGTCATCGAACAGTTTCTTCTACTTACTCAACTGCAAAAACCATCCCAATTATTTGTCATAAACCGTCTGTGTGACTGTTGCCTACCAAGTGTTTGATTAAAGACTGGTACTCTACACATTTGGCATGGAGGAAATGATGGTACTCGTAACTTCTGTAGATGGTACTCTACTCTACTAAACTCATGAAACAAACGATGGCAAATCATCAGTACGGCTGCTGCCAACCAAACTATGCCATTTATTCAGTTAAACTCTAACATTCTTTCTGTCACGCTCAAAATTCTCATGATTTTAAACCAAATCATTAACAGGAATCTAGGGCGTGAAGGCAGGAAATCAAAAGAATTATCCCACGAACAACCGAGCCGTAGAAAAATTCTGGCTCGGTTCTTCACATATAGCAATTCATCATAGTATAAAATAAATAGCGGAAGCAAAAGATAGATAGATATTTACATATCAAAACTAAAATATGAGCAATGTCTCAAAACTATACAACAACCAACCGAAATATAACTAATCTGCAATATACAACAAAAGACCTACGGTAACAGAAGATCTAAACTTTGAAATCTACTGATGATCAGAACAACTACTCAGCAGCTACTCCACCTCTGAAATGTAAACAACGAGAGTGAGCAAACCACAACTCACTATAACCCAACAAGGCTAACAACTATACTAACATAACTAATGCTAACAAGAATAATCAACTATAATGTCGTGATGCATAGTGATATAATGTAGCAATTCTAATTAGTAAGGGAATGAAGTAAAGACAGTCTTACTAAGCACAGAGATACATAATATGAGAAGAAGTAATATGATGATGCAGAAGTTTGATGCTGGAATAATGTATGAAGTTAAATTGATGGACTCAATCTTATGATAGTTGATAGATCAACCGCTAGTGCAAGGATTCGAATATATGAGAGATCATGATTAAATACAAGGGGTCAGATATGCAAAACAGGCTAGACCCGAGGATAACATAGGTGTTTCAACCTCGCAGGAGAAGTCTGTGCATAAGAAGAGCTATCTCATTTCATTATGACTAGGTGTGATAGTATCCAATCATGACTTCAGTCGTAGGAGACAGCTGGGCACCAGGAAATAGTATCCAACCATATCTTTCCTCGCAGGATAAGACTGGGCACCAGGAGAATCATTCCAACCATACCTTTACCTTATAGGGTAAGACTGGGCACCAAGAAATAGTATCCAACCATATCTTTCCTCGCAGGATAAGACTGGGCACCAGGAAATACCATTCTAACCATATCTTCACCTCTAAAACTTTAACCCGATCTGGGGACCCTATCGACCCCAAACAGATCCTTCAGAGACCAAAACACTGCAGCCGTTAACCTGGCATACACACGTAGGATGACTACCAACAAAAAGAAAGTAGTAATTACTCCTAAAACTGACAAATAGTGACTCAGTCACAACATCTAACCCGATGGCCAACGACTTACTGGTCACATGACAATAAACAGATGGACAGTGACTAACCCGTCACTATGTCAAACAACCAATCAGCCACAACACCGCTGAACCCAAAGCCTGAAATTAAATACACTCCTATATCAAAAACAACCCCAATACATTCTCCAATCACAACCCCTAAGCTATGGTTTTCACCTAACCACTGAAATCAGACAATAGCATACTCAATCACTGAAATTAGCAACTCAATTACCGAAATCAGCAACAGAAATTACGGGGAGGGAGTGGCCGAGTCCGGCAAGGGGTGACGACAAATCTCTCCACGTCGTGGGTCCGCGAAGCTCGCTAAACATTCATGGCCTAAAATCAACAATTAGGCGAGGCAATCACGGCCCAAAATCGTTCGAGAGGGAAGGAATTTGGAGAGAGGGTTAAAGTCAGTTTTGAGGGAGAAAGTGTTATGTGAAAATGAGGAAGTTGGGTATTTATAAGGGAGATATAATGCACATCTCGAGGCATCACCGACGCCTTAGGATCACCCAAAAACAAACCCAACTTGGCCGTCTAAGCGCACAAATGTTCAGACAAAAATAGGGGGAAAAACATAATAGAAATATGCCCGAACATAAATAAGCAGTCCAAAAATTAACAGTTGGTAAGAGGAATCCATCGAATGGAGAAACACAGAAACTCAAGGGCATTCAATGCTTCTCCAGAGTCATATCCACATCGCAACACCACAACCTAACACCAACACCAACACCGACCCCCATAGGGGTTCCCAAGTTGCCAACATTACCTAATCCTCCCTAACATATAGAAATTACTGAAAAGGAATATAATGCCAAACCTATCAAAAATCTATATACAAAAGGATATACATAAAGGAAAAAGGAATAGTTATGCATATTGGATTCAGAATAAATATGTGGAGTGCTTAAAGTATAGGAACATGAGAGTGGTAATGTATAGGAATATGCAGAGTGACAATATAGGAATATGCAGAGTGGCAATATGATGAGTAGATAATTGATACTAAAAAAAAATCTGGGTCATTACACTTTCAGACATCTATGTCATTTTGTAACAGCTAGTTGTCATTTGTCTTATATAACTTTACCATTTGTTCAAGCATACTTTATCATTTGTTTTATATAACTTTTCCATTCTTTCAGGAAAAAATCAATTGCTTGAATAATACAGTAGTTTTCTATGCCATGGGTTCGACAGGTAAGGCCGTGAGTTCCACTAGTACGAAAGTCACTTCCTAAATAATAATAAAAGTTTGAATCATTTAAAAATATATTATTACGCCACGTATCCAAATTTAATTCCTCGATGTACATGTATCATTACTATTTCAAGACGTGTATGGCAGACCCTATCACCATTTCATGCATTTATTGTCATTTGTTGATGCCAATTTGTCACACTTTTAAACATAAGTTATATTAAATAATGCAGAATCTGTCACCATCAGTTATATTATTTGGCATTTGGTTACTGCTGTTTAGGGTTAGGCAACACGTGCGATTCACACGAGTTCGTCTAGCTTTTAGCGCCAAAAACCATCCCCTTTCCCCAAACACTTTCTTCTTTTATGACCACTACAAAGACTGTAAAAGCCACAAAAGCTGTCACATTTCTACAAATCATGTGTGCGATTGACAACCGTAAAAATCATCTCTGTCTCACAAACCATTTTCTCAAAAATTATCATAATTCTACCTATCGTGTGTGTGTAATTTCAGTATTATATCAGTGGAAAATTATATGTATGACTACTGCCTACCAGATGTTTGATTAAAGTCTATTTTTTTTTCTTCCACAATGAAGTCTGATAAAGAAGTAATTAAACAAGTTGACGAGGAGAACCAAATACATGAAGGTGGAGCCAAGAAGGGCACCTCCAGTGCTAAAAATTACACCTCTCGGTGTACAGATGTGAGACCTAACAAAATGTTTGCAGCTCCGCCTGAAGAGGAGAATGATGCTCTTCGTACCACCTGCTTTGCACCCTTACTGTTGATTAATCCAATAGCGACGATGTTGACGTTGGTTGTAGAAAAATTTGACCGTCATCTCGGTGATATGAAGTTCCAATTTGGGGGGACGATAATTTAGATGAAGCCCATCCATGTTTGCCTAATTTTGGGGCTACATATTTCTCGTATTACAAATGAGTTCTTATTTGTTAATCCTGAGCATATGATGAATTTTAGAATGAGGCGATTCCCCAAGTAGAAGAATACATATGGGTTGAAGGAAATTGATTATGTTTTAAAGCATACAAAATTGGAAAGACATCATGGTAAGGTTTTAATTTGTCATTTGTTTTGCCTTTTTTATCATCGTTCTTCATTGTATTTATATTTGATTTACAATTTTTGGGTCATTATTTGTTGAGGTTCTTATCATTACATTGTATATTATTTGACATTTTTTACTCATTCTTATTTTTAGCCGTATATGATTTTATTTTGCAGACGATGTTCCTCGATTAAATTTGTTAAAAATTATACTATTATTTATCCTCCTAAACAATAGGAGAAACGTTGAGGTGAAGTATGCTGATGTGATAGATGATCTAGTAGAGTTCAACAGATTCCCCTGGGGTGAGCAAGTCTATAATTTCTTGTGACGTCAAATTGTGGAGTTTGCTAAATATCGATCGGCCGCTGATAAAAAATTGGATTAAAAATTAAAATACCTTAGTATGTCCAACTTTCGGTGGTCTCTTAGTCTGTTATCGAAAACGCAAGTAGAAAAATATGATTACTTGGGTCAATGGCGATGGCTGTTAGTAGAGTCCCACGATATCTCCCTTTTGAAAAAGTACCGTCAATCACAACAACTGGTCTCAATAGTTTATAAGATTTTTTGGGAGGACCAAAACACCAAAAACACCTTATAAGTCTTTTATCCTTACAACTCATAGTTTGTATGTCAAATACAAAATCCGAGTCAACCAACCTCACTTCCGCAAAGTAACTCGTAAGTAGTTGGTATGCGTGCTTAAAGCTGCCTCACATCTGAAATAATTATGTAGATCAAATAAAATTGTGTATTAGACTAATGATAAACATCACAGTACAAATGACACAGTGAGTCGACAAAATGAAATGTGATAAAATAATAAATAATGTTGTACAAATGACTTGTATGGGGAAACAAATGACATATAAAGTAATAATACCTCAGTGTGGGCTTTTTCTCTCGCACACTTGACAAGATTGTATGTTACATCAATATTGTGATGAATTTGCATATCATCAATAATTCTGGAAGGTTTGTAGTTTGGGTCTTTTTATAGTTTTTGCTTAATTATAGAAGCAACCCATCTACTAGACACTGCCTTATACGCGTTCCCACCTTTAGTTTTTACTCGGATGCATGTATGCACAGAGCAATAAGTACTTACTCTAAATAGGGCAGAACCGACCAACCTTGTCGCATAAATCCGCCAAGAGCATTTATGACCTTTGCAACGTACCACGATTTTATATTCGTTGCTATAAACGTGTTCGAGATTGAACTTATTTTCAGCTGCATAAGCTCTTATGTGATTCTTGAGTTCAATCCTATCTTGATATAGATCACCAATGTTAAACTCTTTAATGAAGTCATAGGGATCTTCTGTGTACACAGCAGATTTGAACTAAAAATCCACGAGATCTTTCACCTATTTAGGCTGTGACTCAAACCATAATTCAGCTGAACAAATGAGAAATATGCTTCTCAGGATGATACTAATTTGATAAGAAATGATAAAAAATACCTCATAAATGACAAATTTTGTGAGCTTACCTGAAGGTTCAGTTTGTCAAATGATTGGTTCGGGTTTAATTGAAAGAGAAACGTTAGTTAACACAGGTTCATTTGAGAGATGAATATTTGATTGAGAAATACAAGGTTCATTTGAGAGAGGAACATCAGTAGGGATAGTTTGAAAAGGTTCATTTGATTGATGAACATTAGTTAATACAGGTTTATTTAATAGATGGACATTTGATTGAGGAATATTAGGTTCATTTGAGGGAGGAACAACTGTACAGATAGTTTCGAAAGAATCATTTGATTAAGGAACATCATCATCATCCACTAAAGGTTCAAAGCTACGTGGATCAATCCCTCTGCCATTTGTTTCAGGGTAAGCCCTGTATTCAGGTTTAGGATTAGGAAATGAGTTATGACGTAAAGGTCCCCCCACTTTGGTGGTGGATAACCAATTACCTGAACCAGTATCTTTGGTGGTTGACAACCCTTTTCCCACAGAACATAAATCAGAAATAAAGTTATGAGACTTCTGGGAAGGTACCTTAAGCTCATTAACAATCCATATGTAAAAAGGTGTGCCGGGATTGGTTTTATGGATATTGATCATTATGGTAAAGTCCTGGACTGATGAAATTGCGCATGCACAACCATGGACGAAGTTGTACAACTTACAGTCCTCACGACGGATTTCGCTTATTTCTTCAAGGAGTATAACAAAATCTTCGTATGACGAGTACGCTCTTAGTAAGTTAAGTTTTGTACTTCCTCCAACATAACTAATAATTGGTCAAATCTTTGAGCGTACGATATCGTCATCAAAATATACAATGTTATAAAGCTTAACTCCATTCATCCCTGAAACAAATTATATAAATAAACAATTCTGGTAATAAAGTAGCAAAACACAAATGAGAAAAATGATATAAAGCTCAACTTCAGCAATCCCTAAAACAAATGATAGGAATCTCAAAATTAATGATATAAATGAACAATTCTTGTGATATAGTTACAGATAATAAATGCTAAAAATGACATAAGAAAAATGACAAATGATAAAGTAGCAGAGGATAAATGATTAAAAAGGTAAAAAAAATGATTATGTACAAATTGTATCGTCTTGCATAACATTTTTCTTAAGAAAAAAGGCATCAACTCATGATGCAGATGCATAGTGAGAGATGATAGATACAAAGTTAGAGATGATATTTACTGCAACGGTTACTTCAATGGTCGAAGAGAAGGATAACTACGGTCTTTGGTAATGAGAATAACCTATGATAACAACTATCTTTTCCTCCCCAATGACCTCTGTGTGAGGACTTTAGTGAATGCAGAATGATAGTTGGAAGACTTGACACATGAAGGAGTAAAACAGTACATCAAGGAGAATATGTTTTGATTTTTGTAGAAGCTTTGTTGTTGTTGAAGAAGAAGAAACTTTGACAACTCAACATCTTATTAATATAGCAGATTAGACTACTCAACAACTCCAGTGGAATAGTTTCTCATTTTTGATATATTATTTATCATTTTCTTTGCCCGAACTTTGTCATTTAATGTGTATATCTTTGTAATTGTTTTGGTATAGCTTTGTCATTTGTTAAGTAATCTTTGTGAGTTGGTAGATTTATTACTGTAGTAGATTAGACTACCCATCAACATTTAATGTTAGAAAATAGGGTGGCAACTAGGGAGTAGTAGGTGAAACTATTATCGATTTGTTAATTTTAGTATCGATTTGGAAAAAGCTTGCCAAAGTATCAATTTTGTGAAAATGGAAAAAAGTAGTATTTATTATGATAATTTTCATTCTTGTAATCTTTTGTGTTTTTCATCAAGATGTCAATGACTTAGTAAATATATATTTAACAATATTACCCTTGTAGAGATCTATCATTTTGCATAACCATGAAAACTGTAAGCAACCCCATTTCTGTTTTGGGTTTTTTATTGCAGCTTTTAGCTGGAACTTGACACCAACCACATCACAAGAAATTGGTAAATGGTAATATCAAAATAGTCTCATGCATATATGTTTTTTGGGTGGCCTTTGGCTATATACGGTATGTTATAATAATTTTGTGATGCATAATATATGGTACAGATAATGAAAGAGAGTTTGATTATATGGAGAAGAGCGTAAAGGGACCGAAACACTAGGGAGATCTTCATAAAGAGTGGGAAGATTGTAAGAACGGTGACATGCAATCTCTAGTTGATTTGTCAAATAAAAAAGTAGAAGTGGTGCGAAGATTACCGAAACTCAAGCTGAATTACGAGCTCTCAAATGCAACATTGAAAAATAGGGGACATGATATTATGGTAAGTGACTAATCGCAAATATATTAATCATGGTTCAAAAACATAATCATTGTGAATGTTATAATGGCAGCGGGAACCGAATGTGCTTGCAACTGATTAGTTGAATGTGCTTGCGACTGATTAGTTAATTAGCCCTTGTATTCCCTTTGTAAATGTTGTAATTTGCAATACCACATGTAGTTTCAATGGTAGACTGATGCAGGATCAATTCAGATCAATGGTACCGAGTACAAGCTCCAATTAACAATCCCATTGGCACTCACCTTCCGAGCACTCCATCAATGGAAAGAGGTTTGATCTAGAAATGCACATGGTTTACAAAAGTTTAGACCCAAGTTCTGCCACCAAGATAGTCACAGTTGCAGTGATGTACAACATCGGTCGACGAGATACATTTCTCTCTGAGGTAAATATAAAACTCTAATGTAAATCATTTTTTCCATTTTTTGTTCATTTGAGCTCAAAAATATCTGGTCAGGTGAGTTAGAGCATATCTAGAAGGGTTAGAGTTTGGGCTGGGTTTGCAAAACCAAACCCTACAAACCCAACCCAAACTCATACTTTTAGCCTCCCAACAGCTTTAAAACCAGTTTGAGTTTGCCAGCTGGCACTGTCAAAATTCAACCAAGTTTGAGGAGCTCGAACTAAAAAAAAAAATGAGTTTGGCAGTGTTTTGATTACCGCGCGGTGTTCCTTTTACCGTCCAGAAATCCGAGCGATAAAAAGAACGCCGCGTGGTAATCAAAACTCCTCCAATCTCAATTATTTCTCCAGGGCACTCCCTGACTACTTCTTCTCCCCCAAAACTAATTGTAGAGCATAGAGAAGAACCTCTACGGTCTCCCCAAATGGCGAACTCCGGTACCAGTAGTAATAACTCTACACCGTCAACCCCATCCTCTCATAACCCACCTTCATTACCATTCGCTCAACACCCATCATCACAATTCACAATTCACTTTAAATGGCTACTTATTTTGGATTATAATGGCTAGTTTTGGTTAACAACGACTACTTTTTGCTTTATATATATGTTGGCTGGAGATGCTCTAACAACACTCCACTACTTGAACTCAACAATACCGAGTTTTTTTGCTCTAACTCATGATTCTTCGGTGGTATTTGGCTTAAATAAAGACTGTGCCCTACCCGCGTCCCTGCAGTATTTTGTTGATAATCTACATCTCTGATAAATCAACTTTAATCAGTTATGAAATAGAATTCATGTCCAATTCAGGATGCACACAGAACTTCGATACCCTCCTGAATATTTATACAACAGGTGGAATGTTATTAAGGCTAAGTGTGATGAGTTTCATAAGATATAAATGAGTATTGATATACGGGTTAGAGGTGTTCCACTAGTCTATATTCTCTGTGAAGCTAGAGATGAATGGTATGAGAAATACAACTAGTCGTTCCCGTTCGATACTCCATATGATATTTTTTTTACCGAAACTACGTCCCGCCTGATCCTCCTGTAAATTATCGTCTTGAAAACTATGGATGGGATCCGCTCCCTCTTATTGAATGATTTGAGTTTATTCCTTACATCAAATGTGAACGATGAATTTAATTTAATTATATCTATTTTGAGTTATATTTTGTGCGTAAAACTACTATTTTAGGAATTATAATTGTATTTATATTTAAATTTAAGACTCAAAATAATGGATTAATATTGATTTATATAAAGAAATGTGACATCAGGTCGTACAAGTACTTATATAGAAAAAGAAACCCAAAATTAACAATAGAATTTGTTCAACACTGATGTTTACAATAAAAGATTACGTCTACAAAAACATCAATATCTACTGAGACGGTTCAGAATCATCTCCAGTACGTCGCCTCCAGCGGCTAGTACCGCCTCTCCTGGTTCGTAGACCAGATCCACGATGCCTCATCCTCGCGTCACCTCCAGGTAGTAGCGGTACCACTCGTACATCATGCTCCCTCCTCAGATGTAGGTCCTGAATAGGATAAATAAAATTTATAAATATTTTGACAAAATAAATATGACATTAAGAAAAAAAAATACATAAATAAATTACTTACATGTGAATATAACTGATCATCTATATTGTCTATGTGCATGTGGGCAGTATCAAGCTCATCAGTCAACTCCTGGATCCTCTAGGCATCCCGCACTGGCTCTGCAAGGGCGAGTTGCCGCATACTGTGAGTCAGGCGCCACAGTTCCTTTACGTCGTAAGAGGTAGACATGGGTGGCGGGTCTCTCAAGCAGTAAATGGGGAGCATCTCACGCCTCTCAGTCCACTCCATGTGCCACCCCAGGTTTGGCCCCTCGGACTCGCCAGGTAAACTGAAGTTCTGGGACAAGCTATGAACCGACGCTGACGTAACCACCAGGGGTGTAATACCAGCCCTGAGTGTAGAGGATCCAAACAAATCTATATTCCACATCCTCTGGGAATCTGTCAACAGGTGGCCTACTTCCCCAGTTTGGTTATTCCAGTTTGAGGCATAAGTTTCTCGCTCCTCCCCTATCATAAACTGTTCACAGTCAAGGAAGTTGTCCAGTCTCATCGCTGTAAATCCGCTGGACTAATATGTGGCGACATGCTAATCGGAAGATCCAAAGGAATACCTATAATGCTAGTCAACTGCCTCTAACAACTATCCCCTAAGTAAAACTCACAGTTTCCATTTGGGACTTGAAGTGGCATCCTCTTATGGGATAGGAGCGACGCAGTCCGTACGTCATCTAACTCAGATATCGTAAATTTTGACCAAGTTCGCCAGGTGATCGTCTCAATAGTCTGGTGGTCAATGAGGTATCTTCCTAGAGTAAACAAATTGCCTACCTGGTCATTTGTTATCTTCATATTCCCCCTCTCCCATGCTCTGAGGCGCGGATAGGCTGATAACTTAACCTCTTCCTTGACAATAGGGTGACCAACCCCACAATACTCGTAGAACCAATACTACATTTTGAAACAACATAAAAAATAATTATAAATTATATTTAACACATTTATTGGAAGATATTTGATTTGTAACTTGTAAGGAAAAAGTATTAGTGTATCTCAAGAAGTTGGGAAAATCCAGTGATGGAACCCCTGATCATGATTGCGGTGTCTAAACCATGGTACAGAGAAGCGAGAATAGCAGAACCCCAATCATATTGGGTAGCCTCGTCCAAATCGGCCACAGCCACGAGTTATCAAAGCGGGACAGTGTCGTTGGCCGTTTGGAACCACAAATGTCCTATCATAAAGAGGATAAAAGCACGAGCAATAGTAATATTATCCTCCCGATCAGCTGCGATGGTCAAGTGCGTCGTCAAATGAGAAATGCTGATGTTCCTATACTTTATATTGTTGGATTCAATGTTGGGGAGCAATTGCTTCACATTGGATAAAATACTCCATGCGTTGTCATACGGCACCTGTATCGAATATCAGTCGATTGACAATAATGTCAGTATCTGGAAATCTAATGAAGTAACCCCTATCTCTGCACATGGGAACTGAAACGTGTGCGGTGTTGGCCACCAATGCTCTGTAAGTGACTGAATTAGGCAATTATCAGAATTGCCCAAGCCTATATCCATAAACTACCCGAATATATTCACTACGGCATCCCTTACAGGTGGAATTGTAAAAATATATTTCCAAACTTTGATCACCATAGTGAATGTGCCGTACGGACACATCGAATCCTGTTTCCGTTCATTGGAGCATTTTGTCAAACACTTGATTTATGGAAATAACAAATTCACAATTACACTAAAACTTACCATGAGTTCCTTGCCAGTGTAATAGATATGAGAGACGTCGTCTGGGAGTTGGGTAATAAACCTCTGGGGGTAGTTTTCTTGGGGTAGGTTTAGTATAGGTTACTGGACATCATCAAATTCTACTCATTTTTTCTTCCTTCTGGACCTCGACCGAGTTACGGCTCGCTCTTAATCTCTTGTCACTCTAAACCCAGGTAATATACTGGGGTGTGGGTATCCCTCTGGCATATGCATTATGCTTTGAAAGAAATTAGAAAAAATTTAGGTATACCTCCGAATTGAGAGAGAGAGAGATGAGGAAACATTGTTATAAAACTCGAGTTGGGTGTGATTTTTACTTAACAGTTAAAGCAGCGGTAAAATGATTACCGCGCGGAAATCCTTTTACCGCGCGGTGTTTTAAACTTTTCTAAAAAAAAATAAAAAAATTTTACGTCACGAGCTCAAACTTGCTGCTGGGAGAGGCCGGGTGTGGTTTAGGTTTTTTGTGGGCCCCCTTTTAGAGCCCACACCCAAACTCAAACTGGCTGCTAGAGATGCTCTAAGTTTGCAGGTCAATGTGGTTAATTATACATATTGTAGCAGCTTCATATAGAGTGATTTAAATTTTACCCCCAAAAATTAAATTATATTTAATCTTGCCTCCTTGAACATGAAAATATTATGGTCGACCTCCCATTTCTTGTCTTCTCACCCGGATCACTGATTTGACCAAACTGGACTTTACTTGACCAGTTTTTTTTTAAATAATACCTAATGTACCCTTCACTCCACAGCTACTCTACTTTTGTCGACCAAAACATTACGCCACGTGTTTGAATATAAATTATTGATTTATTTGAATCAATGGCTTAGATTTAAAGATTCTAAATCGTCTATCTGTTGCCACTTCACCTAATCCAACAGTCTGAACTTGAGGGGGGGGGGGGGGGAGAATTAATTACCTTCCCCCATTTTACCCCTCTCTCTCTCTCACCCTAGTTTTAAAGTATGTTCGTTCTCTCTCTCAAACCCTAATCTCCATTATTGTTGCTGATTCATCACTATCTTATCTTTACGCTATTGTTGGATACGTTGTTCCACTCCATTTAAATGAAAATATTAAGTTTTACCCCCCATAAAATTACCTGTACTCCATCGTTACCCCCTAACCTTAAACATTGCTTTGATGGAAAAAATAAAATACCTAGAAAAATATTAACTAAAAGCAGTACAAGGCTTTGAGATGCATATAGTCTTACCTTTGATGATTTACCACCCCCCATTGTGCAATATTGAGTTAGAAGCTAGAGAGATGAAGTGGTCCCAACCGTTGAATTTGGTCTCAAATTTCTATGCAAAATTATTTTGGGTTAGGAGAGAGTGTGAAAAAATGTTGGGTTTATTTGGGTTTTGAGAAAAGGGTACGTATTTTAGCAAGAAACTGGTAAAGTCAAATCAGCCCAATGAACCGGGGGAAAAGACATGAACTGGGGGCCGACCATAATATTTGTCGGCTTGAAGGGGCAACATTAAATATAAGTTAAATAATGGGGAGGGGGGTTAAAATCTAAATTGCCCTTTCACATATATAAAACTGGCCATTCTAGTTCCCTTTGGTGTCCCATGTGTTTCTTTTATTCGATTTTAGTTGAAAGACCATATTCGATCCATAACGGACAACAAGAAAGAGATAAATATAGGGTTCGTTGATCCAAACTACATAAAAGCAAGTTCTAGGAAGTATTACAGATACATTGGCTCCCTTACTACTCTTCCATGTACCGAAGGCGCTCTTTGGACAATTAGTAAAAGGGTACGCAACTAACTTAATAAATTTTTCATCAATCATAATAATTTTCTGACCAAATCTATATGTTTTTAGGCGAGAACAGTTTCAAGAGATCAAGTGAAGCTGTTGAGAACAACTGTTCACGATGTAATTTCCATTTTCCCCTTTCTCTCGGTGAATTAAGTAAATGCTTATAAGTTAGCAAATCCTTTAACTGAAAGTTTGTTTACTTTCTTGCAGTATGTAGAGAAGAATGCAAGACCGTTGCAGCAACTCAATGGTCGTGAAATAGTATTACAGAAATGATGTAGATAGTTGACAAATACAATTGCCATAAATTGTTTTTACGTCACATGTAGGTCTTTGATCATGGGATTTTGTTTGAGATTAAGTTGTGTTAACCAACTTTTGGATATATGAAGTATTATTTTTTACAACCATGTTGTAAGTTGTCTTTGATCATAGGACTGCAAAATGCCAAAATCAATTAAAGTAATGTGCAATTTTCAATTACAGATAAAATGCGCATAGGGAAAGGCATTTTACTTGTATTAATATACAACTCATTTTAAATGTATCCGAGTTGCATTGAATCTGAATGGCTACCAAAAATACTTTCGACCGCTAAAAAAAGCAAATCTCCATGACCTCTTAAGTACTGAAACAACAGACACCAAAAAGTTTCAGAAAGAATGCAGGAACCATGTTAACATACAACCAATCTGATGTCTTGATCCACTCTATTACCATCATCCAGACCTAAATATGCTTCATCTTTTCAGTTCATTATTAGAGAAACTGAGAAAGCCCTCGCATTTCAAGGTTACCAATATAACTGCACTCACTAAAGCTCTAGAAATAAAATTTTAAGGGTTAAATGTGCTTGATTAATGCATTGAGAGACCAGAATACCCATTATAAATTAAATCTTCATATTTGTATCAAGCCTTTAATTATCAAGGATGGCAGCGGATGGTAATTTGACCCGCCCCATTGGGAATCTGCCTCACTCTACCCCGAATGGGGCGGGTTTGGGATGTATTAAACGGGTATAGGGGCGGGTATGAGAAGTATAACACAAATTTGTGGGGAAGTGGGTCGGATTTGGGATTGTCTCGAAAAATTCGTACCCGCCCCGCCCCATTTAAATAGTTTATTGCTATTACCCTTAAATATATGAATAATAACCCATAAAAAATAGTTTTTTTTATTGAAAAAATAGCTTTATTAGCTAAATGGGGGTAGGGATGGGATTTAGTTTTGCTAGTTAAATGGGGGTGGGGATGGGAATGTGGGGGTGGGGATGGAGATCCCCGTTTAACTTAAATTGGTATTGAGGCGGGGATGGGAGTGGGGAACTTAGTCATGAAGATGTACCTTGATAGGGCTGGTCCTAAGAATAGACAGGTCTAATCTTAATGTGAATGTTTTGTCCACAATATATGGATGAATAATAAGAAGTAGATGACTGAGTTGTAAGTTGTTTAAGAGTAGAGCATACCTTAAAAAGATTTGATTTTAGTAGTTTGTGTTAGACCCCCAAAAATCATATGGCTTGTGAGTAGTTACGATGTTATCAGGTTATCAGGTCCTATAATCAATTTATAAGCACATTGCTGATAATAATATCTTTAAAAGATGGCTTTCACTTAAAGAAGCATGCATTGGCATCTATTTTTCTGCATCATAATTTATCCTTTTCTTTTTGTATTAACGTACTTTAGAAAAAGTAAGATTCACTTGGTTTTCTTTTATTAAAACTAAATATTCACTTTATTTATAACAATATCTAGTGTATTGGATTTTTTATGGCTTTTATTGGGTAAAGAACACAGGACATCTTTCTCTTTCTTGATTGGAATCCAAGAAGAGTGCATGAAGCTCCAATCATCATACACATTATTAGAGAGAGTCCTGATTAGCTAACCCATGGGGGAGCTATATAGCTACCCCACCAATAAGTGAGCTCCACCTCATTTCAGTTCAAATGGGCTACCTGATCAACTTGTTACCACATCTCTCCTCCACTTCTTGAATTAAAATTCTAAAAGTTTCAAAAAAAATAAAAACTAATAAATCAAAGGCTTTTTTTTAATGTGAATCGTCATCTAATGGCCGTTCTCACCGTCAATAGATTATTTATAGTTATACTCTTTTACTTCAAGCCTCTCTACTAGAGATGCTTAGTAGGATTTAGGGAGTTCTTAATTAGGGTTTTCACCCCTTTTTGTTATATAAAAGGGAGGTTAGGTTCTCTATTTTATTTAGTTGTTGAAGTTGAAGTTGAAGTTGCAGTTGAAGTTATTAGGTTTCAATTATTTTAGTTTGCATTTTTAATTTATGTTTTAGATTAGAAGAAACCATAATCTTGAATTAAGTCTAATTAGCGTAATAGACTTCTTAATTTTGCTTCTGCATTGGGAGTTTACGTTAAATTGGTATTATAGTGATTTTTAACCTCTTGGGAAGTAAGTTTCGACCTCTAATGACGTTAATAAAGAATCCTACAAATGAGCAACTAGCATAATAACTTGTCAATTTATCCCACAAAGTTGATGAATTCGTCAATGATTTGTCCAAAAAAATTAACAAAATTATGGGGGGCATCTTGGGTATTCTCCAAAACTTTCCTCAACCCACGCCTCTAGGTGCTGGAATTATTAGATCTCATGGAGGAAGTACCATCATATCGGAGAGGTTTGACAATGTTAAACCCTTAACAACCCTAAAGACCGCATCAGATCAAAACCTCAACAGAATGATTTCCTGCGATCTAGAAAACCTTACGATAAAAGTTTGGTCTAAAATTAGGATTGGGATTGGGATTAGAAAAACCAAGGGCTTTGTTGCAGGCGTGAGAAGACGAAGATGGCGTCTGCCATTACAAAAAAGAGAGGCAAGTCACGAAAACGGGGACATCCGATTAACTAACAGAGTGGGTGTTCCTGAGTGAAGCTTTGGTAAGAACAGAGACCAGCGCGAATCTGCCGAAACCAACAGTGGTAAGTGTGGAGGAAGATGCAACAATGGTTTGGACCCATCTACCACAAACAAAGGCCAGTAAAGACCCAAATAAAAATCAACTGCCTCTGATCCAATCCCTTCCTACATCAGCACCCTTGTTAGCGACTATCATAGGTTTAAAATTCATTGCAGGGAGAGGGAGAGGGTTTATGGGTGAAGGTGAAATCTTTGAACTACTATTTGGAGTTCCAGGAACCCCCAAAGACGAAGCTTTTGCCGACAATGGAGTTTTTTTTATACCAATAATGGAGTATTTGTTACAGGTTCGAGAAGAAGTTATGGGGAAGAAAGAGGTCGCAAGGAGAGAAATGATCCCTCATGTGCACAACACGTGTTGTGTATAAATAAAGACCAGATTCATGAATCCAACTCGACCCAGCAGCTAGACCAGCTCCAGTAGTTGCAACCCAAATCAAGTACCTCCTGTGGTCCACAATTGTTGACGTCATTACCCCATATTTCAAAACTAAAGTTTAACTCATCTAATCTACCGACCCAGCTACTGATACTGATATAGGCCCACCAACCACTAGCCCAAGTTTCAAATTTTTGTGGGATGATATTAATTCAACAACAGCACGTGGGCAATACAAGCCAATAATAATTTGTGCCTGACCTACTCCAACAGCTGCAAACCCAAACCCAAACTCAGTTTACACCAACACGTGGGCTTCACGCAAGCCACCACCTGCATACAAATCACGTGTCCAACCTAGTTATAATAAATCGTACTTTCATACAGGATTGTGAATTTTTCCCACTCGTTCATTTTGACAAAGCCCTAATATTTGATGAGTATTCAGATAATGTCATTAAGAAAGAGTTCGTTGATTTATTTTGGGCATCTTAGCTAATTTTGAGAAGTGGATATCATTATTTACTTTATTTTTGGATATTCTTCAATGTAGGGATACCGGTGACAACATTGTACCCCTGCACTTGGGTATGATATTGGGTTATAGAAAATTTTGTGGCAGGATTCGCGATTTAATGATGGGATATGTTATATTAGAGAGTTCCAAATTTAATGGTGTTCCAAAAATTTACTGATTTTGTGGTCAAAATCTTCCGAAGACTGAGGGATTTGATGTAAATCGTCATCTAATGGCCGTTTTCACCGTTAATAGAATATTTATAGTTATACTCTTTTATTTCAAGCCTCTCTGCTAGAGATGCTTTGTAGGATTTAGGGAGTTCTTAATTAACCACATAAGGTTAAGATGGACTTTTCCCAGTTTTTAGATTATATCTAATATAAAAGGGAGGCTAGGTTCTTTATTTTATTTAGTTGTTGAAGTTAAAGTTAAGAATTAGGTTTCAGTTATTTCAATTTATGTTTTTAGTTTATGCTTTAGATTAGAAGAAACCTTAATCTTGAATTAGGTCTAATAAACATAATAGACTTCTCAATTTTATTTCCGCGTTGGGAGTTTACGTTATTTTCTCTTCTACTCCCCATTTTCTTCCCACAATGGTTCATTAGTTGAACAATGTTTATCATTTTCCCCATAAAAGAATCATATTCATGAAAAAAAATTGATAAATTAAACTCCAAAGGAAGGAAGGTTCATATCTACTGGGACTCTCAAATAGAAATAAAAAATATAGATTTTATGAGGATTTTGTGAGAATTATTTTCGGAAATTATGAGAATAAATAATACTTTTTGTCATCTATACAAAATCAATACTTTTGCAAAACTTTTCCAAAATTGAAACTGAAATTAACATATCGATAATGGTCCCACCTATTACCCCCTAGCTGCCACCCCTATTCTCTAATATTAAATATTAATGAGTAGTCTAATCTGCTACAGTGATAAATCTACCAACTCACAAAGATTACTGAACAAATGGCAAAGTTATTACAAAACAATTACAAAGATTTCCAAACGAATGACAATCTTCTAGAAAATCACATGACAAATAATACATAATAAATGAGAAACTATTTCTACTGAAGTTGTTGAGTAGTCTAATTTGCTACAGTAATAAAAACAATAATAAGAGGGAAGATTCCCCCCAAAATAAACTACCAACCTTAAAAAAATTAAAGCTTCTTCTTCTTATTCTTTAACAACAAATCTTTTACAAAAATTAAAGTAGATTCTTCTTGAAGTACTATTTATCTCCTTCATGTACCAAGTCTTCCAACTATTATTGTGCATTGGCTAAAGTCCTCACACAGAGGTCATTGGGGAGAAAAAGATTATTGTTATCCTAGGTTATTCTCATTGTAAAAGATCGTTGTTATCATTCTCTTCAACCGTTGAAGTAACCGTTACAGTAAATATCATCTCTACCTCTATATCCATCATCTCTAACTTTGTATCCATATCATAATTTGACAGCTTTTTTCTTAAGAAAAATGTTATGCAAGACGATTCACTCGGTAATTTTTTTAATTTTTTTTCTACGCTATCATTTGTCTTCTGCTACATTATCATTTTCATTGATATCACCGAAATTGTTCATTGATATCATTTATTTTAGGATTCCTATAATTTGTTTGAGGGATTGCTAGATTTGAGTTTTATATCATTTGTCTTCTGCTTCGTTTTAATTTTTATTGTCCTTTTTCTCATTTGTTTTTTGTTATATAATCACCGAAAGTGTTTATTTATATCATTTGTTTCAAGGATGGATAGAGATCAGCTTTATATCATCATTCATTTTGAAGGGGATATCGTACGTCTAAAGATCAGATTAATCATTACTTATGTTGGAGGAAGTACAAAACTTACCTCACTAAGAGCGCACTCATCATATGAAGATTTTGCTACACTCCTTGAAGAAATAAGCAAAATCTATTGTGAGGACTATAAGCTGTACAACTTCATCCATGGTTGTGCATGCGCAATTTCGTCAGCCCAGGACTTTATCGTAATGATCAATATGCATACAAACAATCCCAGCACAATATAGATTATTAATGAGCTTAGGGTACCTTCCCATAACTTCTAGAACTTTATTTTTGATTTGGATAAAGGGTTGTCCACCACCAAAGCGGCGGGACCTTTGTATCATATCTCATTTCCTTTTCTTGAACTTGAATACAGGGGTTACCCTTAAACAAATGGCAGAGGGTTTGATCCACTTAGGTTTGGACCTTTAGTGGATTATGATGATATTCCTCAATCAAATGAATCTTATGAAACTCTCCGTACTGATGTTCCTCCCTCAAATAAACTTAGTATTCTCAATCAAATGTTCATCGCTTAGATGAACTTGTGTTAACTAATATTCTTCAATCAAATAAACCTTTTCAAATTATCCCTATTGATGTTCTTTTCTCAAATGAACCTTGTATTCCTCAATCAAATATTCATCTCACAAATGAACTTATGTTAACTAATGTATTTCTTTCAAATGAACCTATGTTAACTAATGTTCCTCTTTCAATTGAACCCGAAACTATCATTGGAAAAACTGAACCTTCAAGTAAGCTCGTAGAATTTGTCATTTGTAAGATGTTTTTTTAACAATTCTTATGAAATTAGTATCATGCTAAGAATCATATATTTTATTTTTTCAGCCGAATTTCGGTTTGAGCCATAGCCCGAACATGTGAAAAATCTCATAGATTTTTTATTCAAATCTGCTGCGTACACGGAGGATCCTTATGACTTTTGTAAAGAGTTAACATTGGCGATCTATATCAATATAGGATTAAACTCAAAAATCAGATAAGAGTTAATGCAGTTGTAAGTAAGTTCAATCTCGAACACGTTTTGAGCAACGAATATAAAATCGTGGTACGCTGCAAAGGTCATAAATGCTCTTGGCAGATTTAAGCGACAAGGTTGCTCGGTTCTACTCTATTTAAAGTAAGTACTTATTGTTTCGTGCATATATGCATCCGAGTAGAAACAGATGGTGGGAATGCGTATAAGGCAACGTCTAGTAGATGGGTTACTTCTATAATCAAGCAAAAACTGCAAAAAGACCCAAACTACAAACCATTCAAAATTATTGATGATATGCAAATTAATCAAAATATTTATGTAACCTATAATCTTGACTGGTATGCAAAAGATAAATCTCACACAGAGGCATCATCATCTTATATGTTATTTATTCCCTAATCACTTGTCATTCGTACAACAATGTTTATAATTTTATCGCATGTCATTTTGTCTACTAACTGTATCATTTGTACATCAATCTTTCTCAGTTGTATGTTGATATTTATCATTTGATCTACGTAATTATTTAAGATGTGAGGCAACTTTGAGCACACATACCAACTACTTACGAACTACTTTGTGGAAGTGAGGGTGGCTGTGTTTGACATACAAACTACGAGTTGTAAGGATAAGAGATTCATAAGGTGTTTTTGGTGTTTTGATCCTCCCAAAAAAACTTATAAACTATTGAGACCCATTGTTGTGATTGACAGAATATTTTTGAAAGGGAGATACCATGGGACTCTACTAACAGCCATCACCATTGACCCAAACAATCATATTTTTCTACTTATATTTTCGATAACAGACTCAGAGGCCACTGAAAATTGGACATACTTCATGGAGATGTTTGGGTCAAATTTTTACGGTTATAACACTCGATTTGTCATCATCTCTGACAAGAATGCTAGAATTATTAATGTTGTACCCAAGGTGTTTCCATTTGCAATCCATACGTTTTGTGCCTTCCACATATCGAACAACACTAAAACTATCGTCGAAAGTAAGAGGATCGCATTTAGGATGGTAGTAGAGGCCCTAACCAGCATTGATTTCGATAAACACATAAATATTATCCAAAATACGGATCCAGTGGGTCTCCAATACATACTAGATATTCCCAAGGAAATATGGTCTAATCTATACATTCCAATGAGTAGGTACATTGTCATTTTTTATTGATCAACATCTCATTTGTTATTTTAGGAATAGTCATTATTACTCCATTTGCATACTTAATTGTCATTTTTTTGACATTATTTGTCATTAGTTCATTATTATTCCTTTTACAGTTGTATGATCCCATTTATCATTTGGTTGTACTCATTTGGCATTTGATTTTCATTGTTTGTCATATTTATAAATATAGAGTGGCTTGCACTAATCATGTCAAGAGTTGGAATAACGTTATTTTAAAAGTGAAAGATCTCCCTATCCATGTGTTTATTGAAGAATTGCGTAGAATCTGTTTAGAAATGTCCTACACATATAGGGAAGAAGCTGAGATGAGTCAATCCCGCTTAACGTCATAGGCTACGGATCACTGTGGGAGCAAAAATTTTGTGGCAGATTCACTAACCTGTAGGGTTCATATATCACGTCACCATTTTTAGATGACTAGTGACTAGTAATGACAGAATTGATTCAATAAATATTAAAGATGGTACTTGTTATTGTCGTTGGTGGCAAACGATGGGGACACCTTGTGAACACAGAGTACGTGCTCTCGTTAGTATTTGTGTCTCTTGAGTACTTCATAAATGATATATACATGGCTATTTATAAACCGATATGGATTCATATCAAAGGAATTGAGCAGTAGAAAATTTTGAAAACTAATCCACGTGTTCGTGCTCCAATTCCTACAGTTCGAGCCAATCGTCCTTGCACGTAAAGGAAGAAAAAGGAAAAAATGTCTGGTCTTGTCACCAAACTAAGATTTTACAGTAGGTAGTAAAAAAATAGACACAATCGTCATTCTTATAAGCTTCTGCCAATCCCATCCGATGCCAATACACGTCCGACAATGGCACCGTCTTTTACGGTAAACACTGAGCCACCTGTCATCCCAGATGAAGATGTTACAATCAGTTTACACTGATAATTTTGGGTACTCAATGTATTATTTGTTTGTAGGATCTTTATCGTCAGTTTTGTTAAAATCATCACATATCTAAATATAACTATCATTTATTTAAAAAATTCATTCATTTGTTTGTTTACATTATATCATTATTTGCTACTTAACTGTCATTTGTGCACAAAGAATTTCTCATTTATTTTATTCTATGATATCATTATTTTCTTCTGAACTGTCATTTATTCTCAAAGAATTTCGCATTTATTGGTTTATATTATATTATTATTTGCTTATGAATTATCATTTATGCACGAAGAATTTCTTATTTGTCTATTGAATTATTATCATCAATTTTGTTAAGTTCATCATTAAACTTGTCCCCTTTATATCATCATTATTTTCTTACAGAACTGTTATTGTTTTGTTTGCCACATATCAGTCGGAAACCACTATTTAACAGTAAAAAGGCAAACAAAAATGTACAAAACAAAACAAAATAAATGTTCATACAAAGGGAAAGTACTAGTTACCACAAAAAACTAATAAAAGACTTAAAACAAACTAAACACAAAAAAAACCAGAATAAATGTTTACAACTCCTCGTCACATTCCGAGCATTCTAGATCGCGCACCAAAGCCTAGATCTTCTGCTCGATATAGCTAATCTTAGAAGTCGACTCTTCCCAAAGTTTCTTGTGCTCGTCCTAGTCTAACTTTACAACGCAAAGCTGATCTTCCAAGAAGTGCATATGAAACTTGAACTCTTCAAAATGGTATTCTCTCTTTGTTATAACTTTATATAGTTCTTCCTGGATTACATCGAACGCTCCTAATTTTTCCTTAAATTCTTTATAATGCTCTTTCATCATTTGCGCCTTCTCACCGGAGATATCATTCTTTATTAGGCATAGCCTATTCAATTTGTAGAGTCGTTGGTCATGCTGATCTTCCTGCATCCCTACCAACTTAACCAATCATATGGAGTGTTCGAATAGACATGACTAAATCGAGTAAAGTGCGACAATTTTCTTGAGAAGTTGAAAAGAGTTTAGGGTTAGGGCTTGAATAGTTAAAGATTTGAGAATAATTCATTTAAGATTAGGGTTTTTATAATGGGGAATTGAATGTTTACAACTCCACACTTTGAAATTTAGATCACGTTCCATAGCCTTGATCTTCTCCTTGAGATAGCTAATCTTAAAAGTCGACTCCTCCCACAGTTTATTGTGCTCATCCTGGTCAAAATTTACGGTATAGAGCTGATCTTCCAAGAAGCGGATATAGAACTTAAACTCTTCAGAACGCTCTCTTTTCTTTTTATAATTTTATCCAATTCATTATCTATTTCATCGAGTTCTTCTAATTTCTCCATGAACTCTTCGTAATGCTCTTTCAGTAGTTGCGCCTTCTCATCGGAGACATCCTTTTCCATTAGGCAAATTCTATTCAATTTGAAGAGACGTTCGTCACCCCGATCTTCCTCAATCCCTACCACCTCAAACTAATCTTGAGGGGTGCTGGAAGAGGCACGGCTAAATCAAGTGGAGTGGGAGTGCGACATTTCTAAAGAAGTTGAAAAGAGTTGAGACTTAAGAATATATAGATAAAAAGAGTTTAGGATTTTTTATACTTAGGATAATTGTATTAGGACTTTGAATCACGTGTGGCAGGGTTTAGGGCTTAGGGTTTAGATTGGTGGGAACCACGTGGATGTTTTTGATAGATAACTTGTTCTAAACGTAATCAAAGTTGACTTTAAGCTAAGTTGTCCAATAAAGTTATAAAGATTGACTTGTTATATCGACTGTATAGGAAAGAAGCTCTTAGAATTTAAACGGATTATTTGTCATTTATTCTTATAAAGAGTATCATTTTAGTACAGTTAATTGTCACCGTAAATTCAATATCATCTTCCCATTAGTATTTGTCATTTCTCTATGAATACATTTTCATTTTACTGGTGTGATTATTCAAGTATTACATACTTCCCTATAAAGCTGCCAAAGTGACCCATGACACGCCAACTCGACCCTACCTGCAACCCAGTTTCTAGCGGGTTTAAGTTTGGCCTTAAGGGGTTGCGGGCCATTTGACCCAAAGCCGCCTAACCTATTTAATAAATTGATCGGGTTAGGGTTTAGCCTAAGTAGTTCGGGTCGACCCGTGACCTATTTAAGTAATTTGGTTTAATTATAATTTTTGATATTGAAGTTACCCTTTAAGTCTTTAACCTTAAGGGTAAGAAGTAATAACAAGTCTTTCAAGTTTTAAAGTTTAATGCGCCTCCTCACTTTTTCACTTGGTCTGGTCCACAGTCCTCACCTCAGTCTCCACTCCTCCACATCTCCACTCTTACCATCACAGCACCACCCACAGTTATCTCTCGCATAAAATCCAACATTGAGTTCTCAAACTGCCTTCTTTCGCCATCTTGATAAATCCCTCTAGTCCCCTCTCTTTCATCTAACCCCCCAAAGTAAAAAGTTTCATATCCATGAGGGAACTCCCTAAATATCAGCGGTAGTGGATTATACAAAATACTCGACGCATAATTGGTCACCACATATGAGATATCTCTGAATATATCCAACATAGCATGAAAATTATTCCCCAGTTTCTAATTCGGATTGGTAAAAGATATTGATGAATTGGGGAGCATCAAAGAAACGAAACATCTTTGTAAGTGTAATAACTTGAGAAAGTTTGGCATTGGTGTAGGGTTTAGATTATAGAACTGCAGGTCGTGATGGTGATAATATTGTTAGGGTTGTTGTTTAGAATAGATATTTTGCATCTATTGTGTACTCAACTGCTTTTATGCTCTTGGAATGATTAATTTGTCACATCGACTATATAAGAAATAACTTCTTAGAATTAAAACGGCCAATTTGTCATTTGTTCTTACAAAGAGTATCATTTTAGTACAGATATTTCTCACCTAAATTTAATGTCATCCTTCTATTAGTATTTGTTATTTCTTTATAAATATATTGTCATGTTACTGTTGTGAATTATCAAGCATTACATACTTCCCTACCAAGTACCAACGTGGATGTTTTGGATAGATAGATTGTTGTAAACATAATCAAAGTTGACTTAAAGTAAAGTTGTCAAAATCATGTAATAAAGATTGACTTGTTACATCGACTGCAAATAAAAATAGCTATCAGAATTAAAGCGGAGCATTTGGCATTTGTTGAGACCAGCGGTATCATCATAATGATAGTTAATTGTCACCAGAAAGATATCGTGCAGTGATATAAGTTGTTCTCATTTCCTTATAAATAGCTTATCATTTTCCTGCTGTGAATTATCACCACTATAGAGTGTTAACTACATAACCTACACACTTGCTTCCAGTTCCTTCGAATTCTCAAGCATTACATACTTCCCTACCAACGATACATTTCCTTGTTTGCTAGTGCGGTAAAAATTATGATCTTCCTCTCTCATGTACAAACCTTAACCCTAACCGTTGGTTCTGTCAATACGCTTGCAAATTTGATGGATATGGTTTATGGGCGTGGGTAGATGAGGTAAAAAAGTACAATTATGGTCTCATTTGCAGAGTCTCTAAACTGCCCGATAAGAAATTCTACCATTGCCCATAATACTATTGTCAGTTTAAAACTTGGTTTCGAGAATCCTCTACACCCGATGATTCTAAAAGGCCACAATCGTCAACGGCGGAAGAAATCACAAATTCTGGTCAAGGGAGCAATATGATCCTAGACACTATTATAAATAAAACTTACACTCAACTAAGGATCTCCGGGATCATAACGGAGATGCTGCAAGATTTTTTGTCCAAGTTAAAATCTCTAGATCTTAGCAAGTAGACAAATATGTTAGAGTGAAGTGTAATACGGAATTCTTTATCTTTAGTTATTCTAATTTCAGACTCTTAAATGTTAAACTCTTAAGGAACAAATGTTTAAAGCTGAAATACAAATAATAAATAATGATAATCGAACTAAAAATTTTGCTGAACAACAACATTACAGAAGATAGGCAAATCTATGGTTCAAGACTGGACAACCTCTCATCAATTAGATCTAACCTCTCCTCTAGCAATTCAACTATGTCACCAATACACTCAAGATTCGAATCTAAGGTTGTAAGATTATAAACCATCCTATTTCCAATCTCTTCGACAACTGATTGAAGCTTCGTAAAGAAATTAAAAATCCTCCCTAAGAAGTTATCATCTATAGTTTGGCATTTCTCCCTTGCAAGCAGGTACTTGTGTAGATGGCGTGGTCGATCTGGATCCATTATGATTAATTTTGGAGTAGAACTTCACATATATGGAGTCTACTTTATATATAAGCAGAAACAGAATAGCGTGACGCGTTAAATAATCTTTTCGTCTTAGAACGACTTGACAAGATAGGAACAAAAGAGCAAATTCTTTGAAAAGATAATAGGAATCGATAATAATGATAAATATTGAATCATAAATGATAAAACATATATAAGCAATGACAATAATTTCATAAGACCATGACATAAGATGAAAAATGGCAAAAAAAGGAAAAACAAATGACAGACAATGAATGGATAGATGATATATATTTCATAAAATGACAAATATATTCAACTACACAGACACTACAATAATTTCCAATGTTCCTTCATGAATATCTGTTATTGCGGTGAGTTTCTCTATAACCAATGGCTTTGGTCAAGATTGTTATGCTTGAATTCATTTTGACATTGAGAATTTGGAACTCAGCATTAATACTATTGTGGCTTGTAGTGGTATGATATAAATACTGCTATGGTTTATAGTTTATTCGGCAAGTACTTCCTTTATTTTAATCTTCTGCAACTATTCCCTTTGTGACTGTTCTGTGAAAAAGATGATGACCACCAGACGCCAAGCGTACAAGGCTAGGGCTTTTGCCAAGGTATAAGAGCTGCAACTTCGATACTTTGGGTCCCAGTCCCTTGAACATCCTATTCCCATTCCAGTGTGCCCTACCTTCCATGGTATAACGTATGAAGAAGTGGAGGAGGCAGACAATGATTATTATCAAATGGTTAGCTTTCACTATATGGTGACGACGGAGCAGGGGCAGCGGTTTGGTCTGTGTCTTCCAGGCCGAGGACGCTGTTATAACGGTGGATAAAGCGGCTGGTGTACGTCTGATAAAGTCTTACGGGTACCCTGAGTAGAATCATTTTTCTTTCTTTGCTACTCGAAAGCGGTGAGGGTTACAGAGGAAGAGACGGTGGTGGGGGTTGCGAAGTATTTTAATGCATAGATCAAACTGCAAGAAAGTTCTATAACAATATTCGAGTTAATAAAATTTTATCTTTTTGTGCCCAATTAGTATTGTAATTTTGAACTATTAATATAATCTTAGTAGGCTGATAATGATGATGATAACAAATGATAGATAACAAATGACAAATAATAGATAAAAATGACAAATCAAATATAACAAATGACATATTATAGATAACAAATAATAAATAATAGATAATAAATGATAAATATAATATAAAAAATGGTAAATAATAGATAATAAATGACAAATCATATATGATAAATGATAAATGATATTTTCACAGGACAGATCAAAAGAGCAAATTTTTAAAAAGATAGTAGGAAATGAATATAATGATAAATTATGAATGCGAAATGACAAATCATATATTACAAATTACAAATAACAAATTATATATAACAAATGACAAATCAAATATAACGTATGACATATCAGATATAATGAATGACAAATTATATATAATAAATGACAAATCATATATAACGAATGACAAACAAATAATCGTGTTTCTACTTACAAATAAACATAATTTATTATATCAAATAACCAAATAGACCAATTGACTAACATCAATTATCTATCTACAAACCATATATAACGAATGATAAATCATAATTAACAAATGATGAATCATATATAATTAATGACAAATCATGTATAGCAAATGAATTATCATATTTTTGAGTACATGTATTGTTTACTTAACTTACATCAATTGTCTATTTACAAACTAAATAGATCAATTGTTAGTTTATGTTTTACAAATCCTAGATAACGAAAGGACATTTTGTCTCAAAACGACTTGACAAGACAGGAACAAGAGAATTTTTTTTGAAAAGATATAAGGAAATGAAAATAATTATAAATTATGAATGAAAAATAACAAATTATGTATATCAATTGAGAAAAATCATAATCCCGTGACATAAGATGACAAATGAGATATGATTAATAACTGGATGACATGTCTTTCATTAAATGACAAATATATTCAACTACACAGACACTACGATCAACAAGTTTTAACCTTCTTGTCTCTTGGAACATTAGCAGTACCTTGGTTGCCATCACCACTAGTATCCCCATTACCATCATCACCATTAAAGTTACCATCATTATCAGAGTCGTCATCATCATCAGAGTCACCATCTCTATCTATTTCATTAGATTACCCATCACATCAGAGACACCATCATCATCAGAGTTACTGCCACTGTAACAACCTAATTCTGGGATCCAGACTTAGCCTTTACACCAGATGTAATCAAAATATTAATAAGAACTAACACAATAATTTAGTGTGGAAAACCTTTTAATATAGGATTATCATATAAGATTACCCATCACTCTTCTTTTTATCAGAGTCATTATTACCAGCAGAATCATCTATAGGATTATCATATTCCCTTTCTTCTTCATCTTCAGAGGTTGTGTAATATTTTGTTGCTCTTGGACTGTTATTATCCATTGTAGAAGATGATGACAAGGAGGTTCTGCTATGATATATTTAGGGGTAACTATATAGGCTTTTATATACATAGCTTGAGATTTTGGGTTTAAAATTTTTAATTAATACTCTTAATCACACTTGTGTTTCCCATGAGGGGACTCATAGACGAGTGGTGTTGGTTGAGAAATTCGTGTTGTGTTTTCTTCTTGATGTTGTTGTCTTGAGTCCTTTTGTGCCACGTACTCTATCGGTAAGATCGAAAGTTCATATGCAGTTTGAAGATGACGCATAAGTTTAAGATGCAGAATACGCCACTACAACCGCCCCCTCTCAACCAATAGTACGAGAAACATTGTAGGCGAGTGGTATTGGTTGAGAAGAGGCATTAATTGTTGTAGTTAATATCTGAGACTCATTTCTAATATAAATTCAGAAGTATCTTGTTTATGTTATTTGGGTTTCCCAGAACCAATGGTTATAGTCAATGTTATTTCATGGGGAATTTTGCGGATGTTGAGAATATGGAGAGTCGCATTTAATGTTGATCATAGTATAAAGAGGATCTTGACTTGTGCATGATGAACCAAGTCTTCTTCTCGGGTCTTCTGCTGTATTCTACTGTATCAAGCTAGCTTATTATAATTTGGCAACTTCTGAGTGTTGGAGAACATGGTGACGACAAGGACTCAGGCTCAGGAATTAAGGATTCAAAGGAATATAGAAGAATTTCATATCAGGTATTTTGGATACTAACCGTTGTATCTGCCAATGCCAATTCCTATATCTCCCACCTACCATCATATGTCATATGAGGAAGTGATGGAGGCAGGGGATGATTATTATTAGATGGTACATTTCTACTACCTGCTAACATTTGAGGCGGATGCCAAAATGGCCTTCGGTTGCTAGTGGAGGAAGCTGTGACAACTAAGGATGAAGCGGCAGGCATTCGTCCGAGGGAGTCTCATTGGTACCCTTCTAATGAGTGGGACTTGTTAAAGAAATGAGGCCTTTCATCTGTCTCTAAGATGCGAGGAGGTGGGGGTTATGGTAAAAGATGTGGGAGGATACAGAGGATCATTTTCCTCCATGGACCATAGATTTTGGCCATGAAGAAGATTTTTTATATGTGATTTCTAGTTTTGACTATTTCCCGGATCTTGCTGCATGGGATCAGGGCTTGGAAGTTGCTTCAGTTTTTTATCATTTTCTTTACCGATTCCTAAAAGCAATTCAAACTGTAACTTTGTGATGTAATCTGTTATAATTATTAGGGATATTTTGTTATCTGTAAAGTATCCTGTAAAGAAAATTTTGAATTAATGAAGTAACTTCGTTCTAAGGTCATGATTTATTATTACGAACTTCTCTGTGTAATTTATTATTTGTATCTATGAGCTTGAACTGGGGGATAGAGTTTCCCAAACTATAATAATGGGTAGGCATGGATATGTAGGTACTACTGCTGGAACTGCGTGATCTTGTATGTTGCTCCTTTATATATTTTCTTGTACCAAATCGGAAGAGATATTTCATACTATGGAAAGAATGATCTGTCACAATATTTTGCATTTGATGTTGATATTCTGTTGTTTCGTAAACATTTGTTGAACAAGATATCCTTTGGCCAAATTAGTGGGGTGATATTTGCAAAGATCTTCCTGGTGGCTATAAAATCATGACTTTAGGCTGTTTTGATTTGTATCTAATGTATGGATAATTATACTGTGGAGGTGGTGAGTTTAACCATGGTGAGGACTCGTGCTCAGCGTGCTAATCAGGCAGCAGATTGACGCTTTCATATTAAAGTTGTTGAACTTTGTGAGTGGTATTTTCGTTGACTCCCTTATGATGCCGTGTTGCTGGAATGGCCGTTGAATCTGACCGGACTAAACTAAGAAGGGAAGCATGTAGAGTATGACCAATTTTTCTTATGCAACGTGTTTCAGATGTCATTATTGAGTGTCACGGTGTGGGAACTGACTATTCGACAACTCCCTTGTGACAAGATCGTTGAAGAGGATACCAGGGTAGTAAGAGGGGAAATTATTCTGTGCGGGGAGGCGCATCACCGAGGCTATTTTAGATATGACTGGAGAGTTCGGTGAGCTCGAAGCATTAGTGCTCTTAATAAGTAATCTGCTTTGGAGTGTTCTGTGGTTGGGTTTGAATAAATGTAAGATGAGGTATCTTGAGAGGATAAGCGAATTTGATGTCTCGATCTGATTAGAATAAATAATAAAGTATTCTGTTATAATCTTTGTTTACAGATTTATGAGAGATAGCTGTAGGATTTTAACAATTGTATTAATATCTTCAAATTTTAAATATTGATCTATTTTAGGAAAGTTGTAGGATCTTGGCAGGGTATTAAAGTAAGGTGATTGGTCATTTGTATTGTGTTTGAGGAAGAGGTGCAGAATTATGTAATGGCAGACAATTGGGATAGACGTGATGATGGTAGGCATTATCACAGAAGTCATGATTATGCTTTCAACCGAAAAGACGTACCTGTAAAGACAACAGGGATGGCAGACGCGTGTTAGAAGGTGTCGTCGTTTCACAAAGTTGAGGGAGAGTATAAAAATGTGCCTTTCTCTCCCTCATAAATTATCTAATGTTTTAGAGAGAGAAAAAAGTTGTATCAATATTATTTCCAAGGAGAGGAAATGTTTGAGTGTTGAGTGTGATTTGTGAAGGAAATCTTTATCAGGTAATAAAAAATAGTCTG
The DNA here is from genome assembly GCA_014058105.1 of Kingdonia uniflora. NCBI lineage: Eukaryota > Viridiplantae > Streptophyta > Magnoliopsida > Ranunculales > Circaeasteraceae > Kingdonia > Kingdonia uniflora. The sequence continues at coordinate 117,009 of JACGCM010000719.1, read as the reverse complement.
AGAAACGACGTGAGTGTTGATACTTGAAAAGACGTCCAGGTAATGTAGAGGATTGTTGTTCTTCAAGTACAGGTTGGTGATGTAAAACTCCGTCTATTTGATTTATGAGTAATCTGTTTTATGTAGTAATCTGTATGATTTAGTAATCTGTATTGTTGTTTTACGTATGTGTGGTTTTCAAGATTTTGAAAGTACAAATGAGAGAGGCTTGTAGTGTAGGTGTTGTGGTATATGTATTTTACCAGTAGAGTGAGAAAAAAATGTGTTTTTGAGAAAATGAGGGAAATTTGAAATGATTGATTTTGCATTTGTTTTGGGAATTTATAAAATAGGCGTGTTGACTAGGTAGAAGGTAGGTTTATTTTGTCTGTATGTATTATAGATAAAATGAAGAAAAAAAATCTTTGTATATTGTAGGTTTAATATGCATTCTAAATCTAGAACTCCCACTAGTAAGTTTATAGTATCGTCCAGTTCTGAGGAAGCGTCGTCTTCAGGGAAGGGGGACAAGTGTAGTACTATGGAGAAAACTATGAATAATGTGGGGATGACCTTTAAGGTTGGGGGACCCAGTAGAACTGAGGTGGTGGCAGAGAAGGAGGATAGAAAAGAGAAAGAGAGAATCCTTGTCGTATACCCAGAGGGGTAGATGTTGGAAAAGAATATTTGAAATATAAGAAGAAATTGTAGGGAGAATGGGGAAGATATGTGAAGGATAAAGGTTTATGGTTTAGGGCCTTTATTCCTGGAAAAGGGGAGGAGGCTGTCTACTACCAAGTCCCATGCTTGGTGAAGTGAAAGAAAGATATAAGGATTGGTGAGGAGGTTAGTCTCTCGTATTATAATGGGCTTAGGCTATCAGGCCCGAATGGTGGATTTTTGTGTTTCTTGAATCAGGTCGTATATGGCCTTAGAATTCTTCTTACCTACTTTCAGAAAGTGGTTATGAATGTGTTACATTGTTGTCCTGCCCAGTTTAATGGGAATGTTTATGAAATGATGAGGGTATGTGAGGTCCTAAATGAAAAAATGGATGAAAGAAGGGACTGCTAAGTAGTTTAAAGTTGAAGATGTGTTAAAGTTTTATAAGTGGAAGTATATTGAAAGTCGAAGTAGTGGTTACCTATATAGTGATTCATCTAGGCCAAAATTCTTTGACTTTGAATCTGCGGGTAGACCATTGAACGACCACCTTGTATGGGTAGAGGATAACTATATGCAGGTTCTAGATGAATCGACGCTCGAACTGAACCATAGATATTATAACCAGAGTAAGTAATGATGACCAATCTTCAAATAACTGATATCTTGTCTTCGATCTGCTACATAATACTATGTTCTTTGTTTTTGGCAGAGCCAAAGCCCTTATCAACGCCGGACAAGACCAGCCTATTCGATTGTGTTGCTCGATATCTGGGTGAGCTAAAACAGGTACTCAGTGAGTTGGATATCCGTAAAGATAAGAGGGTAGATTTCGCTCCATCCAAAGTTCAGCGAGCTCAGGAGAAACGAGCTATGGCTGAGGAAAAAACAACTGACACCATTGCAGACGTGCTGAGTCCTCTAGCTCCTGTGCCTCAGACTACCACACGGACTACTCGGAAGGTCTGAAAGCTAGTGCAGCAGAGTACCTCTATTACTGGGTTGTGGTTATGGGACAAGAGATTTCAAAGACTGTGTCTGGTAGTGTGGAGGAAAACATTAAAGTGAGCGCATTCGCTCCTGGGGAGGCTGAGAAGAGTTCTTTGAAGAGAAAATGGCATGGAGAGGAGGATAGTCACCGAACTAACCCTCATGTCACTGTCAAAATGAAAGAGTTGGAGCATAAATATTGCCGTATGGCTGGGACGAACCCGCAACAGCTCGAAGATGAGTATCTCGAGCATACGTTCATGGTAAGTGTTTGAAAATTGTTAATTTATCGAACTAAGAAAATATGTTGAATAGACTCTACCTTTTTGTTGTTTATACTGGCAGCCCTCAACGCTACTGAAGGAGGCGAGGTAATGCTTGGGCAAGAGGAGCCAGGAGTTTGGTGCTCTGATGGTAAAGTTTGAGGCTCAGTCTGCTCTTATAAAAGAGCTCAAAGCTAAACTCCTGTTAGAGAAGGAGAAGAGGGTTGCAGAGGCTACAACAGCTACAAAAATGTTGGGTGTTGTGTCAAAGCATGAAAAAGATTATGACAGATTCGGTTGCAGTAGCCTTAGCAGAAAGAAACCACTTTGTCCAATCCTATTATAAGTTTGGATTAAGTACAGAAGATGTAGAATTGGCCCAGAGTGGTAGATATGAGGAGATAGTGCTTCCTTCAGCATTTGAAGAGGAAGAAATGGCTGATGATACGGCTGTTTTGCCTGAGAAAGCATCAGGACTACCTTCAGGATGTATAGAGCCAGTTCAATCTACTGAACAAATAGTAGACCCTCTATTGGAATGTACTGAAACAGTTCCTCCTCTAGAGAAGATGTTGAAATCTCCCTCTGAGGTAGACATTAGCAAGAACCTTTAACCGTTCTGTGGTATCCTGTCTTATGTTTTGTAGCTCGCTTGATTTAGAGTGATATTTGAAATATGTTTTTCACGACTGTTTGTATAATACAAATATATTTGTACTCTGTGTAGGATATAAAGCGATTGAGAAATCTGAACTCCGAACTGGAAGTGTCATTGAGTAGAGTGAGGGATTCCGTGGCTCGTATTCTACAGGTACTTAATAAAATTGAATATGAGAAAAGGAATTTTTAGTTGAATTCCGAGAAAAAATTTAAAGAGCTATATGATCTTCAATGTAGATATGCTAAGATAAAAATATAAAGGGATGAGGTGTTAAGGAAGGAAGAAGAAAGGGAGTCATTCGTTCATAAACCAAAAGAGTTGACCTGTTTTAACGACCGAGTGATAAGGCTAGGTGTCAAAGTATGTTAATAGCTCTGACATTTTATTTTGAGGTCAAAGTAGATAGTGAGCGAGGATTAAAGGAAGCTTATATAGAGCTTTTAAAGGAAAGGGGTGTAGTTCCGGACCCAGATCAAGTTATGTTTTTAGCTCAAGAAGCATGTAATCATTATAGTTTAGAAGCGTGAAAGTGTTCTGCTCGAGCTGGTGTGTCTATTGTATGAGGTGATATAAAACTTTTATCTTATGCGTTTGGCTTTATGTAGGATCGGAGGGCTATGAGAATTGCATTTTTCAGGATAAGGAAAGAGTAAATAGAGGTTAAAAAGAAATTAGAGGCTAAATTAAAGGGGTTACATGAAGAGTTATTGCAACATGAGGGTCAAAAAATGACTTTAGCAATACGATTGTCGAAAGAAGTGTCTGTTCGAATGAAGGTAGAAGCGGATTTGAGGGCTCTAGGTGTATTGCAGAAAGACACGCGTCAGCGGCTGTATAAAGAGAAAATGATATTGAAGGATCATCTAAAACTATCACGAGCAAAGGTCACTATTCGAAAAGAACATGAACGTCATATAGATAGTGTAATTGAATTTTATGGGGGAGAACTGTCTAGGGTAGAAAGAAAATTTAGAAAGTTCGTGATGGGGTGTGGAAAGATTTTGATGTAGAGAACGCCAAGGCAGAGAATATGTAGTTTTCCAAAGGTGACAAGCCCATTCCGAGGTCTAGGGAACTGTCATCAGAAGAGGGCGAGGAGGAGGTCAAAAGCCTGATACCCCGATCACGGCGTAAATAACGTCCATAGGAGGTGGTAACCTTTACCACTCTGAAAGATGTGCAAGTGACAAACAAAAAGAGTTCGAGAGATAAAGGGCCATCTTCTCATTCCTTGAAGAATAAAAAATAGGGTACTCTCGGTTCTCTTCACCATCCCTACATATGTGTTAGATCTTTGTGTACTGTTATTGATGATAAATGAAATTGGATCTCTGTGATGATGAATGAAATAGTATATCAATATTACTCAGATACCATGTTCTTGCTTTAAATTTGTTAACTGTAAGATGTAATCTATTGGTACAATCGAATTGTTTAGGAATGTATACTATGATGTCAAGTGGAATTGGTATCTATTCAAAGTCAGTGCGATGCTTTACGCGCCCATAACGACCAATTGACCGCTGAGCTAAGTTCAAGTCAGGTCATAATAAAAAGTGCTACTAAATTAGTAGTAAGAACAAGGGTAGAAGTGGTGGAAGAGCGAGACGTTGGAGCTCGATTGTCCGAGGATCTACAGAAGAAAAAGGTGGGTCAAGCAAACGGACTGAGAAAAATAGAGAAGCTAACAGAAATTAAAAGAAAGAAAGAGGAAGAATTTACAGCAAGCTCGAGCCAGCAGGGAGCAGAATTGACATCAGCTCGAGTTCGAATCTCAAAACTACTGGAAAACTTGGAGGAGGAAGGTAAGAATGTGAAAGACTTACAATTCCAAGTGAACGTGCTTGAAACGGAGGCAGCTGAGACGTGAGTGCGAGCTTCTAAGTACGAAGCGTTGTGGCTAGTTACTGATGTTCTTATAAAGAAGATGAAGGAGGCCCGTAATAGACAGAATGAAAATATAAATACTACTTGGAACGAAGTAGCCACGCTAGAGCATACCATACTGGGATTGGAGTTAAATGCCTTAGAGCACCTGAATGAAAATACAAAACTGAGGGATGCGAACACAAAGTTAGATGCGGACCTATTTCAGGCAGAGATACGTCTTGATGAAAGGAGGGTAGAATGGGAAGGTCATGAAGTGGAACTTGAGGGGTCACTGTCTTTGATCTATCATATGGATGAGTTTATGACAGTGCTAGAGTCTTGGAATACTGTTGTGCTGTTAGAAAAGTGTCAAGTAGAAGAGCAGTGTAAGCATTTGAAGACTTTACTGCAGGAGGCTCAAGCTAAACTCAGTGAGCTTATTCTGCCTATGCAGGTAAAGACTGAAGCAGGTAGTGTATACGAGAGAGATATGACAGCAGTGATTTCATTATTTGCGTCATAGTTCCAGAGATTGGAAAAAGATAGCGAATTGGTGCATGACGTTGCCGCTGGAAAAAGTGCAGAGTGCGACATGGAGGTGATACGGTGTGAGTATCTAGGTCCCATGGTAGCCAAAATTAGGGTTTTAAGACAACATATGGTTAAAGATGGAAAGAAGATCGTGACTGGAAGGATACCAGAGTTTATGCGTCAACGGTTGTACGTACGTTGTGCAACTAATATTACGGGACCTTCTAATAGAGGTTACAGCTCGAGTGATAGCTCTAGAGAGGAGTAACGATTGAGGGGATGCGCTATGTATACTAATGGATATATTGTATAAGAATAGGAATGTCTAGAATTATGATTTGTACTAACCTTCTGTTATATCAACGATGTTGTATTGGTTGAACATCTATTGTATAGGATTGTTCCCAGAGGTTATCGATCGTAGGGGGACATAGGTGGCTGATCTGTCTGGCCTAAGCAATAAATGATTTGTAATGTAATAGATAATCAGTTTGGCCAAAGTAACAAACAATCTGTAATATGATAAATTATCAGTTTGGCCAAAACAACAAATGATCTGTAATGTAATAGAAGATCAATTTGGCCGAAGTAGCAAATGATCTATAATGTAATTGATGATCAGTTTGGCCGTAGCAACAAATGGTCTGTAATGTAATAGATGATCAGTTTGGTCGTAGCAACAAACGATTTGTAATATAATAGATGATTAGTTTGACCAAAGCAACAAATGATCTATAATGTAATAAAAGATCAATTTGGCTAAAGCAGCAAACGATCCGTAATGTAATAGATGAGCAGTTTGGCCGTAGCAACAAACAATCTGTAATATAATAGATGATCAGTTTAGCAGAAGCAACAAATGATCTGTAATGTAATAGATGAATAGTTTGGCCGAGGCAACAAACGATCTATAACCTGTATATAGAAGTACTTTTTGATATATTAGAAAAGTACTATCGTTTGGCCGAAGCTACAAATGATCTGTAATGTAATAGATGATCAATTTGGCTGAAGCAACAAACGATCTGTAACCTGTATATAAAAGTACTTGTTAGATATGTGTAGGGCAATCGAACACAAGTATTTTATTGGTATAAGATTGACGTACGATGAATGTGTTAGATAGTATACTGTGTGAAATAGTAGAAAGTACTCAAATGTATTTGGATCGAGCATAAGTCTTTTATTGATGTAAGATTGTCATACAAGATGATAGATTGAAAAAGTTTGTTGTGATGGATTTTTATCGGCAATATAATTTCAATCTCCTCGTACTCCAAGGATTAGAGATTCGATCTTCATGTTCAGTGGCGAGATCGTAAGAACCAAGGCCATTTTTTTTTATGATAACAAAAGGATTTTCCTAATTTTTTGACAGTTTCCCAGCATTTGCTTCCTTTATGTGTTTGGGGATTTCCCATAGCACGAGGTCTTTAATTTCAAACTCTCTGTGACGAACGCGCTTGTTGTAAGATTGGGCTAGAGCTTGGTGGTATCTTCCCAAATTCATGATTGCTCTATCTCTAGTTTCTTCGATCCAATTCATGTTACATGCCAATTGGTACTCATTCACTTCATCCGTCATGGTATGGTCGCGTATTGGGTGATGATATAGAGTGGGGATGATTGCTTCTATTCCATACGCTAGTAAGAATGGTGTGTATCCAGTTGATACCCGAGGTGTTGTGCGATATGCCCACAAGATATGTGGAAGTTCCTGAACCTAATTTCCCTTTTTCTCTGTCAAGCGTTTTTTGATCCCATCCACTATAGTTCGATTAGTGATTTCCGCCTGGCCATTTCCTTGAGGGTAATATGGATTTGAAGGGGGTGGATGATGTTGTATTGATTGAGGAACTTAACAACCCTAGAGCCAATGAACTGAGGTCTATTATCAATTTTGATAAGATGGGGGCAACCAAACCAGATGATAATAGTTTCCCAGATGAATTTGATGATTTCGTCTTCGCGTGTGCGGCATAGAAAGACTATTTTTACCCATTTTATGAAGTAATCCGTTGCTACGAGGAGGTGTTTCCTATATTCCGGTGCCATGGGGAATTCTCCAACAAGGTTGAGGGCCCATCTTTTAAATGGCCAAACAACGTTGTTGGAATAGAGTTTCAAGGCTAGAGCTCGAATTTGGGGGTCATGTCTTTGGCAGGCACCGCACTTGATTGTGAGTTCGATGGCTTGAGCTTTCTTCTTGGGCTAAAACACTCCTTGAGTAAGAGCTTGATCTGCGTGAGATCGTCCTGCAGCATGGGAACCACAAGTCCCCCTCATGGAGTTCGTGTAGGAACTTTTGAGCTGCTTTATTCGATAAACATTCGAAGTATGGTCCTGTGACCAAAATTTTATAAAAGAGACCGTTGTCCACGATGTATCGCTTAGCATTATCAAGTACGCGTCTCTTCTCTGTGGGGTCTGTAGGAAGTTTGCCTTCAAATGTGTTTTTAGTCTTAATATACTTGAGGTAAGATCGTCTCCAATCGCCCTCGTCTTCTTCAATGCACCCAGTATTGACCGAATTCGAGCTTATGGCGCTAATGTTGGGGGTGGATAATACTTCAATCTTTAGATAATGTATTTCCGTACCAAGTATTCCTTCCAGGTATGTGAGAGAGTCTGAATATCAATTTTCTCCGTGCGGTAAATGTTTGATAGTAATTCTTTTGAATCTGCTTATTTTGTTGGCTACTGTTACCGCGTAGTCGACCATTTTTCTGTTCTTCTAGAACTTTTCTGTTTAATGGTTCACAATGAGTAATAAGTCGGTGTAGACAGATAATTCAGAAACTCTAATCTCTATAGCCATATCTAGACCGTGAATCATTGCTTCATACTCGGCCTCATTGTTGGTTGCTTCAAAATTGAGCCAGACTGCTTTCTCGAACATGTCATTAGAAGGTGTGATAAGTATGATTTTGATACCCGACCATGTCGATCCGGAAGATCCATTAGTTAAAAGACGTCACCCGTTTTGAGTTATCCAATCTGACTTTTCTTTGAAGTGTTCCTCACTGTTATTCGTACTATCTTCTTCCCAGTCAGGATCATCTACTGGGAAATCTGCGACAAAATTTGCTACTACTTGACCCATTTCAGAGTGTTGTGGTACAAAGCGGATATCGTGCTTGCCAAGAGTAACCTACCATGTTTGTATTCATCTGGACTTTTCTCGTTTGGATAAAACCTCTCGCAAAGGGTAATTTGTCACCACTCGAACCGAGTGTGCTTGAAAATACTGTCTCAATTTTTACAATATATATACGAGAGCTAAGAGAAATTTTTCGATCTTGGTGTACCAGGACTCTACAGGAGTGAGAGTCTTACTAATGAAATGGACAGGTTTTTTTATTTTCCCGTCAAGTCGAATGAGGATAGAACTTAACGATTCGTCAGTAACCGAAAGATATATTGTGATTTCTTACCCCTCGTGAGGTGTACTCATCACTGGAGATGATCCCAAGTAAAGTTTGGGATCCTGAAATGTTGTTTCACATTCTATTGTCCACACAATCTCAGAATCCTTTTTAGATTTCTATTTTGTTGTCTCTTCTCGTAAAAGGTTGAACAACCATTGACATCGATCTAAAGACTTCAAAACAAAATGATTTATCGTAGAGATCTTGCCTGCTAACTTCCGTATGTCTTTCTTTGTTTTCGGCGAAGGCATAGATAGTAAAGCGCAAATACGATCTAGATTAGCTTTTATACCTCTCTTACTGATTAAGTGTCTCAAGAACTTTCCTGACTGGACCCCAAACTGGTAATTTTCAGGATAGAGCCTCATCTTGTAGGTTCAGAGAATTTCGAAAGTAGTACACAAGTCTATAATATTCAAGGGGAGATTTATAGGCTTAAAAGGGGGGGCTACTGGTCCCCCCCCCCCTTGATTTTTACCAAAAAAGAGCTTATATATAACAATTAAAAAAACACTATACATAACAACCTAAAGCCTAGCCCACTGCCCGACCCAACCCTCTCTATCCCTCCTGGCTCATACCCTTTCTTTCTCTCTAACGAAACACAGAAGAAAAGAAAACTTTGAACTCCCACCCTTTCTCCATATATGAGGTATCTCTCTCTCTCTCTCTCTTGCAAATCAATGAATCATGGTTGCAATTGCAATCTCTCTTTCTTTGGTTTTGTTTGATAACCTTGAACACCCAAAATAATAATAAAATTAGGGGCTCTGCCCCAGAACTCCTAGTATGACCTAAAACATTTTTTTTCCTACAACCCCCCGACTTTAAAATAATAGGTCCGTACCTGATTATATGGCTCACCTTATTAAGGCTTTTATACAACATATCATTAATGTAGACCTCCGTCATCTTTTCGAGGTGATCTTTAAACATTTGTGTCATCAACCGTTGATAAGTGGCTCCGGCATTCTTGAGACCGAAAGGCATGACCTTATAACAGTATAAACTATGTTCAATAATGAAAGCCGTTTTCTCTTGGTCATCAGGTAGCATGGGTATCTGATTATATTCTGATATAGCATCCATCATGGACAGGAGTTCGTATCCTGCAGTAGAATTGGGCAGATGGTTTATAATAGGAAGTGGAAAATTGTCCTTTGGAGTATGTTTGTTGAGGTCTGTGAAATTCACGCACACCCTGATCTTGTCGTTGTTCTTTGGGACTGCCACAATATTCGAGATCTATTATGGGTAATTGGCATTTCTGATAAAGCCAACTTTGATGAGTTTGTCGATCTTATTACTTATTTCTTCTCAGAGTCTTGGTACTAAAGTCCTCTACTTTTGTTTGACAGCTTTGGCTTTTTCCTTTATATTAAGTTTGTAGCAAGCTAGATTGGGATCGATACCTGGCATCTCGTGAAATGTCCAAGAAAATTCATCACTGTTATCTTTGAGAAACTGAATGAGGATATCTCGTTCTGATGTGGGCAAAAGAGTGTCAATATATTTTCCTCGCTTCTCGCCACTGATTTTGACGTACTCTATTGTTTCTGCGCTTGGCAAATTGTTCTCTATAGAGTACACTGTAAAGTTTTCTGTAACTTTTCCTGTGGTACTCGGTAATTGCTTTGCAAACTATGGCTCTAAGGATTCTGGAACAATGACAACATAATTTTTACAAGCTTGAGCGAGCTTCTGACTTCCTTTGATCTCGTATAAGCCGTCATTTCACTCAAATCGCATCACAAAATGATAGGTGGATGGGATAGCTCGCATATTGTGCAACCAGCTGCATCCCATTATACCCAAATAACAGTATTTTGTGTTGATAACATAAAAAACAATGTCGAGTATTACATGTCCTACCGTGATAGGAAGTATGATTTTATCTACGCGCTCTTCTTTAGATCTGTTAAATCCATAAATATCAATGTCACTGGGCTGTACTTAATCAGCCAGTCCTATCTGATCAATCGTGCTTTGAAAAAGTAATTCGATAGTACTCCCAATCTCTATCATCATCATATGAAGTACCATATTTTGCATTTTTAGCATGATCACCAAAGCATCATGGTGAGGATAGTTGATATGACGAACATCACAGTCATCGAAAGAAATTTGTGTACGTTAAGAGCTGGAAACGGAAAGTAAATGAGCTTCTTTGTCTTTCATGGACAGATCAAGATATTAGTTGACCCATCGTCTCTTAGTTCTGTTCGATTGGTTGACGATCTGAGTCTCAACGAAGTGGCAGAGCAACATATGGTATAAGTATTTTTCTCCTGCCGGCTCTTCGGTTTATACGGTATTTACAGAAAGTTTGTAACTCCCGTTCTTGTAGCTTTTGACGTTTACAATGTACTCATGTATCCGTCCATCAGTGAAGATATACTTTAATAACCTTTGTAAGGCAAAACAGTACTCTTTTTCATAATGTCTGACCTTGTGGTGGATACAATATGGTTTATTCTCAATGGGTTGGAGATATTATGTATTGCGGAAGAAACGATCCTTCTGAAGTATAGGATAAATGTTGGTTATGGTCACATTCATCTTGGGAAGGTAGGGCTTAGGCAAGTTATTCCCCTTTCGAGATCGTTCGTCGTTAGATTTTGTATGTTTCCTGTCTCCTCCCTGATCGGCAGTACAATTAATGTCTTGGTTGGCTGACTGATCTAGAGCTGTTAATATTGACTTCTGGAGTTTTTGTCTGTCAGACACCATTCTTTCCAGGCTGATATAACCGTTGACCTTTTCGATCATGTCTTCCAGAGTTGTTGGTCTGTTAAGGATGAGGTATTCCTTTGCCCTTCCATCAACAAGAATCGTATTGGTGAAAGCCGAAATGGTAATCTTCTGGTCGAGTCAATCTACTTTTCAAGCTAACTCCAAGAACTTCTTAGTGAACGTCTCAAACTTCTCACCTAGCACCTGTTTAAGGTTAAAGAGGGAGTATAGATTCTCTTCCTTGTCACTGTTGTATGAGTAATTCTTGACGAAGAATTCTCAGTGCTATTCAAAAGTTATGATGGATCCTTCAGGTAGCGTGTAGAACAATCGCAAAGGTTCACCGGATAGGTTGGTTGGGAAGAGTCGGCAGAGTATGTGATAGGATGTGGAATGTAGGCCCAAAGCATTATGGAACTTCTGGACGTGCTCTACTGGATCTGTTCCTTTGAATTTGGAAATCTTTGGGTATTGAACCCGGTGGGGACCTCGCCATCCATTAGCTCTTGTGTGATCAGGCTCTTCTGTAATCTGTTGTGGATTCCATTGGTTGGAGTTTGTGCTTTGAGCATTTCTTTGATTTGTCTCTTGACATGTTCCTAGGTCATGTATTATCGAGTTACGGTGGTTGGATGGGTGACGCGTCCTTCTCCAAGATTATGGTTGCCACTCCTTTCACTTAGACAATCATTTGCTGGGACTCAAACTCTTTGAGGTAGATTTTTAATCTGTCTGACTCCCATTGGGCCACCATCTACTTCCTGGTGGGCCTCCTGAATCGGGATGGGTTCCATTTCCTGTTAATGATGGTTAGATCGAAGTGCACCTCCGACGTGATTCCCTTTCGGAGGGGGTCATATTCTGTCATGAAAAGAAATTTATGAGCCTTTAGGTTGCATGGCTTTATTTTTCTAGGCGGTGACTTGCTTACCTTGTAGAACCTTCAGTGTGTCTTGTACACTCGCCAGCTGTCGCTCCAAAGCAGCACGTCTTTCTATTTTAGAATTAAAGGTGGCCCGTAGATCTGCTAATGCAGGGTTTTTTTTGCCTAAACTATTAGTGTACTCTGATCTGGAGGCGATATTCTAAAAAGAGATGATCAGCGGTTTCTGAGATAATGGGTTTGAGAACTTCGATTCCCACAGACGGTGCCAAATGTAATAGCCTAATTCTAGGATCCAGACTTAGCCTTTATACTAGATGTAATCGGAACGTTAATAAGAACTAATACAATAATTTAGCATGGAAAACCTTTAAATAGGTTCAAAACCACAACCTCTCTTAAGGATTTTAGAAAGAGAGATCTTCTTGAGAATGCTAGTTATTACAATGAGTTCTCTGGATCTATAGAGTTCTGAAGTAGGAATTCTTCTGTATAGAATTGTTTGTCCTTAATCTGTAGTTCTCTAGTCCTATATATAGATCTTATAAAATGACCGTTTAATCACCATAAGATACTTAATGATGAACGTTACAAAGTAGATGTAAGATTTTCTTTGACCAGATAATGTAACGTCCTGACCTCTGTTACTGTATAACGGCTCTATTGAAGACTGCACTCTTGCGTAAATCGAACTGTTACTGCGGAGGTCAAAAGTGATGACTCGAGCTGAGTAATATCGAATATGTCTTTAGTAGTGCTTCCTGTATGCTGATGAGGTCGAGGATGAATCTTGAGTCAGAGGTATGAAATAAGCTATTATAAGACGGCTCTCAACCAATAGCACGAGGGGCCTCATGGGTGAGTGGTGTTGGTTAATAAATTTATGTTGTATTTGCTTCTTGACATTGCTGTCTTGAATCTTTTTTGCCACGTGCTCTGTCGGTGAGATCGAAAGTTCATATGTATTTCGAAGATAAAGCATAAGTTCGAGATGCAGAATACGCCACTACAATTGCCATAAGAGTCAGCGTCATCATCAGAGTCAGAGTTACTATCCTCATCTCCATCTGTTTCAACAGAGTCATCATCACTCTTATTTTTATCAGAGTCATCATCACCAGCAGAATCATCTATAGGATTATCATATTCCCTTTCTTCTTCATCTTCAGAGGTTATGTAATAATTTGTTGCTCTTGGACTGCCATTATCAATTGCAGAAGATGATGATAAGGAGGTTCTGTTATGATATATTTGGGGGTAGCTATATAGGCTTTTATAGACATAGCTTGAGATTTTGGGTTTAAAAAATCTAATTAATACTTTTAATCACACTTGTGTTTCCCATAAACCATAGTCAAAGAAAAAGAATTGAAATTATGAGTAGTCGCAAATTGATTACATACATCATGCATTTTAATTGTGTTATTCCCCCATGCATAATATTTAGAACTGGATGACATTTTGAAAGAATGACATACCTTTCAAATGACAAATGAGTATAAGTGGATGACATATAATTTCTAAAATGACAAATACATCCAACTAGACAGACTAAATTCTAACTCCATTCTAATAAATGAAATATATGTCATATATGAATGACAAAGAAGAAATAACAAATGATAAAGATAATATAAATGAATGATATTAATAACTGTTTATAACTTTACAAATCTACAGAAATTATACGTTACAACATAATGGATATCAAAGATTACAAATCTCCTATGGCTCAACTCCCAACCTCAATATGTCATAAGCAATTGTGTAACGACATTCATCACCGTCTATCAGATTTGGAAATTTCATCCCCCTTAGGATATTGTCCATAAAGACAATCATATAGATCTCACAGTCATTACTATTTTACTACATTGGATACTCCCCAAAACGAGGTGTCCATCTGGTATTGATACCATAAGTATAGTCTCTCTGTTCCTCTAGGAGATAACAATGTCATTCGTTAGTTTGGGCTTAATACTGTATCGGAGGAGGGCACCGCTTAACTCCCTCCGAGATCCTCTCTGTCTCTCTGGTTACGTTAGAGGTAGTTGAAGAAGAGTAGAATGCTGGAAAGAGAAGAAGAAGAAGAAGAAGAAGAAGAAGAAGAAGAAGAAGAAGAAGAAGAAGAAGAAGAAGAAGAAGAAGATCCATCTTAGGTTACCCCCTTCATTTTATTTATAAGGAGGGTTTGACCTAGGGGCACCCATGCTCACGTGCCCATGGGAAATTCCTAGGCGATCCCTCCAGGATCGTGGGCCTGGGTGGTCGTAGGTACGGTTTTCTAATTGCTGGCTTTTGCTTATCATTCGGAGATACTCTTAGAATGGCCTTGCTAGAGTCTCTGTATTCTGAGTGTTGGTCGTAAGACGAGCTTACTCATTAATCGACCTGTCGCTTCGTTGTTCAGCCTAGATGGGGTGGTGGTCGTAGGATGAGCTTGCTCGTTGAATGGCCTGCCAGTTTGTTACTAGCGGGAGCGTGCTCCTACAATAAGTTCTTACCTCTGAACCAGTAGGTAAACTACAATTAGCAAAATCTATCTATATCAACATTTTTGGGAGGATCGTTGATAGTTGATCTTTAATATACTGGTGTCCAGGAGATAACTTCTTTATCTATGCATTTGTAATTTTCGGATCCACCAGTGAATCGTATATGCATATTTTTCTTCCCTTAAAGGACATAGCACAAATGACCCAGTGGGTATCATTGAGATTCCAGGGAAGGAATATTAATTTTGAATTCATCACTTTCAAATCTCATCGATAGAAGCTATGAGAAACTGTAGGATCCCATTGCATAGATGGAATTTGTTCCCAAATTGATTTCTTCTTCAATTCCATACCTGTTGGAGATGGCATAATACGAGTCCAAACACCGAAAGCCCTGCCTATATATTGACAGGAATAGACATCCACCAGTACAATCTCTTTTATAGCTAGGCGGGCACGATGTTGTAAATCAAAATATCGAATCAAGGTTTTAATGTAAACATTAATGACCTGAACAGAAAAAGACAATGACAAATTATAAACAACAAATAATAAAGTTCATAAATACAAATGGCAACAACGTCAAAACAAATGATAAAGTTCAAGGAAAATAACTTTTGTATAAAGAAATGCCAAAGTACAATAAAAAAATTAAAGGCAATTTGAAAACAAATGGTAGAGAATCTTGTACAAATGACAGTTTTCTGAAAAAATGGCGTATATGACAGGGATAACCCAATAAATAATAGAGGAAAAAATATAAATGATATAAATACCATATTGTCCAACCATTAGTTTGGATGTAAGGTGCAGAGCGTTAAGGCAAACAGTTTATGCATCTATCCTCCTATAGGTACTCGTGTAGTAGTTCATAACTTCAGGAGATAATTTATCCTTCCTCAGTGACCAGACTTGGTCTGCCTAATTTTTCTCATACTGGGAGATGGGTCTTTGAATAAAAGATTTAAATAACACTCTAGGAAGAAGCTCGTCAAGGTGAGCATACAATAGGTTCATTTGACAATCCAATGAGAAGGCTCTTTTATTAATATCTTCGTTAGTTAGTTTATGCCTTCTCTTTAAGGTGACATCCACTTCTGACTCCATTAAAACAAGCTGGAACAGATATGTCATGCAATAAGAAAATGAAATATAAATGTGCATATTACATGAAAATGAGTAATAAACCAGTTGCTTGGTTTTAAAGTACTTCATATATTGGTATGGTCAACAACCATTTCTTTTATTATTTTTACAGGGTCTGGTTTTTTCTGTGAAGTTCCATCATCATCGTCATTACCTTCAACCACCTCCTCTTTACAAATCTTCCTCGACAGATAAACCAGTTGTTTTGGTCTACACTAGTCTGTAAATAAATAGACTACAAATGATAAGAGTAATATAAAATATAGGAAAATAAATAAAAGAAAATGAGAAGTTACCAGCAAACAAATAATAAGTTACCTAATTTGCAACCTCCATAGTCTATTCCTCGACAGATACAGCAGTTGTTTGGTCTGCACTAGTCTGTAAATAAACATACTACAAATGATAAGAGTGATAGAAGATATGGTAAAATAAACAGAAGAAAATAAGAAGTTACCAGCAAATAAATGATAACTTACCCGAAAAGATTTATCAACATCTTCCTCCTGGTTGAAGTATACTAATTCAATTTTTTTTACCTCTGCAGCCTCCATAGTCTGTACAATAATTGGTAAAGAAAAAAAATTAAAGATTAAAAATGGTATGGATAGGTGAGGTTAATATTATGGATAGCTCAATACAAACAAATATTAGCTAAATACCTCATTAGTTTCTTCTACTACATCTTTTTTCCCATCATAATACAACACTAAAGTTTGCTGTTTTGAATTCTCCATCAATAAAATAAGATAAACATACTACAAATAGTTAAATTAAATGAACAAATGACATGGTAGCAACAAATATGATAGATATCTCAAAACAAATATTAGATAAACACCTCTTAAACTTCCACATCTTCAGCAATTTGAGGTTGCTCTTTTTCAACATATTTAACTTTCTCTTCGCCATCTTTCTCATCATCATCATCTTTCTCATCTTCATTATCTTTGTCATCACCCTTCTTCCACTTCACATACAACAAATGAAATGAATAAAGACATCAGAACAAATGAAAGTTCTAGAAAATATAATGCCAAAGACATCCGAACAAATGACAGACATCTGAACAAATGACAAAGTTCATAAAGTAAATGCTAATTTTCTAAAAAATAAATATCAAATAAAATTAAATAAATGATAAGAAGTCGTAAATGGATGATAACTTTAGATGATCACCACCATATTTAGACGATATCGCTTCCAAATTTACTTCCCTCACAACTTAAACTTCATCTTGTACCATTAAATATTTTACTACCTCCAATCCCTCTCCAGGGGCAACTTGCTTAATCAAATTTTTTGCACTTGATTGAATTTCATCAAGTTTCAGGAATTCCGTCCGTTTCTTCATTGGCGCTCTATTATCCAAGCCCTTTTTGGGGATCTTGAGGATTAAGCTTTTCAAAAAGTTCAGTGGGACATGATCCAATTGTTCATCAGTGAAAGCTTTTTTCTTCATGCCTTAAACTTTTTTTAGGGGCACATCAGCTTCTTATGCCTTCTTGTTCTTCTCGTTGGCATTGGTCTTGCGTTTCTTTCCATATTCTTTTTTTGCCTTCTCCCTTTCTCCCTTACCTTTTTTCTTCTCTTCAATCTATTGATTTTTTTGTTGGAGCTCTCTTTTCCAGGTTCTCTGTTCCGTCTTCTTCCTTTTCCCATCTTTTTTATCATTACCTTCTTCTTCTCACTTGTGTTTCAAAATTTCCTCACGAGTAGAGAAATGGTACTGCCCAAGGAGTAGAGTACCATCTCCAAGTGGTAGAGTATTATCTCTAACTGTAAACATCAAAATTCGTTCCAAACTTTTACCATGATTCTGCAACATTTTACCATGGTCCTCCAACTTCTGTAATATTTTACCATGGTCCTCCAACTGGGAGCATACCTTAACCACTACAACTCTGATCTTAGTGGCAAAAGAACTGCTACCAATTATAAGTACACTGACTGCAAGTGGTATGATTGAAGGCGCATCGCCGATTGCAGGTGCTTCGATATAATTTCTCTGAAATATTCATACATATGACAAAAGGAAATTTATAAATGACAGAAAAAAGTCTAACAATGATAATAGGCATAAAACGGATAGAACCTCGGGACTTAATAATGATAGGGGAAATGACAGAGAAAGAAATCAAATAAATGACAAGAAGAAGATAGAAAATGCCAAAACTAAGCAAATAAAATGATACAAAACCAAAATTAAATGATAAGGAAGCAATAAAATTAATCATTCATACAAAGAATGGAAGATTACCATGGCCTATTGCACAAATTCTTGATGCATGTTAGTCTCAGACTCCTTTGTAGCTATTACCAGCAAGTCGGGGTTAGCAAAAAACTTTTTAAACGTCACAATTTGGTGACGCTTAAAGGATGTAATCATCCATCCCTGTAGCTTAGGGAACAAACGTTTGGATTCGAGAATTCTAGGAAACTTCAGGCCATTAATAGAGAGGAAAGTCTATATAATCAACACCCATGTACATCCGTGCAGTGATAAAGCTTTAACCAATTTTTTATCAGCGGCCGATTCGATATTTGGAAAACTCCACTATTTGATACCACAAGAAATTATAGACTCTCTCACCCCAGGGGAATCTGTTGAACTCTACAAGATCAACATACTTCACATTAACGTTTCTCCCCTTGTTTGGGAGGAGAAAGGATATTATAATTTTTAACAAATTTAATCAAAGAACATCGTCTGCAAAACAAAATCACGCACGGCTAAGAATAAGAATGAGTAAAAAATGCCAAAGAATACACAATGTAATGATAAGAACCTTAGAAAATAATGACCCAAAAATGGCAAATACAATGCAAAAAAATTTGGGGTGACAAATACAATAAATAATGATGATAAAGCAAACCAAACCAATGACAAATTAGAACCTTCATCTGAATACAAACTGTACTAAAACCAATGATAAGTAATTCATGAGATGGTGACAATGTTTACCTTACACATACACGTGGCTTGATATAATAGATTTAAATGAGTTTTATAATTTTTTACTATTTTGGATGTGACATTCATACTTGTGGATCCCAAAAATAGGTGGTTGTCTGTTGTTATATTACAATTTTAGTAGGGCCAAAACTGGTTTTTCCTCTTGCCAGTATTGATTTTGAATTTATTGTTCCCTGGGACTGATTTTGTAAAGATGGCAAAAAGTAGTATTTATTCTCATAATTTCCAAATTATTTTAGGAGAAAAAATATTAGTTGGGAAGAGAGAGAAGGAAAACCCACTAAAAGAGTCCTTCGATTTCCTCTATCACGTGGACCAATCAAAAAAACCTGGGTAGCTAGCTAGCTCCCCCGTGGGTCAGCCATTCATTTTCCTAAATAATGTTTCAATAACTAATCTCAAGATATTAGTCGAGAAGAAAGAAGGAAAACCTACTAAAAGAGTCCTCCGGTTTCTTCTATTACGTGGACCAATCAAAAAATCCTAAATAGCTAGATCCCCCGTGGGTCAGCCATTCATTTTCCTATATAATGCCTCAATTACTAATCTCACGATATTAGTTCTACTAGAAGAAAACTTGAGTCTCTTGCTGCCTTTGTAGAAACATGAAGAATCTAACCAACACCATCTTTGTTCTTATGATTACAGTTCTCATATTGCAATCAACACCAATCCTAGCTCAAGAAGTTGGTAAGAAAAATATTAGTCTTAATGAAAAATGTATAATAAGTTGTAGTACGTGTAGTGGCTTATTCCGAATCGCGAGCTCATGCCTCATCTTTGAACTACAGACAAACATTCGACCTTAACAACAGAGTACGTGACACAATCACAAACATGTACACAACGAGTTTCTCAACCAATACCACTCATCCCCAGCAACACTCATACTATTGGTTGAGAGCCGTCTTTTAATAGCTTATTTTGTATCCTAGACTCAAACCTCGCCCTCGATTTCATCAGCATACATGAAGCACTACTAAAGATGTAACCAAACTTTCCCCAGTTCAAGACATCACTTTCGACCTCTACACCAGCAGTTCGACCTGTGCGAAGCACACAGTCAGCAATAGAGCTATTATACAGTAGCAAAGGTCGAAACGTTACACAACCTGGTCAAAGAATATCTCACACTTACTTTGTAACGTCCATCATTAAGGTACTTTATGGTCATCAAACAATCATATTAAAGAACCTATAAGAGGACTTGGAGAACTACAGATGAGGGAAGAAACGATTAACATAGAAAAGCTCATACTCTATCATCCAATATTCTTAAATTGTTCATTGTAATACACTAGCAATCTTAATAAGATCATCACTTTCTCAAAATCCTCAGGAGAGGTCGTGGTTTTTAACCTATTCAAAGGTTTTCCACGCTAAGCAGACTTGTTGTTTATTGTTTGTTATTCTTGAATGCTCTAAATACATTTGGTGTAAAGCCTAAGTCTGTATCTCAGAATTAGGCTATTACATTTGGTGCCGTCTGTGGGAATCAAAATTCTCAAACCCATTATCTCAAGCGCTGCTGATCACCTTTTCTCAGAATGTCGCCTCCAGGTCAAAGTACGCCAATCATCCAGGTAGAAGAGAATGTAACTTTAGCAGACCTGAGGGCCACTCTGAACTTATAAGTAGAAAGGCGTATAGCCCTTGAACAATAACTCGTAAGTGTACAGGACGCGCTAAAGGTCTTACAGGGTCAGCATGTCGCCGCCAAGAAGAACAAAGCCGTATAACCTGGGGGCTCACGGATTTCTGCTCATGAAAGAATCGGTCCTCCTCCAAAAGGCATTCACACAGGAGGTGTACTTCGATCTAACCATTAACAATAGGACATGGATCCTACCCCGATCCAGGAGATCCAACAGGAAGTAGATGGCGGCCTCACAG
Organism: Kingdonia uniflora; assembly: GCA_014058105.1. Taxonomy (NCBI): domain Eukaryota; kingdom Viridiplantae; phylum Streptophyta; class Magnoliopsida; order Ranunculales; family Circaeasteraceae; genus Kingdonia; species Kingdonia uniflora. Next base: position 96,498 of record JACGCM010000719.1, on the reverse strand, counting down.
GAGCCAAATAGACTAAAAACCTACCTCGAAGAGTTTAAGTCCCGGCAAAGGAACATCTAAGTCAAGGGAGTGGTGAGCACAACCCTGGAGAAGGGGGCGTCACCTATCCAACTGTCACAGCTCGACAGTAAGTCACTCAGGAACATGCCGAGAAGCAGGTCAAAGAATTGCTCGAATCCCATACGCCGACTAAAGGGATCCACAACAAATTACAGAAGAACCTGATTGCCCAAGAGCTCTTAGATGGGGAAGTCCCCACCGGTTTTCACACTACGAAGATCCAAAAGTACAAAGGGACTGACCCAGTAGAACAAGTTCAAGAGTTACAGGACACTCTAGGCCAGTATTCCACGTCTAACCACATTTTATGCTGGCTCTTTCCTACCAGTTTATCAGGCAAGCCCCAACGATGGTTCCACACACTGCCTGAAAGATATATCAAAACTTTTGAACAGTTGTGCAAACTCTTCGTTAAGAATTAATTGTACAATAGAGATAAAGAAGAGAACTTATATTCTCTTTTCAGCCTCAAACAGATTCCAAGAGAAAAACTCGAGACGTTTACCAAAATGTTCTTGGAGTTAGCCCGAAAAGTCGACTGACTCGACCAAAAGATCATTATTTCTACTTTCACCAATGCCTTACTCGTCGATGGCCGAACGAAGGAGTACCTCATCCTCAACAAACTAACAATGTTGGAAGACATGATCGAAAAGGTCAATGGATACATTGACCTAGAGCGGATGGTGTCAGATAGGCAGAAAACTCAGAAGTCAACACTGACAGCTCGAGATCAGTCAAACTATTCCAATTTTAATCGGACATCAAATCAAGGAGGAGACAGAAAATGTACTATATCCAACAACGAGCGACCTCGGAAGGGGAGTAACTTGCCTAGACCTTACCTTCCAAAGAAGAACATAGCCAGCATATATCCTATATTACAGAAAGATAGATTCTTCCAAAATGTGCAGTACCTTCAATCGATCGAGAACAAACCATACTGCATCTACCATAAGGTCCGACATCATGAGACAGAGCAATATTTTACCTTACAGCGTACAACAGTTGTTGGAGTACATCTTTGTAGATGGACGAATGCATGAGTATATAGTGGACATGGAGAGTTATAAGAATGGGAGTTACAAAAACCCCACTGAAGCTGTGCAAGTCAAAGAGCCCACAGCCGAAAAACATTTATACCATATCTCGCTCTGCCATCTCGTAGAGATCCAGGTCATTAAAGAATCAAACAGAAGCAAGCGAAGGCGTGTTGCCCAATATCACGACTTATCCATGCAAGATATAGAAGCTCGTTTAATTCCAGTATCCAGCTCTCAGTTAACTAGAATCTCTTTCGATGATTACGACGTTCGGCACGTCAACTATCCTCACCATGATGGATTGGTGATCATGTTGAAAATGTGGAACATGGTGCTTCATACGATGATGGTAGACACCGGCAATACTATCAAACTCCTTTTTTAGAGCACGATCGGCCAGATGGGTCTGGCCGATAAAGTCTAACCCAGCGACGTTGATATCTGTGGTTTCAATAGATCTAAGGAGGAGCGCGTAGGAAAGATCATACTTCCTATCACCGCAGGGCCGGTAATACTCGACATTGTCTTTTACGTCGTCAATACAAAATCCTATTATCTGGGGATCATGGAACGTTGCTAGTTACACAACATGCACGCCATTCCATCAGCCTACCACTTGGCATTATATTTTGAGTGGGAGGGTAACGTTTACGAGATAAAAGGAAGTTAGAAATTAGCATGAGCATATAAAAATTATGTCGTCATTGGACCAGAACCTTTCGAACATCAACTCGCATGGCAATTATAGAAGATAACAGGAAACATTTTAGAGAACTATACAGTCAACATTGCAGGGCAACATCTGCCCACCACAGAATACGTTAAAATTAGTGGACCCAAGTGTGGAACATATATTGGCACCCATCTACCCCCAGCAGAGTGCGACACTCTCATCCAGTTCCTTAAAGAAAATAATGACATCTTCGCCTGGACATCTCACGAGATACCGGGTATCGACCCGAGCATGGCCTGTCACAAACTCAACTTGAAGGAAAATGTCGCAGCTATCAAACAAAGACAGAGGACTTTAGCACCTAGACTTCGTGATGAAGTCAATAAGGAAATCAAAAAACTCATCAAAGTTAGTTTTATCCGTAAGGCCAATTATCCATAATGGATATTGAATATTGTAGTGGTACCAAAGAAGAATAGGATGATCAGGGTATGCGTGGATTTTACCGACCTGAACAGGCATACTTCGAAAGATAGTTTCCCACTCTCTGTCATAAATAACCTGCTTGACTCTACGTCAGGGTACGAGCTTCTGTCTATGATGAATGTCGTGTCAGGCTACAACCAGATACCTATGCTACCTGACGACCAAGAAAAAACAACTTTCATTACAGAGCATGGATTATATTGCTACAAAGTCATGCCATTTGGTCTCAAGAATGCTGGAGCTACGTATCAGCGATTAATGACCCAAATGTTCAAGGATCACCTCAAAAAACAATGGAGGTCTATATAGAGGATATGTTGTACAAAAGTCAAAAGAAGGAAAACCATATCGCGGATTTACACATGACCTTTGATATCCTCCATCTCTACAAGATGAGACTCAATCCTGCCAAATGCCAGTTCGGAGTTCAATCAGGGAAATTCTTGGGCCACTTAATCAGCAAGCGCGGTATTGAAGCTGATCCAGATCGTATTCGTGCACTATTATCTATGCCTTCCCCCAAAACGATGAAAGATGTCCAGAAGTTAGCAGGGAAGATTGCCGTAATAAACTGTTTTGTTTTAAAATTTTCCGATCGCTGCCGATGGTTATTCAACTTATTACATAAGGGGACAACAAAAAAAGAAACCTAAGAAGGACCACGGGATCGAATGGACTGCGGAGTGCGAAGCTGCCTTTCAATAGCTAAAACTTCACCTGGGTTCACCACCAGTGATAAGCACACCTAGCGAAGGGGAAGAGCTCACCATCTATCTTGCAGTTACTGAAAAATTATTAAGTTATGTTCTCATTCAGCTTGATGAGAAAACAGATAAGCCTGTCTACTTTATTAGCAAAGGTCTCACTCCAGCAAAATCCCGATACAGCAAGGTTGAGAAACTACTTTTGGCTCTCGTCTACACCTCACAAAAATTGTGACAATACTTCCATGCCCACTCAGTACGAGTAGTAACCAACTACCCTCTACGTGAAATGTTATCCAAGCGAGAAAAATCCAGACGAGTCCAGCAATGGTCAGTCACTCTTGGCGAGTATGACATCTGATTTGAGCCCAGACATTCTGAAAAGGGTTAAGCCGTAGCAGATTTCCTTGTGGACTTCCCCGTAGAAGATCCTAACTGGGAAGAAGACAGCACAAAAATTCATGAAGAACAGCTCGAAGAAAGGGCAGACTGGATAACGTAAAAAGAATGGCGTCTTCTAACTGATGGATTCTCTAGACCTATAGGATCAGGCATCAAAATTGTGTAGATCACACCTTCTAATGATAGAATTGAAAAGGCAATCAAATTAAATTTTAAAGCTACCAACAATGCAGCATAGTACGAGGCAATTATTTACAGTTTAGATATGGCTCTAGAAATTGAAGTGTTCGAACTGTCCATATATACAGACTCTTTATTCATTGTAAACCATTACACAGAAAAATTCTAGAAAAATGGGAAAATGATCAATTACGCAACCGCCGTAGCCGACAGAATGAGTAGATTCAAGAAAATTTCTATCGAACATTTGACGCATGGAGAAAACAGACATTCTGATTCCCTCTCATATCTCGCTGGATTCCTTGGCTCATAAACTCGATATCTCAAGATTAAAGTAATATCAACCCCCAAAGTTAACATCATAAGCTCAAATTTTTGTTAATACAGGGGGCGTTGAAGAGGATGAGGACTATTGGAGATGACCTTTCCTCAAGCATATTGGTACCAAGAACATATTCGATGGTGAACTCCATCAAGACCCCACTGAAAGAAGGCGTGTACTTGATAACGCCAAACACTACATCGTCGAAAATGGTCTCTTATACAAGATTTCAGTCACAGGGTCGTATCTTAAATGCTTATATTACTAAGAAGCTCAAAAATTCTTACACGAACTACATGAAGGCACTTAGGGTTCCCATGCAACAGGAAGATCTCTATCCAACTAAGTTCTTACCCAAGGAATCATCTAGCCCAAAATAAAAGCTCAAGCAATCGAGCTCGCAGAAAAATGTGATACCTGTCAACGTCAGGGTCCCCAAATTCGAGCTCCAGCTTTAAAACTACATTCCAACAATGTTGTATGTCCATTTAAAAGATGGGCCGTTGACCTTGTCGGCGAGTTTCCTAGTGCGCCAGGAAAACAAAAACATCTCTTAGTCACAATAGATTACTTCACTAAGTGGGTAGAAGCAGTTCCCCTGCGCCGCACATGAGAAGATGAAGTCATCAAGTTCATCTGGGAAAACATCATCATTCATTTCAACTGCCCCCATCTCATCAGGATCGACAATGGACCTCAGTTCGTTGGCTCCAAAGTCGTCAAATTCCTCAATCAACACAATATCATACATTCTCCTTCAAATCCATATTACCTACAAGGGAACGGCCAAGCCGAGATCACTAATAGCACTATCGTCGATGGAATCAAAAAGCGTCTAACAGAAAAGAAAGGAAATTGGGTCATGGAGTTACCACATGTGTTATGGTCGTATAGAACTACGCCTTGAGTTTCAACTGGATGCACGTCGTTCCTTCTGGCTTACGGTACCGATGCAATCATCCCTACTCAGTATCATCACCTTATTCGCGACCATACCATGACCAATGAAGAAAATAAATTCCAGTTAGCATAGAATATGAACTGGATCGAGGAGACTCGAGACAAAGCAGTCATGAAATTGGGAAGGTATCACCAAGCTTTAGCCTGATCTTATAACAAATGCATTCGGCATAGAGAGTTCAAAATCAAAGATCTGGTCCTCCGGGAGATTCTCAAACATTGCAAAGAGCTAAATGCAGGGAAATTATCTAAAAATTGGGAAGGTCCTTTTGTCGTCATCGGGAAAAGTGGCATCGGTTCTTACGACCTCGCCACTGAGCATGGCGAGCACATACCTAATCTTTGGAACACAAGGAGACTGAAATTGTATCGTAGATAACGCATCTGTCATAGTGTATTTTTCTTTAAGCCAATCTATCAGTTCGTATGATGACCTAACGTCAATAAAAGATTATTGTTTGATGAAAACATCTGAGTACTTTCTACTATGCCACACATAATTTCTATACACAGATTACAGATCATTTGTTACTTTGGCCAAATTGATCATCTAATACATTACAGATCGTTTGTTGCTTCGGCCAAACAAATCTATCTAATACATTCGTTGTATGCCAATCATACACCAATGAAATACTTGTGTTCGATGGCCCTACAAAACTTCTATACACAGATTACAGATCATTTGTTGTTTTGGCCAAATTGATCATCTAATACATTACAGATTATTTATTGCTTCAGGCAGATCGATCTATCTAAAACATTCGTTGTACGTCAATCTTACACCAATGAAATACTTGTGTTCAATTACCCTACAAAATATCTATACACAGGTTACATATCATTTGTTGTTTTGGCCAAATTGATCATCTAAGAACATTACAGATCATTTGTTGCTTCGGCCAAACCGATCTATCTAATATATTCGATGGACGTCCATCTTACACCAATAAAATACTTGTGTTCGATTGATCTACATTACAGTACTTCTTCTAATAAGTCCAATGAGTACTTATGAAAATAGATTATAGATCATTTGTTTCTTCAGCCAAATCGATCATCTAAACTACATTACAGATCATTTGTTGCTTCGGCCAAATCGATCATCTAAACTACATTACAGATCGTTTGTTGTTTTGGCCAAATCGACAATTTAAACTACATCGCAGATCATTCGTTGCTTCGGCCAAACCGATCATCTCATGCATCACAGATCGTTTACCACTTTGGCTATTCCGATCGCAAATCACACTGCTTTACATACATTATCATTGGTACCTCACACGATTAGTACAGTTCATTTTTCGCCTTTAACTAATATTTTATACATCCATATTTCTTTTTATCCATTGTTCGTATACATACAACATAATTATATTACTCATTCTTTACTAGAGTTGTCACTTAACTCATTGCCCACATTAAAAAGTTCTGCCACGTCCTTTACACCACTCTTATATAACTTTTGACACAAATTTTGGCATCCTCCCCACAACAATCTGTTTTCCCTCTCTAACCATTCTCTGTTTAAATGATCCAATCCTAGAAATCATGGGTTCTAAATATGCAGTTTGGATCACCTCCATCTCATATTCTGCACCTTGAGCAGTCAAACCATTATATACCCTCTGGCTTTCAGCTTTCAGTCTCTTCAACTCAGCTATAAAGAACGATATTACTGCAACCATCTCCCTCTCATGACTACCACCCGCTTCATTTTTCACTTGCTTACGGAGAAGGAGTTCGCTCAGCTTATGTTGCGCTTCCTTCAGTGCATCTTCTAGTTGCTTACAACGATCGTCCACTCATCATTTTGCACGATACACATCCAAATTCTGATCTTCCAGCACTGTCATGAATTCATCCATATGGTAAATCAGAGACATCAAATTTTCATAACCTGCACATTCTACCCGCTTCGAGTCATAACTTATCTCCAACCGCAACAGATCCTTCTCCAGCTTCGTAATCGCTCTTCGAAATCTGTTATTTTTGGACTGGTATTCTAAGATATCCAGGTGCCGCGTTTGCAAAAGCTGCTCTAGATCACATATTTTATTCCAGTCCTTCTTTATGACTTCATTCTGCTGAGCACAAATCTTCTCCATCTCCTTTCCCGTCATCCCAGTAACCAACCACAATGCTTCATATTTGCGAGCACGAGCTCTAACATCACTTATCTCTGCTTTAAGCATATTCACTTGAAACTGCAGCTCCTTCACATTATTTCCTTTAGCCTCTAATGCGACTAGCAATTCTACAATTTGCGTTCACACAGATAACAATTCATCACCTTGTTGACTAGCTCGTCCCGATCCACTTCCAACTCCAACACCCTTTTTTCTTATCTTTTCCTCTAAACTCTCTATCTTTCTTAAACTGACAGACATTACCGCCTCTTTTTCTTGAAGAGTTTCACTCATCTCAGCCCTCAATTTTTCTTCAGCCTCAATAACACTTTTTCCGGCTTCTTGACCCGATCTTAGCTAACCACGCATTTGTTCATTCTCGACACGTAATGCGTCGCACTGACTTTGTATAGCAGTCAGGTCCACCTATTCATAATCGATTACATTTATAATAGTTCTTCATAACAATAGAGCACATATAACAGTTGGCAAAACTACATCAAGAACATAGTATCTGAACAAGTTAGATACATCATTTTGTTCTCACAAAACACAGATTACATTTTCAAACACAACGAAGGGCTAATCATAGAAAAATAAGATTAATCTATTTACGACTCTTCCAGACAGGAGATAATCGCCGCTTGTCTCTCATGACCTTCTTATTCGACGCCTGTACATCTACCGGCGTGGTAAGGGTCACAACCTCCTGTTGGTGTTGTTTGCGCTGCGTTCAGGGTTTTAGACACTCGACTTCTTCCTCTTCTGACAGTTCCTCCCATGACCTAGGAAGGGGGTGATCACCAATAATTTCTCCTTTACCTCGGATAAACCACAGGTTTTCTACTTTGGCATTTTCCACTTCAAAATCCTTCCCACATTCCTCTACGAACTTCCTAAATACGCTCTCCAACCTAGATAATTCTCTCTCATAAAACTCAGTGGCACTGTCTATGTGACGCTCATGCTTCGTTCAAGCAGCGATATTTGCTCGCGATGGGCATAGATGCTACTTCAATATCATTTACGCTTTGTGCAACCGCTGACGCGTGTTTTTGAGTAACACACCTAAAGCCCTCATTTTCGCCTCTACCTTCATTCGAGCAGCCACTTCTTTTGATAGCCGCGTTGCTAAAGACATTTTTTGCTCCACGTACTGCGATAGCTCATCATATAACCCATTTACCTTACCCTTCAATTATGTTTGAACCTTTATTTGCTCTTTCCTTATCCTTAAAAATATAATCCTCATGGTCCTCTGATCCTACATAAAGCCAAAGACATCAGACAAAGATTCTACATCACCCCATACAACAGACACACCAGCCCGAGCTGAATATTTTTTTGCTTCTAAACTATGACGATTGCGTGCTTCTTGAGCTAAAAATATAACTCGAGCTGAGTCTGGAACTACACCTCTCTCCCTCAAAAGCTCTATATAAGCCTCATTTAACCCTCGTTCACTATCTACTTTGACCTTAAAATACAAAGTCAGAACCAATGGCATACTCTGACGCCTCGCCTTATCACTTGGGTCGTTAAAACAAACCAACTCTTTCGGTTTTCAAACTAATACCCCCCTTTCCTCTTCCTTTCTTAACACTTTATCTCTCTCTACTTTTATCTTAGCATATTTACATTGCAGATCATATAAGTATTTAAAGGTTTTCTCCAAATTTAACTTAAATTGCCTTCTCTTGTATTCAATTTTGTTAATACCTGTTGAGTATGGGCCACAGAGTCCCTCGCTCTACTCAGCGACTTCTCCAATTTGGAGTTTTTTTTCTTAAACGCTTTATCTCCTACACAGATTACAGATATCTTATTTCAATACCAACATTCACGAAAAGTATAATTCCAAATATTACTCAAAAAGAAAACAGTGCACGATTATACAAAGTACTATCACATCCAAGTCACGCGAGCTGAAAAGTAGAAGACAGGATACCACAGAATGTTTAAAGAGGCTTGCTAATGTCTACCTCGGAAGGAGATTTCAGCATTTTCTCTGGAGAGAGAACTGTTTGAGCATGTTCCAACAGAGGATCCACTGTTTGCTCAATAGTATGGACTGCCTCTGCACTGCCTGGAGGAAGGTCTGAAACTTTTTTAGACGTACCAGCAGCATTACCAGCCACCTCTTCCTCCTCAGCAGGGAACTCAATCTCTGCATACCTACTATTCTGGGCTAATGCCACATCATCAACACTCAACCCAAAATAATAGTACAAGTTGATAAAGTGGTCTTTTTCCACTAAGGCTGCTGCAACCGCATCAGACATGAGCTTGTCATGCTTTGACAATTTACTGTACTTTTCTATAGTTGCGGTAGCATCTGTAGCCCTTCGCTCTCTCTCCAACTGAAGCTCACCATCGAGCTCCTTCACGCGAGTTGACTGAGCCTCGAACTTCACCGTCAGATCGTCAAATTCTTGGCTTCTCTTGTCTAGACATTGTATGGCCCCCTTCAGCATCGTTGACAGCTACCAATATAACAAAAATATAAGAGTCAGTTCAACAGTTTCATTCAGTCCGAAGGTAACATTAAGTAAACATTTTTTAAACCACATACTGCGAACGTGTGCTCGAGATACTCATCATCGAGCTTCTGCGAGTTCGTCCCAGCCATATGACAGTATCTCCGCTCCAACTTTTTCATCTTGGCAGCAACATGAGGGTTAGTCCGATCACTGTCCTCCTCCATATGCCGTTTTCTCTTCAGGCTCTTCTCAACGTCTCCAAGTGCAGACATGCTCACTTCAGGTTTTTCCTGCACGCCACCAGCAATAGGCTTTGCAATCTCTTGTTCTGTAGGCACAGCCTCAATAGCTAAGCTACTTTGTTGTGCGCGGCTTTACGAGTAAGCCATTTGGTAATCTGAAGAACAAAAGGTGGAGGACTAAGCAAGTCAGCAACGGTTTCTATAGCCTTCCCCTCGGCCATAGCTCATTTTTCTTGAGCTCGTTAAACTTTTGGCACTATTAAATCTACTCTTTTGTGCCTTTGGATACCCAATTCACTGAGTACCTCCATTAGCTCGTCCTGGTCGCGAGCCACACAATCAAACAGACTAGTCTTATCTGGAGTAGCCAACGATTTGGGCTCTGCCAAATAAAAGGAACAAAATATCAGTTACACAACATGCGGGAATATCTATCAACTATTTGAAGGTTGGTCAACATTACTTACTCGGATTAAAATATTTATGGTTCAGCTCGAGCGTTGGTTCATCTGGAACTTGCAAACAGCTACCTTCAACCCACACAAGGTGGTCGTTCCATGGTCTACCCGCAGACTCAAAATTAAAGAATTTTGGTCTAGCCAAGTCACTATACAGGTAACCACTGTTTCGACCCTCCATATACTTAAACTTGTAAAACTTCAAAACATCTTCAGCCGCGAACTGCTTTGCAGTCCCTTCCTTCCTCCATTTTTCATTCAGCGCCTCACATACCCTCATCATCTCATACACATTCCCATTCAATTGGGCAGGGCAGCACTGTAACGCATTCATAACCCCTTTCTGAAAGTAGGTCAGCAAAATTCTAAGGCCATAGACGACCTAATTCAAGAAACATAAAAATAAAAATAAAATAAAAATAAAATAAAAAAACCATGTGGGCCTGATAACCCAAGCCTATTGTAATACGATAGGCTAACCCCCTCACTAATACATCTATCCTTCTTCTATTTTTCCAAACAGGGAACTTGATAATACATTGCTTTCCTCCATTTTTCAGAGATATAGGCTCTGAACCAGAGACCTTGGTCCTCCGCATACCTACCCCACTCTCCTGGGTATTTCTTTTTATATCTCAAGTATTATTTCCCTACATGCATCCCCTCTGGGTATATGACAAGGACTCTCTATTTCTCCCTTTCGTCCTCCTCTTTCACGCCCTCAGATCTACTGGGCCACACCACCTCTATCGTCGCCCCCACACTATTAACAATTTCCTCCATTACACTATACTCGTTTCCCTCCTCGAAGGCGATGTTTCTTCGAAATCAGATGAGACTACAAACCTACTAACAGGAATACTAGGTTTAGAAGGCATACTGAACCTACAAATACAGAGACATTTTTTATCATTATCACTACGTTACAAACAGAAAAAACAGACCCACTTTCTACCTAGTTAACACGTCTATTTTCAAAAATCCCAAAACAAAAAGCCAAAATTAAATCATTTCAAATTTCCCTCTTCTTCTCCAACAAACACATTTTCTTCTCTCTAAGACAACATATACCACAAATCCTACATTACATACTTTATCTCAATTTTATTTTTTCAAAATCCCCTGAAAACCCAAGTTTCTAAAACCAACTATACAGATTACTAACGTTTACAGATTACTACATAACATAGAGTACTTACAAAATCAAACATATAAAAGTTTTTTATCACTAACCTGTACTTGTTGAACAGCAATCCTCTGTTTTACCCGGCCGTTTCTTCAAATATGAGCGTTCCCATCGCCTCTCCAACAACCTCCTATCACTTGATGAAGATGTCTTTCTCAAAACACAATCAGCAGTCAAATGCCTCCTCTCCTTGATAATGATATGCGTACTACTTTTTTCTTTCTCTGAAGCTGTAGACAATTTATGAGGGAGAGAGAGACTAGTTTTTATACTCTCCCTCGATTTATGAAACGATGGCTCCTTCTGACACGTATCAGCCATCCCCACTGTTACTGCAGGCACGTCTTTTTGTTTCACAACATCATCATGACTTCTGTAATAACGTTTGTCACCATCACGTTTATCTCTGTTATATATCATTACCAACCCTACACCTTTTCTCAGCCCAGTACCAAAATGACCAATCATCTTACTTATACTCTACCAAGATCGCATAAACTTTCCTAAAATAGCTCAATTTTCAAAATTTGAAGATATCCCTACCGTTATTAAAATCTTACAGTTGTCATACACAGCATCCGTCCACAATAAATATAACAGAATATTTTATTCAATCAGATCATAATATCACATACTTTATTCTCTCATGATCTCTCATATTACATTTATTCAAAACTCCGCCACATAATACTACCACAAAATAGATTACTTTTAACAAATCTCATGACCTCGAGCTCACCGAGCTCCCCAGTTACATCTGAAGCAACCCCGATGGTTCGGTTGCCCGTATAGAATTAACTTCTCATTCGTTGCCCTTACATCCTCTTCTACGATCTTATCGCATGCGAGCTGTCGAACAATCAGTTCTTGCACACGAGGATCCAACAGAGACCTACAAAAAATATTGCACCAAACAAAGCGATCATGCTCAACACGCCTGCCTTCATCATCTAAGCCAACCAGATTCAATGGCCATTCCGGAAGAACAGCACCATACGGCAAGTGACGAAAATAGTATTCACGGAGTTTAGCAACCTTGATATGAAACTGGCCATTCGCCACCTGCTGCGTACCCTGAGAATAAGTCCTCGCCATGCTTGAATACAACAACTCCAGAACAATACAAGTAACAACAGCAAGGAATCCCTACTTATAGACAAAGGAAGATTTCTGCATAATCAATCACCCCACAAATTTTCCTCATAAAATATTGGTGCGAACACCTCTGGAACAATAGAATATATATGCAGAATATAGTAACAAATCATTACCCCCATAGCACAAAATATCCCCTCAGACGCGTGCATGGCAACAGCCATGACAACAGCTAGCCAAACAGTCATACACACAACTCCATCTCAACCTTGTCACACAGTTCGCATAAACATGAGACTTCCAGTTCGAACCAACAACTCGACCTTTTCTAAATTTTACCTCAACTCTCACTACCATTTTTTTCCTTCATACCCATGACACCTACTTATCTATATTACCAACGCCAATGGTACAAACAGAAAGGGAAAACAACCAAGCCCGAAGACACAGTATCATCATAACATAAAAAATATATTTTATTCAGTTCAAAAATTACTCTTACAGAATACTTTGCAACAGAGATTTTACAGATTACTTCAATTTACATCAAGTATCAGTTCGAAATCCTTTTCCTGACATGAACAGTTCACAGAAGAAGCAGACCCTAAACTTTGATCCCATGGTACAAGACGTATAGAAGTCAGAAACAGGTTTCACAGATGAAAGATCTTCATGGCCAAAGAACTATGGTCCATGGAAGAAAATGATCCTCTGCATCCACCTCACCTCCCCACATACTAGAGACAGACGAAAGACCTCATTTCTTCAACAAGACCCACTCATTATAAGGATATCAACGAAATTCCCTCGTCTGAATGCCTGCCACTTCATCTTCAGTTGTAAAAGCCTCATCCGCCAACAGACGAAGACCATTACGACGTTCTGCCTCAGATGTCACCAAGTAATAAAAATATACCATTTGGTAGTAATCATCCTCAGCCTCCATCACTTCTTCATAAGACATACGATGAAAAGTGGGTGATACAGGAATTGGAGTAGGCAGATACAGCGGTTGATAACCAAAATACCTGATACACAATTCCTTCATCTTCCTCCGGATCCTAGACTCTCGGGCCTGAGTCCTAGTCGTCACCATTGTTACCGCAAGAAAATAATGAGGAAGAAATTAGAGACGAAGGGTTTACTCCTAAAAATAAAACTTAGAGTACCTTTTAAACACAGATCAGCATTCAAAGCAGGCTCTACAAATTCCTAACGCCAAATGAATTCCCCATGCAACAATATTTGGCTATAGTCATTGGTTCTAGGAAACACAACAGACACCAACAGAGATTCATGAATTGACATTGGAAATGAACCTCCGACATAACTACAGTATTTAATGACACTTTACAACCAACACCACTCGCCTATAATCATTCTCGTACTGTTGGCTGAGAGGAGGCAGTTGTAGTGGCTTATTCTGCATCGCGAGCTCATGCTTCATCTTTGAACTACAGACAAACTTTCAACCTCAACAACAGAGCACGTGGCACAATCACAAGCATGTATAGAACGAGTTTCTCAACCAATACCACTCATCCCCGGCAACACTCATGCTATTGGTTCAGAGCCGTCTTATAATAGCTCATTTCTTATCTCAGACTCAAACCTCGCCCTCGATCTCATCAGCATACAGGAAGTACTACTAAAGATGTAACCAAACTTTCTTCAGTTCAAGACATCACTTTCGACCTCTATACCAGCAGTTCGACCTGCGCGAAGCACACAGTCAGCAATAGAGCCATTGTACAGCAGCAAAGGTCGGAACGTTACACAACCTGGTCAAAGAATATCGCACACTCACTTTGTAACGTCCATCATTAAGGAACTTTATGATCATCAAACGATCATATTAGAGAACCTATAAGAGCACATGGAGAACTGCAGAAAAGGGACGGAACGATCACCATAGAAAAGTTTCTACTTTATCATCATATATTCTCAAATCGTTCATTATAATGCACTAGCAATCTCAATAAGATCATCGTTTTCTCGAAATCCTCAGGAGATGTCGTGGTTTTTAACTTATTCAAAGGTTTTCCACGCTAAACAGTCTTGTTGTTTATTGTCTGTTATTTTTGAACGCTCTAAATACATTTGGTGTAAAGGCTAAGTCCGTATCCCGGAATTAGGCTATTACAGTAAGAAACATATCTGTAACAATATGTTGTGCAGGTGATCAGAGAGAGTTTGATTATTTGGAGCATAACGCTAAGGGACCTTATCATTGGGGAGATCTTAGTAAAGGGTGGGTAGATTGCAAGAAAGGAGATATGCAGTCTCCAGTTGATTTATTGAATAAAAGAGTTGAAGTGGTGCAAAAGTTGCAAAAATTCAAGACGAGTTATAAGCAGTCTAATGTGACATTGAAAAATAGGGGTCACGATATAATTGTAAGTGCATCTATCTTGTAGTTGAGTTTGATATCATGGTTGGGTAATGATCCATCGTTAATGTGATGGCAGAAGGATACTCTTTCTTAGTCGTTTGCTTCATATGTTGGAACACTGGTGCATGAATGCGTGTAAATTGAAAGATAGTTTTCTAATTAAGATAGAACCTTTTATACATGTACTTCAATATCTAGTTTGATAATGTTTGTGTATTTCAGTGTCAATGGGGGAGTAACGCGGGATCCATTCAGATCAATGGTGTTAACTATATTCTTAGACAAAGTCATTGGAAAGAGGTCACTCTCTTTCTCTTTCACTCTCTCAAGCGCCTCGGGTTCTAAGAAGTGACAATTTCAAATAAACTAATCTTCACCTATTATCTTCTAGATTTGATCTAGAAATGCACATGGTTCACGAAAGTTCAGGTAGCAAGATAGCGGTGGTGGGAGTATTGTATAACATTGGCCGACCTGATTCATTTCTCTCCGAGGTAAAGCATCCATCTTATATAAACTATCAAAAGCTTACTGCCCAATATTCTCCAAGGTTACTTTAAAGTGGAATTGCAGCAAATCAGCTTATGAGGGGTTAATTTATTTTTCATTTCAGTTGGATTTCCAGATTAGGTTGATGAGTACTGGTAACAAAAAGAAGGTAAATATAGGTTTGATCGATCCAAAACGCATGAATATTAGTGGTAAGAAGTATTATAGATATGTTGGCTCCCTTACTACACCTCCCTGCTCCGAAGGTGTTCTCTGGATTATCAACCAAAAGGTACGAAATTATGTATTCTTTCTTCCATTCTTGAGTAAGCCACTTCTTACATCTCATCAGATTTTAATCCGAATTTTAATGACTTTAGAGGATGGCTGTTTCAAGAGAGCAAGTGAAACTATTGAGAACAGTTGTGCGCTTAAATTATTAATACTATACGGTTGATTTATGAAGTAAACATCAAAAAGTATACTAGCAAATTTTTGTTGTTGTTTTTTTTTTTTCGGTTGCAGAAAGCGGATAAGAATGCAAGACCGTTGCAGCCGCTCAATGAAAGGGAGATTCAAATCATCGAAATAAGAGTTGAACTTGTTGAGATATATAGTCCCACATCAGGCACATAGAGCCTTGCACCTCTAAATATAAATATAAGATCCAGGATTGTGTAAAACTCAACCTCAACCTTGGAGAAAAACTTACATCCTCCGGGTTTTTGAGCAAAAAAGTGGTTAGTCTGATATTTATCAAGAAGTGGCATCTGTAACACTTGTTTTCTACTGCAATATATACGACATTGTTGCACTAGTGTTTCTTTCTGCTGTATGCGTTTGAGACCCCCCATTCTTTGTTGTTTCGCACAATACCATATACCTCAACGTGAAGAACCCTATGATTTTATTTTATTTTTCCGAGCAAATTTGGAGTTTTATTGATTGTTAAAACTGTACACGAGGAGGACATAAAGCCTTTCCCCAAATGACATACACATTATCTAATAGCAGCAACTCCTAGTTTTTTCAAGAAAAAAAGAAGCTCTAATCTGTCTTAGAAGCTTAGTGATGTTCCAGAAATGTGTTGTTTGTTGAGCATTGCCTAGTTTAGAGAGTTCATCTATTGATTCATTGCCCGCCCTAATCCACAATACGAATTGAGAAACCCTAAATATAAGAAATAGTACGAAGAACACACAATTGGTGGGAGAATTCCCTTTTAAAGCTTCAATTGCTTAATCGAAATCAATTACAATCGAATTCCTCTCAAACCCTAAGTCTCTCTCTCTCAGAATTTGCATTGATTTAACTTCTCTAATCTTGCCTAGCCTTTACCCCTTCATAAGGGTTACAAGTTTCTAGTTACAAAATATGACAAATATGCATTTAAACGCCTAAACAATAGGCTGAATCGCGCCTCTGTTCGAACAGAACAAGCCTCTATTCAAACAGAAAAAAGTGTATTCGAACAGACATTAGTGTATTTGAAGCCTGTTTATTCGAATAGACTTAAAAATTTGTTCGAATAGTACTCAAGTCGTTCGAACGTTTGGTCAATTTTTCATAAAAAAAACTCCCTAGATCCTCCTGGATCACTCCCTGTAGTTGTGATTCATGATAACTTGCAGCTCATCTCCCAGCTCGAGTATCTGTTTTCATATGTCACCAAATTTCCTTGGACTTGCAGCATTGTTCTTATACCAGTTGACTATGATTTCTGCATCCAACTCAACTATAAGTGGATATCAATGGTGTTGTTTGCAGAGCTAGCTACCCACAATGCTAAGGACATAAACAAAACTCCTCCATGATGTTAATTGTGTCCTTGGTCACATTGCGCACAGTCCACCAAATGGAGTCCTGGTAAAAACTCCTCCAAGGCATCCCCACTGTTGTTAAATGCAAGAACCAAACCTCAAAAAAACCTTGAAAACATACATAAACCTCTCTTCAACAACAACTCACATTAAACAAATCCACACTCGTCTCCTCCTCTTAAACCTTCACCAAGACCAGTTTCTCATTGCCAATTTCATTAACGTTCTCTCTCGTCGCCTTCGATCCATCTCTTACGCCTTCGCTATCTTCAATCATACCCACAACCCTAATGCCTTCTTATACAACGCAATGGTCCAAGCATTTTCAGAGATACCCGGGTTTGAATCCAATGTGTTTTCCCTCTATACCCATTGGATGAAAACAAGTGATCCTAAGAGCCCCATTGGGCGTCCCAATAGGTTTAGTTTCCCCCCTTTGTTGAAAACTTGTGTGGGGGTGAGGGCGTTAATGGGTGTTCATGGGCAAGTGGAGAAGATAGGTGTTTCTGGGGATGTTTATGTTGGGACGACGTTGGTTGATTGTTATAGTAAGTGTGGGGCGGTGGGATTTGCGAGGAGTGTGTTTGATGAAATGAGGGTGAGAAATGTGGTGTCTTGGAATACGATGATTTCTGGGTTGGCGAAAAGTGGGGATGTGGGTGGGGCGAGGGAGTTGTTTGAGGGGATGCCGGAAAGGAACTTGGTGTCGTGGACAAGTTTGATATCGGGGTATGCGCAGAATGGGTTTTTTAGGGAGGCGTTGGATGTGTATGAGTGGATGGGTGTTGAAGGGGTGAGGGCGAATGAGGTTACGCTTGTGAGTGTTTTATCGGCTTGTGCTAATATAGGGGCTTTGAGTATGGGGAGAAAGGTGCATTCTTTTATGGAGGATAGGAAGTTTGAGTTGAATGTATTTGTTGGGAGTGCTCTTATTGATATGTATTCGAAATGTGGAATGATTGGTGATGCTCTTCGAGTGTTTCAGACTATGCGTCATAGCAATGTGGTTGCTTGTAGTGCGATGATAGTGGGGTTAGCAATGAACGGGAAAGGAGTAGAAGCGATTGAAATCTTCGAAATGATGAAATTACAGGGGATGTTACCGAATGAGATTACGTTTATTGGTGTATTATGTGCTTGTTGTCATACGGGTATGGTTGATAAAGGGAAAATTTATTATAGCTCCATGACTCAAGAGTACTCTTTAGTTCCCAAGCTTCAGCACTATGCGTGTATGGTTGATCTGTATGGTCGAGCTGGGTATCTTGATCAGGCTTATGAGTTCATCAAGGAGATGCCCATTAAGCCAGATGTAGTTGTATGGGGAGCTTTACTTGGTGCTTGTAAAACCCATAAAGATTTTAAACTCGGTGTATTCGCCGCTAACCAGATTCTAGAACTTGAACCACGTCACTCCGGGGCTTTTGTATTTCTATCAAGTGCATCAGCTAAAGCTGGAGACTGGGATGGTGTGAAAAAGGTGAAACAGATGATTGATAGTTCAGGGATGAAGAGAACAGCAGGTAAGAGTTGGATAGAGCTAAACAATGTTGTTCATCAGTTTTTCGCGGGAGATCAATCACATCCCCAAAGCGATAAGATTTATGCTAGGTTAGACGAGTTAGGTAAGTTGTTAGAAGTTGAAGGTTATAAGCCTAATGTAGACTCCGTAATAAGTGACATAGATGATGAAGAGAAAGAGCTATCTCTCAACGTCCATAGTGAGAAACTAGCAATTGCCTTTGGATTGATCAACACTCCTGAAGGCACCCTCATTAGAATTGTCAAGAATATTCGAGTCTGTGATGACTGCCATTCTTCTATCAAGCTCATCTCGAAGATTGTTAATAGAGATATAGTATTAAGAGATGGCAACCGCTTTCACCACTTCAGTGGGGGGTTATGTTCGTGCCAAGACTACTGGTGATGTGAGTAAAGCAGAGAACAATGGTACTCATACTGAGGTAAAACAGGAATGGCTAATTTTATTGTCCATAAGTGAGATTTTCAGCAGGGTTATGTATCTGTAAGATTATTTATATTTTTCATTGAGATTCCTAGGTGTAACAAATCGGGAAGTTTTGTTTAAGATCTTCAGCAAGAAATGTATACAGCAAAAAGTTAAATGTAAATATCATTGATGAGTTTTGGATATATAGGTGTCTTCGGCATAAACTTGAAACCTATATGAGATAACCCATTTTCTTTCTCCCCACTAACTGGTAAAAACCAGTGAATGTGAAAGTATCGCTTCAGCAGCAGTTATCGTAATTATCACTATACGGGTAGGTTCTACTTATATTAATGATGTTATTGTCATGCATCTTTGATTATGGTAAAATCATGTAAAATGGCTTGGAGATGGAAGTTTCAGAAGCCTTACCTACTGTTATGTAAGAATTTCAAGTATTTAGAACGGCTAAATAATGTCCTTCTATTGTTTTCATGTCTTCATGGTGTTTTTCTTAAGAAATGTCCATTCCCGTTATCATTGCATGCAACGTTCCAGACTGCCTGTGGAGAGGGGCTCTTTCTTCCGCGGCCAGGGCGGAACCACTAGTAAACTCACCCGGTGTAAAGTTTCAATACAAAAAAAAAATTAGTTTCAAGTTTTGAAGTTTCTTCTCTACCTTTCTTCTCTCTCACACAAAACCCACCTCTCTTCCACTTTTGATGAATTTCTCAAGTGCTTTCCTTCTTTCTTCCACATCGAGGGAAATTGGGATAATTGAGGGATTTGGCAATGAATTCAGTGTCAAGTTTTAAGGGGAAATAGTGGATTTGGCCACTCTTCATCATAACCGGATCCCATCATCTCAATTGTAAGCTTCTCTCTATGATTTTTGTTTCATGCCTATTAGAGATTTTAGCACTTTATATGGTCATGCAATTGCTATTTAGTTTATGCGTCTAGGTTTCAATTTGGATTTGGGGAAATTTTGATTCTCTGCAGAGCGTTCGAGTAATTTGTTGGTTTATGCATGAACCGAGGTTAGAAATATAATCAGTGTTTTGGTTTATTTAATGTTTTATGTTTTATGTTTATTTGTTGGTTTATTTAATGTTTTATGTTTTATGCTTTAGCATCAAATAAACATAGGTTACACAGAGGTAGACGATCCTATGATGGATGTGTCGCATCAAACCCTCCATCTGAAAAAATTTCATCCACGAAATCAAGGGGCAGTGTTCTAGAGGACTCACATACGTATGTAGCGTATATCCCAATCTCTTCGTCTTCATCCCTTAGAACGCGCTGAACATCTTGAAGTCTTCCTGATTATATTTCGTCCTGATTATATTCCCAGTCTCTTCGTCTTCATCCTTCAGAATATTATTTCAATTAGAATTAGAGTTCCTGATTCAACCCCCCTTGTGTTCTATAAAAGGGGAGGTCTAGGTAATTTGTTTTTCAGTGAATTTTGATTAAAGTAACTTGATTTGTTTAGTTGGAACCCTAGTTTCTCTATCTCTCAAATACAACACGTGATTTTCTTATGAATCTATCTCTCAAATACAACGTGATTTTCTTATGAATCTCGCTTCCACGTTCGTAGTATTCACGTCAATTGGTACCAGAGCTGCGTGAGACTTAAGTGTAGTCAGTTTCAAGAGCAAAAATGCCTCGTGGAAGCTTTGGGTATGGGAGCCTTTTTCCCACCCCGAATCAACGGTGATTTTACTGCCTATTTACGACGATTATCCCGAAGATTGGAACACCACTGCTGATTTTACTGCCTATTTACGACGATTATCCCGAAGATTGGAGCACCACTGCAAAAACCGGTGAAACGAAAACCCCGTTTTTACATCTTCCCGTCGAGATTGGAAACCCCGATCAATGACACGGTGAGCAAGGAGACGCCGGCCGTCCAACAGGGTCCGGCTAATGACCCCACCGTAGATTTCAGCAGGGGAATCAAACCCCAAATTGGGACAGTTTTCGGTCTCATTAATTTACCAAGCGGAGAGAAAATCGGCACCACGAGAAAACCTGCCACGAGCGCCTCGAATCGGAAGACTTCACATTTCAACTACGGCAGAGACACCACTACATCCGAGTAAGAAGTGGCTCACGTGGGCTACTGAGATCAACCGGCGTCGAATCGCACCCGTAAAAGCCGAAAACCGCAATTCAGAGATTTCCATCCTAATTAAATTCGAAGGTAAAGGAGGTATTAATGATGAAGAAAAAAGTGTAAGGAGGGAAGAGATATTACTAAAATCTACAAATCCGATTCAAATCAAGTTGCAGGTTAGCTGTTGTGAATGAGAAAAAAAAACCGATTCAGTGGTACAAGGCGCACCGGTTTTAAAATCTTTAAAGCATGCCTCAGGGCATGCCAACTTATTAGTACGTATGTGCATGCCTCGGGGCATACCATATGGCATGCCAATAGTAATTTAAATCACCCAAAATGTGTGTGCTCAAGCCCGAAAACGGCCCAAGATAAGTCCGAACAACCACTTGTTGATTCGTTTTGGGAGGATTTTTTTGGCGAATTTCGAGAAGCTGATCTCAATGCCTTCTTCAATATTGGACAACAATCGACGTAGGAATATCGGTGGCAGCATCGCATCCCCGCTCTCGAATACAGTCTCGGAGTATGAAAAATTTCGCATAATACTTCAAGATGTTCAGCGCGTTCTGCAGGATGAAGATGAAGAAGAAACTGAGATGCGTACTGCATACGTACGTGAGTCTTCTACAACACCGCCCACTTGATTTCGTGGACGAAATCTTCTTAAAGGGAAGGTTTGATGTGAAACATCACTCATAAGGTCGTCTACCTCCTTGTGATCTATGTTTATTTAATGTTTTATGTTTTATGTTTTAACTTAAAGCTCTGTTGGAGAGGTCCAATGTGAGTTATTAGCAGTTTCCCAATTTATGGGAAGTCTCTAGGTTATTTGTTTCTCAATGAATTTTGATTAAAGTAAGTTGATTTGTTTAGTTGAAACTCTAGTTTTCCTAACTCTTAAATACAACGTGATTTTCTTACGAATCTCGCTTTCGCGTTCATAGTATTCACGTCAAAATATCCCTCTAAAATTATTAATATACCCTAAAAAAAAATCGACTGCCTTTCTCTGGCGACACTAATTAAAGAGAATACTTCCATAAGAAGGGCTCTCATGTGAATCTAAGCTAGTAGTAGTCAGTGACTTATGTTCAATTTCAATAGGATTCCCATTTCTCTGAAGATTTCGTAACTACAATATTTTGCTCGCATACTTATCTCCTTTGTATAGTTGTTTTCCAATTGAATGCACATTAAGAAGAGCAAATGTCCGTAGAGTAATGATTATGTCCTTTATGGCAGCTGAAAAAAATATAAAGCAATCAAGAGTTGATTAAAACCCATTCCAAAGACACTCGAAAATCAAATTCAACTAAGCATGCGGCTCAATCAAATTAGTGACCAACATCCAGTTTGTACTAAGAATTAAGTTTGAAGGCATATATGATGGGTGTCAATAAAATGTAATTAAGAAAATTTAGCACACATTAATAAAATTGATATAATCCTCGAAGTGATCTTATGTACAAACACTTGGTAATGAATGAAAAAATTATTACTTGTTTCCCTCCTTTGGATGTTTTGACATGGCTCATTTTGAAAAAAAAATAATAAGCCTGCGGTCTTCAAAAGTTGTAGGAAGGGAAAACTGCAAATAAGCAGTGGCACTGTCTCTCAGATGATTGATGAGCATGAAGCAGGGCTACCTTGAATTTGCCTCGTATTGTAGGACTTACAGCTTATGCACTTATGCGCCACGAAATGATACTGGATCTCAGATGTTGACCCACAATCGTTGCATAGGATCCAGACCTGATAATTTTAAACAGAAAATTAGAAAGATATTAGAGATGTTGGATAGTACTATGTATATCACGCATTGTTGTTCTCCTCGGTTCTTACCATCTTATTCCTGTACGTTGCAGACATGGGTGCGGAAGCAATCTGAAATCAGTTCCCAATACAATATAGGTTATAATGTGGAGCACACACTATTGTACATGTATGAAACAAAGATAATAGTATTAAGTAAGAAGTCACCCTTGCCAATATACACAGATGATCCCACAATATGTAACATTGTTATTTGGATATGTGCCTTCCCAATATGATAATATCCAATACTTCTGTAAGTTCTACACGTCGTTTCTTGCAGCAGATATCGTACTTAGTTAAGAAGTTCTAACTGGAAGTGTATGTAAGATGATAGATGAGGCGTTACATGTATACCTAAAACCTTGCAAGTTTTGTGGTGTCTTTCGTGTTAATATGTAAAAGAATTGGGACCAAATGTTGGCAACTCGCAGACTCTTAGTCAAAATAGTAAATCTCACTAACTTGTCCTTTAAGAGTAAGTGAAAACTGGGGTTTTTCTACTAATACAGAGAAGATATTAAATTTCTCGAGGTATGAAGTCATCAAGGAAATCTACCTCCTGGTCAAGCTTTTTCCAGATATTGGACATATCGCATACTGATTTCGAGCAAACTGGGCATGCAAAACTGCATAATCATAAAGGCAACATGAATTTACTTATAGAGACACCAGTAAAGAAGGCTATTATTTATCATAGATTGATGATATGACATAATTATAACTGGCTTTAACTATCCCTTCTAAATTACTCACTGAAAATGGAGCTCCATCTCTTTCAAACAGTCCAAATGGATCGTGTGTCCGCAATGTAAGACACAAATTTCCTTTGTGGAATCGAAGAGATACTGAAAACAATGATAAAGTACATAAACTCCGTTAAAATCAAATTTTACTCTGTTTAAGATGCAAGTGGATTTGAACCATGATCTATAAATTTAAACTTGTAGTGGCTGCCCTGTTTCTGTTCGAACAGATTAATGTGTATTCGAATAAATCACTCATACGCCCTATCTATTCGAACAGACTTTGATTTTGTATTCGAACAGAAGTTTATGTTCGAACAGACTTCGGGAAAACTCAATTTTGAGATTTGTTTTGAAGCCTTTGGTTTGTCTCGAGATATGTGTGATTGTAATAGCCTAATAGGTCTCCCAAGTATATAAGGGAGACTTGGAAATTTTATGAGCCACTTTGGTAAGATCTATTTGTGAGGAATTCTTGGAGAGAAAAACCTTAAGAGACCGCAAATTGGTTTGAGATTGTAACCAAAGATTATTGACTCTCTCTCTCTACTGTGTGTGGATGTAGGCAATTGCCGAACCACCTTAAATCATTGTTATTGGTTTTGGTTGTGTATTCCTTTAGCTTGTTCATAGTTAATCGGATTGAATCGGAGTTCGGCTTCCGCGGCGCGGCTGAACAAAACTAAGGCAAAAAAGGAAAATGTACATCCCTCTACTAGATTTTTTTACCTCAAAACAGATGGGACAGTTGTGGTGCATCGCTCTTTCCACACAAAGATGTGAATCCTTCAACAACATTGCATAACAACATCCTAAAACAGTAACCCCAAGAAAGTCCATACATCAAGTAAAGAGGTAAAGATAAATATTCAATTACTTAAAACGGAGGGAATTGGTAAAAAAAAAAATCAAGCAGATGGAGAGTCGGGTTACGTACCGCATTTATCACAATGGAAGAAGTTCTCCACGCCTCCAGTTCTGTAACAACAAATACAATAAATGAGTAAATGGAAATTAAAACAAGTAGAGTGCGTTTTCAAAATGAATTGACCTTAAATACCTGCATATTCCACACCCATTGCAGTGGTATTGATTCTTTGAGACCTAGAATGATAAACTAATCATTGTTTGTCACGTAATAAATCATTGTTACCTGTAAATCAGAAGATATATTGTTTGAAGACAGATATAAAAACACGTACATTGTCGTCGAAGAACTTGCATTTTTCACAAAAGTACTTCCCCATGCAAACACCACAGTTGATGCAACTCTGTCCAACCTGAACAAGGACAAGAGAAAATTATCAATCTTTATTCATAGTCCTTTTTTACTTTCGTTATTTTTAAAAGCTTTAGTTTTTCTTTGTCGTAGACTCACATCTTGTTCTGTGCTACACAGGGAACAAATCACCTGAAAGATCAATAACATAGCAACAATGTCATATACGTTCTTCTCTTATATAGGTCAATCTATACATGAATATTGTATAAAAGTTACAATTCTACAAGCATAACTAGTTATGACAAATTTCAGTGTTGTAGTAAATAAATTTTGCGATCATACAGCTATTGAGATCCCATGGTATTTGACGAGATCTCATGAAACTTTGCAATAGATGCCGCCAAGGCATCATTATAAGCAGCAAAACAAAGGATAAGGGGTTTGCATGTTATAATCCCAAAATGGAAGCCATATCCCAAAAGAAAACAACCCATGTGCAATTCATATAAAATTTGCATCTTAATATTCCTCTAAGCTCAATCGTATCCGACGCTATATAAGGTTGGCACCTTTTCACTTAATCGATAAGATGAAAACCTTTTAAAACTCCAACAACATTTGAAGACAAATCCAAAAAAAAAATGAAAACCAAAAGTGTCATTAGAGTTTAGACCAAACAATTCACAAGATTCATTCAAGTCATTCACAAGAAGAAAAAAAACGGAAAAATATAAAATTTAAACATTTGGGTATCTTGTAGACTTGTGTCAGGATAAAAACTAAATAAAAGACTAACCTTTTTAAGTTCATGCCGGGGAACATCATGTCGATCAATAGGATCGATCTCCATTGAATTCTGCCCAAAAAAAAAACCAATAAATTTCAAATCTAAAACAACCAAATTACACCCAAAAAAAAAAATCTTTCCTCAAAGATGACACACCTTAGCTTCATTGTGACAATGTCTACAATCAAAGATTTCATTGCAACATGGTGCCCTAATCTTGCATTTCCTCCTATAATGTGCACACCTAAAAACACCCACCCAACAATCCAATCAACCCCTAAAAACCCAAAACACATGAAATAATTCTGAATAAAAAAAATTACCCGAAATCACCCGAGCCCAATTCCATCAAAGAATTCATATTTTGACCTAGAAGATAATGTGAATTCTTTGTCTCCAAATATCTGGCAAGAAACGGTTTTGGCGGGTAAAATCTAAGACCACGTGGTGTAAGAGAGGGTGAAAGTTACAGTTGTGACCTTGGTTGATGGGTAGACGTAGATAGAGGGCGAGGGGTGTTTTTGGGAAGTTGTGTGGTAACCGTTGGCACAAGTTAGATTATGGGGTGGGTAGTTGGTGGTGGGTGTGATCGTGAATCACGTCACAAAGTGGATAGAGTTTCTCAATTGTTTAATTGTTGGTGACAAAATAAGTGGGTCCCGCAAAGTGAGTTGAGCGAATCAAGTTGAGGAGCCTACGTGGCTAATTATAGTATTTTCATCAAAACGTCCAAATTGTGTCTTGTATTTATACCGTTCAACTGTCGAGATAGAACTGATGACACACCGTGAATGCCTCTTTTGTAAAGTCACTTGTTGAACCTCAAAACCATTTTTGGTTAAGGTCACCATATAAAATATAATAAAGACTACTCTACAATTCTCCACCTGGGTGAAGATTTCTTTAAATCTGAGCCCAACTTCGCAAACCCACCAAATTAAACTCTTTCTCCCTAAAACAAACATCTCAAATGACCAAATCGACTGCACCAAATCAACGGTTGCTTACATACCGTGGGTTAAGTCGCCCGTTGTTCCTAATATCCATGTTAGAGGACAAATCAATCCGTATGAAAGATTTGGACCAAGTCTAAACAATAATTAAACTTAATCTCATAAACAACTTTCGTAAACATATAAGCCAGGTTATCATTCGTAGGGATTTTCATCAACCGAATTTCACCCTCTTCAAGTACCTTTATAACAAAATGGTAACGCACATCAATGTACTTCGTGCGTTGATGATGAACTTGATCTTTTGCCAAGAAAATAACACTCTGACTATCACAAAACACATCAAGATGCTCTATCTTAATGCCCAAATCATGCAAATAACCTTTCATCCAAATAGACTCTTTAATCGCTTCAATTACCGCTATATACTCTGCTTCAATAGTAGATAAGGCCACCGTTGACTATAGCATAGATCTCCAACTAACCGGTTCTCCACCTAATGTCAAAATATATCATGTAGTAGACCGTCATTTATCCAAATCATTCATATAGTCAGAATCCGCACAAAACTGATCAACCGAATTTTGTTTACGAAATTCCAAACCAATATCCACAGTACATTCGATATATCGAAGAATTTATTTCACATCTCATCAATGATCTCTTCTCGGATTATGCATATATATGCTAACCATCCCAACTGCCTGTGAAATATCTGGCCGAGTACATACCATCGCATACATCAAGCTACCAACTGCGCTAGCATAAGGAACTTGACTCATATAATCACGTTCCTCATCGATTTTTGGAGACATAGGAGCATTAAGCTTAAAATGAGGAACAAGGGGCATACTTACAGATTTTGTGTTCCCATCAATACCAAATCTCTTAAGTACCTTCTTCATATACATCGTCTGAGAAAGACGCATCGTTCCCTTCTCTCTATCTCTATGAATCTCCATGCCAAAAATATTTTTCGCATCACCCAAATCCTTTATTTTAAATTCTTCACCCATTTATTTTTTCAACTTGCCAATCTCTCTTTTATACTTACTCACAATAAACATATTATCCACATACAAATACAAGTAAATAAAGGACCTGTCACGTAGCTTACGTAAATAGACGCAGTGGTCATAATGACTCCGTTTGTACTTCTGCCGAATCATAAACTGATCAAACCATTTGTACCGTTGTCTTAGAGACTGCTTCAAACCGTACAATGATCTCTTCAGTTTACACATATAATCTTCATTTCTAGCAACTTTAAACTCACTCCTATGTAAGAACGTCGTCTTAATATCGAGTTGTTGTAACTCTAAATTAAATTACGCTACCAAGGCCAAAATGATATGAATGGAGAAGTATTTTACCACTGGAGAAAAAACTTTATTATAATAATTCCCTTCCCATTGTGCATAGCCTTTGGCTATGAGTCTTACCTTGAAGTTTATATCATCATCTTGAGATCCTTGTTTCTTTGTGTAGACCTACTTATAACCGATTACCTTCCTTCCCTTATGCAACTTTAAAATTTTCCAAGTTTTGTTCTTAAAAAGGAAATACATTTCTTCCTTCATCGCCCGCCCATTGGTTAGCTTCAAAACCGTAAATAGCCCCCTTATAAGTGGAATGAACATCTTCTTCAATGACCGATAGTGTGTAGGCTACCATGACCTTTGCTTTTGGAAGTATCATGTCATTTGTAAGCCATCCCAACTTACGTACATTCCTCTTTAGTTTACTAGTTGCAATTGACTTCATCACCGGAGTCTCCTCATCTGCACTACCAAATGCTCTACCTTTGTTTGTGTCTTCATTATCTGGAATATAAACTAATAGCTCAACACCCGTTGTCATACCGGTAGATGACACCCCATTTGGTACAAAATTATCTGGATTATGTAAAGACGCATCAATCTCCACCCGCTACAAAATCTCATTTGTCATCTTTTTTTTCGTTCTTAGAGACATGTGACTTCATTATATAAGTCTCATCAAAAGTGACATCCCTGCTGAGAATAATATTTTGGTCTTTCGTATCCCATAACTTGTAACATTTTACCCATTTCTTCTTACCCCAAAAAATGGTTTTCCTTGCTCGAAGATCCAACTTACCATCTTTGACATGATAGTATGTCGGACACCCAAAAATATGAATAAAATCATAATATGTAGCACGTTCTCCCAACCAGAGAACTAGCCCTTGGTTTAGTACTTGGAAAAAAATTAGGAAGTGGGACAAAAGGTGGTTCAACCTTGTTTTCTCCGGAAAGAACTCTAGAGCAAAAACTTAAAGCCTGTCATACATGTTTGTTATGAAACTTAAGAACCTTCTTAACGCCATTTTCAGACACAACCTTGTAGCCTTTCGCTTCAAGTAAACCAGTTAAGATAATATTCTTCTTTATAGTTAGAATTAGGGGTGGGTATCGATCGTGTAATGGCATGTTTTCTAGATGGGAAACTTCACTAATACTTTAGTAAGGAAATTATAATTATAAGCTCGAACACACTTGATTTTATGTAAAAATTCAGTGAAACCTGATAAAAACCACGACCTCGGGGAGGATTTAGTAGTAAAATTAAGTATGTACTAGTTATTATAATTGTTGGAAGGTAGAATGAATGTGAATAGTAGAAAACTAGTAAAGTTATGGATCTTCCTTAACATAGGTTCTGCCTGTATTTATAATGTATATGGGTAGTTATAAATAATTGGTCTTCTATATTAGTGGGTGGTGGGTGAACTTCTCGAATATCTTGCAACGACTCTATTTTGACCAGGTGTAACGGCTACTGTAGAGGGCCGAGTTCTATAGATATGGATTCGACATGGTTCGACAAGCTTTTCCTTTTCAAATCTAGGAAATATGCTACTACAATTGCCCCATTCTCGATACAATTACTTGTTGTTGTGTAAAAAAAAATGTTAAACCTCATGTGCGGTAAAAGATGTTTTGGAGTAGATAAAGTTGTGGAAGTCGATCATCGTCGTGATGTCTTGAGGCTTATTGCAGATGATGAAATTAGGCGAGTTGCTGGAGGATTGTTGTTTGCATGTGGATAAGTGAATCATGTTCTTTGCTTCAAATATAATTATATGTGAACATACGATATAATGTTCTCAATGTATATGGTAGTTGTCCTATCGAATATTGTTTGAATATGTTGAATTTGAATTATGGTTACAAGTGTCCCTTAAAAATAGGAGGAAAATAAAAAAAGGCATATGGGTTAGAGGAATATTGTTTAGGTTTTCGAAGAGCAATGGCTAGGTGTGTCCATGTAGGTGATGTATTGAGGTATAAGGAATTGGATACACATTCTCTTTTTATGAACATAAGAGCTGCATTGGTAAAGATGGATAAGTCATAGGAGGTAAAGATGTATCTAGATGGTTTGGAGCAGCAGTGTAAAATCCTATTATCTTTTAAGAGTAAGAGGGTTCAAGACTTTGAGAAGAGACGCGTTAGGCATTATGCTAGGAGGGTAGTTGAAGAGTTGCGAAAGGGTGTGATAAACAGTCGTGTGGGGGATATAAATACCCCCATGAGTGGCGACTGTTCACACTCTACTATTTCTAAAAAAATTATGTGATTTATGATTCTCTGTGCACCTCTCTTGTTTCTCTTTTCACCATTGGTACTGAGGAGATTGAGTTCTGATCAAGAGAGCCAAACTTGCAAAGGATAGAGATAGAGAAGTTGTGCATCAACAAGGTCAGTCTGTCTAATTTTGTGAATTTTTCTTATATGCAATGCTTGTATTTGTTTGTATGGTAATTGGATTTAAACATGTTGTAGATATTAGTCATGTGCATGTGATGTATAAAGGAATTGGAGGAAGGAATTATGTTTGGGGTGAAATTCGAGAAAAACTGGTTTAGGTTTTTTTTTTGTATTTTTGTCTTTGTGGGATGACATGGGTATGTTTTTGAGGCTTGCAAGGTGTCGTGAATGACAATTGAGTATTGTAATAGCTGGTGTGGTATAATTCTTGGTGATATGGAAAGAGAATCAAAATTTGGTATTGTAGGTATTACGGTGTGGTTTTGGGCAGTTATGAGGAAATGGGGTATTTGCAAGGTGTAAAAAAACTATTATGCCTGAATTTGTGTCGTGAATTACCTTATTTTACGCCGGAGATAATGCAAAATCAAAAAAAATTTGAATTCGGTCTTTTTTGGCGGGAAACTAGGGGTAGGGGAAACGTCTTCGAGAAGTTTCGTAGTTCCTGTAGAAAACTTTGAGGAAAATATTAGATAAATTAAATAGTTCTCGAAATAACATGATATCGATCTTTGTACTTGTTAAATTTTATGTTAAAATTGTATCGATAACTAATGTAACAATATCGAACTAAATAGTAACAGATAAAATGATGGGTTGGAGAATAATACTCGTCAACATTATCGATACTATAAATGAACATATATGTAATATATGATATTTACTAACTTAAAAAGGAAATATGAGTTTTAGGTTTTATTTAAAAAATGGTTGAACCAATTCAAAAAACTAGTTACCTTGATGTTGACGCAGCAGAAATATTTGATAATCTTATCGATGTAGAACCGTTTGATTGATGTAATTACTTACATACAAGAATTGGGTGGGAAGTACAGAGTGGGGGTGAGTAGTACGGAGGGTGCTGATTCAAATCAGTATAAGGTGGAGGTTAGGGTTATCAAGGTGTCAGATGGGAAGAGAACTGACATTAACGCAGATCACGAGCTGTTGACGAGTGATCAAGATGAGTGTTCTGGTGGGGGTGGCGAGGATAAATATATGGAGTTTTTTGGGAAGGCTCCAGAGACTAATGATGGACACATAAAATGACCATTATTCCCCTATGACTTAATGTTTATTATTCTTAATTTTATTATTAAACATGACTTATAAAGCCAATTTTTATATTTCAGGTCACATGGAGCTCATTTACCAAATATGTGCAAATACCGGGATGTATAGCTCAAAGGATGAACTGTTGGAGAAGGATGTAGAGTTGTCAAACACAAGGGTCCCACATGGGGAGATTATAATTTTGGAGGATAACTCTTGGAGGCTACAAATTTATGTACATTCATGGCATAGGTTATAAATCTAATATTAAATATAAGAACCCTCTCCTTCATCTATAAAAGGAGAGGTGGTGAGCTCATAAGATTATCCAATTTTGAGAGAATCATTCTTGTAGAGTGCAAGAGAGCATTATTAGAGTAAGTTGGTGCAAGTCTTGTAAGCATTTGGAGCATTTCATTTTGTAAGTCAATAAAATTCCTTTTTTTTTGTTAGTTTATGTTCATTTCATTCTCATATCATTTAGGTTTTATAGTTGTTATAATGGCCGGCTAAGTCCTCACTAGGGGTGAGGATGGATCCGCCATAAGCGTATGATATCATGTAGTAGAATGTATTTTTCTCCAACACAATATGAGCATATTATCACAAATCCCAAAACTATATTGTTGGAGACATCCATTATCATCCTATGATCTCTTTAAGTAGAAATATAGGAAGAGTTTTGTGATTCTCAAATGATATAGTAAAATTGTATTAATATTGTATTTTTCTAAGATATGATCCTAATTAACATTTCATAGTTAGCATAGCTTTCACGGAATGTGTTTTTAGTACATAAATAGTTCATACAATATATTCTACTTGAGTTATAATTAATCATGAGATTACATCGACAAAAGGTCGAAGTTTGTTATTTCAATTAAGTAGAGAATTTAATATACGATACTATGTTGATATTGTATGTAAATGGTGGTGAAATCCGAAGCCCCTAGACCTTTATTCTTGATTAAAACCATATCATTGATTTTTACGGTTTTACAACCTTAGATTACTAAAACACAAGACCAAAACTAATTTCTAGTTCCGTTCGAAAGTGAACGACACTCTAATTTTTACCCATACTAAACACCGGATTTTGACCGTTATCAACTAATTAAAATTTAAATTTCAAGTCGAAGTACAGTATCCTCAAGGATATTAGGCTGGAGGAGTATCATTAGGAGATGACTGACCAAGATGTTCCAATGGATGGTATCCTCATCCATCGAGAATAAATTAAAAAGGGGTTAAAACTGCCTCTTCGAGCTAACCAAAAGAAAATTTAAAATTTCTTTGATGTTGCCCCTGGTCAGTTCAATCTAAATGTATACGACTTTTTTAGGGTTATGGCAGTAATAAATGGTCGGTTAAAGGAGATAGGGGAGCAGCTGATATATGTTGATGATCTGTGTGTGTACTACACACTTAAATAAAATCCTCAAAAGGTCAGTTATAGATATTTAACAAGGTTTCTGAAGAGGCCTTTGTCTTATGAGATGGTGTTACAAGGGGCAATATTTTGCCGTACATTTCCTTATATCGGGGAACTATGAGCTCAATCCTAAAGTCCCAGGGGAGACTTTAAAAATGAAGAGTTTCCATCTAGGTTTGTGTTTTGTCTAAACATTTTATGTTATCGAACTTTTTGTATTGTTCATTCGGAATATGTGTTAACTGTCTTTTTACAGCATGTAGCTCAGAAGAAGATTGGCAAATAGTTAAAGGTGAAGGAGAAACTGTATAATTTGAGGACCAATTACTATGAGCGAATTGACTTTTTAGTCGAAGACCAAGATAAGGTCAAAGATTTGTTCCAAGATGCTGGGCTGGAAAGATCTCGAACCAAAGGTTCTGACATTCTTGTTATCGATGGTAACAAGAAACCTGCTGAGACGAGTATCCCACTGGAGAAACTTGCTCTCAGTGGGCGCACAACAGATTCTACTGCTGCAGAGGCAGAGACCGTGCTGACTGGGGCTTTTGGAAAACATAAAAGAAAGAGGGCTGCCAATCCTCTTGTCTTCGTCCCCTTATCAAAGAGGGTGACTCGACGATCTCCTGTTAAGCAGGGAAAAAATGTTGGAGTTGGGGGGTCTGGGACTGTAACTATTCCAGAGGGTCGATCACCGAAGTCGGCCACTACTACGCAGTAGACTGCTGCCTCTGGGAAGAAAGATTCCCAGGTCAAGTCGAAGAATGGTGGGGACTTTGCAAGTTTCTTCGAGGAGACCCAGCGGACTATTGAGTCCTATGCTACTGAGAAATACTCTTTGGAGGAAGATTTCTCTAACTGCTTGACTGGAGCTGAAAGTTTGTCGACCTTCTTCATCGAAGGCCATCATACAATATCCCAAGTTAGAAATTCTCATGCTATGACTCGTTTAATGACTTTGGTGCCTTCATCGAGGTCTCATTGTTGTACTATGATGCATATTAAGAAGCTGCTTCTCGATGCGAAGCCACAAATGCTTGGTGGGCAGAGCCTTGCTAATGAGCTTCTGGTCTCCAAAAACATCGAGAAAGAGCTGGCAGCTGAGAAAGAGGAGCTAGAGATTATGTTGGAGAAAATGAAGACTGGGGCGGCCAAGTCGAAGGAGGCTGCCATCCTAGACACCAAGAAGATGTGTCTAGGAGAAAAGAAGAGAAGATGAGGCCTTGGCTTTGCAGAAGGCCAATTTTGAAAATGATGTTCGCAAACAGGTTTTGTCTGTGCGAATATCCATAGAGGCAGAAAAAGCCAAGGCTAAGAAGGAAGCTAATCTTCATCTTCTTGACTCACTGGAGCGGATGAAGTCTAACTTTTTTCTTCAGTTAGATGCCATGGAGAAGAGGAAAGACTTTAATAAAAGTCTTGTCACTGTTGCTGGATTGAGCTTTGTCGACTTCGAGGTTGAGGACGAGGTTGTCTAGGAATCTGAACCTGTTCCTATTTTTTTGAAGGCATAGTGCAAGAAGAAGTATTAGATGACCTAACTCCTGGTTTGTCAATGAAGGATGCTATCCCCCCCTCTTGAGTAGTAGACATTAATCTATTTATTTTTGTTGAATCTGAATTTGTGTACAAGTGGTCGATAGGACCTTGACAATTTATTTATTTATTTGAATATGTTGATAAATGACTTTTGAAGTATTTTTATCGAACCATATGTTTTGAAGTTTTGTGATTGGATAAAGAAGTAGTCGAATGTGATGTGTGATTTTTAGACAAAATAAGCTAAGTGTTTGATTCGAGCTAATCAATAGTGTGACATCCATTTTTAGAAGTTGATAGAATGTTGTTTATGGCAAGTATCTGAATTAATGGAGAAGATGGCCATATGATGGCTTTGTCGGCTAAAAGATGTTTGCCAGATGTGTTCCTCTATGGGATATCTAGTTTTTGATAATAATAAAAAAAAGACAATCACATTATGTGTTGTCGAATTAATAATGATGTGTAAATAGTTTTTTCTTTAATCGGATATCTATTTTGTCAAAGGAATAAAACTTAATTGTGACTAAATTTTTGTAAGTTTGATCAAAAGAAAAAGTGTAGAATAGATGATGTTATGATAGGAAAGAAAATTTTATTGAAGAAAAATGAAATAGATTACAATTTTTATTTGTAGAACATCTTCAGATGAGCTGTGTTCCATAGGAACTCGAGTTGTACTTCATTTTCAGTTATCAACCAGTGCGTACCACTATCATTTTTGTAACTTATAATATAAGGTCCTTCTCAATTTTTTGATAACTTGCTGAAGTTCCTTGGTCGAGTACTATCTTGAATTCGTCAAAGTATAAGGTCACCGATGCCGAATTTGCGTTTCCTGACCTTCTTGATGTATGTTTTCCTCAGAGTGTTATGGTAACACCTTAAGTTTGCGATGGCATGATATCAAGTTTTTTCGATCCGATTGAGATTATAGAGAAGTCCAAGTTCATTTTCTTCATCTGTGATTCATCTTATGGCGGTTGAAAGATCAAGGTCTGAAGGGATGACAGCTTCAGTACCAAAGGCCATCATAAATGGTATGCAGCTTGTGGATGTTCGAGGTGTTATTTTATACGCCCATAAAACGCTAAGTAGCTTTTCGATTCATCTGCCCTTCTTCTCATTGAGGCACTTTCGTAATTCTGACTTGATGCTTTTATTGATAGCTTCGGCTTGGCCATTCCCCTGGGGATAGTAAGGTGTTGAAGTAGTTAATTGGATCTTGTATTTGATAAGAAATTTTAGGACTTTGTTACTGATAAATTATTTATCATT
Organism: Kingdonia uniflora; assembly: GCA_014058105.1. Taxonomy (NCBI): domain Eukaryota; kingdom Viridiplantae; phylum Streptophyta; class Magnoliopsida; order Ranunculales; family Circaeasteraceae; genus Kingdonia; species Kingdonia uniflora. The sequence goes on along the minus strand of JACGCM010000719.1, from coordinate 60,682 downwards.
ATCTGATCTTATCATTTGCGGACAACCAAATTGAGTGATAATGTGCTCCCAAAGGAACTTGATTACTTCATTTTTGTCAGTGTGACAAAGTGGCACAACTTTTACCTATTTGGTGAAGTAGTCACTAGCTAAAATAACAAACTTCCTATTTCCTTATATGGGGTGAAATGGACTAATGATGTCAATTGCCCATCTTTTGAATGGCCAAAGGACATTACTGACATGCAAGTCAAGGGCTGGACTTTTAATATTTTGGGTGTAGATTTGGTACTTATAGTATTTTCTTACAAAATCTTCATAGTCTTACCTCATCTTTGGCCAATATAACCCTTGTGTAGATGCTATTTGTGCCAGTGATTAACCTGAGACATGTGCAACACAAACGCCTTCATGAAGCTCCTTTATTTTGATTTGGGTTTTTCTTTGTGAAATACATTCGATAAGGGGACCTCCACCAATAATTTGGAATAGTATTCCTTCTTGGACCTTGAATTGTGAACATTTTGCTAGGAGAGTTCGAGCTTCATCTTTATTCTGGGGAAGGGTTTCGAATTGAAATATGTAAGAAATGGCTTTCTTCAATCTTCATGATCTTCATCTTCGGTGACTTGGATTTGTATTGAGTAGATTGTATCAAGACTGGAATGTTCAATCACTTCGATATCCAAAGTCCTTCTTTCACTCTCTCAAGGCTGCAATGTATGCAAGTGCGTCAACATGGTGATTTTCTGCTCTGGGAAGGTAAGAAGTTGTTGTTGTTTTGAATTTTTTTATTTTGTCTTCGACCAGCGCCACATAGTCGACCATTTTGCCTGATGTTTTGAATGTCTTGTTGTAATAGTTAGCCACTAGTAAGAAATCTACATAAAACAACTATTTCTTCTGCTCCAAGTGCTAATGCAAGCTCTAGGCCATGCATGATAGCTTCATATTCCGTTTTATTGTTGGTTTTATAAAACTTAAGTTTGATAGATTTTTCAATTTTATGATTGGATGGTGTAACGAGAATGATATCAATCCCTAATCCTCTTGGTCCAGCAGATCCATTTGTAAATAATCTCCATCCTGTACTCTTCGACTATGTATCTGGCTCTATAATTGAGTCATCGGCTAACACCTCTTCGAGTTCTTCCCATTCTGGGTCTTCGACGAGAAAATCTATCAAGAAGTCTGCCACTGCCTTTGACTGAGATTTATGGTTCGAAGGAAATTTCATATTCTCCTAGGAAAACAGACCATTGTTGGACTCTTCTAGATTTTTCTTTTTTGGAAAACACTAGTTTAAGGGGGAATTTGGTGATGACTTTGATGAGATGTGCTTGAAAATAAGGTCGAAGTTTTTGGGAACTGTACACCAGGGCTAGAAGCTATTTTTAAGTGGTGGTGTATCTTTTTTCTATATGCATGAGAGTTTTGTTGATGAAGTAGATTGGTTTTTCTCCTCCGTTGTCTTCTTGAATAAGAACATAACTGATTGAGTCATCTATTGTCGATAAATACATTGTTAATGTTTTACCTTTGACAGGAGTACTCATTATGGGAGGACGTCCCACATATCTTTTGAGATCTTGGAAAACCAATTCACATTCTAGAGTCTAGACGATCTCCTTTGGGTATTTCTTCGTCATAGGTGAGGGGTTACCTCTAAGAAGGAGGTAAAGAAATTTGCATCGATCATATGACTTTGAGATAAACATGTGTAGAGCAGTAACTTTCCCAGTAAATTTTTGGACTTCTTTCTTTGTTTTGGGTGATGGCATGGCCATGAGTGCCTTGATTTGCTATGGATCAATTTCTATTCCTCTTTTGCTTACTAGGTGTTCTAAGAATTTTCCAGATGCAACCCCAAATTAGCATTTTTTAAGGTTTAACTTCATGCGGTAAGTGCGAAGGATGTCGAAGATAGTTTGGAGGTTGCTGCAATGATCTTCTCACTTTAGGCTCTTGCAGATCATGTCGTCGATGTGCACCTCTATGATTTTTCCAAAGTGATCTTTGAACATTTTTGTGACGACTCACTGGTATCTGGCTCATGTATTTTTCAACCCAAAGGGCATAGCCGTGCAACAGTAAAGTCCCATTTCTGTTACAAATGTAGTCTTCTCTTAATCTTCTTCAGCGAGTGGAACTTGGTTATATCTTGAGGCTGCATCCAGTATTAAAAGGAGTTCATGACCTGCTACGGAGTTCAGGAGGTAAAAAATCAGAAAAAGGGGAAAGTTGTCTTTAGGTGTAAATTTATTCGGTTCAGTGAAGTCCACATAGACCCTGATTCCTCCATTCTTCTTTGGGACTGCTACGATGCTTGATACCCATTTTGGATACTTAGCTTCTTGAATGAATCCAACGTGAAGTAACTTGTCGATTTCTTTGTTAACTGCTTCTCGAAGCATGGGGGCTAGGTTACGACGCTTATGCACCATAACCTTGTTGTATGGTATAAGGTTTAACTTATGGCACGCAACGGAAGGCTCGATTCCTTGCATCTCTTGAAAAGACCATGCAAAGACATTAATATTCTTTTTTAAGAGATGAAATAGGGTTTCCCTTTCTTCTGATGATAGTGTAGATCCAATAAAAGTGTTTCTCCCCGACCCATCGAGCTCTATGGATTCAACTATTTCAGTGTCATGTTGCTCAAACGTTGGAGGTGGTTCGTGCTATAATTGTTATGCTTTCAGGAGTTTTGATGTGTGAGAGTTTGTGGTGGTATTTTTGCACATTCGTGCCACAACTTGACTTCCTTTAATTTTATAGACACCATGATCTGTTGGGAAACGTAATAAAAGATGATAAGTCGAAGGTACTGCTTAGATGGAGTGGAGCCAAGTTCGACCTAATATTCGTAAGTATTTGGATTCAGCATCTATGATAACAAATTTGACGAAGGTAGTCTCTTGTCCTGCTTGAACAGGTAAAGTGATCTCTCCCAAGGCTGATTCTTTTGAACTATTGAATCCTGTGATGGTTGTTGTCAAAGCTTTGACTGAATCTTTGAGGCCTAAAATGTTAACCACTTTTTTGAACAGTACATCAGCTACACTTCCAGTATCCACAAGGAGTGTGTACAGATAGTCTTGTTCTACTTTGAGTATGATTACCAATGGGTCATCAGGAGGTATTTGACATGGCCGGCGTCGCAATCTTTGAAGGAAATATGATATGGGCATTTGGCTTTGCTGAAACTGGGTAGAAGTTTAGCAGATTTCTTGGTCGAGGTCATCTTATTGTAGGATGTGATCCTGTCATCTTTCTTTCGTTTCTTACCTTTTTTAATCTCTATCATATAAAGATGTCGAACATGTCCATGGCTTTGTTCTTGTTTGACTTCTTTTCTTTTTGTTTCTTCTTCGAGAAATTTTTGAACATCGAGTACGTACTCGTGGAGCCTCCCTGCTTGGACAATACGGTAAAAAGTTTGTATGAGGGAGTAACATTTGTCAATTTTATGGTTATGGGCATTATGATACTGGCACAGAGGTTTATTTGGGATATCGGGAATCTCTTAAGCTTCTTAAATGAGTTTATCCCCTCTTAGTATTGATAAGATAGCTGAAAGGGTGATTGTCATATGAGGTAAGACTGGGACAGGTCTATCTTGTTTCCCATCTTTTTGTTTGACATTATCGTTGTGACGCCCACGCTGTTTGGTAGTAACATTGCTTGTTGATTTTGAGTGTGGCGGTGAGAGAAAATTGTTTGATTGGATAACATAAGAACTCTTCGTTTTATCTTTCTTGAATCATTCGAGTTCAATATAGTTATTAACCACCTCGATCATCTCTGTGACAATTATAGGTTTGTAAAGTATAATTTCTTCTCAAACTTTAGAATCGATGTGGAGAGCTGAGGTGAATGTCGGTACGACAATCTTGGGATCAAAATTTCCAATTTTTTCCTTGTTTATTGTACGAAATGTTGGAATTGTTTTAACTTCAAATATTTTATAAAACAAAATATGGTTTTAAATGTTTTATCCCACATTGAAAATAAAAAATATTTTCTAATAGTTTTTATATCTCTATTGCTTAGATGGATTTAAAACTCTATTCTATGAGTGTGTGCACTCTAGGAAGATGCTTCGCATCGAGTGCGACTCGCGCACGCGCATGGGCGAATGGTCGTTTAAGGCATTTTTTGATATTTTATTAGGAGCACTTAGTACTTTGCACGCTTGCCGCGGTCGTGGGGAATGGGCTTAATGGGCTTGAGTTTGGAACAGATAACCTTTTGGACTTCTATGTCTGTTAGAGTCTATAATTAGTTATTGTGGTTTAAGTGTGACTTATTTTGATATTAATACTTTAATGTATTAATTAAGCAGTTTTAGAACTGAACAGTTTTAGACTCTTATTTATAAAGTTCTCTCCTGTGAGTAAAAACATAGAGAAAAACAAACAAGTTCATTTTCTTTCTCAATTTCCTTTCTTTTCGTTTTTTGGGCAATGAGGAAAGGTTAAACAAACTTGATCACTCTGTGCAGTACAAGAACATAGCGATAGAACGGGTCTAGCTTGGTTGAATCTTGGAGATAGTGTTGTTGAGTTCTCTTACACCTTTGGAGAGGCTTCAACTATCTTCAAGAAGCGTTTGCGCACCTCCTTGCTTGGTTTGGTAATTGTTTTCTTTTGGTGAAGATTAGTTATTTATTTTTGAATTTTCACAACAAGAAATGCTTGTAAAAGTTTGCTAAAGTTTCCTTTGTGCCTTGTTCGAAAAGGAAAAGGGAATCAACCGTTATCTTGCGTTCTTTAACATGTGCGTAATTTGACTCGAATAGTCACTGTAATTGGGTGAAGCTAGTAATTGAACCTTTAGGAATGGTGTAAAACCATCTAAGAGGCTCTTCCTTGAGGCTCATGTTGAATAAACGATATAACATGTGATCAAGTTTGGAATAAAGGCCAACGCCTGCTTTAAAGTGACGAAGGTGAGTGAGTGGGTCGGTGAGGCCTGCATATTGGTGAAACTTTGGCACGTGGAAGTTTTCTGGAATTGTCATGACTTCGAGTTGAGGGGAAATTGGGTTGGTTTCGATTCTATCCAGAGTGGATCTTCGACTAGGATTGTCTGAATATACACTGCCTGAATCCTATTGTTCAAGTCATCTAAGGCAATAAATTGTTGGAGAGTGTTTGGTCCAGCTGCTGCTTGTGGATTAAAATCTCCTTATCCTTCAGGGACCAACCGTTCCCTAACTGGTCGCATTGAAGGTGGCGGTGGGGTCTAATGACGGGTTTGTTGACTTTTTTGAGTTGTCGATGCTGACGATATAAGGCTGAAATGCCGAGATGCTCTATCTGAGTTCCTTGATCGAGATCTTGAAGTTCAATTTCGTTCTTCCCTTGGTATGCTCTCCATCTGGGAATTTCGTGACCGATGATCACTTCGGGCTTGGGATGGTGATCCTTGCTGACTGGTGAATTGATCGTGATACATTCGTAGACTTTCCATTTCTTTATAATAAGTTTAGCTTTGTTATTCCAGGGCCTTTCTTCTCTCGTCTCTCTCGACTTGGAAGGCTTGAGCGTAAATCCTCTGATCTTTGAATCGTTGGTTTATGTCACATTATATCTACTTCTGAAGCTCGACAACAACATTGTATAAATTGACAATTTTTGGCTGGAAGGTGACTTGAATGTTTTCATTGTTTCTCTGAGTACTAGAGATACTTATGAGGTTCATGTTGGTCATGAAAATGATTGCATAGAATGAGGTTTTGGTAAAGAAAAAGTGAAATTCCCATAGACGGTGCCAATTGTAATAACGTGTTTTCCAGATGGGAAACTTCGCCAATACTTCAGTAAGGAAATTACAATTCTAAGCTAGAACACACTTGATTTTACGTGAAAACCTAGTAAAACATAAGAAAAACCACGACCTCGAGGAGGATTTAGTAGTGAAATTCAGTATGTGCTAGTTATTACAATTGCTAGAAGGTAGAATGAATGTGAATAGTAAAAAATAGTGGAGTTCTGGATCCTCCTTAATATATGTTATGCCTGTATTTTTATAATGTATGCGGGCAGTTATAAATAATTGGTCTCCTATATATTAGTAGGTGGTGAACCAACTTCTCGGATCTCTTGCAACGACTATTTTGACCATGTGTAATGGCTACTGTAGAGGTCAAGATCTGTAGACATAGATTTGAAAACTTTTTGAATGATTAGACACCTTTAACATGGTTCGACAAGCTTCTCCTTATCAAATATGGGGAATATGCTATTGGAGGTTGGTTTGGTTTGGTATTTCACAAATACTAATACCAAAAACCAAAATTCCAAAGGTGATACCAAAACCAAAACTAAAACCAAAATATCAGTTTTTTGGTATCTTCGATTTTTTGGGTATATTTTGGTTTCGGTAATTTTTTGTATATGCCTTTTTGATATTTTCGATATTCTCAAATTTTTTGTTGTTTTGGTATAATTTTATTATATTATGACATCTATTTATGAAAATAAATTTATGAAGTGCTTTAAAGTTACAATGATTTGTTAGAATATAATATATCATAACAGGATTTCATATACTAAAGGTGATCTTTAATATGGGGTAATATGATAATGGAGATTTTATGAATATATAAAACCTTTTCATAAGTTTGAACTTCCAAGTTTATCATCTTCAATGGTTTTGTATTTATGTACTTTGATAATTTTGGTTGGTATTTTCAGTTTTTCAGTATTTGAGACTATCATACCAAAACAAACCATACAAAAATGGTATTTTTTGGTTTTAGTTTTTTTGGTTTTCGGTTTCAAGAAATATGAAAGCAAAACCATTTGTTTCGGTTTAGTTTCGGTTCGGTTTGGTATTTTACCATACCGGTTGCACCCTTAGTTGGAATATATCGAACCTCCTCAATTTCTTTAACCAAACCATTGTGCAACTTAAGACAAATGATAACTATCCCCATTATGCGACATGAATCATCATTTTCCATCAACATAGCTCCACCTTCTAGCCTTTTGAAATTAGAAAAATAACCCCTTTCGAGACAAATATGATAAGTGGCTCCCGAATCCATAATCCATTCTTTGGAATCAATAATATATGCACTAGATGATATAGTTTAAAAAAAGTTAGAATCATTACATTCACTTACCCTACGTTCTTGAGCAACATTTAATAAAGAGCCATATTTCCCAGATTTCTTCTTCTTTAGAAGGGCAAGACACTCATTCTTCCAATGTCCTATCCATTTACAAAAGGTACATTGATATTTACCCAAATTGTTGCGATTAACACCGCAACCTCTCAACTTTGATTGAGAGTTGTTACTACTAGACTTCTTCTTATCTGTAGATCTTCCTCTTGCCATCAACACTTCAGATGTTGACTTATTAGACTTACGTATATCCTTCTTTCTATACTCATGATTTACCACCGCCGTATTCATATTTGAATATTGTAAATAACTTTTCCTATAAGTAATCGTCGTAATGAAGTGTTCGTACTCTTCAGGAATCGAGCTCAAGAACAATAGAGTTTTGTCCTTATCACCAACAACCTCTTTATAGATTCGCTGAGTTGGCAAGTAACTTGGGGAAATCGTTTAAATGTTCCCACATAGAAATCCCTTGTCGCATAGTGAGGCGATAAAACTTCATCTTCAAATGGAGTCGATTTTGGATGCTCTTCACCAAATACTTATCCTCAAGAGTCCTCCAAATCTCTTTCATCGAGGTTTCATTCATCACAAGGTACTTTATGCCTTGAGCTAGGCGTGACCGAATTTGACCACATTTTTGTTTGTTCATCTTCTTCCAAACACTCCCCTCTACCTCCTCGGGGTTGTCTTCCAAATCTTGTTTACTAACGCATTAATAACTTTGTATCGCCACATGCCAAAGTTATTTGTACAATTGAATTTCTCAACTTCAATTCTGGCATTGTTAAACATAACTGTTGTATTATTCCGTTTTGGCGCCGTTGAAGAACTTGGTTCATCTTCTACAATTGTTCCCCCAATTTTCATACGTTAATTAAATAAAAAACAAAGCGAAATCGAGATAAACCATTACCTCAAATTTTGAGAATCACCGAGGATAGAACCTCGCTCTAATACCAATTATTATGCCATGCCGTAAAATTTAACCACCAATTTGATCCGATTAACGATGAAAAAAAAAAACAATAAGTACAATCAAACGAGAACACACATTTATCGTGGTTCGACATATTGCCTACGTTCACACAAAATATGGATAAAATTGTATTCAATGGTCTGAGGTTACAATCACTCACAAACCAAATTGAGGTTTCTCAATGTTTTTCTCTCAAAAGATTCCTCACAAAAGATCTCACAAAGAGTGGCTATCAAATACCCTAAGTCTCCGTTATATATTTGGGATACTTACTACGTTAACATAGATCTCAAGGCAAAACCAACGTCTTCAAATTAACACTCAAAAATTGAGTTTACAATGTATGTTCGAATATACTCCAAAGTCTATTAGAAATGTCTATTCAAACAGAAAACAAAGTACTCCTCTATACTGCATATGGTCTAAGAGCACTTGTAGCAGCTAGGTCGATTATGAGGTGGCGAGGTGGATTAGTTTTTCCATCCTCTAAAATACAAATCCACCCCACAACAACTAGGTGGAGAAGTTGATGTGGCAACCCCAAACCTACCTTGAGGGTGGTCTTACCACCCTTTGGGGAATTTTTTGTGGATTGATATTGCACAGTTTCGAACTGCGCGTAGCCTTTGAGCCAATAGAATGATGACACTTGTCAAGCTTTAAGTGGCTTCCCTGCCCTGCACTTCAGAAGTATGCGTAGTGTGTATGCTCAAGATTGAGACACGTGGACAGTTGAGATTCAAATTTGGCTAACGGTTAGTTATTGCCGCGCAGTTCTGAACTACATGGCTAGAACCTGCATGAAAAATGTAAATCCTTCCCCTTTTCATACTTGGTTTTGTTTTATGATGATCAAAAGGCCTATAGTTTTGGGCATGCTCGTTCAACAAGAACCTCAACGGTTATATTTTTAGGCAAACTTGTTTGGCAAGCATCTCAACGGCTAGTTTATTGGACAAACTTGTTTGACAAGAAGCTCAATGACTACTTTTTTTTACCAAACTTATTTGACAAGAAGCTTAACGACAAGTCTTTTTACCAAACTTGTTTGACAAGAAGCTCAACGCCTAGTTTTTTGACCAAACTTGTTTAACAATAAGCTCAACGGCTAGTTTTTTTATCAAACTTGTTTGACAAGAAACTCAACGACTAATTTTTTGACCAAACTTGTTTGACAAGAAGCTCAACAACTAGTTTTTTTCATCAATAAAAACTATTCATCTTGTACAATCTATTTTCTTACTCTTCTATACTCAACTCTATTCTCTTAAAAACCATTCATCTTTTAAACTCTACTTTATTCTCATGTTATCAATTTCGCCCAATCATGTCTAACCTAATTTTGGAGGACCTAATCATGTCTGACCCATCACTCTCATTCTTATCATCATTGTCCAGAAGCGAAGAGCTCTTCCGACGTCAAATTGAGATGATGCACGAGTATAACAAGGTTATGATTGAGATGGGATAAGCAAAAGAAAAAGTACAAGAGTCGACATCATCACTGAGGTAGGCGCGGTAGTAAAATAGGACTGATTAACAAGAGGAAAGACCATAATCATAAATTGGGTGAGTTTAGCCTTAATCGTGATTATTTTGGTACCAACCCAGTCTTCGCCGATATCCCATTTCATCGTCGATTCTGTATGAGCAAGTATGTATCAACGTATTCATGATCAAGTTATTTATACAAACCCTTATTTTATTCAAAAGAAAATGCCGTTAAGACGATGGGCTTATCGTCGCACCAAAAGATAACGTGCGTACTCTGCATGTTATGTTACGGTACGAGCGCAGATGCCCAAGACGAATACGTTCGAATTGGAGACTCTACGGGTAATTTAAGTTTGAATTTTTTTTACAAAATAATTATAATACTATTCAAAGCTCAATTCATTAGATCTCCCGATAAAAATGATACATTATACTTGTTAGAAGTGAATGAACCGTGGGGCTTCCCGGGGATGTTAGGTAGAGTAGATTGTATGCATTGGGAAGAATTGTCCTACCGGGGCAGGACAATATACCGGGTATAAGAAAATCCTGACGGTGATTTTAGAAGCGGCTGCATCGCAATATCTTTGGATATGACACGCATTCTTTGGGGTACCCGATTCTAACAACGATGTGAACGTCTTATATCAAGAGTGGCCTTTTAATAACTTGTCTGATAGAGTTGCGTCGCCATGCAATTATAATATATGCATGGTCCCGCATACTATGGGGTATTATTTAGCGGACGGAGTCTATCAGAAATGGCAAACAATTGTTCAAACCATAAGAAATTCGTCAAACGATGCCGAAAGATATTTTGCAAGGATACAAGAACCACGCCAGAAAAATGTAGAGCGTGCTTTTGGGATATTACAAGCTAGGTTCTAAATATTGGCTTACGGTGTACGATTTTGGTAGCCTAGTGATCTAGCAAATGTTATGTACGCATGTATAATCATGCACAACATGATCGTCGAAGATGAACGCCATACTTACATCCGGCAAGTAGACATTGATCCTGAGTTTAGAGATTTCGTGAAGAATTGGAAAGAAGACTTAAATCCAAGATACACGATCAACATTATGGCACAGTACATCGAGAAGATTCATGAAATTAGAAATGAAGGTGATCATTTCCAATTACGAAATAAACTTGTCACGCATTTGTGGAATAAAAAAGGGGCAGAGTAATGTATTTTGTTTCCAAGTTTGTAGTTTTATGTTGAAGTTGTAATGTATTTTGTCTACTTGATTGAAGTATATTTTGCAGAATACTTATGATTGATAACAATTTTATTCAAATAATAAAATTACATAAAACTTAAGAACTACTATTAACGATAAGGATTAGATCAATCTTCATCACTAGAAACATCATCATCACTTGGATACTGCTCTTTCAACTTCTTCGAAAAAAGTTTAATTTGCTTCTTCATCCAACGCATTTGTGTCGGTAGTAGGTTACTTAGGTTTGTTGTCATCACCTTAACCAAATGCACATCCTTAATGGTTTTTTTTTCTAGTTAGCTCTGCTTCACGCCTCCTTTGAATCTCTTCCTCTCTAGCCAACTTTTGATCATCTCGTACTCTAGCTCTAGCTTCATTTTCCTCTTTCTTTTGCTCGTATCTCGCATTCTATGCCGTCATCATGTTTATCGTTGCCTCAAACATCTTCTTCCCCCAAAAACCTATACTTGACTTTGCCGCTTCTTTTGCCTTGCATTTTTGTTAGCCATCCGGTCGTACTTCCCCACAAGCATATAGTGGTGTATCCAAGTCGATAGAATCATCCGGAATTACAACATTTGGAGTGCTAGAAGTAGGTATAGAGGGATCGATGCCGGAAGTACCCAGGCTATCGTTAAAATTTGATTTCCTAGCGACGTTGCGGCCGGGTTGCCCGGTATTCTTAATTTGTGACTATTTTGGGCAATGCTCTAAAACTTTGTAAGCCTCCCCCAATGTAAATGGGGTTTTTTTTGTAGTTTTTTTAATGTCTCGCATGCCATACGTTCTTAAAAATCAAGTTTAAAATTCTACTGAGTACGATTTACCTAACAAAATTAATGGAATGAGAATAAAAAGCAAAATTACTTACGATATCGCCCGTTCCAATGTTGGTAAAATATTGGCTTTCGAGGTCTTGAATGATGCCTCTAAAAATCAAACATTTCTTATTGAGTCGCCCCTTATATGCGTAATTGACACCGTTGTATGCTCGCCACATCAATTGGTTATTATAAAATGAGTTGAATTGGTCACGCACCTTGAACAAAAATATAGTGGCTTTTTGGTTGTTCGTGGTAGCGAGGTTTTGAGACACTTGGGACCAAGCGTATGCGAGATTGATAAAGTCGTCGGATGACCAATTTTTGGAGCTCATGTATCTTTATTTGTCGTCATCAACTTCATCCTCAACCTCAACTACAATAGGTGTCGGTGCCGTCTTTCTTTTAGGCTTTGCCTTTCTGCGCGTATTACTTCTCGTGAGAACCGAATTGAGAACCTTAGAGATGACCGAAGATACAACCGGTGATGTATTAAGGTTTAAATCATTTAAATCCCATGTACCTCTCATTGGTGTGGTACTCAAACTTTCACCGGCGTAAGATGATAAATATGGATTTCCCGGTTGAGAGTATGAACCCGTATAAGGATTAAATTGAGGGTAATATCTTTGGTTTTGATAATAAGGGTAATATCCTTAGGTTTGAGATATAAATTAATTATCGTATGACTGGAATAGTTGTCGAACATGGTGATCACGATATTGGGAAGGATTAGGCATTTGCAACGAATCATATACGCCGAATTGCGTCGAAAATATGTTCCCTTGTTGGTTCATATTGGAGGATTGAGAGTGGTTATGAGAATTAAATTGGGAGCTTGAGGATGACATGGTAGTTTACTTGTAAGCTAAGGAGGGAAGAAAGTATAGAAGATTAAGATAATATAGTGTAGAAGATGAATGACCTTTATAAATATAAAAATATAGTCGTTGAGCTACTTGGTGAACAAATTTCCACTTAAATATAGCCGTTGAGCTACTTGGTGAACAAGTTTCCCCTTAAATATAGCTGTTAAGCTACTTGGTGAACAAGTTTCTACATAAATATAGTCGTTGGGCTACTTGGTGAACAAGTTTTCCTTTAAATATAGCCGTTGAGCTACTTGGTGAACAAGTTTTCACATAAATATAGTCGTTAAGCTACTTAGTGAACAAGTTTCTACATAAATATAGTCGTTAAGCTACTTAGTGAACACATTTCCACATAAATATAGTCGTTAAGCTACTTGGTAAACAAGTTTTTACATAAATATAGCCATACTTAGTGAACAAGTTGACAAAAAAAACTAAGTATGGAGAAGAGAAGCAAATACATTCCATACTTGGTATTTTCAAGCGTTTAAAGAAATTCCCTGTATTTCTAAGCTCATCCTCAACCTAATAGAACTAATTTTTTAATAAATGGGAAGGTGTTTGAGGAAATACCTAAACAAAAGAGAAGAAAAAAAGACTTACCCAAAAAAAACTAAGTATGGAGAGAGAGGCATCAAGTCATAAGTTCCAGGCTCTTGCATCGCAGTTCAGAACTGCGTGACAAGCTTGATGAGACCAGAGTAAACCACGTATCTCATTTCAAGGGACCAGATTAAGCTACGTGTCTCATCAAGCGGCAAGAACCTGAAACTTTTGCCTTTGCTTCCCTTCTCCATATTTAGTTTTTTTTGTGATTTTTCTTTGAGGCATTTCCTCAAACACTCAATGTGCCATCTATTGTGTGTGCATCTCTTCATACTTAGTTTTATTTTTCTCCCCTTTCGTTTAGACATTTCATCAAATACATTCCCTATATTATATTATTATAAGAATTAGATTGTTTTATCAGCTCCTCTCTATGAGGAATTTCATTCAAACACTTGAAAAAACCTAATTTTTGAAGCAAACACAACTTTAAACATAATGCATAATCAATTAAACATAGTTTAAACAGAGGATATCAAAGTTTTACATGAAAACATAACATAAACTCGGTAGTATAAATAAAACATAACATAAACTTGATAATCTGACAAAACATAATAAAACATAACCTAAGTGGGACGGCTTTCTTTTTGTCTGGCGGGCGCGTTTGGTATGATTGAGACTCTCGTCATAGGTACATTAAACTTTTGGCTCTGTCTGATAGTTGATAGACATATCAGCTAGTCTCTCTCATGTGACTCGGATAATCTTATCCCTCTGTCGCAGCTATTCCTCTAACTCCTCTGTGCGTTAAAAGTATTGCCTCGAATTTTCATATGCTGCATACCGTATTCCTTTGTTTTGATACCACAACTCATCCATGTTATAGCTAGGTGGACACGGGTGTGGTACCTGCATGACCAGGATCGGTAGCCCTCTACGTTCTCCACTGCTTCCTGCCATCTCCATGAACCATCACAGATCCCCCACTTCCTCACCGTATGCCTCAATACCATAGTTTTGTACCCTTAGAAGACGTGGCTAAACTCGAAGTAGGTGACAGAGCAACATCAGGCCTCACTAGATCACGCCTGACCATCCAAATATTCCTGGCTCTCTTCACTAAGCTACAACCAATCTTGGGATTTGGATGAACTGCTCGCCAAAATGTCATGTAATCCACGTCAGCAATGATATAATCGTGCCCATCATAAAAGTTTACCTCTTTCAGTCCCTGATAAAGTTGTCGATCGTACCGCGAAAATTCTATAATTTATTGTGGGGGGTCATAGGGAACACTATTAACCCCGGTGTTCTGACGCATACACCGGTCTCCTAAATACCAAAGTATACCGTTCTTGTATGGGACTGAAACTAATGGAACCCTTCTTTAACAAAGCTCTGTGGCAACTCTTACCTCTGAACGGATTGCTTGTCTGGAACTCTCCCATGGTTGCCAATCAATATTGGTTATATCCTTCTATTCTATCATTTTTTTGATCAAGACAAATGAATGATGGATCTTAACCCCTGAACTAGCTCTTTTATCTCTCCACATACCCATACGAGGATAAACATGGTTGAAGTTGTTCACCTTGACCAGATACATTATAACGCGATAATACTCGAAGAACCAAAACTTCAACAGAGTATAGAAGCCTGTAATTGATCTCTTCCCCTTCCCACTCTTCAGAACTGAGACTTCATCTAATCCCCGATACAAAGCCTCCATGATTAAAGTACCCTAGTCGAACCTCGACACACCTAGAATATGGTGGTCTATCAAAACTGCAAGATAACCGGCCGGTAGAGATGTATTTGCATTCGAGAAGATGATATTACTCATCATGTAGGCAATAAATGTCCTCGCATACACGATATCCATGTCTTGGTTATAACTGTTGGTTTGAGGATTCAATGTGTCTCTCCAAGTTTTCAAATTATCTAGTGTGATGCTACCGTACCTGATGTCGGCTTGAGTGATTATGGGAAACAATATTTGTGCTTCTTCGAACTTCGAGTACTTATCATAGTACGGGAGTTCGAAACCCCGCCCAAAACTTATGCCCGTTTGCATGACGAAGTCTAATGGTGTAACGCCAAGTTCCCTGCAAGGGAAGTGAAAAGTATGGGTGGAATGCCACCACCGTTCCACGAGAGTATGAATTAAGCGGTTATCTGAGTTTCTCGCCTTAATCGACAAAAAATCTTTAAAACTCATATTGTCGATAACCTCTTCAACATGGGATACCTGACAATCTATTGGTACTACTTTAAGACCTTATTCAGTGATCCCCTACATTGTATTTCATCTTGGTTCTGCAAAAATAATGCATTAACATATTAAATTTTCATTCGGGCATTTCGTCGAACATTTGACAAATAACATTAATAACACATAAATTTTACAAAAAAAACTTACCGGCAATTCTTTTGATCAAATAGAAATGTGGACCTAGTTGTCTAGGAGGATATCCACTCAGTGCAAATCCTCGAGGGTTGGGTTGGGATCATTATCCGGCGCGAGGTGTAACGGCTACATATTCGTGACCAATTTTTTATCCTTTCGTTTAACTTCATCACTTTGCCTACATCTAGTATTGGGAATTGAATGACTAGGTCCCGACATTGTTAATCTATGGATACTGGGATTGAATAGCTAGGTAAAGGTGGGGATTGGGAAACTTGAGAAAGAAGTTGGGTTTGGGTGTTTAAACTAGAAGCAACTATCTTTACTTAGCAATATGTGAGTGAATGAGTGTGGCAATTCGAAGGCAATTCATGCAGGCACTACTCGCGCAGTTTTGAACTGTGTGGCATTAATAAAAATATGTGGCTTAATTTGATTGGTTCTCCTTGCCACGCAGTTTAGAACTGCGCATGGGGATTGGACGTTCCAGATGTTAAGACGTGGCTTAATCTGGAACGTAGATTGTCTCGCGCAGTTCAGAACTGTAGCGACTAAAATCCACCTTGATTTTGGGCCAACTGTTGTGGGCAAATCCACCCTCCAATCTTGATTCTCTCCTAGTCCAATCCACCTTCAAAACCAAACACACCTACACTTTGGCCCAAGCTAAACCCCATTTCCCGCCATTTCATAGCGAAATCTTCGCCAGACTTACTGCAGTGGTGAGTGAGTGAGTGAGCGAGCGAGTTTAATGTTCTCAAGCTCATTTTGTTTTCGAAAATCACCACCACCTCTACTCTTCTTCTTCTCTCCCTCCAAATTACGATTCTCCGCCATTAAACCCTCCTTAAGATTCATCATCAACCCTAATTTCTCTCAAATGTCCCCAATCAAACGCAACATCAATGACGCTCTCATGGCCAACGCTCGTGCTCGTGCCGCCTCATCCAAGAAACCACAACCCTCACAACCATCTCCATCCAAAAAACTTAAACCCCTCGAAAACCCCCAAATTCCCTCCTCCCCAAACCCTAAATCGAACCCACTAGTATCAGAACCCTTAGAATCGAAGCCCAAGGCGTCGATCACCGACGTACTCATGAAGGGCTCGAAGAAACCATCTCCATCTCCATCAAAGAAGGAGAAGAAGGATGAAACCCCCAAATTGAAATCGAAGGGCAATGTTGATGAATGTGTGGGGCAATTGAAGAGGAAAGAGTCGGATTTTGATCTGAAGGCGGCGGCGTGGTGGGGAGAGGGAGAACGTGTGCCGTTTAGATTTCTTGCGAGGGCGTTTGATTTGATTGATAAGGAATCGGGGAGAATTGTGATTACATCGATACTTTGTAATGTGTTTCGTACTGTGATTGCAACGACACCCGAGGATTTGATATCTATAGTGTATCTTGCGGCGAATAAGATAGCGCCGTCTCATGAAGGTATTGAGCTTGGGATTGGAGATGCTTCGCTTATAAAAGCAATGTCTGATTCTTATTGCAGACAGGAGAAGTCGATTAAAAACCAGCTCAAGGTGATATTTTGACTTAAAATATTACCTTTTAGGCGTTGCATAAATGCATTTTGATGATTTTGGCTTCTGCTAGAGTTTGGTTGAGCGTTTTGTAGTAAATTAGTTTGGTCCCTAATGATGTTGATTATTGTACTGTTACTCGAATGATAGGCACTAGGAGACTTGGGTCTTGTTGCAAAAGCAAGCCGATCACAGCAGATGTTGAGAAAACCCGATGAGTTAACTGTCGTCAAGGTTCTGGACACATTTCGCGCAATTGCCAAGGTTTGTTATCTTGCAATATTCATTTAATTTTAACATGTTCTTCATGAGTTTTTCAACAGCTTAGATATTGCGGCAACCACTTAAAGTTTTCTAACAAAAATAAAAATAAAATAAACGAAATATGATTGCTTGTAGATGCTCTTATTGATGTAAGCTGTAAGAAGGGGGAAACAATCCTTGCAGCTTCTGGATACCCACTTTCACTTCGAGATAATCCTTTTCAGTAGCCCCATTATAAAAGTTTTTGTTGAGAAGTAGTGGTTCCCATGCCTACAATACTTTCTATTAAAATGCCCCAGCCAAACAAGTGCCTTTGGGCATTCATTTGTTCAAATTCGGGGTGTTTTTGGCACTCAACGACGCCCTATAAAAATATCCCTATCTATCAGGTGCATTTGACTGTCCATACCACGTGCATTTAACAATCCATGTTTTGTGCCCACTTGAAAATAATAATTATTTTCAGTTCTGATTGTGGTTTCTGAAAGATCTCAGCGAGACTTCCAATTTTTGTACTGGATTCTGACGTGTTGATCAAAAGCTATGACATTCTAGAATTTAGCGCGTAAAGAAACACAAGTGCGATATTTCTGCCCCATGGGTATGGTGGTATTGGTCTTTCTTTTTCTCTTACCCTTACATTTGTTAGTAAATGAACAATGCGGCTAATTAACTTGTTAATTAAACTTTTTCTCACCTGCACGAGTTATTACAGATGAAACTGTCACATAATTAATCTGGTAACTGCAATCGTTTTCATAATTTGATGTTTCTAATACTTTTGCCTATCTGTCTCTCTTAGCGATTGTCTTTTCAATTTGGCGTTGAAACAGAAATTTGTTCTGGGATTAGCTTTCCCATGAATTTAATTTGACTTTCACTCCTATCATGTTTGACTTAGTTTTGAGAGCATTATCTATGTGGTTGTGTACTTAGAAAATTTCCGTCCTGAATCTTAATAGGAATCTGGAAAGGATAGCCAGGATAAAAAAAGGAACCATATCAAAGGACTTCTTATTGCAGCCATTGATTGTGAACCTCAGTATTTAGTTCGTTTGCTACAGGTTATCATACTTTTAAGCTTTGTAGCTTTTTTGTTTTTTCTAGGTAACAACGACACTTCATTTTAAGAAAATAAAACGTGTCCGACACTTGGACACTCAGACACACATGTCCAACACTATTTTCAAGGTACTTAACTATTTTATGCCGTTTCCGACACCCCATACCCGGTCTTACACTGATACCCGTATCCGTGTCATTGTTACCTAGTGTTTTTTGCAATTTCGATTTTCCTAAACTTCTTTTAAACATATCTCTAGACAAAGTTGCGGATTGGTCTTGCGGAGCAGACCCTATTAGCAGCTTTAGGACAGGCTGCTGTATATTCTGAGAAACATTCAACCGCGCCTTCACACATTCAGTCGCCTCTTGAAGAGGTTAGTTAAAACTTGAAATCAAATTGTCAGGATGTCTATGCCTATGATCACCACAAGATATCATGTTTCATTAACTATTAAAATTTTTCCTATGCATTTTCAGGCTGCAAAGATTATTAAAGAAGTATACTCAGTACTTCCCAACTATGAGAAAATTATTACAGCTCTTCTTAATGATGGTGTGTGGAAGCTCCCAGAGACGTGCGGATTTACATTGGGTGTTCCAGTTGGACCTATGCTAGCTAAACCAACTAAAGGTGTATCTGAGATTCTGGATAAGTTCCAGGGTACGGAGTTCACCTGTGAGTACAAGTATGACGGAGAACGTGCACAGGTGACTATTTGCCTACTAGCCATACTAGATAGATATAATTTTTAATTATTCACTGCTTGTTTGCCATAACTTTACTTAATGACAAACAGATACACTACATGGAGGATGGTTCCGTTGAGATATATAGTCGAAATGCTGAACGGAATACAGGAAAGTTTCCTGATGTTGTCATGTCAGTGGAAAGGTACACCTCAAACTGCGTTATTGTTATCAATAAGTTGCTTATTTAATTTTTAGTTTAACCTCATAACGTATGTAAAAGGTAGTAAAGAGTGCAAATATGTCTGCAGTGCGTGGGGAAACCTAGGTTTTGCCAATGTTTACCTGTAACATGTTACAGACATTACATTTGTTATAAATCAGTAAAGGCTCATACCTCTATTATGTGTTCGAAACTCGGATGCACTATGGTCAGGATAATCACGAAACCCACATGCTCAGCCAACTTTGGGTTAGGTATGGGTTGACATGTTGATGTTCGTCTTCGGGCCCTAAGGAGTCCGATAAAAAGATATGCAGGGTTCTGATCGGGAGCTCGGATGATGCAAAGGATTCTCACAGAAGAGAAGTATCCAAGCAATAAAAGAACCAAACTATCGAATTTACAAATAACACAAATTAATCAAGCAAAAAGTGAAACAAAACACAAATTTATTAACAACCAAAAGGTTCTTCTTCTTCAAAGAGAGAAGGAATAAATCCCTAGGCTTAATTACCGAAAATGAAAAGTACCTCTCTAAGGTTGAAATTCAGGTTAGAATTGGGTTGACTCTATACCATCAATCCTAATGTGAATCTACGAACGCGGAAGCTTAATTCGTATTCGATTAACACTAAGTTTGAACTAGATCTCAAATAAAATTTAACAAGAGGAAAACTCAATTCTTTTCGTAAACAAATCAACTCTACTAACTACTGAAGAACAAATAACTTAGACCTTCCCTTTTATAAAACACAATGGGGATTAGAAGTAGCAACCCTAATTCTAATCTAAATAAAATTTTACTTAAATTGGGAAAACTTCATCTTTAACGTGTTGGTTAAACAAGCAAGTCCCTAAAATCTACTTATCATTTCCAACAAAGGAAAGGCTTGAATCAAAATAACATAAATAAAGATAATGCGTCGACGGTGAGAATGACTATTAGATGACGATTCACATCAAATCTACTTAAGCTATTTACCTTTTGATAGGTAAGTTTTGCGACTTTTGCTTGACACTACCTCCCTTGGTATGCCACTTCACTATTTGTTATGTCACTACTCATTCAGTCGGGTGCTAAATAGTCATAAACATTAAATAGGTGCTCAAATTCTTTGCCTGGATCTGCAAATTCTTTCTGAATTGCAATCTTGGTTGAAAAATTGGTTATCTGGACCCAACATGGAGACGCTTCTGGTTCTGTAGGAGTTGGTAATATTTAACATATTCTTGAAGTGGGGATTTAATTTGTCTTGGACTTGAACTCAGCTTAATGCATGTGCAACGGGATTTACTTTTAAAAAATCCAAATGATGGCACCTAGAGGGAAGCAATAATGGCACCAACGAATGTTAACTTGTTTCATTTCCAGTTGAAGCAGTGGTTTTTTTCTTCTTAAAGTGATTAAGAACTTTTAAGCATCTCGACCCTAAATATTAGCTGCAATGGCACAATAAGCATGAATTTGTATTTTGTTCTTTCTAGGCTTTGTGTTTTCTTTAATGTTTTAATGTTTAGAGAAGGATATATGTTCTCTCCTTGTTGTGTAGCTAACGTCTTTTGTAATTGGTTCAGGTTCAAGAAGCCCAATGTAAAGTCATTTGTTTTAGACTGCGAAGTTGTTGGTTATGACCCTGAAAAGCAGAAAATATTGCCTTTCCAGGTAAAATACGAATACTAACTATAAGCCTCTACCCTATATACTTCAATTGCAACTTAATTAAGTATTGTCTCACATCTTTCTGTTTCAGTTGTAATCTTGAATTAATATATATATATTTCTTTCAAAAGCATTCGACACTTAAAAAGGAAAAGGAACAACCAAAGCAAAAACCAAAAGCCCATTCATGCAGAAAATACTGCAAAAAGCAAAAGCAAAATATACCTCGGAAAGAAAAATGAAGGGACACTTAGATGATCTCCTCCCAACATACTACGAAGGAATAAAAAACACCCTGTTTTATCTGTATCCACCACCTATCAAAAACACACAAAATCTGTGGCCGCCTACTTACTCCACCAAAAGATGGATTTTTTTACTGCAAATATCTGCTTTCTGTCTTTGTATATCTTAAGTAGTTTCAACACAACCTTGCCCCAACTTGACAGCCTTTTAGAAATAAAATTGAATATAACTCGATGATAAAGACATTATGATGCCAAAAGAAATTTGATTCGGTTATTAACTAAATTGAAAAAATGTAAGCAAAGGGTTGTATAGAGTTTGTCTATAGTAATTTCATAAACACTCTGAAATATGAGAATCTACATGCTTTATTGTCTGGGTGCTACACTTGATATTTTTGTGTACTTTGGCATTCTCTTAGTTGTATGGAAAATTGAGTTTTTTTCTTCTTCTTGTAATGTGGATGTGGAATGACCCTGCTTTTGCTTTGCTAATTAACATAGAAGGAAGCCTTAGTTCAAGTACAGTATATCTAAGACACATACCCGTGTCTTATACCTTTAATGCCTTTGTGGGCAACCATTTTACAATTCCATCATCTCTATGTATTGGTGAATATAAAGAGCATTTGCTAGCATCCAAGTTTACCATGTCTTATGCACAAAGCCTTACTAGTACGTTAGTTGCGCTCAACTACTTTCTCATGGTACTATAGGTAATAAGATGCTGTTGGATGTTGTTGGTTAATTGAAAAGAGTTTTGATCTGTCAAGTCGTCGGCCCACCCATCTCGGGTCTCCAAGAAGCTTGCTAGATTTAAGAGATTTTATTTTATTTCCATTTTTTTCATAAGTAAGCAAAATTTCCCAAATTAG
This sequence comes from Kingdonia uniflora, assembly GCA_014058105.1. Classification (NCBI taxonomy): domain Eukaryota; kingdom Viridiplantae; phylum Streptophyta; class Magnoliopsida; order Ranunculales; family Circaeasteraceae; genus Kingdonia; species Kingdonia uniflora. Next base: position 38,669 of record JACGCM010000719.1, on the reverse strand, counting down.
GATTAAGGTTTCCTATTTCGTAATGACCCCATAGTTTATAAAAGGGAAACCTAGGATTTAGTTTTAATTAGGTTGTTTTAAGATAAATTATTTAGATTGTAGTAGGGATTTGAGGGTTAGTCAAATTACCTTTTGGGTTTTTCATTGCTAGGATTTGTTATAGCTTTTGCTTCCGTGGCTTGACCCTATCAAGTTTTCTCAAAAATTAAGGTCTATCCGGTGTTAGGAGAATTATAATAATGTACAAAGCCCTTAAAGATGGTTGTGAAGGTGTGACAGTTATGGGCAAACTGTGAAAAAAATTCTGTGTTAATAAATGAGTTTATCCGAGTATTGAAATCTAGGGAGGTCGCTAGGCCTTATGGATTTAGTATCTAAAGATGGATCACTCAAGTTACTAATAAGTTCATGTTATGGGCCTCTTTGGAGTTGGCCGGAGCAAGGATCAAAATATCACATCAGAACGACCGCGATCTGTCAAATCAGATATATACAAAAATAGCTATGATTAATTGACGATATTTTGCCATTTTTCTATTTTTTTTTTTTTTGCTCCATAATATTGAAGTAAATCCCAGAATATCATAAAATATAGAGAAAATGTCGAAACAAGTCTCAACTCAAATCAATTTCTTTCGTCTGAGAGTTGAAAGTCATTGCTCTTCTTATATAGTAGATTGTATAAGAGCAGCCTAAATCCAAATATAGATGGTAGGAGGATCTAGATTCACAATGTTAATATTTGTTTTGTAGTGAGCTCTTTCTATTCCGTGATCTCTCCCACTCTTCCTCTTTTTCATCCCGAATATGCAAAATCATTACTAAATTTCTTTCTTTACCTGGACTATTGCTTTAAACTTGTGCTGCGACTATTGCCACAAATGAATTGCACTTGGCAACTGTTACGGCAAATTGTGGAGCACAGTCAAGAGGAACACACAAAACAACCAAAAACTTAACTTGAATACAAAAGGCACCACTAAACTCGATTGACATTATTATGTCTTTTACTGGTTAAATTCCATCAATTTTGTGTTCAACATATTATGTCGTCTAGATATATTCAAACCCGATTAAACTTGTCTCTTGTGAGTAGTTCACTCTGTCTCTTAGATCCTTCTTGATAGAATATCACCTGTGATAATATTCTTGCTAACTTAATTAGTTCTATTCCGGAATCATTTGCTGATGTATATTTCTGGCAGATCCTCAGTACCCGTGCTCGTAAAGGTGTAATTATGAGTGACATAACAGTTAAAGTTTGTATATTTGCTTTCGATATTCTGTATCTCAATGGGCAATCATTACTCCAGGAGCAACTAATAGATCGTAGAGAGGTACGGTGTTCTTATCATGATTGTTTGATGTTTCAAGTTTCTGGTCATACATAATTTATAAAACTTATATAGGTGTCTTGGTGCAGCATCTTTATAATTCATTTAATGAAGTAGACGCAGAGTTTAAGTTTGCAACAGCAATAAGATCAAATGACCTCGAAGAAATTCAGAGATTTCTTGATACGGCTGTTAACAGCAGGTACATATCGTAAACTGCGTTCAACTTTCCTCTGGGGTATGTACTACCATCTATAGCCGCAATAGCATAAAGTTTGCATTTTTTTCTCATTAGAGACCAGAATATTCCACTTGTAGTAAACATATCAAAAAGTAATTCAGTTTGCTTAAAAAAGTTGAAATGCTCCCACATCTTTGGTCTAAGAAAGTAAGCAAACATGCTCCACATTCAAGATTTTCTTATTTTGATATACGAAATCTAACTGTACTAAGTAAAATGCGAACTTTAACAAAATAGTCTTCCACCATAGTTTTTTTAATTTTATTTGTGACAGGGAAATAATTATAAATGCTCGAGGCTTTCTCATTAATCACGTCTAACTGGGAAAGATTTCGCAGGCTTAGAAGCAACACTTTCAGAGCCTGGGACTGTAAGCATGCTGCCACCATCGGACATGTAGAAATAGTTGTAGTTTATTCTAGTAACCAGATCTGTCAATGCTACCTGCATTAAGCATGAAGGATAGAGCCCGGAGAAAAAAGGCAATGCAATCATATCGATTTCCTTTTCACATCTGGCCTTGATAGCAAGTGCTGTTTTTTTTTTTTTTTTTGGAATCCGGAAGTTCGTCGATAACAAGTGCTGTTCCGCCACTGATTAAGGTTTGTTACAGGGAATAGAAGTCCAGAGCTAATCTTAGGATCTACTTGATCCGACTAGTGATTAATGCCCACAGCTTTTCTGGAACGACAAAGCACTGACCTTGAATAGACAAGAGGTGGGCCTTAATCTTCTATGAGTTCGTCGAGAGAGCCAGCTGATGCCATACCTTCACAGAGTTCAAGCCATGAGCCATGAAATACCCTGTCCATGACATCTAGATGAAAAGCATCCACAAAATGTAGTAGTTTCTGTTCCACCAACCAGTGATGCTTGAGGTTGATAGTTGAAGTACCTCGCTCCTTCCACATCCACCTTCGTGCTTTGTCAAAAACAAATTTTGCACGCTTCACCTTCAACAAGAAACCCGTTACCTGATTTTACTTCTTTATTGCTTCGGAATTAGCAATAAGTTGAAGGTGCCAAGGATCCTTGTACGTGAAATTCAGCAAATCTTGTGCATCAATAGCAAAGCAGTTATTGCGGGCTATTAGGTTAGATGACAAAAGGCTGGATTATTATGTTGAACACCTCCATTATAAATATCTTTTGTGATAGACACTGACAAACATTCTGGAGCACTAAGAAGGTTGCCATCCGCAGAATTTCTAATTGACTCCTGTAAGTTCAACTCAAAATCAACATCCCAAGATTCCTCTTTATCCAGCTTATCGTAAACAACACTAAGGAATTACTGCAATAAGTCACCTGATCCTAGCAAGTAAAGAGCACGCAAAACCCTTAGTAAATCCATCAATCTCCAATTGTTCATCAACTTCAACAATATATGTTTGCCTACATTCAACTTATCATGCAAATCACGATTTTTATCGAGAAGTGTTTGACATACAGTAACTACTGGATTTTCAGGACAAAATGAACGCATGGTGTGAGTATTAGAACTAGAGGTTCCATCTCAAAACCAATTGGCAATGAGTGCAGCAGCCCACGATCTTATATTTTGAAGTGTAAGGTTCTGTGTCCGATGTGGGACTATATATCTTAGCACGCCCCCTCACACGTGGCGTAATTTTTAAACTCAACACGTGGACGGATATTTAGGTGACGAAGAGTAGCACGTGGGCTGTTGGGCTCGACACGTGGAAGAAAGGTCCGCTTTGATACCATAGAACATAGAACTAGAGGTTCTATCTCAAAAAAAATTGGCAATGAGAGGAGTAGCCCCATGATCGTATATTTTTGAGATGCAAGGCTCTATGTGTCAGATGTGGGACTATATATCTCACCAGTGAGAGTCATCCAAAAGATTCAAAAAAATCTTTACATAAAGATTCTAGATATTTTATTCTTTTGTGGAATACAGTATTGAGCAAAATATGAAACCAAATCTGTGAGATGACATTGAGTTCATTGGAGATGAGATAGAGCAGCCGTTCTCGTCTGAACGCTTCCTTTTGTCCACGTACAACCCTAGAAGCTGAGACATATATTGGACTTCAAGGGATCGTCCTCTTAAAAATATTGATAAATTCGACTGCCATCACCTATAAGAACTATCAAAGATAAACAAAAAACTTTGGGTAAGGTTAGACCCCCTATGTTCTTCGGCATCTCCCCTATGCCATAATCAACTTTGGATCCTCTAAAACCTTCAATCTCACGAAAATTACACTTCCAGATAGTGAAACATATTCTCTTGGAATATGGCTAATCAGCTGCGGTGATTTACCAGCGGATACAACTACCCTAGCTATGTCCTTCAAAAAAACAGGACAGGCTTCAAAATCTATGTTGTTTTGGTTATTCTCCAAAATTAACTTGCCATTCATTGTTAAAATATCCGAAGGGAATAGCTCTATGCACTAGATCCAGCAGATCCTCAGCTCCATAGTACGGACTTGATTAAGCATTGGCTAATCCCAGCAGTGTCGGTGTAACGACAGTAGAATAATTCAACATATCCCTTTCCTCTTTTAGAGCCAAACATTACAACCTCTTGAGCCAAGAATATATAGAAATTGCTAATGCATTTAAATGTTGGAGAAGATTTCAAGGACAACTTGTCGACCTTCTTGATGAAAATTTCTACCAACTGAAAGCACGTCGCTCCGTGTGCAAACAGACTGAGAATGTCATCAAGACTCGTATGTGATAAGTGAGTCAAATATATCCCACATTTTCTTTTATTTGAAACAGAGAAGTTGAAAACCTTGTAGCATTTGTAAAACAGCACGAACCAAATAAAATTCATCTGTCCTTAATATATAAATTGATGCCACTAAGGGAAGGCCCTCAAAGAATACACTTTGGATTTTATTTACTAAACTTTTAGGAACTGCAAGCTTTGTTGCACCTTTATCGAAGCCATCCTCCCAATCTCCAGCCATTTAGCCTTGAAGGTACAAATGCTACCTTATTTTCTGTTACTCATCCCTACTGATGATGCATATAATCTGAGCCTATCCTTCTCAATTTTCTGGTTTTGATTCCAGCAATTTAGTATGTGCTTGTCAAACAGAGCTCCAATTGGAATCCAATTTGTGGGATTGTAAGTCTTCCACCAAATTTCTTTAACTGGAAAATGTATAAATAGAAACTCTTCTGTTCACCAATTTTAATCTGTTGGCTCTCACAGCCCGCCAAAAATACTTAAGTAAATATGTTTGTGGGGCATCACTAAAAATTCACTTGTTGTAGTTTTACTTTGTAGGAATTATATAGTTTTATAAAGTATGTCAGAGTCTTTAGATGGTGACCTATAAGCTCTATTAGTTTTAATACCTCGTAGTTTGGTCCATGACTTGGTCACTTGCCTTTGCCGGTTTACCTGTAAAAGAAATATGTAGATCTACTTATTATTGCTTAGGATGTCAATTTAGTCATCTTTCTTTTCTTCTGAACTAATATCATGTTTGCAATGCACTATGCTCTTACTTTGCAGCTGTGAAGGTTTGATAATTAAAACATTAAAAAAAGATGCTACATATGAGCCCTCAAAACGTTCACTTAACTGGTTGAAACTGAAAAAAGATTACATGGACAGGTAATAATCTATACTTTCCTTCTGATGTAGTTCCAAGTTCTTCTCAGTTATTTATTCTTTTTTCTAAACTTACAATGCTCTTATCTGTTCTCTGCAGCATTGGTGACTCACTAGATTTAGTGCCTATTGCTGCATTTCATGGTCGTGGCAAACGTGCAGGTACTAACTTAAACGTAAACTTAAGCAAGTACTTTTTAGATGAGGGAATCTTTTTTTATTTTTCAAGTAGATCCTATGATACAAAAGGATATTTTTCTAGGTGTCTTTGGAGCCTTTCTCCTCGCGTGTTATGATGAAAACAAAGAAGAATATCAAAGTATATGCAAGATAGGTACGTGTTACAATCTATATTATCTGGGAGGATAGGTACGTGATTTTTTTGCTGAATTTATGTATGCCTCTAGAGACGCAAAAAAAGTAGCGCCTTGTGTTTTGCAATAATGACAATCTTCGTGTTTCGCAATTTGGACTTACTATGTGTTCCAAGGGCGGCACTCTACTACAGTCACGCACGAAATCTTTCCTTCTTCACATCTGTAGAGATGTACAAACATGTCTTTTTTCTTTTCTTTTTCATCAGCAATATAAACATCTCTATACTACATGTAATTTTTCTGTGATGAGTTCAGGTACTGGATTTTCTGACATCATGCTTGAAGAACGTTCTGCCAGTCTCCGGCCTAAAGTTATTCCCAAACCAAAGGTCATATTTCTTTGTCTAGAATATAACTAGTTGCGCATACAGTTGTATATTACATGTTAAATCCTCATAATTATTTCGTTTCCAGCCATACTACCAGTTTGCTGATACGATTGACCCAGATGTATGGTTTGAGCCGTCTGAGGTAATACATTTTTATCCTATTCTCTGATGTTGGTATAAAGCAATTCATTCCCCATCATTTATTTCTTGATTTGTAGAGTTTTTTGAACATGCTATCTCTCACAGGTTTGGGAAGTAAAAGCCGCAGATTTGAGTATTAGTCCCGTTCATCGTGCTGCAGCCGGCATTGTGGATCAAAATAAGGTAACAGTGGACACTTAGGAAATTATGGTTCCGTCTCTTGTACTGTAATAGCCTTACTATGTTATCTATCTTTTTTAACTCTACTTGTTATCTTATGAAGGGCATCTCTCTTCGTTTTCCTCGTTTGCTACGCATCCGAGAGGATAAGTCCCCAGAGCAAGCTACATCATCCGATCAGGTAAAACTTACTCTTTCACATTGTTATCGTCATTTTTTTCCTGACTTGTAACTCTGTCCCTAGGTTGCCGGTATGTACCGTTCTCAAAAAATTCACCATTCAAACGGTCGAGATGAAGAGGATGATGATTGATGCGGATACATCTGACAAAATATGTAACCTCATATGAACAAACTATTTCATGATCAAATCTATGGTTTGGACATTGTAATTTGTAAGCAAATGAAGGAAAAAAACATACAGTACTGATTACCAAAGTAAAAAAAATAAAAATTGTACAAAACCCCTTTTGTGCTATTCTAATATCATTCTTGCGTACTATAATTACAAAGGAAAAAGGAAAAAGGAAAAAGAAAAAAAAAATGGAAGATGAGGTCATTCAAACCAAATACTTTATAGTTGAAAGAACTGGTGTTGGTCTCTGTGTAGGTGCTACAATCTAAAACTGTTATCACTTCTGATCAAATCACAAAACTTTTATTTTCTTAGAAACTTTTATTTTCTTACTTTTTGTGGCAAAAGAGTGGATATATGACCTTTTTTATGCCTAGCATGTATGAACCTTCTTCCTACACAAAATTATGTCACTTGCAAGTTCACGGTTTTCGTATGAAATGTTGCCAATACTAAATACTTCTTGTTCTCTGAGGTTTTGGTATAAAGCAAGTGATTATGCATGGTTTTATTTTTCGATTACCAGAGTTTTTTTAACATGCTATTTCTCACTGGGTTTGGAATATGTGTTATCTTGTGGAAGACATCTCTTTGCTGCACATCTGAGAGGGTATATCCCAGAGCCGGCCACATCGTCTATCCGGTAAAACTTAGTTATAGATTCATACGTATTGCTAACGTTATCAATTATAACTAGGTCGATGAGATGTGCCGTTCTCAAAAGACCGTTCTCAAAAGATCTACCATTGAAACAGTCGAGACGAAGAGGAGGATAAATGAATTGGAGATATCTGGCAAAATATACATGCAATTTTACTTACAAAATATCAATTAATCAATAGAAAGACTAATATATTGCATATGAAATGTAAACTTCAACAATCTGAAACCAAAATGTCATTCAGACATCCCTATAACAAATAACAATACCTCAAAGCGTGATGAAAACCAATTTTTATTAATCTCCAGAGAAGAAAGCAATAGAAATGGCACTGATACTATGGCTGATAACGTCGTGGCTTACATATTATATCTTTACAGCTTTGGCTGCAACATTTTAGACAAGTACCACAGCGACAAAATCTTCCATGTTTATATTTTGCACAAAATGGAATGCATTGTCCATAACAATTAGCATAACATGGCACACCAGGTGGGGCATTCTTCATTCTATAACCCTGTGCTACCATTGAAACAGAGAAGAATATCGAGATCACCAGCAACAATGCAACTATTACCTTACTAGCCATATTCTTCGTACCTTACTATCAGCTTCAGTGTAAAGAAAATCAGTATGAAGTGGTAAAGCTCTAGATAACAATCCATATATATAGTATACGGGTACGTTAGAAATAACTATCCTTGAATTTGAAAATATTTGAAGGTTTTATATATCAATAAATCTCCATAAATGGTAAATGTAACTCTTGTAAAATATGAAAAACGTTCGTTCGTTTGTTTTTTAATTGTTTTATCTGCCATGAATATTTGCTATTCTGCACTAACCTTATTTTTAATATCCGAGCGTTCATCCTTATTTTTCCTCACTATTGAGAAATTTGTCCTAGAGACTACACTGTACTTTAGGCCATGTTTGTTTTTTTTTTGGGGTGAGAAGAGGTAGAAAATTTTGAGGTTAGAAGATTGGAAAAAACTCGCGTGCGTTTGGCTGAAGGTTAGAACTTGTACTTAAAATCCTGACTTCTAACTTCAACTTCTCACTAGTCTGTTTGGCTGAACCCAGTGGCGGAGCCAGAATTATTGTTTAGGGGGGGGGGCAGGGAAACTTTTTTTGGAGGGATTTGAAAAGTATTTTTGTAATTTCAAGGGGTGTGCTTACAACTCAAGATTTATAAAGTGGGGGTGGGTTCAAAGTTCTATTTGTGTTTTATGTTGGAGAGATAGTGAAAATGAAGAACACCTTTTTTCTCAATTGGCCTTACTTTAATCAGGTGTGGCAGTGCTTATTAACAAGAATGGGCATCAACAAAATATTGGGGTCCTATCAAGAAGAGCTTGAATGGTGTCTAAACTATTGCAGAGTGCCTACAACAAAGAGTAGAATTTTCAAACTTTTGTTCAACTTCTTCTTTGACAGAATTTGGGGGGAAATGAATTAAAGAACCTTTGAAGAATTAGCAACTACTAGTGACGCCTTAGTCCATAAGATCATCAATGAGATCAAGTTGAAGGTGAATTATGAAACAACTAATTTCATAATTAACTCTTACAACTTGTATATTGCAGATAGTTGGGATCTTGATGTGAGCTGGAAGCAGCCAAGAATGATTAAATATCAATGGAAAAAGCCTCCTGCTAGGCACTACAAGATCAATACAGATGGATCTTTGGCTAACTTGGGTGGTTTTGATGCTGTTACAAGGATTTGATGCGAATGGATTTGATGTTGTTACAAGGAATATGAAAATCAGAGCTTAGTTTTTTTATTTTTATGTATAGTTTTTTATTTATATTATATATATGTTGTTTTTGGGAGAATAGTTCCCCCACTGGTCCTCATGTGGCTCCGCCCCTGGCTGATCCATCTAATTTGACTACAGATTAGAAGTTTCTTCACAAAAACATAAAAAAAACATATAAACCACATTTTCATTTCTAATTCATCATATAGAGTGAGAGAGAGATAAAGAGAAAGAGAGTTGCATGAATTAGAAATAAAAATGTAGAGAGATAAGGGAGAGAGGGGATAGAAAGAGAGGTGAGAGGTGAGAGGGAAAGGTAGAGAGATAAGGGAGAGAGGGTTGTATGAGGGTGGGAGATAGGGGATAGAGAGAGAAAGGTAGGAAAGAGAGGGAGAGGTAGAGAGATAAGGGGGGGGGGAGTTGTATGAGGGTAGGAGAAAGAGGGGATAGAAAGAGAGGTGAGATGGAGATGTAGAGAGTTGTATGAGGGTGGGAGAGAGATGGGATAGAGAGAGGGGGGATAAAGAGAGGGGTGAGATGGAGAGGTAGAAAGATAAGGGAGAGAGAGAGAGGGAGAAAGAGGGGGAGAGAGAGGGGAAAAAACGTTGGGTGGGTTTTATTTGGCTTATTTGGGGTTAATGTGACTTTTTATTTGGCAAATTTGAGTATTTTGGGCTTGAAACGACCAAAATGCCCCCACTTAAACCGTTTACAGGGTGGGAAGCGACCAGACCATGGTATAGTGACAAAACGACCAGTCAAAGCCAGACTAAAAATTTTTTGGTTGGAAGTCAACCCAAAAAACTTTGGGGAGGGGGGGGGGGGGGGGTGAAGTTTTTTGGTTGGAAGTAGGCCAAACTTCCAGTTTTCATTTTTTCTGGAGAGAATGCCTACTTTTATAAAAAAAACAAACATGCCAAAGGTGAGAAGTTTCCAAAAGATCACACCTCTTCTCACCCTTCACCAAAAAACAAACATGGCCTTAAGCTTTCGAACTAAAGAATAGTGATTAATTGAACTTTAAGTTATTTTCATCAGCTTGAGACCATCTGGTTGCCTCCAGAATTGTAAGAACTTAGAAGAAGGCACATGCCATGTGAAAGTAGTAAATGAAAGAAGAGAATGTTACAGCTTGAGACCCAAAATCAACAACATTAAAATGTAGACTCCAAGTTATTCAAGCAATACCAAAAGTTCCGACATGTTCAGTACCCAGACGAACAATATAAGTTTGTGTCCATAAAGGCCACATTGGAATATCCAGCATACAAATTATAGTAGACATCCAACCAAATTTATACCGTAAATTTCCAACAGATTCAAATTCAATATTCGAGCTACAAAGTGGTGTACATATTAAACCAAAATATATAGTCCAACAAATTCTATTTCAACAAAGAAAATCTTGAATTATCATTTGAACCATTTCTCCCATCAACCGCAGGTGATGAAGACAGATGATGGTTCAGGTTACAGTGAATTGCAGTAGAGATCCGAAAACAGTAGAGAAGAAAAGTTCTACAAGGCGTATACAACAAGGATAACTCTGATAGTACCATCTCTTACGCTGTGCAACTATTGAACATGAGTGTTCGAGAGAAATTCAGTTTCAACTTCTCCGCATTTTGATGTTTATGGGAATTTCTTTGTAACTAACTTTCTCGGCTGCCTTGCGCATAGGCCTTCCAATTGATGGTCTCCCTGGAACTGGAGTTTCACACTTCACGGAATTCTTTCTTTCCTTCCCTTCTGTGACTGTGATGTCAGATAAAGCGTCACCATCTTCCTCCATAAGTTCATCAACAAATGGAGGTACTAAATCTGGGGGATCTTTCAACTCTGCAAAATCTTTGCTGGGTTTTGCTTGTTCAGATATAAACCTAGCAGATTGTCTGCGCAAACACTGCCTGTTTTCACAAAGAGATAGTTTCATATATGTGTAATACAGAAAAAAAGAAGGGAAAAACAATCTCCAATGGTCCTGCAAATTTAAAAATTAGTCTAGATATTCACAAAAATGGAATTGAGAGCATAGAGCTTGAGTTGCATCCAGAGTTGTAATAACTTAGAAGAAAAGGGGAAGCCAGATGCAAAAAACAACAGTTATCCTGAGTTGCATCCAGAGTTGTAATAACTTAGAAGAAAAGGGGAAGCCAGATGCAAAAAACAACAGTTATCCTGATCCGTCGTTTATCCTATGCAATACACATCCCATTTTATAGTCAAATAACCGTTTGTAAAACCATTTTGCAACTTGGGAGAGTGTACTACTGTAATCTCTTTTTTGTTCACAACTTTTTCCAACTTAGGCTAGCGCACCATTGGAGATGCTCTAACAAAGGAATAGTAGTCGCATTACTCCATACTTAAAAAAATTTCATGGTACACGTACAAACCTTTTATTGTCAGCTTTCTCATTTGTAGATTCTAGTTGTTCGGCTTTCAAACTTTATCCAAGAAGAAGAAAAATCAGACATGTTATAGGCATAAACAACTATAACAACACGCCAAGTTACCATGAGTAAGCATATATTCTATAAAGACAGACAAACCTTGTGTCCCCATTCTTCTCCTTCGGCGCTATTTCTTCTCTAACAATACAAGATCCCAATGCTGCAAATCATTCATCACAAATTTTGGTTATACAGGACACCAAATACTAATAAAACTGGAAAAAGTTGATTTGGTTAAAGCACAAGGGTTTCAGTACTTACATTGAGATCTTAATTGACGCCTCTTGTTTGGAATATTAAAAGTCTTGGTGGAATCCTTAACTACTACAGCTTCTTCCCCTTGGGTCTTCTCACATTTCTCCATTTGGTTCTTCAGTTAGAGTAGTAAAACAAGGTGTGAGTGATGTCGAAAGAGGAAAACAGAGATCAAACTATCAGTTTCAACATAATTAATCCAAGAGTTAATTGATTTACTTTGGGGAAAGTCTTGTCACATGATTTTTTCTTCACATTATCCTGCAAAAGAACAAGTTAATTTTGTAAGGAAAACCATTTTCAGCTGATATCGGAATATTAGTCACTAATAATTATTTTTGCTTAACTTTGCTGACCTTCAGTTCCAGATCTTTTATTGAAAACAAAGTTGCCCTACAAAATGGTTTTGTAAGGGAAAACAATTTAAGCTTGTATCAATAGAAAAAGCTAATAATTATTTACCTTCAGTTCCATATCTTTTACGGTAAGCAAAGTTGACTTGCACCCGAGCTCGTGTTCCATAGCTTTTAGCTGTAAATGAACACAACCCGATTATAGAACTAGAAGTATTATCGCAACATTGGCTTTACTGGGATTTCAAATTGACGTGAAATTGTATGTTTTAAGAATCTTACTCTGTCTTTGCCTCGGTTGAGTTCCTGCAAAACCAAAGAAGTATGATCAATGATTTTATAAGCAATTGCCAAAGTGTTGGATATTTGAAGGAAGAAGAGAACAAAATCATTACAGATAGTGAATAAATTATCATACCGCTAACATATGACTGTTTGCTTGAGCAAGGTGCCAATTCTGTTGCTGCACTTTCTGCATATTTGTTCTCATTTTCAAGAACTCCACCTTAGATAGCTCAATGATTTTACTGTTATCCAAAGTCAAGAAAATGCAGCATAAAAAACCCTAAAAGTCCTGCTCGGTACACAGATGTAACCTTACACTTGCTAACTATGAGATGACTATGAGAACGTTTGAGTATCTAGTAGCTACCGCTCAATGGAAAAACTTTCTGACACAAAGTTACTAAGGTGTACCAAGTATAGACCTCAACTACAATACCAAAAACAGTGATAACTAAAACAGTAAAAAACAGACATGAATTATTTTGTTTATGCATTCAGCGCAAAAGACCAAATTAAGATAGTATAAGATAACTGGAAACAAATTCATCGAATAAAAGGATACTTCCTCTCCACAAGAAGCCTCTTCAATGCCGTGTTTTCCTAATACAACATTTTCATATACCAAACGACTTAGTAAGCTAAACTAACCACACAAAAAAAAAGAATGAAGAAAAAAACTAAGCAATACCTTCTGGATCTGTTCGACATAATCTACACCAGTAGAAACAGGTCTCCCCTTGTTCTGAGTGTTGGTAATGTCAAAGAGTCGCTTTCTGCAATCGCTCCCTAATGAAATTTTCTTCGGAAATTTCTCTCCGCTCATCTTCCCTGATAAACCCATTCACAACCATAAATCAGTCAATCATTCCAAACCCCCAATCTCACTAACCACTAACCACTAACCACTAACCACTAACCCATCAATAACGCTAAATTACAAACCCTAAAAAAGCTCCCTTTTTCGTTTTTCGCAATCTTCCCTCTAATTTCCCAAAATGCTCAACCCCAATTGCAAAATCATTCCAAAATGCTCAACCCCCATCGCAAAATCATTCAAATAAAACCTGAAACCCTAACTAATCTGCTAAAATCAAGCTCAATTGAAAACCCTAATGCCAATCCAACAAAACCCCTAACTATTTGGAGATGGGCAAACGATAATTGACCTGTAATTGTGATAATCTGAGAATGGATCGAAACAAACCCTAAAGAAATTAAAATTCGCCCAAAATAAAGATAGAAAGAGAATTAGGGCTTACTGTAACTACCTGCAAGATCGCAATTCTCAGTTTCGAGGACGTAAAAGGCTTCCATGGTGAGAGAAGGAACATAAAACCCTAGTTTCGAGAATTTTGAAAAAGAGTCGACTTTGTTTTGGGGGAAAAGTTGGAGGGCAAAGTAGTAAATTTAATGAGGCTTGGTTTCTCAACGTCCTTCCGAACCTGTTTTGAAAAAAATACTTTTTTGCATCACAAGGATGTTGAGTAATTGGTGTTTATTGGTTGCGCGGCCGGGCGCCTCTTCATAATTTATCACCATGTAGCCCCCGTTGGTGGTGAATTGAAATCAAGACCTGTGCTGCTTACCAACCCCTGTCGGCTATGTTCGGTAGCATAAAACATATCTTACATATTCTAAGATATGCTTGAAACATCAGTTTTTGATACTTAAAGAAAATTGCATCAGCCTTTAAAAAAGAAGAGCATCCTAATTGATAAAACTTGAGACAACTGTATTAGATCAATATTTTACAGTTGCAGTTTATCCTTTACAGACGAAAACAGTGCTTATGACATCAATAAATATGATTTGAAGAAATGATATATCAACTCAAAATTAGGGTATAATCCAAAAACTGGAAGACACATTTTCAAAAAGGATAAAGATCCATTATTCTTCCCACGGCTTTATCCATTTCAGAACGCCAGCCTGAAAGTTGAATCTACGATATCTTACTCCCGCAATGTAGTTATTAGCTTATCATAACGAGTTCTATGAGGTAGTGCTTTGTAGAAGATATGAAGCTTTATTCCGAACCTGAAACATATAACCCAGATTTAGAAATATGATATTCAGAAAGCAATGTGTGAAGTGATATGTTTTATTACATACCTTAGAAGCATAAGGCCTTGTATCTGAGCTGGCAATTTGACAAGAACAATTGCGAAGAAATAAGCCCCACATTTCAAGAACAAAAGGCTTCTTTTCTAACAGTGAATTGGAGAATAGCCAGTTCTCAGTCAGAACTAAGTATATGTACATTGTGAAGAGATCACATTTTTTGTCCTTCAAATTCGTCTTTATGAGCAATGTAAGAATCTTTTCTCTGTCACAAACCTGTTAAGAAGCATAAACGACTTATTAAGAGAATAATAACCTCCAAAATTGATAACATTTACGTTTCAATCAAACTCTACGAAAGTCTTGTGTATACACAAGTCTTCATAAAGAAAAGTTACTAAAAAATCGATTCTTTCATGAACCAAACTATAGAGAAAACAGTGATTTTAAGTGCAACCTAGGCATAAAATACAGCTAGCCTGACCGGCTATTGGATAGCAAGCGCGTGTAGCGAGGTTTTATCACAAGGTCGTTCTATGTCCAGTGATTCCCCAAGTCATATTCTATATATATAATCTATGTAGTTGTTGGCTTGATTTAGTAGGCGGGAACAACCTTGATAACCGCTTGGCTTACAGCGACAAACTTCCCATAAAATGGTATTGATAACAAACATTCGTAAAAAAAATAAATTTCCCAGCCAAAATGTAAGAGAAGAGATGAACTTACCTTTGTATCAAAGAAATGCAAAAGAATTTGTAACGCTATTTCACTTCTGAGCTGCTTGCTACGAGTATCAATTGTTGAAATGCAATCTACGAGTCGCAAGCAGTTGAAATCCTTTTGTGTCCTGTGTTTATCACATATTAAATCAATAAGAGATGAATTGAGAAAACAAACAGACTTGCTATATATGCAGACAGACAAATCTCACTAATTTTTCAAGCTTTTTAAGTAACTGCTTGTTAGTCATAATTCAAAAAATATTCACTAAGCATGACATTCTGCCATTAGCAATGTCTTTGTTTAAACACATTTTCCCAACCTATTAGTCTTACTTCCAATGTACTTACAAAGTCAAGTATAACTAAGCTTAAGAACCACAAGTAAAATCACAGAGTACTCCATTAAACAGTACATAGTTCCCCTGGTTTTATAATAATAGATAGGAAGAGTAAAAGTGTCTAACATATTGGTTGCCAGTAATAACCTGCATGCAAGATATTCTGCAACTTTCACAAAGCTGACATCCCATTCATTGTCTGCAAATAAAGAGATAACAGCCAGCATGCATTCATATAGAAGTACTGACAGGACTTGAATCTGGCGATCTAAGAAGAGGCAGATAATAACAATAAGAAATTCCTCGGCTTCTAAATATGAGAAGATAGGCCGTGTATTTCTGCAATGGATAGAGAAAAATGCAACCTCATTATCCATGAAATGAAATAATATGTTATGTATAGATTCATTTCAAGGATATTTACGACATAAAAATGTAGATGTATCAATGTTTGTTATACACACCCAAACCCCCACACATGCACATACACATACATACACACACATATTTCAGAGGTTACTAAGATAATCAGTTACATGTGAAACATACCTTGCTTGACAACAGGCACCAAGAAATTTGACCAAACATCTAATATTTTGTGGTGGGCCATCAGAATCAGTATCTGAAAGATCAGGTTCAGTGTATTTATCAGAAAACTACCAAATACGACACTGTATTATAAGCTTATTCAAAAATTCATTTAATTGGTACAAGATTTTAATCATAGAACTTGGAAAATATGAGAGGTACATACAAACATGATTCTAATGAAATACTTCATCTGATATTCAGATCGCACAAGAAATAGCTTGTGTGGAGGTTGAAATTCGATATTTCAAATATTCATAATTAAAAGCTACCGAATGTTCATTCCATAGTTGAAGATAGTGACAGTTTTGCTTTGTGCTTCCACTTTGTAACAATGTGAGATGATTTAAAGAACAGTAACGGAGTGAGATGCTGAGAAGAAATCCAATATAATTGTCAGTTACGCGGTCAAATTTATCAAATTCGACACATTTTGCCTCAAATTTAATGGACATCCATAATATACTTCATTGCTTTGCTAGAAAAGATAGTTAAACAAGAAGAAGAAAAAAAAGTACATGTTTATCTGTCCTAAGCACTGGCTTATACTTTATTTGTGGGAAATGAGATGCAAACGATTCAAGCATAATCTTTCCAACTACACGGGTTAGAATATACACAGATTTAGGATTAACAAGGATGGTAAAATGATGAAGACTAACAAGTCTTTCTGCTCTGCAAATTGCATTTACTACTTGCAATTTGATAAGATACTCACCAGTATGTTTCAGCTCTGAAAGGGATGAAAAATCAGTTGATGAGTACAGAAGGTACCCATAAGTTTCAAGAGCTTTTTTTAGGTCAGCATAGCTAGGAAGCCAGTCAATTCTAATTGGTTGAAGATCAGCCTGAATGAAGACAATAACAAATAGTAAATGGTTCAGACATGTCATTTGACAGAGGAGTAAATAAAAATACTGCAACGATAAAAAAAATGGATGCATCTACCATCTGACACCTTTTATATAAAGATATATACAAGGAAAATGGTTAAGATTACCTCATTTTTTATTGTAAGAATAGTGCACCAGAAGTCACATGCAGATGTTCTCAGTTCTTCATTTGAAGAGTATAACACTGGATGATTGAAAATGAGGTTAGATGGGGCATCATATAGAATGTAATGGAGCAGTAAAGGGATAAAAAGACTCACTCAGATTAAGTGTCCAAGTTGCTAGAGATTCTTCAACATGCCCATGTGTAAAAGCTACTTCTAAAAGCCAACCATTTACCAACAATCCTTCGAGAAAGGTTTGTCCTAAAAGAATATTATTATATACAAATAAATGAGAATAAAATGGAAGATTCATAAAGGCTGTATCAAAAAAATGCAAATCTGGCTATGAAAAAAATACGAATTAAAAACTAAGGAACATAAATAAAGGTATCCAACTTAATTGTCTTATTTTTTTAGCGAATGTTTCTCTGAAGTCTCGGAAATAAAGGTAGACATATACAGTTTGCACAAATGAGAAAGTAGCAAATTGGTGTTTCGGATTGCTTAAGTCAGTTCTTCACTAAACTAAGGTTACTAGAGGTGGGCCCCCTGTACAAAATAAATCTAGAGAGAAAATGGATAGATTGGAAAAAAATATCAAGTAGCATCTTTACAGAGAAAAAAAAACCAAAAGCAGAGAAAAACAGGGAATATTAAAGGTGTGAAATCCGAATATCATAGTATTCTATGGCTTACTATCTCATGTTCAATACACATTCTCAGATGGGAGATAGCCATTATGCGACTTCATGAGTGGTTGAAAGTAAGATAACACAGACTTTAGCACACTAGGATTAAAGGATTGTTAAGCATACAAGTAGAATATCAGAACTTCCAAAGAGTAAAACAACGTCACATATTTATTAGCCCTATTAATGGAGAGAATAAATAGCATACATATGATAGGACTGTTATTGCTTGCATGAATCTCAACTGAGATATGCGTAAGGTGAGGATATTTTGTTCGAATACATGTAAAACTTAATTTCGAGTTGCATAGAGTAGAATAGGAACGGATGAGATGGTGTCAAACTACTATAAGAGTTCATTGTCTAAGCAATTCCACATGTAATTACCTTGACGCTTTACTCATTTTTCATGCCTCCCTCACTTACGCACTAAGACGGTACCAAACAACCTTTAGATCAACCTTATGGGATTTAATCAGCTTCGATTATTCTCTAACCCCCTCAAGGAGTTTGCCCTAGACAATGACTTCTACAAGTACACCCAGTAGATATTCTTACAATGGAAGTTCAAAATTCCCAATATATGTGTGGACATTTCTCTGAGGATTGAAGGATTGAAGTTCAAAGTCTCTAACCCCTTCAAGGAGTTCCCAATATACGCCAAGGCCTAAAACATGCTACAGCTCAAGGCCATAGAAAGATATGCGCTGCCACTGACTCTCTTTTGGCCATCTACTACTTGCAAAGAAGGAAGGAAACCCCTTGGGGCTGTTACTTGTTGGTGCAGGCTATACTCAAGCGGATTGAAACTTTTGAAGGTTTTGAGATCAGACTTACTTATAGAGAGGCGAACAAGGCTGTTGATTTTCTGCAATTTATCATGAATTACAGAACTTTGAAATACAGAAATTAAGCATTTGATCATTCTAGCTGATAAAGAGAAAAACTAATACCTTCTTCAACATTCAAATCCAGAAGCCCATTGAGTTCATTGGTCATGAACGACTGCAAAGCTTCACACCTTTCAATATTTCCAAAACCCACTTGAGGTGGAGTTTTCTGCAATTCATAAAATAAATAATCATAAAAACATTACATCACCGATATCCAATATAAATAACAAAAAAAAAACATTAAATAAATGAATCACTTAGGGTGTCTGGTTCGTGGAAAACGGCGGAAATGGTGAATTGGATTTCCATGAAATATGAAATTCCATGGTTTTTATTAAAACCGTGGAAAACCTATTTTTTATAAACTAACTTCTATTGTTTGGTTGGGCATGAAAAATGATGGAAATTATTCAAAAAATAGTTTTAAATTACATAAATTTTGGCATATCTATATTATAAATCTCAACGATTGTCCTACGTGGCGGTGTCAAAGATGGCTGGGACAAGATGAGGTGGCAAAAAAATAAGAGCATATAAAGTGGGGTAACTTCACATTTAACTCTCACTATTGTTACAACTAACTCATCTTTATGGCATTGACAATTAGTTTTTAATAGTTTATGGGCATTAAAGAAAAAAAAAACCTCTTCATATCCATAACCATTCCACTATTAGTTCACAAATTTTATCATGGAGCCATGTAACTTTGTCTTTTATTTCTCCTTCTTTCCCGAACCTCTATCTGGATTTCTAGTCTTGAACCATGATCTATAGCTATAACAATCAGGGAAGCACTCTCATACATGTTCAAACGCTTCTTTCAAAACTGAAGATGAGGAAACGAAACCACTATGAACTCTCATGAATAAAGGAGAGGAAACGAAACCACTATGCTCTATCCCAGTTAATGATGTCATGAATCTATGAATCTGAACCCAATACTATTTAATCGAATTCCCTATTTGTCCCTTCCAGTTGGATTTCAATAGTTCATGTTGCGAAAATCTTCATTTCTCTTCCATTCAAACCCAAATTGCAAATAAAATCTCTCGACAATCGAACTCCAGAATACAACGGATGCGATGAAGAACTAATGTAAGTGCAGTTTTGTATTTGATTATTTTTATATATCTTCTTATTCATATTACATCATGTTTTCTTATTGCTCTTAACTCTATTGTGGTTGTGTACAAAAATAGCTTATGCTTGGCTTCTTCAAATCCATGTGATGGGTTCTCATAAATATAATATTTATGGGTGTTCTGAAGTCTTAAAGGTAAAAAGCATTTCAAACTCTCTAATAATTAACTTTGTTGATAGAATTTTAGATTGTAATTTGCTATGATTTTGCAAGATTTAATGTATATAGATTACATTTGTGGATTATTCTTGCTATATCATACATGATGTTGCTTCACCGTCGACTCTTTTAATAAATTCCTTACTCATAAGTATCAAAACATCTTTGGACAAGTTAGAAACATATCTTTTTGGATCTCTATTCTTAGTAATAGACAACTTACTTACACCTTCTCTTCTTCTATTTTTTTTTTTTTTTTTTGTGTTTTCGATTTAATTTTCCTTTTTACTACCCCTTTGTCATTCCCTATTTTGAACAATTTATTTTTGGCTTTCAGTTAAAAGGCGAGTAAAGTGGCGTTGAAATGCATGTCGCTATGCAAGAAATATTTTTTCAACAACGGGGGAATTCGTCGATGAGATTCAAACATAGTAAAAAACCGGTATCTTTTTTTTCACTAAACCATATGCGTTGTTTTTCGTTCTGAATATTTTTGGAAAGTAAACGCAAACGGTAGGAGTAACGATAATCCATAATGGAGGCAAGTTGTGATCGTGATCGTGATCGTGAAAGGGAAAAGTCGGTTTGCGATTTTGGTACTAATGGGTTGGTTAGATTGGAAGAAGAAGGTGATAAAGATTACAATATTGTGAAAAATAAATATTGCAATCGTTTTTGGTTTTTTTGAGCCAACTGCAAATATATTTGGGATCAAACCTAATATAAAATATGTTTGGTATGGCATATCTAGAGATAGAGGTTAATAGGATTATTGCTCATGGGTTTTGTGAGAGTTGTCAATCTCAAAACTACTACAACTGAGACTGTTGTATGTGGATTTATTTTTAACCAAAAAAAGTTCTCTCTTGACGGTGTGATGTCCCCATTTATGGATGCAGATATGCTATTAACATTGATGGAGGATTTGGAAGAGGTTGTACAGCCTCATTGCAATAAGTAGATTAAACAAATCAAGTTATGGTATAAACACATGGAACTCCGACAAAAGATAGTGCCTTGGAGTTCTTCCCCCCAACTTAAGGTATTCACTTATTTTGATACACAAATCTGCATTCTCATAGTTGCAGAGGTTTCTCTCTCCATATTTAATTATCATAACCTAATTGTTCTTTGTTTTCCTTTTTCTTTCAAGCAAATAAATCGGCAAAAATGGACGAGTAATGACTTAGTCAATGTCGTACTCCATACAAGAGGTTTCTTGATATATATTTCAAACTTTTTGTGCTTTTTATTTCACCCTCCCATCTCATGTTTTAGTAGATTTCCCCTTAAATATCAAGAAAAATGGAATATGGGCCCCTAAAATTGCAAAAGACCTAGATGCCCCAATCCTATTTAACAATCCTTTTGGATAGAAGAAATGATTTCTTAAATAAAAACATAGCTCGATAGGGTTTGCATGAACTACAACTATAACAAAGTACATTATGTATTAGATCGATCGCGCTTAAATAATTTTGATGGTGCTATTTTAATAGTGATTGATGTTTGTCGGTCTAATTTGATATTTTGATACAAGTCTAAATCATGTTGATTTTACTATTTGACATCCATCTTTTAAACTGCTTCAGAACGTGTCCTGTGCAATGTACTAACATATTCCAATCCGAATTGTACCAAGATGAGTTGATTGAGTTTGGTGTTAATTGCTTACTCTTCCTGGATGCGGAAAAAGGTATGAATGGGTCACCGTCTTTTTATGGATCTCTTTGACATAGATAAATGGGAAGGAGTGCTTGACCTCAGGTGATCATATAAAAGTTACGTAATGGGTGGACACTCGAAGAACATCCAGAGCAATGTCGAAGATACTTTTTCAGCATTAAACAAATCAGGTGAAAACCAAATGGAGTGGATTACATCATAAAATCGGGGAGACTTCGAAGAATTCAATCGAAGTACGAACAAACTAAGTGATGCGAAATAAACAAATTGATATTGGCTCATAACACAAGAAAGATTATAGGAATTGGGTTATAAGAGCACAAGTTGTTCAGTTTATTGTTCCTAAATTATAATATCTTCGTATGACTCCTATTTATGAATGTAATGTGTAGTACTTACTAATTAATATTCTCACAAAATGTAAATTTTAACATCATCAATTAAATCTGTCATTTCTTTAGCTGAAACATTCACATGAGACTGCATGCAAATGCACATGTCAAAATCCAATTAATCAACAAGAAGTCGATAACTGAGATTGAAGCATCTCTAAAAACTAAATCCATTACTAGCATTGCATTTGTATATTGGTTACAGTTATGAAAACTCTATTTATATTTTCCTTTTATATGTCATGCCTCATGGCGCCTATCTACTCATGCATCATATGTTGTTGTTCATTTTCAACTGCAAATATTACTTTCAGAACATTATTAGCACTAGAAAACCATCAACAATCGTGTGTAGATCACGTAAAGTACTGAAAATTTATAGTGGTGATAAAGCGCGATAGCTTAGTCTTTATAAGAAATGCATGGGTATACTTCGTTAGGTATACTCGGTTTTTGTAACTTTGCGCCTTGGGGTTTAATTTATTAATTGCACTACAACTATAGGTAATATATTAATAGATTGATTCTCAGCATTCCTCATAAGACTAAATCAAGGTGTCTAATGGACTGTAAATACCTACACTTATCCTTATTTATGATTTTAATATATTATTATCAACTTAATTAGCTATGCCTAGCACGGGTATATCACGATTGTCCTATGTGGCGTGAAATAGCTGACTGGGACAAAATGACGTGGCATCGAACATAAGAGCATTAAGTAGTGACTTCGCATTTGACTCTAACTATTGTTACAATTACCTCATTTTTATGGCATTGAAAAATTAGTAAGTTGTAACCCCCAGGTTCATGGGCATTAAAGGAAAAAAAACTCTTCATATCCATAATCATTCTACTATTATATTTCATATTTTAGAGTTAGTATTTAGTTTTGGTAATTCATAGATCTCAAGGATTGTCCTACGTGGTGTACCAAAGTTGACTGAGACAAGATGTGTTAGAAAAAACGCATGTCTATTCTTTGTGGTTTGAATAAAATCTTGGTGATTACTGTTAGTCCCACATTGGATAAGTAAAAATAGTATTTTCACTTTATATTGGGTTACACATGTATAACATGTGTAAGTAAGTGGTGCCCTCACAAGTGTGTGAGGCGAGTGTATGAAGGCTTGTTATGAGGACGCCCATGGGATTGCGTGCAGGAAGATTGTATTCGAATAAGTCTATTCGAATAAATCTGGCAGGAAGAATCTATTCGAATAGATTATGATTATATTCAAATAAAAACACCTTCTCCTTTATTTATATGATTGTTCTTGATGTGTTTGACACACAGAAAAAATCCTCATCTTCTAAATTCCCTGAATCTCATTACTCCTCTTCTAAATTTGATTCCCCGAATCTCATTCCTCCTCATCTATTCGAATAGATTATGATTCTATTCAAATAAGGACACCTTCTCCTTTATTTATATGATTGTTCTTGATGTGTTTGACACACAGACAAAATCATCATCTTCTAAATTCCCCGAATCTCATTTCTTATCTTCTAAATTTGATTCCTTCTTGAGAGTGAGTATCGACTTGAATGCTTCAAGTCTATACGATTCGATCGTTGTATCTTGGGAGACAGACACTGTTAAACTGTGAAGCACCATACGCAGGGTAAAATCTATCTTAAGGAAATTGCAGAGACTGCAAACATCGATTTTCAGTTTTTCCATTTCCTTTTCTTTCATCTTCATCTTCAATTCTGAATACATGTTTTACAAGATGACGTGGCATTTAGCATAACAGAATGTTTATGAGAAATTCAAGAGCTTAGACATCCGTGCGTAGCACGGGCTCATAAGCTAGTTTTCACTTAAAAGTGGATTATAAACTACCATAAAATCAACCCATAAACTTATATGACAATTTAAATCACTTAGTGGAGGTTGGGATAATTTCACACAAACCCACCCTACAACATGACACAAATAAACATATGTCCGCCCTATAACATGACATTGAGCAATTATTGTTCCTTGTTGCTTCAGAGAGAGAGAGAGAGAGACGCAAGATCTTCATCACCATTTTTTATTTTTATTTTGAAGTCGAGAAGAACAAAATTAGCGACCCCCGACACTCCGTGGTAAAACCGAATAAGCTCGTTTGAAAGAGAAAGTCGGGTTTTCCATCATTTGTTAAGTTTTTAAAAACAATGGAAAACCTATTTCCCACTATTTGTTTTCCATCTCAAACCAAACAGTGGAAAATGGATTTTATGGAAATCTAGTTCGCCATTTCCGTAAGTCATTTTCCATGAACCAAACAAACCTTTAAGAACATAAGACTTCCCATTGAACTTATCAAACTACCTGATTGCCAAAAACCCGTAAACCCCATGCGGAAATCGCCTGTTCAGACTTTATTTCAGAAACCTACAAAAACAGTTTCAAAATGACATACATGAACGAAACGGTCCGAAATCCTAAACAACAAACTAAATCTGTAACCGATCAAATGCAGCTGAAACATATTATAACCCCAATTACCTGATTATAACATTCATCAACAAGTTTCGATAAAAACACCTTTGTGTTCTCATCACGAATATCCTCTTCCTCGTCAGAATCTGAAATCTCGCATGCATTTCTCTTTTTTGATTCTTTCTCAATAATTTTACTCTTCTCTTTGTAGAAATTGGTTAAAAGATCATCTAATCCAATCACCTTCTTCTTCCTAAACATCAAAAGTTAAGCAATTTCCCCCAAATTTAAGCATCGTGTTCTTGATTTTACGACATTTGGTACCAAACTTGATGCCCTAATTTTGAAATTGAGAGATTAGGGTTTGAGATTAGATACCTTTTACGAGTTGGGAGAGAGAGTTTGAGGAGTGGATCTTCGGATTCGAAATCGAGAGGCCCGTCGTCCATGTCCATCGATCAGCTCCAGCAGTTTGAGTGAGAGCGGGAAAAGGTTAAGAGTGTTTATGAGTTAGAAATGCCGCCAAAAAGGTTCCAATTATGCTTAGTTTTAGTTAGCGGTGGCAACGGGTATCAGGCGAGGTCGGGTCTTTCTACTTCAGTACCCATAACCATTTAACTAGGGTATATCGGGTTTGGGTCATACTCGGTTTCGGGTCCTAACAAGACAGTCGCAAATTCGATCTATTTAAATTTCGAGTTTTTTGTCGGGTTCGGGTCGGAGTGTCGGGTCCAACCTATGACATATCTTACTTCGTGTATCAGTTTGGTAAACACTCATTGCAGAACCTTGTAATTATATATCATATAATAATACTATGACTTGACATCAAAATTCACTTACAAACAAGAAGAATTCACACACAAATGTACAAACACATATCATAAACATAATTTATAAAGCATATTCCCAATAAAACGCATCATATCTTGCTAAAGTAGATGAAATTAAATTCACATAAGAAAATTAAGTATTGCTACAATAATAGAAAATAAGCAAACCGGTTTAAAAAGTTCAACATCATAAATAAATAGTACTCCAAAATAAATAAATGGTACAAAATCTGTAAGATCTAAGTTCATCTTTTATTGTGTTTCTAACTTGGAAAACGTGTTTCACTCATGATATCAACCAAACAAACAAAATCCAGATTCAAGATAGACAAATACAATAAACTAAGTAAAATACTTGTAACTTCAAGAATTTACCTCATAATAATATTAATATTCACCATCTTCTTAAAGTTAAACACTTAAACTTGCGTTTTAATCGGGTCGACCCGTATACCCGAAATACCCATTGGGTTTTATATCATCGGGTTCAGGTCCTATCGGGTCGGGTCATAAAAAGACCCGAATTTAAATAGGTAGTAGAAAAGAGGATCCAAACCCGACCCAAATGACTTCGGTTCGGGTTCGGGTAATCGGTTCTACATTGCCACCTCTAGTTTTAGTAGAGCATTCCCAAGAGCTTTTGCCCAAATCTTAATTGATTCCCCCACGCGTCGCGCCTGATGGCATGTTTGCATTCTTGTTGGTTGGTTAAGCGCTTAAATTTTGCTAAAAGATTTTTTTTTCTTTGGGTATTTTATGCTTATCCGGCCTTTCTGGGATAGGTGCATGTTGGAGATGTGTGTGAGGAGTCTTGAGAGATTGCCCTTCCAGTCTCCAAATTATGAGAGATTGGGAAGTCCCTGTCTCAATCTTAAGCTCCAGTCTTAGTTTTTAGAGACCATGACTCCCCTTGTTGGCTTGGAGATGCTTGTTGAGGTTACGGCTCAAAATTGAAAAAATAAGAGTCAAATTTGACTCTGTTCGAATAGGAAATATTCATGTTCGAACATAAAGTCGACAACAATTTTTTTGAGTCATTTTAAATCGCATCACTAAGCGTATTTTGGGATTAAGCCTCATGTAATGTTTATTATAAAGTTAGGGCTTCATTTAGACTTAGGTTATGTAGTTCAAAGCCTCCATATGAGAGAAATGATATAAAAAGAGAAAATAAAAAAATTTAGGGTTTTGCTTTTGAGAGATTTCTTGGGTTTTCTTTTTAAGGTTTATTGTTAGGAATTATCTGTAAGGGTAGAGGTGAGGCAGAGAGATCTCTAGAACTTCTTGTAGCCCTTTGTTTGATAATAAATATGTCGTGCTTGTCAACCTCCATTGAAATCGTTTGTGCATTTATTGTTCTTGGTTTGAATCTTTTATAGGTTGAAGTAGTGATCTTCAAGTTCTTGCTATATCTAGTACTTTCGCGTTTGTCTTTGCCCCTAGTTTCCTAACAATTGGCATTAAAGCGAGGTTTGGGGCAAGTAGAGAAGCAAGATAGGAGGATCTAAGTACTCTGACGCGATCAAATTTGATTTGGAGAAGTTTGATGGGAAGATTAATTTTAGATTGCGGCAAATACAAGTCCAGGATATCTTGATTCAAGGCGGGTTACGCAATGTACTTAAGGGGAAGCCTATAACTAAACCTCCGGTTGAAGTTGTAGTGGACGACGATGAAGAAGACTGGGAAGATCTGGATTCAAAGGTTGTGAACGAGATTCACCTTTGTCTTGCTAAATTTTTTTTGGCAAACGTGGCTGGAGAGAAGACCGTGAAAGGTCTTTGGGAAAAGCTTGAAAGTTTATACCAAACGAAGAGTCTTTCGAATCGCTTGTACCTGAAGGAACGACTTCATACGCTTCAAATGTATGAGGGTACGAACGTTGGTGATCACCTAGGTTCTCTGAACGGGATTGTTTCAGAATTTGAATTGATCGGAGTTAAAGTTGAGGATAAAGATAAGGTGCTTCAACTCATATGGTTTTTGATCAGTCTTCCTTCAAGCGTCTGTATGGGAATGATACCTTGAGTTTTGAGGAGGTTACAAGTACATTTTTTTATGAGGAGAAAAGGCTTAAGGGTAACGAATCCTCTGCGATAAACTCAGTGATGGTGGCTAGTGGGAAGAGAAACTATAATAAGTTTTAAAAAAGAACTTGTTGGGGTTGTGGTCAATCGGGTCATTATAGATCTAATTGCAAAGTTGGGTAAGGTAAAAGAGCAAGTTCGGTAAAGGGCTCTGAAGGTGACACTAACAGACTGGCGATAATGACTAGAGATGATGGTGATGAGCCACTCCTAGTGGTGGTCGTTGATGGTTCTCGCCACGATAGAGAATGGATGTTGATAGTAGGGATGCATTGCATGTGTGCACACACAAGGCCTGGTTTGACAAATATGTAAGGTGTAGGGGTAGCAAGTTTGTGTCGACGAGCGATGGCTCTCGAAGACCGATTTTAGGAGTTGGTGATATTTGCGTGAGGATGTTCGATGGATGCATCGTAGTTCTTCATGCTGCTCGATATATGCCTAGTATGACTCATAGTATAATTTTACTTTCCAAATTAGATAATGAGGGTTACAATTACTCCGGGCGAGGTAAAGTAATAAAAGTTTATTGGGAAGTCATCTTTGATCATGAAAGGAGTTCTCAGCGGGAATTTATATGCATTGGTGGGCAAATCAGTGGGTAGAGATGTGAAAGTTGCATGTATCGACAAATCTACGAAGATTTATTGAAAGGGGAATTTAGTTCAAGGTAGAGCAATGACACGGTCTACAAAGGTGATCAAAAAATGGGTTCCGATTGGCGGGTCTGGGAAAAATCTAGATTCTTGTTATTCTCTTAATTGAGAAATTACCCGTAGGGGAAACGCAATAAGGATACACAACGAATGCAATGGAAGAAACACATTTTTTGCCGAGGTGGAGGTTGTTAAGGTTATGACTCAAAATCTAAGAAATAAGATTTTTTTGGTTTCTGTTCGAACATGATATTTTATGTTCTAACAAAAAAGTCAGACTTGACTATGTTCGAATATGAAATATTCATGTTCGAACAGAAAGTCGACAGCAGCCTTTTTGAGTATGACAAGAAGACGATTATTATTATTGATTGTGATCCTTTTGGGTTTCCACCTTCATTGAAATCGTGTGTGCGTTTATTGTTCTTAATTCGTTTGAATCTTATACAGGTTAAAGTAATGATCTTCAAGTTCTTGCTATATGTAATGCTTTTGTGTTTGTCTTTGTCCGTAGTTTTGTAACAATATTAATGTAAATTTTTGTCGTGCGGGGAAGATAAATACCATTTATGTTTGCCTTGATATTAACGGGTGAGAATCTTGTGCATTTAAATGACAAGAAGACGATTGTCAATCTGAATAAAATCATCCTCAAGAAGAAAAAAAATTAGAAATTTAATGGGTATTTTTATAGAAATTCCAGAGCAATATCAGATAAATTCTCAATTATTGAAATCAACCAACCCCCAAATTGGACAATCTGAAATCTAAAATTTGAAATCTGAAATTGGAGTGGTGAAGCCGTGAAGGTCGAAGGTTTGTGTTTGATGAAGAGAGAGTGATGAAGAAAGGATGGAAATCTGATATTGCAACCAAAGAGAGAGGTGATTATTTTTTATTTTTTATGTGGGTATATATATAACTATATAAGAGGGAAATTTGAAAGAAAAAAGCCCCCTAGCCCCCCCCCCTAGACCCGCCCCTGAATACACGTGCTAATGTTGTCTTCTGAGAAAACCTAATCTCCCATCCTCATCAATGAGCAACTACAGCCTGACTCTTATTGACATTTACAGTATGGTTGAAGATATAGGAGGCTTTACTAGTATGGTCTCTCTCTCTCACACACACAGTAGGGTTTAAGTTAGTTGATCATCATCTCTGTATGTTTTAAATTATATATATGTTTTTATTTATTTTCAATACTTTTTGTTGATTTACTTGTAGAACCCAGTTGGCATAATAATCACTTCTCTCATTTGCATAAGGTTCGTTATTCCTACACTTTTTTTTACCAAATCATCAACGGATCTTAAGAATCAAATCCTGACTATTACGCATCATTTTGACCAATCGCACAACTAGTATTCAATCAAAGTTCTAGTAATAATTATTACATCTATGTGTTATCAAATCAACAAACCTATTTATAAAATTAGCAATCCCCTTTATCAAATTGACTCAAATAACCCTAACTTTTGTTTATTATTTTGTGAAGGAGGATTCACATACACTCAAAAACACTATACTCATTCTTCACCACACAACTGTGACATTTTTTAGGGGAAAAATAATGTATAGGTGGCAAAAAATGTATAGGTGGACAACTTTCAAAACCCAGTTCTCTCTTCCCTGGGTTCCTCTTCCCCTCTCATCTTACTTCACTCCCGCTCTCTCAAATCAGTCTCTCACTCACTCTCTCTCTCTTGGTCTTTCATCATCATCATCATCCCTATTTTCAGAAATCAACTAAAAGGAACGAAGTGCTAGAGAGGTTCTCATACTCACTTTTACACACACACACACACACACACACACACACACACACACACTCTCTCTCTCTCTCTCTCTCTCTCTCTCTCTCTCTCGTTCTTCCATCAAAATTATGTGGATAATGATAAACAAAGTAAATAATTTATCCTGGTATTAGAGAAGTAGAAGCCGTTGTTCAGAGATTGAGAAGTAGACAAAACATATGATTATGTCTCCAGGTTGAAAGTTGTAATTATCCCAATTATATTTGCTCTGAAAGGGTTTTGGGTGTTGGAATTGCAATTTATCAGTGGTATCGTCCAGGTACTTCCCAATTCTGAGAGATCGTTTTTACTCATTTGTAATTGGGCTTTATCATTTTTTATTTTATTTTTTTGAAAATTGAGTAACTATCATCTTCTCGCGCAAAGCCGTTATATGCTTCTTTTTGTTTGTCTCTGAATCCACAGTTTTTAAAATCCCCCCCCCCCCCTAAATTGGGATGTACCCAAAATATCGACACCACTTAATACAATTGTTTTAAGAGGTTTTGTGCGAAGTGGTTGGTATAGTCTGGAGCACCGACTATAAATGTTTTAAGAGGTTCTGTGCCAAGTAGCTGTGTATAGTTAGGAGCACCGACTACAAATGTTTCAAGAGGTTCCGTACCAAGTGGTTGCGTATAGTCTAGAGCACTGAGTACAAATGTTTCAAGAGATTTTGTGCCAAGCGCCTGCGTATAGTCTGCTGTAATCTTAAAAAAAGTTAAATTTGCTAAAATTAACTCAAAAAACACTAACATAGAAGCGTCAACGATGCGCAACGAACAATATAACAAGCTCCTACAAGGTAAGGAAAAACGCTATGTGGATAACGTCAGGGTTACAGACACATAAGAACATAAACAATTTTAAGGCATGCACGCTAGTTTGGCGTTACTGGTGTAAGTCAAATGAAACCTCCTAAAAGCGTTGGATGTCAATAGTAATTGAGGTTGAGTGACATTCACATAAAGAACTCATTAAAATTACCTAACGTATGTACTTTAGCGTCAATGCCACAGAGGGAAGAAAATAAGATTTTAAGACCAACGCAAGGAACTGTAAGTTTACAATGTTAGCTAGAAACAAAATGCAAACTGATAGAATCATTTTTTGCCCTAAATACGAATCTTCTTCGCGAGATCTGGCACCACCCCGACCACACCAACCGAGTTTGAACCTTCTTGGCTCTGATGAATAACAAGTTCTTGGTTTTGAAACAATGGGTACTCCGTTTCAAATTGATTGAACTTAATTTCTTCACGAGATCAAACACCAAAACCGTGGTGAACCATTCTCAATGAACTAAACCAACTAACTAAAGTAATATTATTAGCAAATTTGAATTTCATAAAGTTGTAATATCAAACTAAAATTTGGGGTACTTCAATAAATTATCATGTATAGTGAGAGGGAAGTAAAATAGAGTAGTGTGTGTTGAGGAATAATAGAATCTAAGCTTAATAATTATATATTAAGAGTTATTTCTTTGTATGTACTACAAAGAAGATAACCCTACAACAAAGGTTACCAATCTTACTTAAACTCTCCTCATAAACCCTAAAGGCTTATGGGCTTGTTAGGAGTCCAATAGGATACCCCAACCCAGTTGGGCTTCTAGCTTGGGCTGAACCTAACTCCTAACACTCCCCCTTGGGGTGTTCCATAACCGGATGACTTACCTCATCAAAACCTTTGCCTAACAAAACCCCCTTGGGCAAAAAGCTGTGCAAGGAAAGAATAAAATCCTATGCCATGTATGGGTTGTGGACCGGTATACATTGCCTCATCGAAACCTATAGTTAGTAAAATCTCCTAGGATAAAAATTATACTATTAAGAAAAAGAGTATAACACACATGTGTCCATGTCAGGCTGGGACTACTCCCCCTGACGTCGATCTCCCTAAGATATTAATAAATAAATCTTCTACATGCCGATTCCGTGTACTAGCTGCTTGAACGTAAGTGGTGCAAGATTCTTCGTGAATAGGTTTACAAAGATGTCTTCTGAAATATCTTGATTAACGCCAATCTCATTCGCCTTTTATAATTCATAAGGATGGAATGGCTTCTGTAAAATGTACTTCGTTCTGTCGTCATTGATAAATCGACATTGACTTGAATGATGCAAGCTGAATTATTGTCATACATAGTCGATGCTTTATCTTGGATATAACACGCCACAACTTCAGTTGATGTATCTTGGAGCATAACCATCATTCTCTGCCAGCTTCATGAAGTGCAAGAATCTTCGTGGTTCGAGGTGTAGCTACCACCAATTCTTTATGTATCCCCGTATATAAATACGTAATCCATCTGATAATGGCTTCTATGTAGGTCTGAAAAGTATTCTGTATCGGTATACTCTATACTTTTATGTTTACCATTTCGAATATAATAGACCCCAGCCTTTCATACCGATCAGATACCTTAGAATGTGCTTGATCTCAATCCAGTGCCTTTGGGTAGGAACAGAACTATGGCAAGCCAGGCAGTTCACTGCGAATGAGTCATTGAGTCTAGTATACCTAACTAAATATAGCAAAATACCTCCTAGTTATGGCACTACGACCCTAAGAGTTTCTCCCCTCATTAGGATGGTGGAAGATGTCGTTATCCACACCCAAGTGATGGATGCGCAATAAATGACTTAGCGTCGTGTGCTACATCCATACCAAAATGTTAGATAACTCTTTCAATATATATTGCTTGGTGTATGAGTATACCGCTATTAAGATGTTTGATCTGCAAATCAAGATACTACTTGATTTCCCAAGGTCTTGTATTTCAAATTTCTTCTTAAGGTATTCGGCGGCTCTTACGATCTCCTCCGGAGTTCTAATGATATCAAAATCATTTAGTACACTGTTATGATGAGTGAAGCTAATATATGTGTTCTAAATAAGAATGTATGGACATATAAGGATATTTGCAAAGTCCCCGACCTTCAAATACTCAGTCAACTTACTATGTCTCATGGGTCCTGATTGCTTTAAGTCAATAATAACTTTTTCAGTTTTATTACGTATACACCTCGTGTGTTGGGCTTAATTGCTTCCAGAAGCTTATACCTCCCTGGGTGGCTTCATGTAGATATCCGTATCTAGTTTCCCATATAGATATGCGGCATTTACATCAGACGCATGTTTAGCTTGTCCTCGACAACTTGACAGACTAATTAATACCAAAACGTTATAGCGTCCATAACCGGGTAATAGGTTACATTGCAATCCGTTGAACCTTATGAATGTGTCTGGTAATTCATATACGACCTATTAGAGGTTTGTAATCCGTTGAACCTTATTGTCACCTAACTTATGTATAGGGATCTAGATGAGATAACGATGGTGTTTTCCAAGACCTCTTGGAAATATCCTCAGCATTGACTATCATATCTCCATCCAATGCTGGGAATATCATCTCATCAAAGTGACAATTATCTGCCCTGCAGTATATACGTCACCAATGGGTCTAAATATCCAGTAATAAATACGAATAATAATCCACATAATACCATGCCAATGTTGAAGGTCCCATCTTCATACATTATGGTATGATTGCCACCAGTATAGAACATCCAAATGTTTGTTGATGGGCGACACCGAGCTCCGACCCAGTTACTAGTTGCTTTTGGAAAAAAAATACTTTGATGATTTACTATGTGACAAACCATAATTAGTGTTGTGGGAGCAAGGATGTATATCCCACATACTAGCCAGAAGTTGTAATTGCAATAACAGTGGCCTAACGATTATCCTAAATCGTTTGATTAGGTTCTCCGCCAATCGCGAGTTAGGTATGGTATGGGGTACGCACAATGCTCAATCATCTATCCTATTTAGGGTTAAAATAATCATCAAAAGCCTGTGAGTCACACTCTCAAGCCCCTGTCAAGTCGTATCGATCGACTTTGATCGGTTAATCCATGACCTGAGATCCATGACCTGAGTTTGCGATCGAATAATCTAAGTGAGAAGTCGTGTTAACGTTGCATTCCTAGATTTAATAATAGGCAAACGTAAGACCATCTCCTAGATGCGTCTATTATGACCATAAATATTCAAGTGAGTTGTAATGTGAATGGATAGGTCCACATGTGTCTCCATGGATGGGTTTAGAGCAAAGGCTGGGAATCCTACTCCACCTTGGTCATACTAGGATGAAATAATAGACTTTCCTTGAAAGCAATCGTTACACGTACACTCTCAAGATATTTTCTTCCTTTAAGGAAAGTTGAGATGTAATCCCGATAATCCTCCTCACTATCCGAGCCCTGAGAAGTATATTAGAAACCGTTCCAATAGGATGTTCTAACCTTTAGACATAGAGTGAATACACAGAACCTTATTTGTCATTTTCTCCGATTGTCATTACGTGATAAGCATTATCATGTATCTCCCTAAACTCAGGAAAATTCTGCTGGATTTACTAGTTTATAAAGTGGACTAGATATCCCGTATCGTACCGTTAGAGAGTAATAGCGTAACGCACTCAGTGTGTTCTATAATGTTGGTTGTGCCAATGATATTCGTGCCATCTCTGATGCACAAGGTTAGACAAGAAATATATTCATATCTCAAAAGGATAAAGTACGTGGTACTAATATTGTAGTGACCCGTATTTTATTTATTTATTTATTTGTATCTATCCCTTTTCTACATCTATTCCTATCCTTTTAGTATATGCATATATTACTTTACATTAAGCTTACACATACATTCTTATTGCCTTGTACATCCGTATATATTTCTGCATATATTCCTTTTATCCATTATGCATCCATTTTATTCCCTTTGGGCAAGTTTTTGGGGTTATATTCTTTTTTTGCGTTTCGGTGGTTATTAGGAGAAGGTGGTTGTGTTGTGGCTTTGGGAACCCTTTGTGGGGTTGGTGGTGGTATTTATGGTTGTAGTCTGGTGTGATCTAGGGAGGGGGATCTGTGTTAGGATTCTTGAGTTTTCCCAGTTTTCACTCGAAGGAATCTTTTTGGGTATTCTGGGTTCTTTCTGTCGTATTCTATTTGGACAGACCTTGCCTCTGTTCGAATACATTCCTGCCTGATTCATTCTATTCGAATAACTTTTGTTATGTTCTAATAGATGTCTGTTTAATTGATTTCCTTATGTTCCATTCTGTTCGAACAAGGTTCTACCTGTTTCTTTTTGTTCGAATAGAAATATATTCTATTCGAATAGAGGCGCGTTTTTAGCTGCATGTTGGGACATTTAACCTTATTTCTCTTTTATTCAAAATACTCTATCACTCTCTTTCCCCCAAATCAAAATCACCTCTTTCCCAATTCGAATCAAATCCGTTCCCTCGCTCGCCGATTCTTTGGCGTGATCTTTGCCTTTATCCTTGGTGAGTAATTTCCTATTCCTTTCCGTTCTTTTTGTCCGATTAGAAGTTGGGTTCATTTCTAGGGTTTGGGTTATTGATCGGTTCCTATTATTGATTAATTATCATTATGATTGTCTGTTGTAGCTTGTCTTGTGTTCTGTTAGCCGAATCGTTGATTATGGGTTTTGGAGTTCCAGTTTTAGTTTTGTCAGGACTCGGGATTATTATCAGGCGAGTCCCCTTCATTTATAAATTCCTTTACTAGTTAATATATGCTGATTAGAGTAGTACTCCGTGTAGAGAGGTGCATGTGATTTAATTATGGTTTGATATTATTTTTTTCTTAGTAAGTTGTTCACCTATATGTTAGTTATTATGTAACTTAGTTTATAGTTTGCTTTGGACTTTGGGTTTAGTTAGAAGCTGTTAGTGTGGTATTTCTCATAGCTGTGTTCTTGTTGATGGTTTCAGTCTTCTAGAGACTGATGTTGGTTAGTTGTGGTGACGGTTAGGTTGCTGTCTCACCTAGGTTTAGATGGTGCAACTGAGTCACTGTTCATTCTATTTTAGGATTGTTTGCCATGCTCTTATACATGTGGTCGCCCTATATGTGATGCCGGGTTTACACTGTTGTATTGTGATCCTTGGGATCTTTTACATCTTCTAATCATGTCAAACTCTTTTAACTTAACGAGATTGGATACATAATACAACTCTACATCAATTAACCTCCAATAGGATCGCAGGAGTCCTAAATCGGGTTAAAATAGATGGTGAAGAACTGGTTGTGAACACTATCATACCTTTAATACCCATTCGGGAGTGTGGGAAGGTATGAGACAGTATGAATCCGTGCTAGACTTATCCTTGGTGAGGTTAAAATTCCTTGGAATGAAAATAAAGTTCGGACGTTGGCTCCGTGGGTTGAAAAGCCCAGAACACTTTGATCAAGTGAGTATCCACTAGCTTGGTCGAGCTTGAAAAAAATTGTACCCATTGTATCCCCTTAACAGATCTATTTAAGATAAACATGCTAGCGGTTGATCAACCAATATTTTAATAGGATCGTGAACACGTTTTAAAACATTAAGGCATACATCATTTGGGATAATTGTGGGATTATCCCAGTTCATCATGTCACATCATATCATCATCACTACATTATTCCTTGTCACTTTCCTTTCTCTGAACTCCTATATCTATTCTTCTATACTTATACTCTTTATCTGGATCATAGTTACTTAGTTCCTATTCTTTTACTTTAAAACTTACTATATCTCATTCACCTCCTCTTTTCTCTGCCCAGTTATATTAGTAGGTTATTTAGCTTTGTTGTGTATTTAGTGAGCTGTGGTTTGCTCCTCTTGCTTTGTTCCCCCCTTTCAGAGGTTGAGTAGCTTGGATTGCTGTGAGCTTCTGCTTGATTGGAACTAGTTTTGCCGCTGCAGATCTTCTTTGGTTTAGACATTCTTGTATGCGATCTCAGCATATGTCGTTGTACTTTATTCGAGATATTGTATTATGTTTTCAGTCTGATATGTATATATATCATTTGCTTCTGCTTTATTATTCCTTCTTTACTTTGATGATTATTGCTTTAAGTGAATGACTGAGCCTGAACTTGTCTATGGCTCAGTTGTTCGTGGGGCGAATAAGTGGATTCCCCGACCTGTACAACTTTGAATCTAGTAATTGGTCAAGCTTACCGATTATTGGATTTTGAGGCTTGACAAATATCTTTTAGACATGTGTCGTCACACATCTATTATCAGTCATGCTTAATGAGCAGATAGATCCATAGGCAGGTTGTATATAGTAGATCAACTATCATACATAGAATTTAACTACTTCCCAAACAATAAATTCACAAAAGAAAATCAAAGAATAATCTCACATAGATGTGATACCAAACCAGTGCATGCCATAAGCATTCTATTAAACTAAACACTAAAAAGTTCCCAACTGAGTTAATGATAGAACTAATAAATCAAAACTACTACTATGCAACAAGTAAAGTTACTACTTGGCAATGCTCTCTAGGTAACATCATTCATCTATTGAGAATTTACTACTATTCATTTTAAGAACTTGATCTAGTACTGCATTGGTATCATGAGAGGAATCAAAAGCTGTAGACTCAGCCGTAGCGTGGTCTGTGGTAGCTGCAATCATGTGATAAGTTTGGGGCTGATCTCTTTGGATCGTATGAGGTGTCTTGCAATTCCGTGCCCGACTATCTCGTATCTATGTTAGAATTATTCCTATTCTATTTTGTCTATTGGTGAACTTCTTGTTCCGTTTACCTCAGGTTACTGATGGTTGAAATTTAATCCTGCCATTGTTGCTACCTCTTACAATCTACGGTTGTGAGTCTATCTGCAACTTCATCTGTCACTAGACCTACCATTGTGCGACCTGTCCATTCTTACTCTTAGTAGACATAAGCTTGAGGTTCCTAATCAATATCTGTTTTGTGGGGCTCATAAATGAGGAAACTTGAATTAGATCTGTGTGCACAGTGATCTATTAAATGTTGCCTCAGAAGCATACTATTTGAAGTTCAAAAAATGTAATAGAGCATTCTCATACACCGTAACACCTCCGACGCCAAGGGGCTTGCGACCGGGCGCGAGCCTGCAAGTGAATCGACAGAGCATTCCGAGAGGAGGACAGAACACGCGGGGCGCGCCCGGCGTCATCGGCCAGGGGGCCATCCGGGCGGCAGGCCCCCGACGTCAGCGGCGAGCTACACACGAAAAAAAGAGGGCGGAAGGAACAGAGACGCAGAGAGACGAGGTGGAATAAATCAACTATCTTGTGAACCCAATAGGCTGGGATGAAACCAACTAAACATTTAATGCCCCCCTAATATCCTAGCCAAATAGGGTCATTGGCTCGCATTATACAGAAATTTATAGAAAAAAACCTGAGGGATCTAGATAGAACCAACCTAGTTCTTCAAAGGAATGAACGTAAATCTAGTGGTTTGAATAACGGATTGCTAAGACTAATTAAAATGCAATTTAAGGTTAAGATCACATTTTATGAGGTAAAATTGGGATTTGACGCTTAATAGGATTTAATAAGTCCAGGATATGAACAAGGTTCCCTAAAAGTAATGATGAGGAACACTAAATTAAATACTATGAATTGTCTTAGGCAAGGGAAGGTTTATCAAAATTATGCTTAATATGATATACATGCATAATAGAGTTAGTGATACTCAGAACATTGAGTATTCCCATACTACAATTTTTATTTCTGGTACTAATAAACTTGACTGTATGGATACTAAAATCTATCTGCATTATAAAAATTTGGAAAGCGAATCTTATTGAGAACAATGAGCAATAAATGAACAAAGTAGGAGCTTTTGTTTGAGCCACTCGCATCATATTCAGGAAGACATGATAATGGACCACCCTATACGAGTATAATATTATATGACTGCGGCATAATTGTTTTTGGCTGTACAATCACTATACTCTCAATGAGAAAATAAGTTTTGAGGTAAATAGAGATATTGAGACAG